>CATQJL010000001.1:23384232-23984232 GCA_958299035.1 Cylicocyclus nassatus
ATGGGTTATTGCTGGTCAGACTCAAAAAGGACGGAATTTTGAGGCAACGTGATAGCGATTACTAAAAAGGACTGTAAGAAGAGATGTTACCTCCACATTCATCTGACATATTGTTATACCATTCCTTTCCAGTACATTGTCGACTGCTATCATAGGTAAGAGATCAAATTCCGGACCTTCGTTATCCATGATCAAATGGTCAATAACGGTGCGATTAACCATATCTCTAAGGAATGTCAACATATCTATACTGACAGCGTCCACTTCTCGGTAGGAACCTGAATTTGAAAATGTATCTTACTTTGATTGTACATATCAGGCCGTTCCATAAGTTCGTAATGTTTTCATTTTCGTCTTCATATCTTTGAGGAGCGGTTGATTTGCTGCAAGATGCGTATATCAATTAAAAGAGTTGATTGTGCTCTTTAAAGCTTGTCTACTGATGCCGGTAGAAAGCTGAATCACTCGGATCTTGCAGCTTTCAAAGATGGAAATCTTGAAAGGCAAAAAGCAGCAGATTCGACATTTGCGCATTTTTCCTCATGGAAACAAGCGCGATTTTTCGTCGATTATGGAACGTGGCGCTCGCACATCAATATGAGACAAAAAGGATTGGATGGTACAAAAGATCAGGGACTGAGCTGAACAAGACTTGTCTTTTCGAGGGACGGGCAGGACGTCTTGCACTGTAAATTGCTGTACAAGTAGGCAATGGTCAACCATACCGTAGGCAATCCAGCTGCACCGTCTAAACCACGTCCTACCGCAGAAAAACCCTAACAGACGGATTCGATGAGTTCATCTGCATGACGAAACGTGGCCTCATACGGCAAAACTGTTCTGCACAATTTGACTGGAAGGTACTTCAGTGCCTAACGTTCTCTCCAAATCTCGCTCTATCAGTTTATCAATTGCTCCTCTCTCTACCAAACCCCATGAATGGTACATGCCTCGATTTCAGTAAGTAGTTTGAGCGCTAGTTAGTTGGCTTTCTTGGAACCCGGCGCGCTGCCGTTTGGAAAATTGAGATTCAAAAGCAGACAGGAATGTGGCAAAAGGCAGTGCGCTACAAAGAGGAATATAATTTTGATTGGCCCGTAGAAACTCCCGTCAGGGCATATCCCCTAAGGCGGACCGGAGTCGATCTCTTGGCGCCTCAGTCCAGCAAGCTATCGATCTGAGTGTTGATCGTTTTTGCAGACATGGCAAAAGTTCTCAAGGAATAAACAGCAATAGTGTTTGTGCGGGTGCGGTCAAATGCATAAGGATTGTCATGCAACGTAGGCGGTCATGGCTCGAGATCGGCAAGTGTCATTTTTGCTGCATTGGCATGCAATCATTGACAGGGGTCACTAACAAAAAAGTCGCTATCAAGAAACCTTGATTATCCGGCGGCTGTTCATCAATTCTTTTCCTCCGCAGGTCCCCCGAATTTGTGAAATTTTGCGCAATCTCGTCTGCATTATTAGTTGTTTTGAGATGTAATATGAATAAGTTACTCAGGAGCCTTACGAAAATTTCTTCTGAGACTTCTCTTTAGCACACTTTTTCTACAGAAACATCATCACTTATATCATCTCCCATGATACGGCAGAGAGACCATCTCCCTGCCGAACTGCACCTATAGCTCACTTCTCAGGTGAGTGATGTTGCGTCCTTATAGCATGGGAGAATGAGCGGTCGAATCTCACATGAAAACCTCAGGAAAGATCATCTCCCCTGACCGAGCTCTACAGGCCATTAATTTTTACTGTAAATTGATGAGTTTGTTGGTTTATACGCTACGAGCTTATGGAATGACCATAAAGGGATGGTCTAGCGGTATTATTATCATAACTTATAATACGGGCTAAGGGTTGTTTACGTTTTTTTTTGTGTGTATGTCTGTCTGTCTGTCTGTCCGTTACGAAATTCGTAGAGAGAGTTCCAGCCAACCTCTTGAGCCCAAATTTTGCATAGCACATCCTAGCAGCAGGAAAGTCCATTGTGCAAAAGCACAAGCGGATCCGTTAAATGGATCTGCTAGAAATTGCGCGTGAAACGGGTTCACTTAACTTCTGATCAGCAAATTTGGATCCGTAGATAAACTTTTTGCAAAGTCGCGGATATGTTTGACAAGCTGATGTACAAGCCATGGACTTTACTTACTTACTTAAATGGCCCGTCCTCACGTGACGTGCGGGCCCCAGTAAGAAGTCGCCATTGATCCCCGTCCCTCGCTTCGGACATCCACGATCTTCTTGGTCGTCGTCGGTGGCTGCGTCCACGAGTTCCAGGGGCAAAAATCGTATCCAGCTGATTTCTCAGCTGGTCCATCCGTTCCACGAACACGTCTGCCCATCTCGTCGGTGGTCTTCCTCGAGGACGTTTGGCTTCGCGAGGAATCCACTCAGATGTTCTTAGTGTCCATCTATCGTCCGTTCTTCTCATTATGTGACCGGCCCATCGGTGTTTCGCTTTCGCAACGTATTCCGCTGGGTCACGAAGACGGGACATTCTTCTCATATCCGTGCTGCGAAGTCCGACTAGATGTTGCTTGTGTCGGGTCATCTTCAGAAGACTGCGCTCGAGCGCTCTGTGGGTGGTCCTTAAAAAGCTTTCGACGTGGCTACGTGTCGGCCCAAGTCTCAGCTGCGTAGCAGAGCGCTGGGAGAACGGTTGAGTCGAACAGGTGGGCACGAAGCTCCGGGTCCGTCAGTTGGTCGGTGGCTTCCTTCAGAGGCCCGAAGGCGGCCCAGGCTGCTCTTCTTCTCCTGTTAAGTTCTTCCCTCAAGTCGTTCTCCATGTTCATCGAACGTCCGAGATACACGTAAGAAGACGTCTCCATGATAGGGGTGCCTTCCAATTCCATTTCTGCATCTTCGCAAGGGGCGTTCTTCATGAACTGAGTCTTCTTCCGATTTATTCGCAGTCCGATCTTCTTCCTTACTTCGTTTAGTTCCTTTAGCATCGCCTCTGCTTCAGTGATACTACTCGAGAAAAGGACGATGTCATCCGCAAAACGAAGGTTGGATAGGAATCTCCCATCAACTCGTATGCCTCTCTCTTCCCAGTCTAGTGACTTCATCACCCACTGCAAGGCCGCGGTGAACAGCTTCGGCGAAATAGTGTCGCCTTGTCGAACCCTCTTCCCAATTGGAATGGTTAGGGGGCGATGGAATAGCTGCATCGTTGTTGTACAGTCCTTGTAGCAGTCGGCTAGTGTCTTCACGTAAGCTGGGTCCACTCCTTGATCGACTAACGCTGACAGAATGGCGTTCGGTTCGACGCTGTCGAAGGCTTTCTCGTAGTCGACGAAGGTTAGGACGAGAGGCAGTCGGTACTCCCGGCAGACTTCTATGACCCTCGAAACCGTCTGGATGTGGTCCATGCAGCTGAATCCTTTGCGAAATCCAGCTTATTCTTGGGGTTGGGCTTCATCCAGTGCCCTAGATATGCGTGCGAGGATAATCTTCGTGAAGAGCTTGTACAGCACACCCAGCAGGCATATTGGACGGTAATTTCGAAGATCTTCCCGTTCACCCTTCTCAAAAAGAAGGACGGTTCTTGACGTTCTCCACTGGTCGGGAATCCTCTCCTTCTGGACCATGGACTTTAGCCCAAAAAATTCAACTAAGGCTTGTTACTTTACGAATATGGCGCCAAAAAGTATTAGTTGCGTAAATGTTCAATTTTCCAAGATTTTACGTGATCATTTGAGAAAATTTTTGCCCAGAGATGTAGCCCAGGACGATTATTGCCGTTATGGCAACTATCAAGCCATAAAAACTCCACAAACTTATTCAAATTCGCATTTATTCTTCTGAGAAAAGTTTCATCCACGTAAAAATACCGATTTCACACAAAAAAGCTCTAGGAATGAGTAGCTGTTTACAAATCATCGTGATAGCCTGCATAACGCGGTGAATTTCAATGTCACTATCATGCAGGAATGAGTAAGGCACGCAGAAAGTAGGACCAGTGCGAGACTCTGCGAAGCAGAGGTGACGCACTGGTATTATAATAAAGCGCTAAACGTCTGTCTTTTTGTGCGTGTGTGTGTCTGTGTGTTTGTCTGTCTGTCACGAAATTCACAGAGGGAGCTGCAGCCAAGCTGGCGACCTACAATTTTGCAAAGCATACCGTACCAGCATGTAGGCCCAGCGTGCACAAGGACGAGCCGGTTCGATAAACTGTCCTTCAAAATTGGCGCGTCAGACGAGTCCACGTGGCTTTTGGCTCACAAAACTAGGTCGCTAATTCGACTTTTTGCAAAGTCATGGTTTCTAGCCCGAAATGCGTTCGAAAAGTTTGTTTCTGGACAAAATAGCGCCAAAAAGGGGTGATCGCGCAGATAGTCGTTTTAACAAAGATTTACCTTGAATTTTGAAAAGATTTTTGCACAGAAATGTAGCTCAAAGTGACTATTATCCTTATGACGACTACCAATCCAACACCAATTCGGTAATCCATTCAAATTCGCATCCGTTCCTTTGCGAAATTGTTTTTCTTCTCAAAATTACCGATCTTACGTGAAATTGCTTCAAGAATGAACAGTTGTTTACGATTCATTTGTGATATTGGGCATTGCGTGGTGAGTTTCAAAGTCATCATAATGCGAACACAAGAAAGTTATACGGATAGGAGAGGCAGTGCGAACCTCCGCGAAGCGGAGGTGACGCACTGGTTATTATACAGGGTGTCCCAAAAAAATGTATCGAACATTTGATCGTTAATATCTCTCTTTCCAAGAAGTCTTTTGCCTTGCTTCAAGTACCGTCTTGTAGAGCTGGCTTCAACTTAGATTTGAATTATAGAACGAATCACCCAACTCTCTTCATTACTGTAGGATTACGGTAGAAACTTGAAACATATGGTGTCAATGTGGAAAAAGCTGCCGCTTAAAAATTTTTCAAAAAATTGTGAAAACTTGTGTAATAGGGTTCTTATGGACGCTGAGTTCAATACTCAACTAGTCACAAGATTATGAAGCTTTCCAAACGGTGTAACTTCACTTTTTAGGAACCTTGAAAAAATGGCCGCTACGTCTTACCCGGCATAACTCTTCAATGAAACATCATAATAAGTTGGGAACTTTACAGTTAGAATCAGCAACTCTAATTAGCCTAGTGTAGAAGCTTTCAGGCTGTTTTGTTTCCTTTCTGAGGCAAAATGTGGCCTTTCATTGCTTAAAACTCTCTTTGAAGTTTTTACCGTAATCCTACAGTAATGAAGAGAAATGAGTGATTCGTTCTATAATGCAAATCTAAGGTGAAGCCAGCTCTACAGATTGGTACCCGAAGCAAGAGAAAAGACTTCTTTAGAAGAGAGATATTAACGATCAAACGTTCGATACATTTTTTGGGACACCCTGTCTATCTAAATTAAACATAGACGAGCACGGTTTTGAGTTCAAGATAGTTTATCTTAACAGAAACTATGCAAAAAGAAACGTAAGAATGCGTGTCATTATGTATAACAACGGGCTTCAACCCAATTTTCCCATCAGAGTCTTCACTTTCTCTGTCTAAAGGGGGAAAGGAGGTCCGTTTCTCTTTCACGGCTCGCTAAAAATTCTGAGAGCGTTGTCTTAGCACTTTCGCTGCTTCCCTCCAGCAGCATCCTACCCTGCTTAGAGGTCAAATAGGTCTATCTTTTCCTGCCATCAAAAAGTGGTAGATCTGTGATCTTCGCCTCCAACATAATATTACCGTCATCATTGCGAAGTCCAGAGCGTACAAGACCTGTCCTTTCACTCACTGCAAGTGGGAAAAACGTTCCTACTTTGCTGAAGAGCTCTGCGTTTGGAGAATAAACGGGATCAGCTCCAAAAAACTCAGTGTCCTAAGGAAAAGAAATTAAGAAATCACCAACTGTTTCTCTAGACTGACCTCTGGCAGCTTTTCTTTGAGCGCAAGCTCTGCTCCAACATCAGCACCAATTCCAAGTGATACAATGACACTAGGCTCGAAATCTTCAGGCTGTGTAATAAGTCTAACTCGTGTGTATTGGGTGATTAGTACTTACTATGTCGCTGAATAAGTAATACTTAGTTTCATCAGAATTTACAAAAGGCGTCAGCTTTATATTTGACAGCTTCGAACGAATAGTGCAGGTCTCAGTAATATTTGCGAAGTCCTTCCAAAGCTGCAGTCGTACAATGTTTAATATGAGGACAAAATACTGATTCATGGTACCTTTTCCAAACTGTCTTTCTCCCGTTTTTCTTCAAATTCCTCCACAATGCATTTGTGCCAGACATCAAAGGCTTTCCTTATTAGTCTGTGTGACTCGGTAGTACCCTGTGAGGATGTCATGGAGAGCAGAAAGATAGAGAAGGAACTTACAGTGAAAAAATCTACGATCTTTGAGTTTATCGAGAAAATTTCGGAAAGCATTAGTATTGTCAATAGTAAAATAAGCAAGAGAAAAGCTATACGGGATCGCAATGGCCTCATCTGTAATCATGTATTAAGCTGTACCAAAAGGTATTTGGGTTTTTTCACTAGTCATGCTATGGACTGATCGATTAGCAATTTTCGCACTTCAATATTTACATTTTTCGCAATATATTCGGTCTTGGCAACTTATCGCATCCTTCGAGGAACCTAACGGCAACGCACGTACCTCTGGTCAAGATAAAATGAAATCGATATCGCTCCATACAGCTTTATAGAGAAGAAAAAACCGAAAATGCGTCGGACAACCTTATATGTGCCAGATTTCATAAGAGAGGGAAACCCTTTGAATTAAAGCTATCTATATTAATGAAAACGCATGGAAACTAGCGCATACGTGATACTAAACACACGTTTGAATAATGAATGAGAAATTGCCACTACTAAAGTCACAAGATACTTCCTGCAGTTGAAATTACACAAAGTCAAAACGTGCGTTTTTGATTTTATACGAGAGCAGAGCAGAAGCTTATTTACCTACCTTTGTACGAGATAATGATATGCGTAAGCCATATCGCTTCAACTGTGCTAACGCCATATATTTGCGGCCACCTTCACGTGACTTTTTAATTCGATAGATACCAGAAAAGTAAAGGTTCCCTTCCAATGGACTGAGTCGCTTCAGATTGAAATTCTGGATTGGATGTTCATGAGATGTTTGTTTATATTGATTTAAAAGTGACTGCTGTGAGGATGGAATAATAAAATACCGGCGGCAAATAAATCTTACGAAAGATCTTTGGCGATTGTCTGCTCCATATAATGTCGATATCTTCACATCTATCGACTATTGCAGCGCTTTTCTTGTAAACAGCTAATGAAATCATGAGCAAATCTAGCACTCATGTTGAAGACTCAATAGAAGATCTGCAGTGAACTCATCTAAAAAAGGAAAGAGGGATATTGGCCAATATGCTCATTCAGCCGCTAGAACATGCCAATAGCTAATGAAATTATTAGGTCGTTTCATAAGTCCGTAGAGTTTTTATTTTTTGTAGCCGTTTATCGACGAAGCGGTTGTTTTACGTCAAAGTACATGTACCGTTCGAAAAGCCAATACTGCTCTACAAGAAGCGTTGTTCGTTTTCGGAGCGAATTTGAATCTCTTTGATTTATAACCAGGGTTGTGCAAGAGGTCAGGCACAAGTCCTTCAGAAACGACCCCCCCCTGTGAAAGAGCCTCTAAACCCCGACCCCTCCGCTTGACCTCCACGTCCTCAGGGCATTACCTTTGAAGAAGACCAGCTTTCAGTGCAGGTTTCTATTCTTAAAAGTCCATAGGCCCGGCTTTCTGCGATTGCACGACTACACGCAACGTGACGGCAAGTTTTGGATCCCGATAGCCCTCTTTTATGAGCTAGAATTTTCGCAGAGATGGCATGTTTGGCCCCGAATTTCCAATAACGCAAGAAGAGGCTTTGCGCTCAATACTTATACTAAAAAAGGGGCGATTTTTGAATAGTGAAGGCAAGTTAATGGAGTCAGGCGCTACCCCTTTTGAGGGGTTGCGCCTGATCCCATTAACTTTATTTCCGAAGAAGTTTTTCTACCCAAGTTTTATGTGATTCGCAAGCCAACCCTGGAAGATTCAACAGTAAGTGTTTGAGCTTGAGTCGACTTGTTATGACCTTGTGCTAATCTGCGGAGTTGAAGCATTTCAATGTGAAGAACGTGCCGCTTGGACTTTTGGCAGCACTTCTTACTTCACTGTTTAAAAGCGATATGAAGCCTATTTGTAGCATAGACTTGTAGTGAACATTACTTTGTTATGAGTAAAGAAAAGCTTACATTTTTCACTTTTGAAACCAAGTTAATCATGTTTGAAAATCACGTTTTTTGGACGTTGAGAAATACTAGAAAATGCAGAGGCAATGGTTAGTAGAGCGCATAGAGGTAAATTGACATGCGGATTACGGAAAGGATTCAGCATCTCACACAGCAAGCTTCCTTGTCGACCTCATGATCTGCCAGGATAAAATATGAAGATTAAATTTTGACTAACTTCGATTGTGGGAACAATCAGTATGCTGTTAACGACCGTCATTCCTTTAGGTGATTGCGATATCTACCGGACTATCGCAATTCTTCTTCACATTCGTATGTCTCCCCAGCTAAATAATTCGATTCTTAATTACGACCCCCTTCCTCAGTCTTACTCGCAATACGACCCCCCCAGGTCGGGCGCGCCTGACCCCACGCTCAAGCCTGTTTATAAACTCTCAGAGCAAATTTTTGAGAGGCAAAATGTTGGCGATTTCGGCAACTGCACTTTCCGCATTTGGTCCCTATCCCGCAGGATGTTGTTGTCATATGTAGATGGAATGGATAGTAGCAAGCAAGACTGGTATAGTGACAAATTTGCAGCACGACAATATGCTTAGAACTGTTTGAACAAGGTCCCAATAGTTGTTATCTTTGACTGCTGCCGCTTGAGTTTTGCGCGCTGTTTAGCGACAAATGTGTCGGTCTTCCTATCGGACCTTAAATGGATAAGTTCTTCTAGATGGTGTAGATGTATGAGTACAAGCTCGGCCAACATTTTAAGCTTTCTCAAAAATTTTTGGACTGTGTTCCGAGGTGGCTCAAAGAGAACAAAGTCCTAAAATCTTCCTCTCACATGGTTTTATTACACTCTTTACTTAACTTTGGGCTACATCTGAAACCCTACAAAATAGTTCCCATACCTCCTCAAATACCTTCTCTTCGTCTAGTTACAGCCCTCCAAAAATTTTAAATGGCGTCGATCCTGCTCCAACAGCGCGATGGTGCGCGCCGGACACAGATGCGCCATTCCAGAAAACACAGACATCATTGCTTTTTGTAATCTCTGTTATGTTGTTTTTATATTCTTTCCTATTCTTCTTTGTTATTCATGTTTGATTCGCATTCATAAGCGTTTCATAGGGGACGTCGTATTTTTGTTGCGAATTCAAGGGAACTTTCCAGAATATTGCCCAAGCCACCTTGTGCCGAGCCCTGCGTCTGCTTCAATAAAAGCTTGAGAACCGCATTCGAGACCTAATCCAATTAAATCTCATGTCATACATGATCTTGTGATAAGCATTTTCTTTTTAGCTGAAGCAAATGCTTGCTTTGCTCAGATGACAATTAGCGGCTGAATATGAGTTTTTTTAAAATGTTCTGTACAAAAGTAAACCTGAGGCTAAACTTCGACTTTTGGTAGCGCTGACAATTTCATTTCACAAAGCCTTTTCGTCTAAAATTATTGCATTATAAAACAAGACCTAATCATGCATTTGTTGAATGGACTTTACAGGGCGCGCCAAAATTTTTGCGCCAAAATCAAAGTAGTGCCACAACAATGGCAATGAGAAATTTGGTCTGGATTTAATGTCACAGAATGCGTAAGCATACTCTACAAAAAGCACTATCAAGATCCCAAATAGGTCCTTATTTAAAGAAGTAAGAATTGCAAAAAGCAATGTTCATGACAGAGAAAACGCAAGCTGACGCAAATTATTAAATAGTCAAAATTTTTGTTCTGAATGCTTGTAAAGATTCCAAACCTTAGTGATCTTAAAGTCTAAAACTAGCTCTATTATACAGCGAAGTCTTTGCCTGAGAGAAGCGGTCACGAAAAAGATACATGCTGAGCAAATTAGTGAGCATCTACCCGCGTGCAGCACGTGACAAAGCCAAAGAAATATTAGGAATCTTTACCGAAAAGCAGAACAGGCAATTTCACATTTTTTTAACTAATACTATTGAACCAAGAAAACAATTCAAGCTTGATCGCTGGCTAAGCCGTCTTATATTCGTATCCTTAATGAAACACACCCAAATAATTATGGCGCACCCTGTAGGCGTCGGCCGTACTAGTCTTACCGGAGTCAAATGTGTTACCAGTGTTATTGATGTTACCAGTGTTACCATCGTTACTAAAGTTACTCACGTAACCGCTTTCACTGCTGTTGAATATTGGAAAGGCGACCCCTACATTCTTTTCTCTACGCCATCTCACCGGGGTAATTTTATCCACATGAAAAACTCAACATTAGTTCGAGGTAAAGTTTTATGTGTTTTATAAGCTCCTTTGTGCATGAACCAATTTAGTTGGAATTTACACAGATAAATCCTGACACCGGAGAAGAATACATGCTACTTTCTGCGGCTACTCGATGGATCTATTTATTTATTGCCTTTTAACACTGTGCAATGGAAATGAACGCTAATTAACGCTAGCATGTTGTTGCCATAGTTTTGTGTAAAATAGCAGTAGAGCTCATTTTACAATCTCGGTGTGAAGGATGCGGTGAAGACTGTTTCCTAAGTAAGTATTCGATGCCTTAAGGGCTGGACGTACTTCACGCGATTTCAGTAGCAACGCGATTTGGCAATTTGCGCCCTAACTTCTGTACAGAAAATGTGCTTACAGTGAGTTTTGAACAGTTGAAATCGCCTGAAGTATGCACGGCCTTTTAGGCCGATAGATAAGTGAGCCTTGCATCTTTATGTGAAAAACCGCAAAGCTATTTACATTCTCTCTGTGATACCTGGCGCGTTAGGCGTCAAGCTCTCGATGGGGTAAGTGCTCCCTACAGGGGCGGTATTTATCAATTTCCCACTCGCTGTGCGGGTCATTGTTAACGAGAACCCGCATAGGCGCCCTTCCAGCGATTTATGAAAATCTGGGAAGCGCGGCCCAAGCGGGCAGCGCCGCCCGACTCGTCGAGATGGGGAACTGTGCCCGACTGCCGTGCCCGACATGGCTAAACTTGCCAGATCGGATCATATCCTTTAATAGACAGGAGCCCAGTCACCAGTTTCGCTTCCTATATCGCGGGCGCCAGTGCCCGCGCCCGTATGGGCTGTGACTTGTACGGGAACCCCTTCCCATACAGAAGATTGGTAAATACCGCCCCAGGTTGTAATCCACTCAAATGTGGGCGCCGAAGGCCCATGATGCGCAGATGTGCAAGAGCCCGATCAGGCAGAATCGGGTAGGTCTGCAGTGGTTGGACACCTACCTGATCTCATTTGTGTTCATGTATGAATAGCGCGTCTCTTTGATTAGGTGACCGAACACATTAGCAAATCGAACGATCTGTTCAGCAGTCAATGAGTAGGATTTGATGATTATTATGTTGCAAGTGATTTTCCTTTTTGAGATTTGATTCGACTGTGAAATTGATTTATTAAGAAATTTACAAGAGTTCCACAGCCTTCTTCAGTCCGGGCTCTGAATTCCTTGCAAATGTCAAGATTGGATCAAATCAAATTTCAAATCAGACAAATCTCTTGCAACATAACAATTGTCAAAGCTCACTCGTTGACTGTGATTGGATCGTTCGATTTGCTAAAGCTTTCGGCCACCTAATCAAAGAGACGCGCTTTAGGCTGCGTTCATACTGATCCGGAAGTCCGATAATAGTTTCAGCACAGCGCTTGAGGTGAGCGCTGTGCTGAAACTGTTCCCGGACTTTGGGATCAGTATGAACGCAACCTTACTACAATTCATGCACAAACGAAATAGGGTACGTATCCACGCATTGCAGGCCTACCCGATTCTGTCTGATCGGGCTCTTGCACGTTCGCGCATCATGGGCCTTCGCACCCGCATCGGAAGTGGATTACGCCCTTACGGGAGCACTTACCCCAACGGGAGAAGATTGACACACACTGCCCATGATCCTTCATTATTGTCTGTTGTAGTTGGATTCTGAGGTTTTGGCAAAAAAAAGTTTGAGTCTTACTGCTTTAGAGATGGGAACAGGTAGGGCAAGACCGGGTACACAACCAGTTCTCAATAACTCGCGTAATGTTGATTTTCCTCTAAAGATTACATTGTCTATTGGAAAATCACCATTTTTTCACGCAAATCAATCAAACTAATCGTTCAGATACTGTTCGAAGAAATGAGACTGTAGTGGCCATCATTTCAATATCTAACAGCAGTAAAACCAATGTTATTAGTGTGTTATTGCTTTTACTGCTGTTCCGGAACCCACTGGCTTCGTTGGTGAATATGGCCACTGGTAACACTAGTGACACTAGTTCCTCTTCTGCGTAATTCAAAATATTTGAATGTTGGAGCTATGTAATCTGTGGTAGTTACCCCAATTCTACGAGTACAATACGCACTTTTAATTCTGTAAGGTAAGCTGCTTGGCCCCCTACACTGTGCCTTGCGAACTGGTCGCTCTCCTACACAACTTTTCTAAAGTATGGAGTGGCATAGTAGAGGATCTTTTGTCGCGAAATTTTTTGGAGTTTCAGGGTGTTCAGGCTGGTCGTGTTCAGAAAAAAACGGCTGCGTTTTGTACTCGTGGAAACTAGGGTATATGTAATAAGTTCCTTTTATGAGAAGAGTATTGTTACGTCTTAAAAAAACAAATATTTTTTTCTAACTGATAGTGTGCCGCTGCTAGTAATCTACTTTATCGGCTTGCACGCGCTCGACTAGGACATCTCGGGAACAGCTTTCGAAGTAATTTTTTTGCGGATTGCGGGTTCTTTAGGAGGCATATTTTCCAGTAAAATCATTGCGACTAATCACTTAGTTGTAAAAATATGAGAAATTTTCCCAAACGAATCAGAAGACAAGCGAGCTGCTTTCTTGGGCAGAACAGTCTTAAATTACAGTGCTAACTATGCTGTCAGCTTGCCTGCATGCAGAAATTACCAATAGTTTGCCCCCCCCCCCCCCTTTCTTCCTCCGCAGGAGATATAAATGTTGATATCTTTATATACTAAAACATTGGACCTTGAATTGACGATAAAAAGCAATCTTCACCACAAGGAATCACGATAGTGGAGATAAACCGATTGAAATATTGGTGTGACTTGTTTTTTTGCTCTTACATAATCCTTGGAATCAACAGGAGGTGCGTTAGGTTCGGTTGGGGCATATTTGCCAGTTTTGTACACGAGTACCATTCGTCTGCGATGGAGTTTGCTGTCAACAAATCATTTTCTATTTGCTCCTTGTTGCCTCCCGAAGGTTACCGTCGAGCAGACAATTCGTCATGGGTTTTGCCAACATGCAGACTGCTTTGATGTTTGGTTGAGGGGGGGGGGGGGGAGAAAGGAGGAGAGAAAACCCGTATGTCCATGGACTTGCAAGAATGTGACTTTGCGAATATGGCTAAAGCGCGAAACATCTCATAACTCCACCTGATATGATTTATTTACAATCTCAAGGCATGGTATTTACAGATGTTTGAATCTCAAGTCTGAGAATGAAAACCACGTGTGCCACTCGGTAACATAATGGAAACAAAACTAAACGAGAAACAACAGAGTGGATGGGCGAAAATAGTAGCTCAAAAATGGAACTGATTAGATAGATACGTGAACGAGAAAAAAAAAAGAAGAATACAATAAAGTACCCGAAAACGAAGAACTGTGGTCAGGAGATGTATCTGTAACGTAAGGTTCTGCAAAAATTCCGATGTGCATAAGGAGTTGATTGCGGCGCGATATCGCATTGGTACGCGATATAGTGCATCGCGATGCGATATCGCACGGCGACGCGATTGCATCGCGGCGCGATATCGCATTCAGATGCGATATCGATCGCGATGCATAATTCAGGTAGTAAAGCGCAGAATCGGAGAGAATAGTAGATTTCTACGAATGCGCGACAGAATGACACGCAAACCAAACAATTTAACTGACTCTACTCGACTTGTAGCAGCTAAGGCAGCAATCAGATATGCCGACGATGTCGCTACGAATCTCACAACATTCCGCGTCGGAACCTTCGTTGGGGTTTGTTCTGCTGTTCGACCAATTTGATGTTCACCAGAGTGGCCAAACCGTTGGCGAAATTGCTCTGCTTATCCTTTACCACCACATCATTGCATGGTTTCAGGATCTGAAAGATATCATTTAGTTCGCATCTATGTTAAATCAAATAAAATGTACTCTTAGAAAGAAGCAACTCAATTACGCACAAACAATTTTCGCTTTCTCTTTAGCATAGTAGAACGTAAAAAAATGGTGTTTTTCGAGAAATTTGCTTGGGCTTTCATCAAACTCGGGTAGCCTCCAGAAAAATTTTTGCTCCTCCATTAGTATGCGTTCTTATTTATACTTCGCTACACCCGTGACAAGCTTTTTTATGTATATTTCTTATGCATGACCTTTTTTTGGCACGCTGAAAGCAGGAACGGGTTTTGAAGATTGGCTTGTTCGCTTTCGTCTGTCACAGTAGCCCCAAAAAATTTTCACCTTTACCATTACATCTCATGTTCCGCTGCGAGGTCCCCCCCCCCCATCCCGAAAAGAAAACGCTAAACTTTTGAAGTGGCCTATGAGAGCTGGAACTTGAGCATGTATGTAAATCTAACAAAAAAATATCTTCTTGAGCTTTATAGATAGAACTTTTAAAAAATCGTCTGGTAAGGAAATATGTATACGAAATATGGTATATGTCAGTTTAAATTCTTCCACCAAAAGAAAAAAAAATTAGGCCTTCCCGGACTTCATTAAAATTTGGATCAACTCCCTAGAAATTTTTCAAAACGTGTTCTCCGAATTGCAAGGTTATGAGCTCTGTGGAAATTGAAGGAGCACACAAGAATTTATAAAGTGTAGCTAATGTCCCGTCATTTGAAGAAAATCTGACGCCTCCCTCCCCCCCCCCTTTATTTTTGACAAACCTACTGCTATGACAAGGTGAGAAAAAATGGTCCTTCTTAAAGAGGAAACAAAACCATTATTTAAACTACTTGCCCGTTAATTTCTATACATTACGATTTGGCACCATTTATTACTTTTGTTTTGCTCTCACGCAAGATTAACGATTAAATGCGTAGGAAACAGTAAAAAGGTTCAAGTTTTATACAAGAGGAAATCCCCGCCATCATCAGTATTATAACTCCTTCTTTTCAGTTTTGTCCCCTCCGATACTCCATCCAGAAAACCCTGGCATTAGATATAGCCCGAAATAATGAGCTTATACGGATCTGGGCATGCGTGGAGTCCATTAGGTCATGACCGAGCGATCCATTAATACTGGACCACAATGCAAAAAAGTGACATTCGCGAATGACGCACGCCCTTATGACTCTCCAGGAAGTTATTCGGTCTCAAAAAGTGGAAAGGTGGTTTTGCTTGAATTAATTACAGTTCGAAGGAATGATTGGTCATCTAGGGTAGACTATTAACACTTATTTGATGAGCCAGGTAGGCATAACGCGCTCTAATGCAAATTTGCGGCTCAAGAGCAAAACTTCTTTTGAAGCAGCTTACCTGAAATGAGCATAGCAAATTTTCGTCGACATTCATCACTGCTCCAGCGTTATCGAATTCTCCACAATAATTTGGCGCTGAGAACACTGTGACTAGACCGCGTCGACCGAAGAACTCATAACCATCCTCGACCACCTAGAATTTTCATTCTTAATGCTATGTTGATGTTTCTGAAGAGGATTCTACGATGAAGAAAAAGTCAAAAGCGTCCTCTCCTATTATAGCTAGCGAAGAAGTGAAAAAAACTAACCTGATGACCTCGTACAACGATATCTAGATCCATTTTCTGTAGAAACTGTGCTAAAACGTCCACTCCAAAAACATAGGATACACCTCGTCCATTTGGTGCCCAACCAACAACGGATGAGTCCGGATCTGACCAGAGGATATCGCAAAGGAGTCCTGGAATGAAAAGATTATGGTAATGCACGAGAAAGAAGTCCAACCCTAAAGAATAAGTTAGATAAAGTAAATTGACCGTTTAGCAGGTTTGCTGCCAGTTGCTGTCCTGGACAGCAACTTTTACAAAGATAAAACACTTTTTACGCTGAAGGGAACAAGTGCTCCATAAAATTAGCAATAAAAATATGGTTTGAAATAATTCTCCAATGAACAAGTTTTTTTTGACTTGCCACAGTTTCCTCATATCAACTAGTAAATCTTCAAGAATTATTAGTTGATCTGAGGTAACTGATTTTGATTTATTTCAAAATCAGTTACCTCAGATATTTCAAATATTTGTGGTCTTCCCTTACCTGTCTCTTGCACATCACACGGCCTAGCTATCCTTTTTAACTGGTCCAGCGATCTCAACGTCGGTGACAGACCACCATGACAGCAGAAAATTTTGTTATCGATAAGAGCAGCTACGGGCATACAGTTGAAGACATCTTGGAACGTCTTCCACAGCTTCACACTATAGCGTCGTTTACCTAAAGCACAAAGTGGTTTTACAGGACGTTCTTGTCGAAAAACTGAAAAACTTCTCTATATGATTTGGCCAACCTAGGCTCGAATGAATGCTTACTTTCGAACCCCAAAAGCTAATGCAAAATGAAAACATGTGCAAAAATATTGATATAAACAGAAATTACAGTCTTTCAAAAAGAAAGTGGAAATGGTTTTAGAGCTGGAACGGTGATAGAGTGTTTTCGAAAAATTCGGTTCAATGCAATTCTCCTATTTACCTTGCCCTGGATCAGTTCAAACTGTACGAATATTGCATTACCAAATGAATAACAGTTTTCTTCTCTTCCCCCCCCCTCATCTAGTCAAAAATTTGCTGGGATGTTTTTTCATTGAAAAGAGAGTGGGCAATTTTTATGGTATTTAGTCTGAAAATGGAAATAACTCGAATGAAACTTACATTCATCATGAAATCCATAAATCCTATTGAGGTTGGCCACTTCGTGATTTCCACGCAGTAGGAAGAAATTGTTCGGATATTTTATTTTATAACACAGCAGAAGGACGATGGTCTGAAAGCGATGAGACATGAAAATCGATTTTCGCCATTTCTACTTTTCCTTTTCATTGTATAATAATTTTGAATTTTCTAAATCACTGCAAAAGTTGTACTAATTTAGCAAACGCATTTATGAACAATATTTCTTAGTAATTAGCTTCCGATCAAAAATCCACCCATCTCTATCTTCAATAAAAATATGGGAAAAGCCATCAGCCATTAGTAAACTATGTGATCACTTTTGAGGATTTGCAATGCAAGAACTTTTCTCCCCTTTTCTCTCCCCCCCCCTTCCTTCTTTCCCCCATGATTTTATTACACTTTCAGTCCAGCCTGATGACATCATTCCCTCCCCGGAGGTGCTCAAGATTATGGCTTCCATAGGACACTAGCCGATTATGGTAGAGGCGTTATAAATACAACCGGTTTACGTAGTTCGAGAATTACGGCCCACGCGAACGCTCTTCCCAGCCCCCTATACGTACTATAATCTCCTTTTCAGTTCTCGTCTCGACAAAGGCGCGAAGTTTCGATATTCTATGGGAACAAGGCCACACGACTGACAATAGTGGGGTAATATGCAATTGTCTCCTCTATGATCGCGCCAGGAGTCCAGAAACGATCAGAATGTGCAATTAGCGATTCTATTTTGATGGTTTGCCACAGTCATGTGTGCGGGTAATTTACCGTAGATTTACCGTACCTCAATGCTCTTCGGTCCACGATCCACGTAGTCACCAAGGAATAAGTAGTTCGACTCGGGAGGGAAACCGGCAAGTGTAAACAGACGAAGCAAGTCATTGTATTGGCCGTGAATATCACCTGAACATCGATTGGAGTAAAGTTGAAAAGTTTATAGTTTGAAGGGTAAAGGTCAAGAGTCTGCGATTGCGGACATTTCGGCTCGATTGCCTAATGATTAAATATTTTATGGATGCAATAACATAAGGTTGATATAGATCCTGATACACCTTTCTTTTCAATTCTGAAAAATTCATATGTTTCCTCAGAAACCCAATTTTGCACCTTACTTGGAGAATTACGCTCAATTCATGTTCGGTGTCGCAAATACACTCAAGCCAACAAGTTTACGACAGTTTTCTAAGCACACTTAAGCTTTCAATTTTTCATTTGTGTTTTCCGTCTTCGATAATTTTTTGAATATCTTTCGCCTTTGTCTCTCGTACGGTGGTATCTTGCCTCTAGCGTCTTTAGAACGAAGTGTGAGAAAAAATCAGAAGAATTCGAAAACTTTTACTTAAATATTTTATGTGCATCGTGCAGAGATCAATACAGAAAATTTGAGAATAATTTTCTGGATTTGGAAAATTTTTCCAGGTTGATATGTCAATAAGCGCGAAACTGAGGCAAAAAAAAGTTTCAAAATTTCAAGAATTGGATGGAAATGCAATCAAATTTTTATTTTCTTCTCGAAAATACGTTATTTCTTTTCATTAAAATTTCTAAGCTTTTCGACAATGTTATCCATATAACTTAGCAATCATTTTTGGAACCTGCTTATAATAGACCATGATATGAATTTAAAAAATAAACTATATTCTGCCGACCGAGATTTATTAATTCGATTTGCATGTATTTTACTCCCCCCCCCCCCGCCCTTTCTACCACTTCCTATCGCTCAGACATCAAGCACAAGCAAACTCGGTGCAACTAGGATTAGTTCCGCAAACATGGAAAAAGTCCTCGCTCTACTCAGAGCTATAAAACATTTCAAAGGTAGTGTCTACCGTTAACAAAAAGAACCACTTTCTCTTCCCGGAGATTAAAGGTAAGTTCCGAGACAGATGGAGGGTAAGGTATTAGTAATAAAGTACTAAAAAACAATATATTGTACCTGCAATCTTGAGTGGAGGTTCAAGCTCGAGTAACATCGGTTGATGTAGGAAGATTTGTCGAGCTAGCATACATATCATACGAATCTCATTCTCGGAGACATCGACACTCTTTTGCCATGGCTTTACCTGGAAAGGGCATAGGTATTCGGAGTAAAGTTTTTTGGCTAGCAATTTGTTAGTCATTCAAAATATGGCAAAATTACTTAGATTTGAGAAAAATTCATCAAGTTTTTTTTCACATGAAGTTTCTTTTTATAATTAGCTGAATTTGCTTCCAAATGATTTGAAGATTTATCTATACAAAAAAATGATTTGACTTTCAGCTAAATTATGATAAGATGAGATGCAAATCATTTCATCTTAGAGCTACGACGAAAAAACATTCGGGCTCTTAGGTGAGAAGATCATGAATGGAGCGAGGATCCTTTCTATTCCTCCTAAAAAAGGAAGCGAAGTGTGTAAGACACATTGAACCTCAATTTTTGCTAAAAAATATATGATTTGATTTGATCAATTTATTTGCCCAAAGTTGCTGCGTCTCACCTTTATTTTATACAGTGGAACACAGTACCTTCATGCTTATAAAGAAATTTTGAGAAAATGAATAAATCTCAAACATGGGCTCTTTAGTGGAAAAATCACTTTTAAAATTTCATTTGTAACATTAAGCTGTGAAGGTATTACTCATTTTTGAAATTTATCGGGCACATTTATATGAAATTTTGAGATTTGATTTGACTGATCTGAATTAAATTATAGAGTAATCATTTAAATGAATTTCAAGAGAAATTTTAAAAAATTTGCTAGCTTTTTGGGTAACAAGGAAAAGCTCACAAACTGTTTTTCTGTGCGAAAAAAAATCTAGAAAGAGAGCAAGGATCTTTCCAGTAAAGTTTTTTTCTACAGAAAAGAAGCGAAATCTGTGACTTGCAAAAAAGCGAAGAAAAATAACATAATTTTGTGATAGAATCAGAATTTTATTGAAACTTTCTTCACATTCACGACTGTGTTTCACGTTTGATTTATAAGAATGTATAAACATTTTTCTGCTCATACATAATCTTTGAAAAAATGAGCCCTAAATTCAAAAGCGATTAACGTACCTGCACAAGAGTACTGATCACTTTGTTCAAATCGAGATCTCCGTAGTGCACGGATTTTCGCCGCATGACCATCGTTGCGGCTTCTGGAATCAAACTCTGTAGAGTATAAATACGTGAACGCAAGGTAACAATCACGAGATCTACCACTAAGCACTGAAATCTTCGCGTGGAAAGAGGATAATAGCATAGATGACGTGATGAAAGTGCTATGAAGGATTTGATTTATGTGTAATGAAGAAAGTGCGTGTCCTGGATGATTTACGAGCCTAAGGTGCTACAGGTGCTTAGCATAACTGAGCTAGGAGATTGTGGTGAATCAGATGCAGGGATGAAAAATAACTGAGCAGATTTCTGAAGTAACCAAGGAGATATGCATTATTCTGCATATAAAAGTAATTGCGAGCAACTCAACAATATCAATGTTTATTCAGAATCCGGATATGATCTTTGGTTTGAGATGGAAAATATTGAATAGTAACTGAATCATAAATGGAGCAAGCTGGATAAACTCTTGAGAAATTTCAACTAAATTAAAAAAATTTATAATTTTAAACCTAGATTCATGGTCTGTATTGCTAGAACAGAAGAAGACTCGCAATTTGATAGTGTTTTAAGCTATCAAAAATCAGGTTACTAGGCTAGGCTTGAAAAACAATTTCTAACAAGGGAAGTCACTTAACTTAGGTCGGCCTTTTGAAATGAGACACATATATTTAAAATCGGCTCGGAACCCTGATTCCAAATATGCTGTCCTTAGCTGCGAAGCGTTCCTCTGAAGCGAGTTATGAGCTTTTTCCTAGGCAAAGTTTGCGTGCTGACCGACTTAGGCATGCTACGGTATCGTCATCCAGGTAGTAGTTTGCATACATACAACACCCTATCAAAACCAAATGACTCAGTTTGATGTTATTTTGATTTCCCACCACTTTTTTAGGCAGATTTTTATCTAAAGGCCTTCTTTCCGTATTCAGTTATATGTCAAGCATACATACTAAAAAGCTCATAACTCGCTTCAGAGGAACGCTTAGCAGCTAAGGACAGCATATTTGGAATCAGCGTTCCTAGCTGATTCTAAAAATAGTGTCTCATTTCAAAAGGCCGACCTAAGTTAAGTGACTTCCCTTGTAAGATAAACACGGTTTCATTCAAAAATGTTGAAAAAATGTGATTATTTCTAAATTCAAGTCTTCTTTTCCTCAAACTGCATATTATTAGAGCAGTACCTCGTTTTGAAAACTGAAGGCTGATTGGTAATTTATTTATATGAAAGTGCATTAAAATCAAATTTCCAAATTTGTACCCTTTTTAATGTCTGACTCCTTTTTAGTGCTTTTGCCAACTTATAAAGCATTTTACTCAAACCCAGCGTAAGTGGGAGGTAATGGAAAACCCAAGTTGATTTTCAGCCATTTTTTAACCGAAAGTAGGTTGAAATTATTACATTAGTTGTTTACTATCGATGTTTTGCAGCTTGAAAAACTCAACTTTTGCCCCATTTCGTATACCCTCTTTCTGATTTATTTTCATAACTTTATCTAAAGAACAAAATGTACATCATTTGTGTTGTGGGAAGTACCTGTCAAGTTGCTATAGATAAATCAGAGGTTGCGCATTGGGATGCAGGAAAAGTGATGAGGTTTGGTCAAGATGGCATGGTATTGGGAAACAATTGCTCAAAAGTATGAACAATGCGTGATTTGTCTCAGAAAATGGAGAGGAGGAAGATTACCATAAAAGAATATATTATAGATAACACGATATCTAGGAGGATTTTATCTGTGCAACTGTAGAAATCAACAATCAAGGGCTTTAATTTGACGTTTGGGGATTATTTTGTACCTTCTATCAAACTCAAAGTCACCTGCTATCAATATGAGTCATGAGAAGCAATGTCAAGTACAGTTTGCTTCAAAATCCGCTTACATACGTTTCATCGAAAAGGGCGAGTCAGAAAAAAAATAGAAAAACTACTTTTTTCGCTAACCAGAAAAAATAGCAAAAACTACTTTTCCACCCCGACCCTGACGAGTTGGGCCGATGCGTATGCCAGCAGAGTATGAAAATAAGCACTGGGGCTGATGTTCGGGGGCTAGCATGCACTTTGATTTACGTTTCAAATTCTGTTCACACTGACAGCTAGAACTTGTACCCAGTAGAAAGTACAAAGCTTGCGGCTTTTGTCATGATTGACAGCACGAAAGAAGATTAGAAATAATTCATCAATGCTGTAAAAATAGTGGGTGAAGTAGGGGGTCGAGAAATGGAAGGCAAAAAAATGAAAGTCAAAAAGTTGGGTATAGTTAAGTTAAGGGCCGGGCATACTTCGCGCGATTTCAGTTGCGATGGGATTTGGCAATATTCCAACTCTCCATAACTCATTGTATGCACATTTTGAATATGCACAAAATGGGGCATTTTATCAATCCATGTAAGTTATACACAATATGCATGTGCAGTTTGCTATATTGGATTTGAAGACTTCTGGAGAATTGCCAAATCGCGTGAAGTATGCCCTGCCCTTTAATAGAGCAGAAGTAAGCCACTTAGTGAAGTGTAACTCAAAAGTGGATATTGTGCAAAATTAATTGATTAAAGCGTGATTAAACTGGGTAGAAGAGTACAAGTCGCCAAAAATGGGAGGTCTCGCCGGACATCTACGACAAGTACACCTTCTAATACATGTACAGGCTGACAAGGGAATGGTCAGAAGTCGAAGTGGCCAAACCAAACAAGCTGTATATCATTCGATGCAGTATAAAACGCTGACTTCGAATCTGCCTTTCTTATCTGCTTCCCGCTTCTGTGGACGAAGCTACAAGCGGTTTTATTGTGAAAAAATCATACATAAAAACAGCGAATTTGAGCACATTGTTGCGCTTTTAGCTCAGCTTCTGGCTTCAGAAATTTTAAGTACGCTAGCGGCATGTTTTGGCTTAGCATTGAGGCGAACGTGGCTCTGTACGGCTAAATTTTCAATTTCACGCATAACTTCTTAGCAAAATAATGGTCTTTAATGGCTTATAGCTTCGTCCAGAAAAGCGATAAGCAGGTAAGGAAGACAGATTTAAAGTTAGCGCTTCATGCTGCATCTAACGGTATGCAGCTTGTCTGGAATGGCCACTTCGATTTCCGACCATTCCCTTGTGAGTATCTTGCTGCATTGTCCGAAGGGACCCTCCCACTTTCGGCAACATAGAGTCCTCCACCCGATCAAATTAGTTGATTGAAGCAAGTTGCAAAATTACGGAAATTGGGGAAAGGTGAGTTAAGAATTGAGATTTAGGTGAAAGAAATAAAAAAAGTTGTTGGGTATAGGTAGGAGTGAGTCGCTGGATTGAGCGTATTTTGTGTAAATTATTGAGTAAAGTTCAAGTTGAATTAGATTTAAGTAGTAAGTCAAATAAGGTGAACTCTAGGTAAAGGTAAGAGGTACAGATAATTTTAGAAATGGGTTGAATTGTAAAGCAAAAATGGGAAGTCAGACTGTTGGATGTAATCGAAATATGTGGCAAAAATCCTCAAGTAGAAAAGGCTGACGAGATTGTAAGCAGACTGCAAGTATATTCAACTTTTGAAAAATAATTAGCATTAATTAAGCAAATCCGACCGTCAAATGACTTTGGCACTATATTTCTATAATTTTAGCTAGTCACTTAGTAAGCACCTGGCAAATTCACCGCCTTGGTCCAAGCTTGACTGAAAAGAAAGTGAATGAGCATAGTAAAGAATTCCCTACCACATTACATCACTCTGATGTACTTATCCGAAAGCATCCTGATTTGATGAGGTCAGGTAAAGAGGTTAAAATTTGAGGTAAAGGGCAAAACGGGGCAAGTTCAAGCAGAGCAATCAGGGACTGCCCTATTCGGCGCCGACGATGTGCCTCTCCTCAAATGTTAATTTTAGGGCCCAGTCTAAAAATTCTAAGAAGCTCATTTGCTTTTTTTTTGTTGTTCTTTAGAGCATCTTAGCTCTTGTACAAAATTTCCCATCCTTAAACAATTAATAGCAAAATTTTCAAAGATTTCGTGAGAAAGGAACGCCGAAAATTATTTTGAAACGAATTATTACACTGATAAAAAATTCAGATTAATCCATAATAAAAAATCATTTTATGATTAAGATGAAATATTTCAAATAGTCTTTCTGGATTATAAGATTTGAGTTAATCTGCAAAAGTTTTTTCTTTGGAAATTTTTTTGCCACTATATTTGTTACTAAATAATTGGAATCACAAGCCTCGCTAAAATTTTCAAAACACCTCAAAAACTTTAGGAGGGCATGGCTAAACCGCAGCCCTCTTGAATGAAAGAAACGTGATACAAAGAGTTCTTGTTACGCAGATCTTCCAAAAATAACCTTCTCCGAATGCCACCCTTTCTTCAAAGTTTAAACAAATTTTGAAAGCAGTAGACTCAAAAATTCACGCCAACGCAGCTGATATTATAATCTTATTCATCCGTATTATGGACCTAACGTCATCCTCCTCCCCCCCCTCCCCTTTCTCATCGTCACCTTACCCTCAAAGTATTCTCCGATGCGTCACTCGCATCCATAATAAATCTGTTCATTCAATTCTACATTAAGAAAGTACAAGAAGAATCTAAGGGGGGTGAGAATATGTAATTGAAGAGGAGTTTCAGGTCAATTGTCAGACGCGGCTGACTTTACTGGAGCGTGAAGCGCGTATACTTTGTAAGGACAAAGCGACACCGTGACCCATGGCCAATTAAGAGACACAATGTTCTGTAGGGCAGAGAATTTTTGTTGAATGAGTACGGGTTGCGAATTGACAAATTTGGAGGGTGCGAAGGGGGGGGGGGATGAGAGAGGAGTTTGACTTTTGCAAGGTGCATGCTGTCGGAGCTTGAAGTTATGGTTTCTAGAGCTGCCACAGTAAAAGATGAAATGAGAGTCGGAGGAGGGGGGGGGGGGGGGGAGAGGGTGGAAAAAAGAGAGGGAATTTACGACTTTTTGTTCTGGGTAAGGTACTTCTAGAAAGCTCTGAGCAACTGACTTCCTAAAATTTAGAGTTGATAGCTAAAATTTACAATTTTTTGTATTCGCTCAACCCCCCCCCCCTCCCTGCCAAAATAAAAAATATTAGAAGAATCCACCTCAAATACTCCAAAAATTACTGTACAAAACCAGCATTCTTCAAAATCCATAAAAATACCTTAACGGGCTCGTACCGATCCGGTTAATCCCGAGAAAAGCATCAGAAGCGAGAAAAAATTGCAGGCAATCTATTCTAGCGGTTATTTCTGGTTCGAATGACGTAAATCCGGGAAAAGCTCTTATTGTTGAGAAGAGGTGTGGAAAAAAATTCTCGCTCCCGTGAAAGAAGCTGCTAGGATAATAACTGGGAATGGAAAATGCAGGTACCTCGAATAAATTTAGATGCACGTAAGATTATGGTGCATATATAATGGATAGGGGATTGAGAGGGTAAAGTGAGAGCTGTGAAGGGTAGGGTGAGGGGTGGGAGAGGGGGGGGGGGAGGAGAAAAGGGTAAAAGGAAGGAGGATGATGTAAAGGAAGGTATTTGGAAGAGTGAATTTGAAAAGAATATCTCTAACAATAAGAAAAGCGTCCCTTGGGAAGGCAACTAGCAATTTTTCAAGTATTTTCCATTATTTTACCTACAAAAATTCTGAAAGAATGGCGAAATATTTGCTATTTCAATGCGGGTTTTCTACCTTTTATTTTCAGTCTAGAAGATCTAATCAATTATAGTAACATTCTTTTTGAATTTATCAAATGCTTGGTGCATATATTTTACTTAGATATATAATTTTGATTTTTGAACGTCTGAAATCACAATAAATTGAAGATACCATGTCCAAATCTGAATAAAAAATTATTTTTCATTACTTCTACATTTTTTGTTCGCCTCCAATGATAAGGATCTGAAAATTGAAAATAAGAACAGAAAGTCCACGCTCTTACCCATGACTCCCAATCCAAGGCATTATACGTAAACTTCGCTCAGGTTTTCTACATGTAATCAAAAACTCAGATGAAAAACCAAAACCTCGCATAAATGTTCCATTTTCCCCACTATTGACCCAGGCGGAATTTGGTTGCAAAACTGGACGAGTTTTCCCTCTCGTCATATGTGTAAACATTTGCCAATCAACTTACTTTTGCGCCTACAAATGTACATATTAGGTAAACGAAGTGTTTGCATAGGTTGTTTGACACATTTGATCGATAATGAAGCGCAAGAGGGGTTTGTGGGCTTAGATAGGACTTAATAAGCGGCTCCAAGAGAGGAATATTTTATGACGTTCGGACAGCTAAAGGGGATTATATGCAGCTAGAACAACAAATCATGCACAAAGGGCGGTAAATCAGAATAGCAGAAGTGTTCCAGAGTGCAAGAAATTGCCCGCAAAAGTACTAGAAAGTAATTGCAACTTTCAAATTCAATCACATTGTTGTACTGTCCTCTGCATTCTCTTTTACTTAGTATTTATTTCGCACCAAGATTTCCCTTCTCAATGAAGAGTAACGAGCAAAGCTTGTGAACGAAGCTAAAGGACGACGAGGAAGCAGAAATGCCTATTTCTTCAGGTCTTAATCGAAGAGCGAAACTCAAAATTTCAAATTTTATACTCTAAGGCTTTTCAATTATGAGTGGCAGTGGCAGAACGACATATTTTTTCGGGGGTGGGGGGTGGGCGACAGAAATCAGAAAACTTTTCGACTATTAATTGGAGAGGCTTCCCAAATTAATTTCAGACTGCTCGTATAACTTTTCCCTGATTATAATGTGCTAATTAGAAGAGATGATGCTCCCGCAAAAACGTTAAAAAGCCCTTTTTCAGGAGTTGAGAGCTTTGCGTTCAAGATATTTTCTGGGATGAGGGGTAAGCAAACTAAATACCCTGAAAAAATTTTTTACTCAAGGTGAATTTTTACAAGTTATTACACAGATGTATAACTCTTATAACCACAAACAATTGGAAAACCTTCTCAGGGAAGCCGGAAGAAGGCTTGGTCTGCCATTGTTTGTGACATTTTATTATTTTTACTGCTCAACTTAATTATGGGAACATCTTTATGACTTCTAAATGTTGTTTGCTCCATACTAGAAATAAATCGAATGAGCTGTCAACACTTCTGCCCGTGCGAGATACTATCAGCTCTAATTAATAAAAAGAAATGACAAAATAAGATTTCATCTATTATAGTTTCAGTAAGTAGGTGAGAAATAAATTTAAGTAATGATTGTGAGATAGAAAAAGCGCAACAATGGATTTTATAATTTGTTCAAAATATTTCATCTTCAAATATTCGACCAGCGAACACTTGATGAACTCTGCAATTCTCTTTCCCCCCTCCCTCCCCCCCCCCCCCCCCGCTCCTGCTTCTTCTTCTTCCGTTCAGCAAAAATACTTGACAGATGTTCAATCATAAGAAGCCGAACATGCTTCACAACAACAACCTTGCTTTAGCTACACAGCTGATAAATACAGCAGAGCAAAGTACGAATATTTCTTACGGTCGTCTGCACCGTCGCTTAGACTTCGGGGGTGACATGAAAAGTGCGAAATTCTTGTGTTTAAGAGAGTGTAAAGTAGGTAAAAAGTGGCTGGCAAAGAAGTTGCAGCGATTAGCTGGCGCGAATTTAGCAAGAATCACCCTTTTTGCTGGGTATCTTTGCAGAATTTTCGGATAAAAATAGAGGTACCAAGCGACAGGAAAAATATTGATAATTTGAATGAGATGTGACTGACTGCAACCGAATGGCACGACAAAAGGATGCTTTGCTTTGTCGCTATGGAAAGTACAATTGCTATTGTTTGCTGATATGGAGATTGGTGCATTCTCCACAGATGCAACAAATTGTTTTCCACAGAGATTTGAACAACAACTTCAGTACTATTGATGAAAACTCGAAAATATACAGTTTGAATAAAGTTCACCGCCTGTCGGTGCAAATATGGCCTTTTGGTATGAATATATTGGAAATGTAAGCAAGAATAGAAAAACATCCAATTGATCCAGCTGCTAAAAATAGAAACCAAGTGCATAAGAGGCTTTGAAAATCAATTTCAATGAAATATGTCGGGGCAGTTGTAAGGTGTGAAGAGATAGTTTGCAAATGTTTTCTTTCAAGAAATTGTTTTTTGAACACAATAAAATGCAGAACAACGTGGAAATACAGTATCATTAGAATCCTGCCTTTAGCGCTGAAATATAACAGAATTACTTTGTCAAAATCCCAAAATTTGCCAAAATAAAGCTTGAAGTCGCATTTTTTATAATCAAGATAATACAATAAAAAAATTAGGATCCAAGAGGTTCATACGTAGCATATTTCTGTTAAGTGGAAAAATACATTTAGCCTTTTTTGATGGTTTTGAGGAGAACAAATGATGAAATCATATAGATTTACAAGGAAATACATTGGTAGATTTTTGCAGAAAACTTGGAAGCGATTTTTAGAGAGAAATCAGTTAACATCAAATATTTCACTAGTGGCTATTACTGATTCTGAAGCTTTGGTTGGAATGGTTTTATGCTTAGAAAGACGAAGAATAATAATTGTACAAGGGGATGAATTTTAGAGAATTTTTTTCAAAATCATGGCATATTACGGTTAAAGGCATTGTAAGAAAAGTCCCTTATAAAAGCCATCTGCAAATACCGTAAGTATCAGTAGAAAATTCCAATAATTTCAAAAAAGAAGCAGATCCCAAGCCGATTTTTGAGCAGGACGAAAATGCATTCGTCAAAGCTTTGGTCTACTGAAGCTGTAAGTCCACGCTAAAAATGCAAATAATTCAAAAAACGAGGGGGTGAACGTGAAACGTGAATCGGTCGCGAGTTCTCGTCACATTAGATGTGAGGACGCGCTTTTGACGTCGACCGAACGGACGCAACTGACAGCTCGGCCGGGGGTCCGCCGGCGCGGTCGGCGGGGAGTAAAATAAGCCGGGTCGCGAGAGGGGGGGGGGACAGGAATGGGTGGGTGTGCGTGGATGTGTTTCTTGCATGTGCTGTGCGCACATGCAACATAAATACATACGTAGAGGAATTACATGGGCGTAAGAGGTTAAGTGCGGATTCTATGTGTTTCTCTTATGTGACAGAAGTAGGACAGATGAAATGAAGTGGAAATAGGAAAATCGGGAGAAAAAAGGGGATGGAAAGGGGAAAAATCCGCATTTTCGACCTATAGAGACCAATTCTAAAGCCATTTGCATCCATATGGATCATTTCAAAGCCCGCGCCCCTTACTCAGATAACTGACCGGAACTTCCGCAGGTTTGGGAAATTTCCGCCGGATCACCTGCGGAAGTAGACGTCCTGCGGATCCCAATTTCAGGGTTTCCACTTTTGCAAGAATAAACAAAATTTTGCGGAACCGCTGCAAATTTTGCTTGCCCTGCGGAAGTTCCGGTGAGTTGTCTGAGTAGGCATACTTGATTCCTAGCAGACAACCACGTCTGGCGTTGACGAAAATGCCAGAACCCTTTTGAAATCCTGAAGAATTGAAAGATTAACTTGTCAGCGCTCCATAGGAACAGTCGACTGGGGAATTCTTAACTGAGGAAAAAACAAACATTTCATGCAGATGGTGTGGACAAGCAGACGCTCGACGACGACGATGATAAAAATGATCGAGAACGTCAGAAAACATCAGAGAACATACTTCCCTTTCGACTATGCAAACATCGAAGATTTTATTTCCTTCTAGGTTGTTAGTTGGGCGAAAACAAGCATTGTATCCGAGCTACAACAATAAGATAAGCCACTTTTGTCTTACTATAATTACAAGGAAGTATTTGAAAATGAGACGTCAAAAATCGAGGAACTACGACAACTTACATTACAACTTTTTTGTATTTCTCGGAGTGCAAATTTTATTTTAAAGTAGGGCTACCCCAAATCCAGCTATAAAAACATGTAAATTTCAAATTAAAGGTTGATCTAAATTTTTATTCATTTTAGTATGGCTGTGTTTGATAAGCGAAAAGATTGAGTAATACTAGCTTTACGCTACTCAAATCCAATACACGCAAACCAAATATTGGAAACTGTACTAATGCAATTGAGAAAATCTTATGATTTGATGAAAAATAAGTGCATAAGCTCAACATGCCCTTTTAGGCAGCGTCTTCCCGTTTTGGGATTTACAGGGCAAAGCAATGGTCAGCATTTGCCTAGAGGAGCTTTTCATCAATTTTTTAAGCAACAAGGTCCCATAAAATCTTCACCATTCACATTGTTTGATTCTGTCAGTATCAAAGTCGTTAGGCAATATTGAATCAAGGCACCAAATAAACCTAGAATGAAAGCTAAAAGAATCCGGAAATCTGATAAGATAGAGTTGCTAGAATATTCTGTCTTTCCCAAAAGGCGAAGTAAAAAAACTTATGATTTGTAATCTCAAAAAAATGTAGTCCTCATTAGACTACAGACAAGAAACTTTAACAAATTTTTTCTGCAACTTCCTTCACATTATATTAGGTTGTCGGATAGTTTCTGTTACAATTTTTTCTAAATTTTTTATAAAATTCCAGAAACTTTCCGAAAACCCCAGATTTGCAATACGCTTAGGACATAACAGGATCTACCAACAAGCATGATTGATGCCGCAAGTGCACTAATGACCAACAAGTTTACGGCAGTTTTGAAGAAGCAGTCAAATTTTTCGGTTTTTGCCTGGTCATTTTCTCTGCACCTACTTGCGCTTTTCTTCTTCCAGAATTTTTTTTAGAAAGTATTTAACTAACGTAACGTAAAAAAGTCCAGAATTCTGACGGAATAAGTTCTTCAGATAAAAATTGGACTAAAATAGATGAATTACGAGAATGAGATGGCGTAATTAGAGATATCGCACTTAATTTCGAGTTACTGAAAACACAAATGGGAATTCTGTTCTTATTATTAGTAATGTCGTGGGTGACAAAATTTCTACGAAATTTGGAAATTATTATTGAGGGAGTGCCACGCTCTTTCGAGGTTCTGTTAATGACTCCCATATATATTACTTGATATAAGCCGTATGTTAACAATTTCTCAAAATTCAAGAGATACAATGTTAGTCATCCCGCAGCCGTTATGATATCATTAAAGATTACTGTAGCTGAATGTAACCTATAAGCTTTGTTTTATAAAGTATTGAATGCATAGCAGCAAAGTCGTTGATTGTCCTCAATTAACTTGATTGTCATTCTTCTTCAGTATGCATCGGATACGGTGATGACAATAGAACATGCACTTTGACACAGATATATTACTTGTATTCCTTTATGATGCGAGAATTATGACCTAACAACTGTGTCGAGATGTCATGTATTGTATGCAAAAGTTCTAGAAGTAAGACAGATGTGAGTGTCATTGTATGAAGCAAAAATGACAAGTGCTCTCATTCTGACTTGACAGAACATTTGTTTCTTCAGTGCAAACATAGCTGGAGTCAGCTGAGATCAGATAGATCAAAGCACTTCAGTAACTGATTTCAGTAGTTGTTCTTTGCAGTGCAAATTTTTACACTTTGTTTATATTGTTCTAGTCCTTCCCCATAAAAAACCTGAAGTTCAAAAGCAAGTATGAGTTGCATATCAGGTGCCAAGGTTCTGATGAAAAACCTAAGACATACATACTTATGAATCAGTTTGAATGTTTAGCATTGTTCGTGTTGAATGCTGTCAAAATGTGCCACTAAAATTTTTGATTAGATTTAGTTTTTGAATATTATTTTATAGAAAGAAAATATTTAAAACATCTGGTATGAGACCCTACAAAATTTCTTCAAAATCCAAGCATAAAATAGTGCTGTGAGTACCATTTGAGAATGGTATAGGTATTTGAGACCAGCTTTTTCTTGAATTCTTAATAAGAAGCGGTTTGGTTTACCAAATAGATACATCCAGTGTTTAAGTCAGTGTCTTTTTGTTGTGTTACGGTAGGCATACGGTATAAAGTCGCTCTGCGATTTATAAGAACATGTATCGCAAAGAATGATTACTGTAATCGCGTCAATATGTGAAATGAATTTCACACCAAACATTCTAGCAGATTTGAGATTGGCTTCTTATTTATCAAACGCTCAAAAAAGTTTTTTTTGGGGGGGGGGAGGGAAAGAAAATCTAGAAGCTTTTTCGGCTGTGGGACGTAGTGATCATCCCCTCAAATGAATTTGTTTGGAATGTTCAAACTTTTGCTGGTTTATAAGTCCAAAATTCAAGAAAGAGCCCGCAGCGGTAACTACCTCCCCCCCCTCCCTCCCCCGCCCGAAAACTTACTAAAAGCTAATAGACTTATAGTATGTTAAATAATAATTTGTTGTCTACAACTAGAAGAAAGTCACTTTCCCAATTTTATACTCCAGATACTTCGGTTTTCAAAGTTCATTTTTTAGGAGTTGAAGATGTTGAGAAAATAGAATAGGAAGGATATGAAAAACATGCTCAAATTCAAAAACGTGGTTTAACTTTTGAGTTATTCATTGCGGAGATGCATAAAACTGCATAAATTCCGCGAATAAACACATTAAACAAAAACTTTTGCCAGAAAATTCGATGTCAGAAGTTTGCAAGAAATGCAAAAAGATGAGCTTATCTCTTAGATGACAATGTGTATGCACAAAAAGCTATAAAATCCCTATAAAACTCGTGTCACAGAGGTGATAAGAGGTGAATGCCTGTGTGTACACGGGTTTGCGGAAGTTTCACGAAATTCGCTCTTGTCCGCGGCTGAGACGTCTGATGCGCCTTTTCTCCTCTCAAGCGGAAAAGCACTAAGGCTTTCCATAATGATTTGCTCTTCTGTCTAGGAGTTGTGTGGCTAGGTGTTGGAAAACAACAGCTGAAATGACAGATGAGTGATGATGTCATGTCGTTTTAGCCTTGGGGTCAATATTGTGGTGTGGAGCATCAAAAGATTAGCTATGCACCTTTTTGGAGTAGGAAAATTTTGTGGGAAAGGTAAGCAAAGCAATGATTAAAAACCATCGAAAACAATATCATAGCTGTAGATCACAATATCTTTCTAACGATTTACAACAGATCTCAGATGCTAAGTAGACAAGAACATCGAAAGTTTTGTTGTTCTTTTGTGAGATTGACAGCAGGTCCGATTTGTCTTCTTGAGGAAAAATCTGTCGAAAACATTTTTCATTGTAAATCGCCCAGCTTGTGACTGGCTGCAGTAAAATACAAAGGTGATTTAAAATTTTCAAAATTTTAAGAAAATTACTCCAGTTGTTTAAAGGTTGAAATAAGTGATTTGCACATTTTTATAAGTATTAGTAGGGCCTTTTGTTCATCTCATGGTACTGATAAGTAAAGCTTCATGAATAGCTGTAACAGAAACTACTTTCCACAGGGAGGGGGGGGGGGGAATGGAGGGAGGGGTACGGAATGAGGAAGGATTGCGAAGGAAATTCCTTGAATGAAAGAGCGAGACTTAGCAATGCCCTCAAATTTTTCCGGAATGCAATTAAAACTCTCAGGTTATAGTTTTGACAAAAAAATCTCCTTTGAAAGTGATAATAGCAGATTGAAGAACTTCAGTGATTGCTTGTAAGTGGAAACCACTACTTGCAAAATGACCCATATAGAACTTTGCCAAGAAGTTTCTAAACATTTTACAGAGATGGGGGAGGGGGGAGGAGGGCGAACCGAGCCTCAGAGTTTTATTATCAGGGCTGAATCCCTATTACTTACAGTAGGTTCAAAAAATTATGTACCTCTTCATAGAGGTGAGATCAGATTCGTTTGACGGTCTATAAAAAGCAATAGCAAACGCAACAGAATTTAAATTTTTGCAATTTGATTACTTTGGCTCCGCCCCGGACATGCCCCTCTTGGCTTGGCAGGAAGCAGAAAATTTTATTACTTCCAAATGGTTAGATTGGAAAGTAAAGTTTTGAACATTTGTTAGTGCACGTTTCGCGACTGAATCCTTCTTTCCCTTATCCCGCCCTGCTTTCTCCATCTCCCCTTCAACTTCAGCATGCTTCACATGGTTTGAAATAGAAGAAAACAGAGAAAATCCTTCAATTTTGAGCTATTTATTGCGCATTTCCGGGCTTTGCTGCCCCCACTTCCTTTCGCCTATGCTCTCACCGCTACAAGCCATAAAAATTACGAACTTTATGGTCCTACGCAAATGTTTGCTATACTCATAAGGAAGGGTCCGGGCTTTGTAGACGACAAGGACGAATTTGTCGTTAAATATATGATATCATGAAGCTTTATGACACTCCTCGTACAGCTCGCCTAGCTTATAAGAAAAAATATTAATATCTTTATATACCAAATACTAATACGGTTTCGAAGAAAACATTACAGAATTCTTCAAATTTTCTCTTTTCTTTTTGCCTTTTTTGCATAGCATAGTGTATTTATGACTGCAATGAACTAAATTAATCCAGCAAAATTTGAAGTGTTGAAAAATGTTGAAAAAGTTTGGCCATTCTGAATCACATATTGCGAATTGGACAGAACTTTCGGAACAACTCAGTAAATAACTGACAATAAGGGATAAGAATGGATCCATTGAATCCGTGAGAGGAACGCCTAACTCACTTTCAGGACTCGATTCACTCGTCCGTTCAGTGCTAGTTTACAGCGACCACATACGAATCCAAAATTTTTTCAAAAAAACTTTTTTGAGAGCGAATGACATCAAACAATAGCACATGCAAGAGCAGATGTTCCAATAAAACCATCCAAAATGATGTTTATGCTGTTTGGTGAGCGAACATCTGTTAAAAGGAACCAAATGGAGCTTGTACTTGTTCTTCCCTCCCCCCCCCCCCGCCAACCTAATAACCCTGACTAATTTGCTTTCGACATGTTATTTGTTTTGATGGAACAAAGCCAGTGAATTAAAGTACAAGTCTTACGCGGAAACGATGGTCTCAGATCCTGGGAAAAGACAAATGAGAAGGAAAGAAATTGCACTATGCATAAATCAAAATGCAAAAGTGTGACTACTTGAAAGATTTGAAAAGGGTGCAAAGTCAAGGTCGAGTACGAGATAGGCAGACACGCACTGCTGAACGAGTATTTAGTTTTTAGAAGATTTCCGTAGGATAAGCAAGGGTGAGCATTTTGAGAAAAAATACAAGCCATAAATTGAGGCAGACTATTTTTTTTTACTTAAGCGAAGCATGACCTTACATGGACGAGAATCACTTTTTTCTTACTCCACAAAGGCAAGAAAAATTAAAGAGATGCAAAAAATACTTATTATTTATTCACTTATTCCACTTTCTTATTTATTAACTTGAAACACAAGTTTTGCATTAAAAATTCCAATACAATCGATATCAATTTTTTTTCTTTTTGCATAAAAGAGGTATCTTATTCGAAACAATATCAAAACTCGATAATAAAAGTTCGGAAATCACTACTTTTTGTTAGATGTCCTATCAGCACAAATTTATCTAATCAAGAGGCATAGACATTGAAAGTCGAATAAAGAATTAATTTAGAGATTTCTGGGCTTTCCAGCGTTTTGGGGGATTAAAAGTTGGAAAAACGCAATTTGATTGTTTGCGTTCAACAGGTTCTGCTATCGCGATATGACAGTGGTGATTCTTGCTTTGAGAATATTCGTAAAAAGTAAGTTTCTCCTTCTGAGATTATTTCAAACAGTCATAAACCTGGAGGGGATTACGGACTTCTAAAAAATTTTGGTGGAAGACTTATGTACCAACCTAATACTGACTGCTTTGATGCGCCTAACAAATGTTACAAATTACGTTATAATTATCAAATTACTACTTACTTTGTCCGTTGTCATCATACCTCTAATGAAAACGAAACTGAAATCTCATTACACTGATTAGAAAAAAAAAACTATAGATGAGTATAGTTTTACATTTTTATAATGGAATAGGAGAGGGAAACCTCAGAAATACTTCTCAATTCCATATACTTCAACCCTCTTGCCGAAAATTTTGCTTAGATGACGAGGTTTAAGATAGAGGTTATTTTATTATATTACTGCAAAGAATACAGCCGGTCTATCCCGCCTATATCACTTAAGTTTTGAAAACCATTATTGCACAGTTTGCTTATAACATCTAGGTACTTGACAGAATACGCGCTTTAGATTTTCACCTTACGAATTTTCACCTCATATGGACGATATCTTGACTAGTAGAAAGACTAGTACAAGTTCAAGTTTTTGCAGAAAGTCTGTGTTGAGTACCTTCTGCATACAGGGTCTCCCAGAAAAATGCCACTACTACTAGGTTTTCCTAAAAGTGAAGCGTTTTATTAAACAAATCAAACTGGTTTTGTTTTTCTAGCAAACTTGGGAAACCACTGGATATTAGGTAGAATAAAGCGAGCTCTACAAAGTCACTAAAGACAAACCTGTCGCAATCTAGTTGGAGTTTTGGTCAAAAACAAAGGTTTTTAGCTACCTTAAAAAGGGATCTGCTTCTCAGAAAGTTCATAAATACAATTATTCGCTGCTCAACTTATAAGAGACAAAAAATGCCACTTTCCTTTGACTAGCATGAATTCTTGAGAGATAACATTGGTCTCATAATATTCGAGAGCTTTCCCTCCAACCTAACAGTAATGATTGACCCAGCATACATGCAATACAGAAAAAAGTAAAGAGAATCGGACCACAAAGATAAGGTAAAATCTACTTCCGCATTCACACATGTGATTTACAAAACAGCATAAGGAGTGCAGCAGTAACTCTTCAACCGACAACAGACTCTTTACGAACGCTAATTCAATTGATGAACTGGTTCCGCGTGAAAAATAAATAGGGCAGCAGAGTACTTAGCTGTTTGCCCCTTATGAACCACGTGAGTGAACAAGTAAGCTCGTTGTTTATAACGGTTTCACCGCTGAGGAAAATAAGCTAATAAAAGTTTAAAGCATGGAAAGTTTTTTGGTATGATGTGAAAAATGAGCGTTTTTCCAGCAAATTTTAGAATGTTTGCAATGATCCAAAGGGTGACCAAAAAACAACTTGAGCATTAGAACCAGTACGCCGAATTTTTTTCCCAAGATAATGAGAAGGGGGAGATGTAGACCCAAATACACCAAAACCGAGTCCATATTCTATAGATTTCTGAACTACTTTTCACCCCCCCCCCTCCACATTGATATTCTTCCAGCTTTAAAATGGGGTTCTCTTTCCTTTAGTAGTGAAATTTTGCCTCTTCGCCCTAAGGAAACCGCAATTTTTTCTTTCAACATGCAATTAATTTATTATTGAGTACGATTAAATGATATAATGCTACAAATTTATAGGAATTCAGAGCGTTGTCAAGAACATTTATACAGGCATGGCTTCAGCCACCCCCATCTTTCAGTTTAATTGACTAGAAATTTTCCAAAGTTGTCTCCAAATATTCGCTGTGCAAATTGTCTTTGAATTTGAGGTAATCGAAATATTGTCGTATTTTGGAAAGTTCGAATCAGTCTTGACGAGGGATCGAATCACTACGTAATATATAACGAATTCGTTGCTTACGCAATAATCCTCTGATAGTTGGATTATGGCAAACGAGGAGGGCGCAGACGTAAAAATTATGATGAAATACACTGATCTTTGGAATTGGATTGCTGCCATTAGCGGCGAGTAAGTCAGTTGGCACGCTGCCAGATTTTCGTAAGCCTTTGGAACGGTGCCAAACTTCGTAAGTATGGGCAACTGAAACAACACACATGCATAACGGCATGTTTCGGGCGTGTTTTCGATCGATATCGTCATTATTTTTCACGTCTGCAGTTTTGACCATCCTAGGAACTGTTCCAATTTCCCCGTTCATTCTAGAATTTCTTCCAATAACTGTTGTTATGGATTCTTCTCATTCGAGATTGTTTTTATTTTACTGAGATTTGAGATGAGAGATGTTTAGGCACTGTATTCTCTGCAGGTTTGCTGTGCAAGAGAGGAAACTGTCACAGTTTTGGTAAAGAAAAGCGATCGGGCAGAGAAACAGATTTTTTTATGTTTGGGGCAGTTGTAATTTTTGAACGGTCTTCAAGCGGCACGTAGGGAATAAACTTTATTTTTAAATAGTTACTATCGGTCTGTAAGCGGCACGTAGGGCAACCCAATCGGGCAGGGAAACAAATTTTTTATGTTTGGGGCAGTTCTTGTAATTTTTGAACGGTCTTCAAGCGGCACGTAGGGCATGAACTGTCTTTTAGATAGATAATATTGGTCTGTAAGCGGCACGTAGGGCAACCCGATCGGGCAGGGAAACAGATTTTTTTATGTTTGGGGAGTTCTTGTAATTTTTGAACGGTCTTCAAGCGGCACGTAGGGAATAAACTTTATTTTTAAATAGTTACTGTCGGTCTGTAAGCGGCACGTAGGGCAACCCAATCGGGCAGGGAAACAAATTTTTATGTTTGGGGAGTTCTTGTAATTTTTAAACGGTCTTCAAGCGGCACGTAGGGCATGAACTGTCTTTTAGATAGATAATATTGGTTTGTAAGCGGCACGTGGGGCAACCCGATCGGGCAGGAAAACAAATTTTTTATGTTTAGGGAGTTCTTGTAATTTTTAAACGATCTTCAAGCGGCACGTAGGGAATAAACTTTATTTTCGAATATTTACTATCGGTCTGTAAGCGGCACGTAGGGCAACCCAATCGGGCAGGGAAACAGATTTTTTTATGTTTGGGGAGTTCTTGTAATTTTTAAACGGTCTTCAAGCGGCACGTAGGGAATAATCTTTTTGAATAGTTACTATCGGTCTGTAAGCGGCACGTAGGGCAACTCAAACGGGCCCGGAAACAGATTTTTTTTTATGTTTGGGGCAGTTGTAATTTTTGAACGGTCTTCAAGCGGCACGTAGGGAATAAACTTTATTTCTAAATAGTTACTATCGGTCTGTAAGCGGCACGTAGGGCAACCCGATCGGGCAGGGAAACAGATTTTCTTATGTTTGGGGAGTTCTTGTAATTTTTGAACGGTCTTCAAGCGGCACGTAGGGAATACAAAATGTATAATAATATAATGTAAACTTTATTTTTGAATAGTTACTATCGGTCTGTAAGCGGCACGTAGGGCAACCCAAACGGGCAGGGAAACAGATTTTTTTTTATGTTTGGGGCAGTTGTAATTTTTGAGCGGTCTTCAAGCGGCACGTAGGGCATGAACTGTCGTAAGCGGCACCTAGGGCAACCCAATCGGGCAGGGAAACATTTTTGTATGTTTGGGGCAGTTGTAATTTTTGAACGGTCTTCAAGCAGCACGTAGGGCATGAACTGTCGTAAGCGGCACCTAGGGCAACCCAATCGGGCAGGGAAACATTTTTTTATGTTTGGGGCAGTTGTAATTTTTGAACGGTCTTCAAGCGGCACGTAGGGCAACCCGATCGGGCAGGGAAACAGATTTTTGTATGTTTGGGGCAGATTTATAATTTTTGAACGGTCTTCAAGGGGCACGTAGGGCATGAACTGTCTTTTAGATAGACAATATTGGTTTGTGAGCGGCACGTAGGGCAACCCGATCGGGCAGGGAAACAGATTTTCTTATGTTTGGAGAGTTCTTGTAATTTTTGAACGGTCTTCAAGCGGCACGTAGGGAATACAAAATGTATAATAATATAATGTAAACTTTATTTTTGAATAGTTACTATCGGTCTGTAAGCGGCACGTAGGGCAACCCGATCGGGCAGGGAAACAGATTTTTTTTATGTTTGGGGCAGTTGTAATTTTTGAGCGGTCTTCAAGCGGCACGTAGGGCATGAACTGTCGTAAGCGGCACCTAGGGCAACCCAATCGGGCAGGGAAACATTTTTGTATGTTTGGGGCAGTTGTAATTTTTGAACGGTCTTCAAGCAGCACGTAGGGCATGAACTGTCTTTTAGATAGATAATATTGGTTTGTAAGCGGCAAGTAGGGCAACCCGATCGGGCAGGGAAACAGATTTTTGCATGTTTGGGGCGGTCCTTATAATTTCTAAACGGTCTTCAAGCGGCACGTAGGGAATAATCTTTATGAATAGTTACTATCGGTCTGTAAGCGGCACGTAGGGCAACCCAAACGGGCAGGGAAACAGATTTTTTATGCTTGGGGAGTTCTTGTAATTTTTGAACGGTCTTCAAGCGGCACGTAGGGAATAAACTTTATTTTTAAATAGTTACTATCGGTCTGTAAGCGGCACGTAGGGCAACCCAAACGGGCAGGGAAACAGATTTTTTTATGTTTGGGGAGTTCTTGTAATTTTTGAACGGTCTTCAAGCGGCACGTAGGGAATACAAAATGTATAACAATATAATGTAAACTTTATTTTTGAATAGTTACTATCGGTCTGTAAGCGGCACGTAGGGCAACCCCAACGGGCAGGGAAACATTTTTGTATGTTTGGGGCAGTTGTAATTTTTGAACGGTCTTCAAGCAGCACGTAGGGCATGAACTGTCTTTTAGATAGATAATATTGGTTTGTAAGCGGCACGTAGGGCAACCCGATCGGGCAGGGAAACAGATTTTTTTATGTTTGGGGAGTTCTTGTAATTTTTGAACGGTCTTCAAGCGGCACGTAGGGAATACAAAATGTATAACAATATAATGTAAACTTTATTTTTGAATAGTTACTATCGGTCTGTAAGCGGCACGTAGGGCAACCCCAACGGGCAGGGAAACAGATTTTTTTTATGTTTGGGGCAGTTGTAATTTTTGAACGGTCTTCAAGCGGCACGTAGGGCATGAACTCTCGTAAGCGGCACCTAGGGCAACCCCAACGGGCAGGGAAACAGATTTTTTTTATGTTTGGGGCAGTTGTAATTTTTGAACGGTCTTCAAGCGGCACGTAGGGCATGAACTCTCGTAAGCGGCACCTAGGGCAACCCGATCGGGCAGGGAAACAGATTTTTGTATGTTTGGGGCAGTTCTTGTAATTTTTGAACGGTCTTCAAGCGGCACGTAGGGCATGAACTGTCTTTTAGATAGATAATATTGGTTTGTAAGCGGCAAGTAGGGCAACCCGATCGGGCAGGGAAACAGATTTTCTTATGTTTGGGGAGTTCTTGTAATTTTTGAACGGTCTTCAAGCGGCACGTAGGGAATACAAAATGTATAATAATATAATGTAAACTTTATTTTTGAATAGTTACTATCGGTCTGTAAGCGGCACGTAGGGCAACCCAAACGGGCAGGGAAACAGATTTTTTTTTATGTTTGGGGCAGTTGTAATTTTTGAGCGGTCTTCAAGCGGCACGTAGGGCATGAACTGTCGTAAGCGGCACCTAGGGCAACCCAATCGGGCAGGGAAACATTTTTGTATGTTTGGGGCAGTTGTAATTTTTGAACGGTCTTCAAGCAGCACGTAGGGCATGAACTGTCGTAAGCGGCACCTAGGGCAACCCAATCGGGCAGGGAAACATTTTTTTATGTTTGGGGCAGTTGTAATTTTTGAACGGTCTTCAAGCGGCACGTAGTGCAACCCGATCGGGCAGGGAAACAGATTTTTGTATGTTTGGGGCAGATTTATAATTTTTGAACGGTCTTCAAGGGGCACGTAGGGCATGAACTGTCTTTTAGATAGACAATATTGGTTTGTGAGCGGCACGTAGGGCAACCCGATCGGGCAGGGAAACAGATTTTCTTATGTTTGGAGAGTTCTTGTAATTTTTGAACGGTCTTCAAGCGGCACGTAGGGAATACAAAATGTATAATAATATAATGTAAACTTTATTTTTGAATAGTTACTATCGGTCTGTAAGCGGCACGTAGGGCAACCCGATCGGGCAGGGAAACAGATTTTTTTTATGTTTGGGGCAGTTGTAATTTTTGAGCGGTCTTCAAGCGGCACGTAGGGCATGAACTGTCGTAAGCGGCACCTAGGGCAACCCAATCGGGCAGGGAAACATTTTTGTATGTTTGGGGCAGTTGTAATTTTTGAACGGTCTTCAAGCAGCACGTAGGGCATGAACTGTCTTTTAGATAGATAATATTGGTTTGTAAGCGGCAAGTAGGGCAACCCGATCGGGCAGGGAAACAGATTTTTGCATGTTTGGGGCGGTCCTTATAATTTCTAAACGGTCTTCAAGCGGCACGTAGGGAATAATCTTTATGAATAGTTACTATCGGTCTGTAAGCGGCACGTAGGGCAACCCAAACGGGCAGGGAAACAGATTTTTTTATGCTTGGGGAGTTCTTGTAATTTTTGAACGGTCTTCAAGCGGCACGTAGGGAATAAACTTTATTTTTAAATAGTTACTATCGGTCTGTAAGCGGCACGTAGGGCAACCCAAACGGGCAGGGAAACAGATTTTTTTATGTTTGGGGAGTTCTTGTAATTTTTGAACGGTCTTCAAGCGGCACGTAGGGAATACAAAATGTATAACAATATAATGTAAACTTTATTTTTGAATAGTTACTATCGGTCTGTAAGCGGCACGTAGGGCAACCCCAACGGGCAGGGAAACAGATTTTTTTTATGTTTGGGGCAGTTGTAATTTTTGAACGGTCTTCAAGCAGCACGTAGGGCATGAACTGTCTTTTAGATAGATAATATTGGTTTGTAAGCGGCACGTAGGGCAACCCGATCGGGCAGGGAAACAGATTTTTTTATGTTTGGGGAGTTCTTGTAATTTTTGAACGGTCTTCAAGCGGCACGTAGGGAATACAAAATGTATAACAATATAATGTAAACTTTATTTTTGAATAGTTACTATCGGTCTGTAAGCGGCACGTAGGGCAACCCCAACGGGCAGGGAAACAGATTTTTTTTATGTTTGGGGCAGTTGTAATTTTTGAACGGTCTTCAAGCGGCACGTAGGGCATGAACTGTCTTTTAGATAGATAATATTGGTTTGTAAGCGGCAAGTAGGGCAACCCGATCGGGCAGGGAAACAGATTTTCTTATGTTTGGGGAGTTCTTGTAATTTTTGAACGGTCTTCAAGCGGCACGTAGGGAATACAAAATGTATAATAATATAATGTAAACTTTATTTTTGAATAGTTACTATCGGTCTGTAAGCGGCACGTAGGGCAACCCAAACGGGCAGGGAAACAGATTTTTTTTTATGTTTGGGGCAGTTGTAATTTTTGAGCGGTCTTCAAGCGGCACGTAGGGCATGAACTGTCGTAAGCGGCACCTAGGGCAACCCAATCGGGCAGGGAAACATTTTTTTATGTTTGGGGCAGTTGTAATTTTTGAACGGTCTTCAAGCGGCACGTAGTGCAACCCGATCGGGCAGGGAAACAGATTTTTGTATGTTTGGGGCAGATTTATAATTTTTGAACGGTCTTCAAGGGGCACGTAGGGCATGAACTGTCTTTTAGATAGACAATATTGGTTTGTGAGCGGCACGTAGGGCAACCCGATCGGGCAGGGAAACAGATTTTCTTATGTTTGGAGAGTTCTTGTAATTTTTGAACGGTCTTCAAGCGGCACGTAGGGCATGAACTGTCGTAAGCGGCACCTAGGGCAACCCAATCGGGCAGGGAAACATTTTTGTATGTTTGGGGCAGTTGTAATTTTTGAACGGTCTTCAAGCAGCACGTAGGGCATGAACTGTCTTTTAGATAGATAATATTGGTTTGTAAGCGGCAAGTAGGGCAACCCGATCGGGCAGGGAAACAGATTTTTGCATGTTTGGGGCGGTCCTTATAATTTCTAAACGGTCTTCAAGCGGCACGTAGGGAATAATCTTTATGAATAGTTACTATCGGTCTGTAAGCGGCACGTAGGGCAACCCAAACGGGCAGGGAAACAGATTTTTTTATGCTTGGGGAGTTCTTGTAATTTTTGAACGGTCTTCAAGCGGCACGTAGGGAATAAACTTTATTTTTAAATAGTTACTATCGGTCTGTAAGCGGCACGTAGGGCAACCCAAACGGGCAGGGAAACAGATTTTTTTATGTTTGGGGAGTTCTTGTAATTTTTGAACGGTCTTCAAGCGGCACGTAGGGAATACAAAATGTATAACAATATAATGTAAACTTTATTTTTGAATAGTTACTATCGGTCTGTAAGCGGCACGTAGGGCAACCCCAACGGGCAGGGAAACAGATTTTTTTTATGTTTGGGGCAGTTGTAATTTTTGAACGGTCTTCAAGCAGCACGTAGGGCATGAACTGTCTTTTAGATAGATAATATTGGTTTGTAAGCGGCACGTAGGGCAACCCGATCGGGCAGGGAAACAGATTTTTTTATGTTTGGGGAGTTCTTGTAATTTTTGAACGGTCTTCAAGCGGCACGTAGGGAATACAAAATGTATAACAATATAATGTAAACTTTATTTTTGAATAGTTACTATCGGTCTGTAAGCGGCACGTAGGGCAACCCCAACGGGCAGGGAAACAGATTTTTTTTATGTTTGGGGCAGTTGTAATTTTTGAACGGTCTTCAAGCGGCACGTAGGGCATGAACTGTCTTTTAGATAGATAATATTGGTTTGTAAGCGGCAAGTAGGGCAACCCGATCGGGCAGGGAAACAGATTTTCTTATGTTTGGGGAGTTCTTGTAATTTTTGAACGGTCTTCAAGCGGCACGTAGGGAATACAAAATGTATAATAATATAATGTAAACTTTATTTTTGAATAGTTACTATCGGTCTGTAAGCGGCACGTAGGGCAACCCAAACGGGCAGGGAAACAGATTTTTTTTTATGTTTGGGGCAGTTGTAATTTTTGAGCGGTCTTCAAGCGGCACGTAGGGCATGAACTGTCGTAAGCGGCACCTAGGGCAACCCAATCGGGCAGGGAAACATTTTTGTATGTTTGGGGCAGTTGTAATTTTTGAACGGTCTTCAAGCAGCACGTAGGGCATGAACTGTCGTAAGCGGCACCTAGGGCAACCCAATCGGGAAGGAAAACATTTTTTTATGTTTGGGGCAGTTGTAATTTTTGAACGGTCTTCAAGCGGCACGTAGGGCAACCCGATCGGGCAGGGAAACAGATTTTTGTATGTTTGGGGCAGATTTATAATTTTTGAACGGTCTTCAAGGGGCACGTAGGGCATGAACTGTCTTTTAGATAGACAATATTGGTCTGTAAGCGGCACGTAGGGCAACCCAAACGGGCAGGGAAACAGATTTTTTTATGTTTGGGGAGTTCTTGTAATTTTTGAACGGTCTTCAAGCGGCACGTAGGGAATACAAAATGTATAACAATATAATGTAAACTTTATTTTTGAATAGTTACTATCGGTCTGTAAGCGGCACGTAGGGCAACCCCAACGGGCAGGGAAACAGATTTTTTTTATGTTTGGGGCAGTTGTAATTTTTGAACGGTCTTCAAGCGGCACGTAGGGCATGAACTGTCTTTTAGATAGATAATATTGGTTTGTAAGCGGCAAGTAGGGCAACCCGATCGGGCAGGGAAACAGATTTTTGTATGTTTGGGGCAGATTTATAATTTTTGAACGGTCTTCAAGGGGCACGTAGGGCATGAACTGTCTTTTAGATAGACAATATTGGTCTGTAAGCGGCACGTAGGGCAACCCAAACGGGCAGGGAAACAGATTTTTTTATGTTTGGGGAGTTCTTGTAATTTTTGAACGGTCTTCAAGCGGCACGTAGGGAATACAAAATGTATAACAATATAATGTAAACTTTATTTTTGAATAGTTACTATCGGTCTGTAAGCGGCACGTAGGGCAACCCCAACGGGCAGGGAAACAGATTTTTTTTATGTTTGGGGCAGTTGTAATTTTTGAACGGTCTTCAAGCGGCACGTAGGGCATGAACTGTCTTTTAGATAGATAATATTGGTTTGTAAGCGGCAAGTAGGGCAACCCGATCGGGCAGGGAAACAGATTTTCTTATGTTTGGGGAGTTCTTGTAATTTTTGAACGGTCTTCAAGCGGCACGTAGGGAATACAAAATGTATAATAATATAATGTAAACTTTATTTTTGAATAGTTACTATCGGTCTGTAAGCGGCACGTAGGGCAACCCAAACGGGCAGGGAAACAGATTTTTTTTTATGTTTGGGGCAGTTGTAATTTTTGAGCGGTCTTCAAGCGGCACGTAGGGCATGAACTGTCGTAAGCGGCACCTAGGGCAACCCAATCGGGCAGGGAAACATTTTTGTATGTTTGGGGCAGTTGTAATTTTTGAACGGTCTTCAAGCAGCACGTAGGGCATGAACTGTCGTAAGCGGCACCTAGGGCAACCCAATCGGGAAGGAAAACATTTTTTTATGTTTGGGGCAGTTGTAATTTTTGAACGGTCTTCAAGCGGCACGTAGGGCAACCCCAACGGGCAGGGAAACAGATTTTTTTTATGTTTGGGGCAGTTGTAATTTTTGAACGGTCTTCAAGCAGCACGTAGGGCATGAACTGTCTTTTAGATAGACAATATTGGTCTGTAAGCGGCACGTAGGGCAACCCAAACGGGCAGGGAAACAGATTTTTTTATGTTTGGGGAGTTCTTGTAATTTTTGAACGGTCTTCAAGCGGCACGTAGGGAATACAAAATGTATAACAATATAATGTAAACTTTATTTTTGAATAGTTACTATTGGTCTGTAAGCGGCACGTAGGGCAACCCAAACGGGCAGGGAAACAGATTTTTTTATGTTTGGGGAGTTCTTGTAATTTTTGAACGGTCTTCAAGCGGCACGTAGGGAATACAAAATGTATAACAATATAATGTAAACTTTATTTTTGAATAGTTACTATCGGTCTGTAAGCGGCACGTAGGGCAACCCCAACGGGCAGGGAAACAGATTTTTTTTATGTTTGGGGCAGTTGTAATTTTTGAACGGTCTTCAAGCGGCACGTAGGGCATGAACTCTCGTAAGCGGCACCTAGGGCAACCCCAACGGGCAGGGAAACAGATTTTTTTTATGTTTGGGGCAGTTGTAATTTTTGAACGGTCTTCAAGCGGCACGTAGGGCATGAACTCTCGTAAGCGGCACCTAGGGCAACCCGATCGGGCAGGGAAACAGATTTTTGTATGTTTGGGGCAGTTCTTGTAATTTTTGAACGGTCTTCAAGCGGCACGTAGGGCATGAACTGTCTTTTAGATAGATAATATTGGTTTGTAAGCGGCAAGTAGGGCAACCCGATCGGGCAGGGAAACAGATTTTCTTATGTTTGGGGAGTTCTTGTAATTTTTGAACGGTCTTCAAGCGGCACGTAGGGAATACAAAATGTATAATAATATAATGTAAACTTTATTTTTGAATAGTTACTATCGGTCTGTAAGCGGCACGTAGGGCACCCAAACGGGCAGGGAAACAGATTTTTTTTTATGTTTGGGGCAGTTGTAATTTTTGAGCGGTCTTCAAGCGGCACGTAGGGCATGAACTGTCGTAAGCGGCACCTAGGGCAACCCAATCGGGCAGGGAAACATTTTTGTATGTTTGGGGCAGTTGTAATTTTTGAACGGTCTTCAAGCAGCACGTAGGGCATGAACTGTCGTAAGCGGCACCTAGGGCAACCCAATCGGGCAGGGAAACATTTTTTTATGTTTGGGGCAGTTGTAATTTTTGAACGGTCTTCAAGCGGCACGTAGGGCAACCCGATCGGGCAGGGAAACAGATTTTTGTATGTTTGGGGCAGATTTATAATTTTTGAACGGTCTTCAAGGGGCACGTAGGGCATGAACTGTCTTTTAGATAGACAATATTGGTTTGTGAGCGGCACGTAGGGCAACCCGATCGGGCAGGGAAACAGATTTTCTTATGTTTGGAGAGTTCTTGTAATTTTTGAACGGTCTTCAAGCGGCACGTAGGGAATACAAAATGTATAATAATATAATGTAAACTTTATTTTTGAATAGTTACTATCGGTCTGTAAGCGGCACGTAGGGCAACCCGATCGGGCAGGGAAACAGATTTTTTTTATGTTTGGGGCAGTTGTAATTTTTGAGCGGTCTTCAAGCGGCACGTAGGGCATGAACTGTCGTAAGCGGCACCTAGGGCAACCCAATCGGGCAGGGAAACATTTTTGTATGTTTGGGGCAGTTGTAATTTTTGAACGGTCTTCAAGCAGCACGTAGGGCATGAACTGTCTTTTAGATAGATAATATTGGTTTGTAAGCGGCAAGTAGGGCAACCCGATCGGGCAGGGAAACAGATTTTTGCATGTTTGGGGCGGTCCTTATAATTTCTAAACGGTCTTCAAGCGGCACGTAGGGAATAATCTTTATGAATAGTTACTATCGGTCTGTAAGCGGCACGTAGGGCAACCCAAACGGGCAGGGAAACAGATTTTTTTATGCTTGGGGAGTTCTTGTAATTTTTGAACGGTCTTCAAGCGGCACGTAGGGAATAAACTTTATTTTTAAATAGTTACTATCGGTCTGTAAGCGGCACGTAGGGCAACCCAAACGGGCAGGGAAACAGATTTTTTTATGTTTGGGGAGTTCTTGTAATTTTTGAACGGTCTTCAAGCGGCACGTAGGGAATACAAAATGTATAACAATATAATGTAAACTTTATTTTTGAATAGTTACTATCGGTCTGTAAGCGGCACGTAGGGCAACCCCAACGGGCAGGGAAACATTTTTGTATGTTTGGGGCAGTTGTAATTTTTGAACGGTCTTCAAGCAGCACGTAGGGCATGAACTGTCTTTTAGATAGATAATATTGGTTTGTAAGCGGCACGTAGGGCAACCCGATCGGGCAGGGAAACAGATTTTTTTATGTTTGGGGAGTTCTTGTAATTTTTGAACGGTCTTCAAGCGGCACGTAGGGAATACAAAATGTATAACAATATAATGTAAACTTTATTTTTGAATAGTTACTATCGGTCTGTAAGCGGCACGTAGGGCAACCCCAACGGGCAGGGAAACAGATTTTTTTTATGTTTGGGGCAGTTGTAATTTTTGAACGGTCTTCAAGCGGCACGTAGGGCATGAACTCTCGTAAGCGGCACCTAGGGCAACCCCAACGGGCAGGGAAACAGATTTTTTTTATGTTTGGGGCAGTTGTAATTTTTGAACGGTCTTCAAGCGGCACGTAGGGCATGAACTCTCGTAAGCGGCACCTAGGGCAACCCGATCGGGCAGGGAAACAGATTTTTGTATGTTTGGGGCAGTTCTTGTAATTTTTGAACGGTCTTCAAGCGGCACGTAGGGCATAAACTGTCTTTTAGATAGATAATATTGGTTTGTAAGCGGCACCTAGGGCAACCCGATCGGGCAGGGAAACAGATTTTTGCATGTTTGGGGCGGTCCTTATAATTTTTAAACGGTCTTCAAGCGGCACGTAGGGAATAATCTTTTTGAATAGTTACTAAAGGTCTGTAAGCGGCACGTAGGGCAATTTGATCGGACAGGGAAAGAAATTTCACATACGTTTGTGCAGTTCTTATGATTGGCGGTCTTTGGGTGGCTCCCTTTTGTAGTAAAGCTTCATATTCCTTCAGCGAAAAAATAAGTATTCTCTAACAAAGTTCTTAGACGATTGATTTCGTTGCTGTCGGAATTGATTCTTAGAGAAAAGTGTTTTTTGTAGTACACTAATTCTTATGGTGTATTTCCACTTCCAAAACGATAGATGTTCTGCTACTTACTTAACGATTTTTTATGGAACTTGCTGAGAAGAACTGAAAGAGCAAATTCTCTTTGAGGGGGTAGTAAAGTGGGGGGGGGGGGGTGTGGGGTATCTGAATGTCTCTGTGAGGAGGGGAGTTGCATGAAGAGCGTGTAAACGAAATAAGAATAATATCATGCATGGTTGTAGCAGGAATTTCGAGAAATGCTGAATGATTTGTGGAGATCATCGCTTCTTTGAGCACTTTTCCTTTTGTAGAATCCTCTTCGCAAAAATATTCTCAGGAAAAGAGCAGGAAACTTATTCAGAAATACTTTTAGTCAAAGCTAAGCCCTTATATTGTATCTGCCCTGACCCACTTGCTAGCGACCCGTAGGGTCGCTAGTACAATGATAAAGAAGATAGTGCAGCCCATAAAAATTTTCTAGATACTTGGCTCCGACCACGCCCCGTCTTCCAATTCAACTGGGTCGCAATTTTGAAAATTGTCCAAATGAGTTATGAAGTTATGCAAGAAGCTTTCAATTGAGATATCCCTCGGAAATTGGCTCCGTCCACCCTCCTCCCTCTTCCAAGCCACAGGACCGCTATTGCCTTATAGTATCCACTGCTATTTTGCTAAGAAGTTTTGTATTCAAAAATCAAGATCAGAGAAGAGACCAAAATAGACCTTTGAATTATTACAAAGCGGAAATTACAGCAATTTTAACGTTTATTTCGAAATTTCTCAGGAAAACCAGAGTTTACAGGGATGATGGTCTTCTTTTGAAAAATCTGAATTTGCAAGCAACATGCCTAACATTTATAATCGAGGCTCAGCAGCTATAGTATGATGCATCCCACTACTACCCCAAGGGATCATTCAATGTTGTTTTGCAGTTTGTCTAAAAAACAAACACATTCTTCAACCTCGGACAGAGTGACGGCTGTGTAACTGACAAGCGCTTGAATGTCCAGTGTGTGACATCTGTGACGAAGGAAATATGCGAAAGCTCTCGGCTACGAACACGTGGGAAACGTTCCCATAAAATCGCCGGGATTGAGGGCTTAATGATTTCTGCGCTATGGGAACATGTGATAAATAGAACTGGGAAATGTGTGAGCAACGATTTCATTTCAAGCTGGACATCCACTGAAGAATTTTGAAGAATTGAAAGTGATAATAATGAAGAGCAATAATTAAGTGGGAAAAATATTACCGAAATGGCTCAGGAAAATGCTAAGTTTTTAAGATTTTGAAAAGCTTAGAACTTCACGATGGTAGAAATTTTCTGAGATAATGCCACTGTAGCAACTTAGGGAAATGGCACATAATAACTTTAAAATTTCACGATTATCGATATTTGAGCAAAACCATGAGAAAATGCAATGCTTTCTCTTGCCTCTTTTGTTTTTTTGTTCATCTTCCCCCCCCCCCTCCATTAAAAAAAGTGCGCAGTTTTATTTAAAGACCCCTAAGAAAGATTAAGGATGTAAGACGATCACTGCTAAAATGAGAAGTAATGTCAACTACAGCTCTGCAGAAGAAACTTTTATAAATTGAAATAGTGCTGCAAAAATTTTAAGGCAAAAAAGTTACTATTTAGTCTATAGCACCTTCTGACTCTTCCATAACTTTTTTCCTACTCCTCTCACCTACTGCAATTCCAATTCATGAGGGGCAAAATTTTATTCTCTCCCCCCCCTCCCCCTTCCGAGGCTTCATTATTCTCTCCAATGTTCACTCCTTCTCCATTCCATACAGACCCATTACTATAGCAGCTTCATATTTTGCGCATATAATGTTAAATATTGCACGAATTAATAGTTTCAAATAAAACTGCTACATATTTTCACGTCATCATTAAAAACTGAAAATATTATCTATTACAAAGTTCTAAATCACCGGCATAATCATAATCTGGTAATGGATAAGTGTTTTTCGGTTTGAGTCAGCGATCCAACTGCTCTATGAAATTAATAGCCTGACGTAATTAGATGTAATTTCGTTGATTGAATCCTAGTTTTTCTCAAAAATGCTGGCTAAGCAGCTGCACCATGAAAATACCACCCTTGACGTGGTTTCGGCCTGTAAATTAATCGCTTAGGTTTTTTTATGGAAAGTGATGTCAGAAAACTGCTAAGGCGATTGTAACGAGTGGGGAACATTCATGCATAAGCTAAATCCGCCTGCGAAAGTAGGATTAGTGACTGATTTTCGTAATGTGTTGGTACAATAAGCTGAGTGCATGATGAGAATAGTCTTCTGGATTGGCTGAACCAAAAAAGGGATAGAGAGGAAGAATTTTAGCTTGTAGAAGGAAAGGATCACCTGAATTATAGATATCCAGATAGATGATAGCTACTGAAACTAGGCAGAATGAAACCAAAACCCAAAAACTGATTTATTTGGTGAAATAGACATTTATATGAATCATTCACTACAGATGTGTATAACAGTGGTCCAGAACGATGTTTAAGTTCAGTTTGATGCTGCCAAAACAACTCTCCACCAACAGAAATCATTTTTCAATAATTTTTATCACGCAATCTCTGCAGATCTCTCAAATTCATGAAAATCTCTTTCTTTGGAAATGAACAACTCATAGTCTTTCAGTGTCTAGTACAATTATGTGAAGACTTTGCCCTCGCAAGTGTTTCTGTCTCTGTGAAATAGCAAACTATGAAAATATTAGGTTGGCGGATAATTTCTGTTACACTTTTTTCGGAAAATTCTGAAAATTTCCTGAAGTTCTCTAGAATCTTCGAACTTGCTCCATATGTAGGCCACGGCAGAGCGTACACAACGGTATGACTGATGCCGCAAATGTACAATTAGCCAGCAACTTTACGACAACTTTATAAGCACACTTAAAATTGTCATTTTTTCTTTGATTTTTTTCTCTGCGTCTAATCGTGTTTTTTCTCTCCCACAATTTTTTGAGACATATTTTCGCATCCTCTCTTTTATGGTAGGAAACTATGGAAACTATGAAACTATGGACCATACCCTGCCTGCATACCCCATCGCCTCATCTCTTCCCAGCCACTTCGAAGAATGCCAGCCGCTGACAAAAATGTCCATAAAATGTACTCCCACCGATAAAGTGGGTGTTTCGCGCACGGACCGCGGATATGACAGTACCGACGGGTAGACCTTTGCACCCCGCCAACACCCTTAAACATAAGAATTTTTGAAAGTTTCTAAGATTTCCAAAAAATAAAGTTAAAAGTGTAACAGAAATTATCCGCCAACCTATAAAAACACGTTTTCATACAACAACGGTATTCTTCTAAATTAGAACTTTGCAGCCGTTCCTCCATCACCTCGCCCTCATAGCTGACTCAGTTCCATTGATTAAAGATGCCAGGATTTCAATGGAACTAAAACTCTGCACTGAAAGGTTGAGATAGTGACTCACTGCGCATCACATTTTTTCTCCTTGAGTTTAAGAAATGATTCACAATTTTTCAAATATGCACTTGTAACAGCATAAACCAGAAAATTCCACTAAGCCGCTTCCAATAGCTGTGATAAGCAATTAGTAAAAGCGATGTGGAGCTTAGTTTCTGATCAATGAAGCTAAAAAGGTGAATTGTTTGAGTTTAGCAGAAATTTTACGGTGATTTCGAAATATGTGATGAAGCTTATGGTAACTCAAAACATGTCTCAGACAGAGCTCAAAAATTTTTTAACTTTACTCGTGCAGCGGTCTTATAGTCCGCATTAGTTTTTCTAGTATGCCTTAGAGCATGTAAAATCAATAAGTATCTAATACATTACAGGGTGGGGCAAAAGTCTGGGAGCCTAATACTTTTTCAGATAAAATCAGAAGGAAAGTGCCTAGGAATAAAAAATTCGGTGTACACATAAATCGAACCTGTACAAGTACAGCGCTGCTTTCGAATTTTGAGATTGCCTCTTCTGGCTTCAAAGCAGCCCTTCGAAATCTTGGTAACTCCGCCTGTCGTGGCACGCAGGCAGTCGTGATAAAATTCGTCCCACGCCTTTACGATAACTGTTTCTTTCACCAGGCAAGCATGCGATGTGAAAGAGCAAGCTTTTGGCTACAACGTACTGCAAAGAAATTTTTTTGCAGTGTTTAGGGAAAAATTTTGGAATATTTATTGAAGGCCAGTGTACCCGCATACTGGAAATATGGATGCGATTGCGCGAACGGGAGCGAAGAATCGTAATCTGAAAAGTATTGAAATTGCTTAATCGATCGAACTCAAGTACATGCTTGCATAGAAAACTCGTGGAAAGAATATAGCCTAGAATTCAGTGCCTGCTGTGCTCCTATAGCTTTCAAATTTATTTTTAAAGAAAAATGACCACTGGCACGCAGGTTTTATTCGCGAATTTTTATTTTGCGTTTTCGAAAGAATAGTCTCTGACCAACGCAACGACTACGAACTGATAGCGCAAGGTCTTTTCTACATTGTGTGCATCGAGGTGCTCTAGAATATCCACTGTATCTTTAGCTATGAAATAAGTTGTGAAGACCAAAAATTTCGATTTTTCGCTTTGCAGAAGCACTTGTTCGATAAATCCAATTCCTACAAAAACATATGGCAAGCATTTTCAGCCATCTAAAGTGTGATTTGTAGAGGATGATCGTAGCAATAAGTGGCTCAAGTTTGGAGCCAAAATCATCAGTAGTTGCTTGATTGACAGCACTGCAAAGTAGGCTCCCAGACTTTTGCCCCACCCTGTAGATAAGCACATAAACAAGATCCAAGCATCTCTTACAACAGCTCAGCAATGCTTTAACCCATTTAACGTTCATTATGTATTGCTATAGCCTTAAGACCTCTATCAGATAGTAATGCAAAGTTTTCTCGTAACTTTTTTTGCAAAATATTGCTGTCCAAAGAAATTGGCCGCACATTGGTCCTTCTCTCAGGAAGAAAAGAATGACAAGTGTCAAAAACATCATGTCGATCAACTTGAAGAATTTTCGCACAGTGAAAAAGAGAAGGCTTGCATGAGACTGCAACGACAGAAAGTCTCAACTGCATGCTCCGCCCACATCCGTTGCAGAATGTTGTAAAGAGTGAGTTGAGAGTTGATGACGCAGGAGCAGAACACGCACATCGAGTGACGCAGGTTGAGGAGGGTGTGGCCTCCGCTATGTCAAGAGTCATTGCGCTTTGTACGTGACCGTGTTACGCGCAGTTGCTTTCTCCTATAACTATTCAATGACGATTGGTTTCGAAGAAAAACGATAGCAATGAAATAACAGAAGTTAGGGGGGAGGGGGGGGGGGGAAGAAATTGTATAGGCGCAGGTTACGCTGAGTGAGGCAAGATATGGCGATGAATTTACGATACAGTTTCTTTGAGGAGCCATTTCAGCATTTTGATCTGAAAAACTCAATACTCCAGAATTTTTCTCAACACCCAGTAGGGGGGAAGGGATGGTATATGCACTAAGAAAGAAGCGATACACCATTTTATTTCAACCTCCCCTCCCTCTCTATCCCGGCACTTAATAATCTTAGATTTTCAGAAAGTTTGCTTGAAGGCACCCAATATGCGAACCGTGAATACCGTACCCATCAGCGTTAGCAGCATACTGTAGATTTAGTTTCGGGCCTTGGTATGAGGTCGAAAAATCAATAAATCAATAAACAAAATTTACAAGCCATCTAAAGTGGTCCATCTCCTTCTTTGACTGTCTCATCTTCATTGAAAATTGAGTGGATAAGATAAATTGAAAAAAATGAGTGCCCATATGCGAGTTTTTAGCGAGACTTTGGATTGACCCCATACCGTATAACCAATGCAAATTTACAGTATGCTGCTACAGAAGCTAATGTGTACGGTATCCATGGACTACATATCAGGTACCTCCAAGAAAACTTATTGATTCGGGATTTTCAAGCTTTCGGGAGGGGGTAGGAGAGAATAAAGTGGATTATTGCCTTTTTCTTAGTCTAACAGAAACTCAGAAAACACGATTTCACAGTTTTTGTGAAAAAAAACTGTGAAAAAATAGCTTTCTGTAATCTTTAGATATTTTTAACGTTCACCAACATTACAAAGTTGTTTACCAGAAATATAATACCTTCACGCTCGAAAAAAACAAAATGCTTTCGTTTGTGATATTAAAGAATTTGCAAAGAGAGCAGCAAATATAAAGACTGTAGATTCGATCTAAGTGTTTTTTGTAAAATCCCTGATTTTCTGTGAGACTATGACTCACCACATGCTGCTTTGAATTTGAAAATCTCACGATCGTGCGGGTGAAAAGAGACATTTAACGGATACGCAATCCCATAAAAACGAATTCTTAAACGCACAGTTAGTGGTTTCATTGATGCAAATGATCTTGCGCACGGTTTAAAACATCTTTTCGATCTGCGGTTGGGGAATATGTGCCCAAAAATGTGCTCTAACTGAAATAAATCATAGAATTCATATTTACTCAATTTGTAGGTTTTTCTTTAGAGCTTTACGGCGGAAACCTGATTATGTTAGACTTCAGCAAACACGAAAATTAAAATTCGAAAAATATCTTGACGGTGATGGATAATTCGATTCCGAAAACTTGAGGCGTTATGATAGTACCAGAGTTTGTATAAAAGAGTGAGAAAACAAATGGAAATAACAAGATAAAAACAAATAGAACAATTCATTTTCATTTATTTCGTAACTTTTCGCATTGTGCTCAAAACTCAATTTTTGCTTCAGTAAAGTAAGATTTAAAAATCTTGACAGTGAATGATTTGATCTTTGAGAGGTATTTGAAGTGGTAAATCATCAGCTTGTAGATGGATGCCTATAAAGCGGGAAAACAATTAAATTTGAATGAAGTTGAAGGAAAGTGACATAGGTGCTCCAAAATGCTAAAAAATGGAAGATGTTTTAATTTATTACGAAGAAAATTTTGGGAATTTGCGCCAACGTAATTAAGTTTTAAAGCAGAATATAAAAAAATATGTCGGGACATTCTTTAGGGTGACTGATCAATGTTCGATTTTTGAGATATGTTAAGGGTGTCGAGGGTTATCAAAATTTGTACGAGATGAACGCTTATAGAGTGAAATAAAGAACTTGATTTTAGATGGAGGAAGCATTAATTTACTGACGACGAGCCTTATCAGGGTCGTTAATATAAAATCGAGAAAGGGGCAGAATCATCGGCCTTCAAAAACGACAGAAATAGACGGGATGTACGGATGGGATGAATGAAGAAGATAGCAGCGGCCAGATGTATTTTGGCCTTGTATACACCCACCCTCTTCAATCTCCCACTTCGTTGAGCGTTTGGGCAACAGCTCCAGGCATAAGTGGCAACACTTCAGCCCTGCCGTAAACAACAATAACGTTATGATAAGCAGAACCGATGCTTCAGGAGAAACAAGCCCATGGAAATGGGAGGTAAGGGGGGGGGGGCGATAAAAGAAAAGCGACACGAAATGCTTTGAGTCCGGAAGCGTTCAGCTGCACATAATCGCAACAGTCAACACGATCGCATGACTGTCGGGCGCGCGCGAATCCGCGCGTGAGCGCGAGCATCTCGCGCGCGCTCGCGACGCAACAAAAAAGTAGCTGTTCGCGAACACGCGCTTGCGACAAGCGTTTGCGCAATTGAATAGCAATTGTTTTTGCGTAGACATTCTACGAGGGATTTGCATACATCGTGCTGGTCTCGAGACAAGAAAAATCCAGTGTCTGGGGGAATTCCTACACAATCGCAAGGGGTATAGCTTGCACCAGAGATTAGCAATCTAGACGCTAAGCATATTGAATACGGAACTTGTTCGGCTAGTTTGAGACTAGGGGCAACATTGTCCTTCATTGGGTAAGAGGCACTATGAGTATACGGGAGGAGTGTTTGCATAGAGTTACTAGAATAGGATATGACGGTCTGGATGTACGGGGGGGGGGCTATAGCCAAGCTTTTTTTATGAAGTGTGTGGTTGCACGCTGCACGCACCATTTCAAGACTCTTTAGCTGCAACATTAGAACCCCTGAAAGTACGTTTCGCTAATAAGCTATATTTGCGCGGACAACTGGTAGGAAATGTTGCAAGTAGAGATCCATGGTTTGTGGCAGTTGTCCACGTAAGCGAAGCCTGTCAGCAATGTGACGTCCTCTATTTTTAAAAACGTTCTAACGAAATGCTCATCAAACCATGAGTTACACCTTTCTCAATCACTTGCGCACAAGAAAAAAGCTTAAAGAAATTTCTAGGCAATACGGAAGTCGCATGTCGTGAGATACAGCGTGCACTGTGCAGTACACACTTAAAGTTGCATATGATACGATTGCACGATTAAGAAGACTACCGTCAAAACTTCACAATATCTCAGGAATTTTAACCGAAGTTCGACTAACCGTGTAAAAATCAATAATTTTGAGGAAATTATCGAACATCGAAGGCAGTAAAATTCAGTGTATGAACTCTTCGGAAAAGTTGAAAGCAGAATTATTTTCCTCTTCGCTCGCCATACTGTGAGGTTACGGTAAAAACATTTGTTGGACAAAAGACCACAATGTCAATGGTCAATGCAGCGCCATTGTTAAGTTACTATTTTGTCTTCGCCTCTGGCCACGCCCTTTTTGAGAATTCAATTTTTAAAATTTCAAGAAATTATATTGGTAGTTAACGTTTTGATGCATATTTTCGTAAAACTATTTTTATTTCGTAAATTTTTTTCATTACATTTTTGTTTTATATTGATTATCAATAATATATTTACACGCACAAAAACCTCGTCAACACCAGAATTTGGGAGAATTTTCCTCTAAGGATTCTTAAAAGACAAAAAACAAAATTCAGCAAACTAATCTTTTATTTTCAACGTTGACAATGCTCTTTTGCAAAGAAAATTTGTCAACAAGTGAGTCTGCGTAAACACAACCTAACATAATCCTAAAATCTACCTGTGTGGACAACAACTTAGGTTTACGGGAAGAAGACGAAAACAAAAACAAAGGGAAGACAATTTTTACGAAATCCTCATAAAATTACAGATCACAGACACTCGATTTCAAGATTAATATTCTGTTTAATTACTGTTCTTGCATTGATGACAACATTTGCGCGTGAACAGTGTCAGAGTGCGCTCTATGGCCATTTTTTGCGCGTAGCTCGCAAAGGTTTTGGGGTCCCATCATGTATCGCAAGAAATATGAATAAAGCGACGTTCACGCGGTAAAAATCAGGTTAATGTCGAGAGCTCGGGGGTGAGAGAGCGGAAATGCAAACAAAGCACTCCGCCTACTTCGCAGAGATTGCGCAATCGCCCCCCCCCCCCTCATTCTCTTCGGGGGGCGACGAGAGTCCCAGAGCCGGTTCGAGAGGTTCACGTAAGACAATCGACACGGCGAAAAGAAGCTCGGTGCCCCGCAGAACAGGACAGTTTACAGCGAGAGATTACGTGAAGATTCCCGGATGATTATGGAGTAATTAGACGGAGAGAGATTAGGCGGGGGGGGGGGGGGGAGGGGCAAGGAGGGTCAGGTTCTGCACGATTGAGCCGTAAGGGAAATTCTAGTGTGCTGGTGATTTACAGTTAGCGATTATTGTTACTAAAAGCAACGGGAAAATGATGAAGAAGAAATGGGATCCGGGGTTTTGGTCCACAGCGTAACAAATATTTCACTCGACTAGTATGTGACTATTAGCTTTTATATGGGTTCTGGCAAGCAAGAGGTGGAGGACAGGAGAGGGGAGGGGAGGGCAGTTAGGTAGAAGATGGGAATCCTGAAAATTGTGACTGATGATTGACTAGTTGGAAATATTGTTCATTAAAAATTGTGTTTACGATCACTGTTGCTTACACCACAGAAAAAAGCTTAAGATTTTTGCAGGAGGGGAGGGGAGGGGGAATAGATGAATAGGAATTAGAAAGATGCATCATAGCGCAGATCCCTCCCTTCATCTCCTTGATCCTTGCTCGGCTGATCTCCGCTCTTTACGTTTGAATAGGTGAGAACACAGACGGAGTCAAATGTCAATCATGCGGAAACTGCAGGGATCAAGCAGAGGGAAAAGCTATTTGTCTAGAGCATTCATCCAAAATGGTATTCAGCTGTCTGCGAAGATGATTACAGGATGATTTACGTTCCCTTAGCAAGAAAAGAAGTCCGAATATAAATTATTGCCACGGTCTTAAACTGCAAGTTCGATAGCTTTCATCAAGGCTCAGAGCATTCAAACCCCAAGATAGATATGTATTTGAACAAGCCTGAAGAAGAGTATCATTTGTGGTGTGAGCAAATCATTGACAGGCAAGCATGATGACCAGAAGCTCTTAATTTGAGTTACGGATACTGAAGCCTGACAGAACTAACAATAAATAGACATGAGGTTGTGATTGGCGGAGGTGAACTGTTCCCACTCGGGATTTTTTCATGGAAATCTGAGAAAAAAAGAACTCTCTCGAACATTCTTTGCTCATGTTTATACACTCATAAAAAACCTTTAGACATAGAGAACCCATGTGTGTTCCAAGTTTCTTGAAATAATAATGGTTTTAGGAAATAAAGTAGAAAATCGAGCTTAAAACCAGTACGAAAGGCTTTAATTTAGCTTTGGTTACATAGTTATTCATAGATAGAATACAATATGCAATTAAGCAATAAGAGACAAAAAAAAATTTTTTTTTGAATAAGCACATGAAAAGAGGAAACCTAACATTTATTTGGCAGGTTCAAAGACAACCTTGTCAAAGCAGATTTACGTAAATATCATGCGAAATTTGGAAAATCATCATTTGCAAACTCCAACTTGTTATTGTATAGAAATGTTTCTAGACATTCTCATCATAACAAAAATTCACTAATGTGTTCTAACTTAATTCACATTATCGGAAACGATGGGGGCAATGCGCGATCCCAGAATAATACGCATTCCACACGCTAATGCATTCGATCTCAAAAAGTATGCACTTTTTGAAAATTGGCAGCGCTACAAACACTTTGCAAGTGGTTTATCTGCGAGCCAAACGGCCAATTGTACAAAAAGTAAAGATGAAACACATTAACATTCTTGAGATTTGAGAGGGCATAAAGAAATTTGCGCTGATTAAAAGTGATTTACATGATTTATTGAAAGATGCAAATGACTATTAAAAAAATGAACAATCGCATGTTAAACACACAAACCACGTGCATTATGTTCTGCCATCGTAAAGGTTTTTTTCCAGAAGCGTAGATTTGAGATCTGACACAAAAAATTTCCCGAACAACCTACCTAACTTAACGTAATAAAATTTTTAGAAGTGCCACTGCTTGCCTTCCACAGTTATAATCAGAAATGATCCGACATCTCTATCATTATGTTTATCTTTATTCTTTACACTCTTGGTGCATCAAAAATTCTGACATCCTTGCATACCGGTGAAATGGGATGAAGCAGGGAAACAACCAAAAACAAAAGCCATACTAAAAAAAAATCAGCGAATCACGTACGCGTTTTGCTGTTTTGAAGGAGATTCATATGTCAGGAAATCATATGTTATCGACTGGAAACGAATTACAGTTTGAAGATATCTCAAATCAAATAAACACAAAGTTTCTAGAAATCAGTTTACTTTTAGGTTGGCAAGAAAGTAAGTTCGATTTCTAACGCTTCGAAAAAATGTCAGAGGTAAATTTATGTATAAATGTTTTCCACGTTGGAAAGAGTAGACCAAGGAGAATTAGCGTTTAACTTCGTTTGCTAAAAAATTATTATTTAGTGATGAAATGGTAAGGCAGAAAAGCTGTTTTTCTCGTCAAATTTTCGAAAAAATCATGCTTCAAAAACAAAGTGAAGTTGTACGAATTTACGTAGTGATTTTAAGTTTAACTGTAAAGTTATCGCATGTTTGTCACGATAAACTCTATGTAGTGAGTATGAGATGATTGAGGTTTGGGGCTACCCAAATGCAAAAAAATCATAGCTAAATAACAGCTATATTGATTTTTATAGAGCTTTGAAATTGTTTATTAGTTACTCAAAAAATGGATATCGTCTGATATCGAAAAAAATGACTTGCGAGCAATAACAGTATACACATTTTTACAGAAATATCACTAATTGAACGAGGGCAATCATTCTGTCTCTGTATTCATTGAACTGCGCACAAGTGCACCAAAATACGTAAATTTGGAACTCACTGAGTAGGATATCTGAGAGAACTGGCTTTGACTTTTTTCACCTGATGTCTAGATGTTGTCTATTCATACTCTGTGTTCATGGTTGCTTGAGTATGACAATGGAGAAAAGAATCATATGTGCAGATTCGAAGCTAAAGAATCAGGAAACAATCCCAACATGAGAGGCTGGATAGCCGCATGATCCGCACGTTCGTGGATCGTCAATGGCGCAATACTTGAGATCTGGATGAGGCACACCTGAGAGACCGCGAGGTATGTGAGGGCATATAACGCGTGACTCCACGAAAAATCCATTTTTACCCGATTTCACGGGACACAGGCCCCATTGGGGCCACTTCCCGAGCAACTTGGGTAATTTAAACTTTTCGAAAGGGGAAAAGACGAGTCAGTCAGCGAGCAATTGCTCGGATTGCGTTTGAGAGTATGTGCGTGTGCCGAAAAAAAAGATCAAACACACTTGGCGACGAGATTGTCGTCGCTAGCCGGTTGCACGGCAACAGTGGTAGCTCTCGTCGCGAACTCTAAGCCCCACGGTGAGCTCTCCTAAGTACAGTAATCGGTACGGGACTCCTGGTTGGAGGAGTTTAGGTGAACTGCGCGGGAAGGGGTAGAGGGAGGGAGAGGGGGGGGGGAAGAGGAGGGTTTGTGTTCGCAACAGCTATTAAGAGCCATGATGGCCTTCTAAACTGATGTTTGAGCGCACAAAATCGTCGGCACACGCCAACTGAGGAAAATTACTGTTGTGGACGACCATGAACCTCAGTTTCTATTTGTCGGGAATTTGAAAGCGAGAGGAGTTCGGAAACCGGTTTAGAATCAACTTAACTGTTCGTTCGCGCTATACAAACTCATACTCAAGAATCTCGTCTTTCAACCGTAGGTTGAAGGTTGCTTAGCCGCAGTCGAAGTCCTCAATGATGACGAACTTTTCAGCGTGAAGAGCGCGATGAACTCGCAAACCCATGAGAAAACTGTAAATTATTCAAGGGCTTATACTCGCCGTTGACGCATTCACCTGGGCCAAGGCCAAAGTTTTTATGCCGAGTTGCATTGATGTAACAAAGATCAGCAGATAGTTTTGTCTGACACCAAAAAGTCGAAGCTCATCTGGTCTGTGGGATTTGCAAGTCGATGCGTTCGTAATGATCAGAAGTCGTGAGTGGGGAATTTCTAATTTAAGACATAGAATGTATCAGCAATGTGCGAGGAGCACATGAAGTCCTCTTTCCCAGAATCGGCCATCCAAGGGAAGAACCCATGGTCACCGTGTGACCTTTCCATGTGAGATACATATAAAATACATAATACATATGATATATCCATAATACTATATATCATATGATTTTATCTTGACTTTGTATTACTAGATGTTTTCTTTTTGTAATGACCATGTTCCATTGGCGCATCAACGGATGCATTCAATAGATAAGTAAATAAAATATAAAAGTACAGCTTTTGAAACGCTAATTCTGGATCTGTGCTCGCCATTTGCGAAGAGATCTTCTGGAGCAAATTATGAACATGTTTCCAGCAAAATTCGTTGTATTGGCTATTCAAACCCGTCAATGTTAGCCAAATTGCCTGCTTTATGCTCTCGAGCAACATCAATGATCAAACAGCATTGGGTTGAGTATGAAACAATTTTATTCTTCTGACTACAATATTTCCCAAAAGATTTTTGGTTCAAGATTTCGAAGTTCAAATAGCACTTAGTGATCAGATATTGCTTGACTGCTCCTCTACTGGGTTTCTGAGTGATCAATACTTTTATAGAACAAGTCTTCGGACAATTTCAATGAATTTTCTGACTGCGATCCGTGACAGAAGAGACGAAAGGTCTTCGCAATCCGTTGTCGAGTTTCAAAAAGATAAGCAGAAGTGTTGGTATATTTCCATAGGAACCTCAAGCTAGCCCTGACTGAAAAAAGCTGTCACTAATAGGCAAATTTTGAACATTGTGTTTACGTCATCGAGTTATGAGTTTGTTATTTAGATACGTCTAAGTCTTCTCTATTTCGCATTAATGATAAAATTTGTATTCTGCTTTTTTCGAATTCTTGATTAACAATCCTTTATGCAATCCTTCCTTTCGCCTTCTTCTAGTAGGAGAGTAATTTTTACTCAAAGTATTCATATTCTAATTCCTGCTCTTTCCAGAAAAGCAAACAATCGACGGAATTTTGTCTGCAACATTTGTGAGAGCCGCTTTTCATTTGTCCCAAAATAATATATAGAACGTTTGATCTCGAATAACTTTCTTTCATAGAGGCTTTCGCTTCCAACACCATATTACAAAGCAGGCTTCAATTTAGAATCGCAGTATGGAGCGAACTAGTGATCGGTCTTCATTACTGTAAACTGTAGGAACTTTCAGCTTACAGCGTCATTTTGGTTAGCTGTTTCAAGGACAAATAAAAGAAACAAAAAAGTTCTGTACCATTGTACTTAGCGCGCTGATTTCACTAAACTTTTTAGGAATCTTGAAGCTATTCAAATAGTGAACATAACTACTGCGATTTACTTGGCATAACTTATGAACGATGCATTGCGGATAAGAGCAAAGTTCACATTTAGAGTCAGCGGCTCTGATTACCCTAATGTAGGAATTTTCAGGTTGTTTGATTTGTTCTGAAGGGTAATAGAGCCCTCAATTTCTGGAAACTCTCTCCTCCTACAGTAATGATGACCGACTTGCTCTTTACTGTATGTCTAATATACTAGTAATAAAGTAATAAGTTGATGCCAGCCCTAAAATATGGCGTTTGAAGAAAGGGAAAATTTATTCACATGTAAGTTATCAAAAATCGAACATTCGATACATTTTTTGGGATACTTTGTACTCAACAAAAATTACCAGCGTCCCTCACAAAGACAAAAATTCATCAGCTACTCATATAAAAGAGTAGAGTTGTAGCGTCACCATCCTGGTGTAATGATCCCTGACTGTTGAAGAGGGGAGGAAAAGGGGGTACGAAGAACACATCATGCAATACAGATTTATTTTTGAAAACAACAATTATCAGATTTATTAGATCAAAGATACTGAGACTATGGCATAAATTTAGTTGAACAACCCGTTTGTGATCTTCTAACTCATGGTAGCAATTTCCAATTGCCAAAAAAGTTGAAAATTCTTGATCTCCAATCTCAGCCATGGACGGTTTGCATTGCGTTTTCACGCCAATACCTTCTTCACGCGCTGAAGTTCAAAGGTCTTTTGCAAATAAAATGCCGAGGCAAAGTGAAGACCAACGATTGGAAATGAATCAGCTGAAACAACACGAACGATGAATAAGAGTGCTGACGGAAACTGGGAGAGGAGAAATTAGGGTTTAGCGAAATTTCACTGCAAACATTCCTGAGTTCTGAGGCACTGTAAAAACTCACCTATATTCCTCGAAACTAACTTATCTTTTGATGTCCAGACGCCGCACTTAGTTGTAGTATTCACAGTCTAGAGGCCTATGCCAATAATTTCACAATCAATTATAAATATTATTAGGTTGTCCGGAAATTAATGTCCGTTTTGAATTTCATCCACAATAAGTCATACACTTTTTATTCCTGAATAGCTCTCAAGATACCATTCGATAGAGCAAAGCAAGCTCTACAAGATGGCTATTTTGCTTTACCAACAGCTCTGATCCACCTCGAGTTTCGAGCCAAAAACTAAAAAGATTCAACTACCCGAAAAATCGAGAAAAATCATAACTCAGTTCATAAGAATCCTGCAAAAATTCTAACTTGCTCACGTAAACACTATCCACATAAGACATATATGTACGCCATTGCTATATTTTTTCCTCTGTTAGAAGTCGAAAAAACGAAAATGTTCATGCTTTTGCCAAAGTGATGCTGTGTCGTCCCCACATATGTAGATGTTTACTTCAAATCTGTAGAAGTACAAACGTGAATTTTCAGCTCTCTATAAGCTTTAGTTCTCGAGAAATATCGAATATAGCTTTCATCAGCCAGGTGGTCCAAACTAAAATTCAAATTTCTCGAGAACTAAAGCTTGTAAAAAGCTGAAACCACGTTTTTACTTCTACAGATTTGTAGTATACATCCACTTATGTGGGGACGACACAGCATCACTTTTGTAAAAATATGAAAATTTTCGTTTTTTCGATTTCTAACAGAGGAAAAAATACGGCAATAGCGTACATATATGTCTTATGTAGATAGTGTTTACGTGAGTAAGTTAGAATTTTTGTAGAATTCTTACGAATTAAATTATAATTTTTCTTGATTTTTCGGGCAGTTGAATCTTTTTTGTTTCTGGCTCGAAACTCGGAGTGGATTAGAGCTGTTGTTAAAGCAAAATAGCCATCTTGTAGAGCTTGCTTTGCTCTATCGAATGGTATCTTGAAAGCTATTCAGGAATGAAAAGTGTATGACTTGTTGCGGTTGAAATTCAAAACGGACATTAATTTCCGGACAACCTAATAGTTTGAACACTAAATTCTGCAACTTTTTCATAAGTATTTAGGTACGCTTCGTCGATCTTATTTCTTGAGAAAAAAGATTTTGCTTCTTTCTTCGCACCATAGACAGTCTAAGTTTGCAGGACGAAGTGTTACTACTTACCGAGTGTAAAGAATTGACATGTCATGCACTCGTTCCAAAAGTTCAGCAAGAGTTTTGTGTCGCCTATCTAAATTGAAGCCTTCTCACCTTCTTCAAGAACTAAAAGGCGGAAGACACGTGAGTTACAGTCGAGTAGATTTCCTGCTTAATATAGTGTCCCTGCAGACGCGACAACGCTGGGGCGTCAATAATTGCCTGACGAGTTCCCGAGCTAGCGTTTTCCGGTTTTTTCTTTGCTTATTCTATGCTTTTTAGGTGATTCGTTGCTGATAAAGAAGAAAAGGGTAAGTTAGAGAGTAGTTTCTGTTTTCTGAGAAGTTCTATCATCGCATAATCACAGATATCCACGTGGAAGCATCGCGTCAGCTTCTTGTCTATTTTTTTGTCACTTCATGTCTCTTTCTTCTTGTGAGGTCCTTCTTTGAACGCTAGTGGGTTTTTACGATTGACTTACTGTCTTTATCCTATGAAGTACTTGATTAAAATGCTATTTCTTATGGATGAAAGCCGAAGTTGCTGCAAGACAAGCCAACTAGCGTTCAAAGAAACGCCTCACAAGAAGGAGGAGGTTTGAAAGAAGAAGTGACAAAAGAAAAGGAAATGACAAAAGAAATAGACAAGAAGCTGACGCGAAATGCTTCCACGTGGATATCTGTGAATATGCGATGATAGAACTTTTCAGAAAACAGAAACTCGCTTTAACTTACCCTTTACCTCTTTATCAGCAACGAATCAACTGAAAAGCATGAAATAAGCAAAGAAAACACTGGAAAACACTAGCTCGGGAACTCGCAAGGCATTTATTGACGCCCTAGCGTTGTCGCGTCTGCAGGGACACTATATCAAGCAGGAAATCTACTCGACTGTACCCATCTAAACATCTTGTGCTGCAGATAAAAGTTCAACCCTCCACGAGAACAACAGTCAACCAAAAGCCAAGAGTGAGTCAGTGCTGACTCACAATGCACTACAGGTCTACCACTACCATCTGTTGAAGTGAACACTAGCTTAATCCTGCATTTTGGTTGATATCGTTATTCTCCTAGAGTTTTGAGCTCTTCTCTGTAGTCGACGAGGTGTACGATCGGATGGGTTTTTATGTGCTGCTCAACTCGTCAGCCTTTGAAGAAGGTGAGTTTGCCGTATGTACCAATATTTTATTATTTTGAAGCGAGTAACAGCTGGGAAGATTATTCCATCTTCATCCATTGCTGTTTGTGCTCTAAGCTCGCAAGTCAAACACAATCTTTACAAAAATTTATATAATGTGTATATACTCAAGAAACACTGAGATGATTGAAGACAAATAGACTATTTTGAAAACAAAGGGAAAGAACAAAAGAACAAGTTCGTCATCTTCGTGATGGCCCAATTCCCACCATGCTCCCCCTGTTTATCCTGAATGCACAAACAACCTTTTCTGCCTTGCTTTCACATGCGAAGTATACTTTTGTGCCGTTGTAGTCACCGAGCCTCTGAAATGCGAAAGTTGTGTATAAGCATTTGGAGAGATTGTATTTCAGTGTTCCACATCTTGATAAGACTCAAATGTGCAACAGAATTATCCTGCATAGGCGGTAATCCAGTGAACAATTGAACTCTTCGCATCAGTTTATCCTTCAGTGTCTCTTACTCAAATTCATGATACCCACCACTCACCCAGGCAAAATTCTTCCATAAAAAAACACATGAGTCACTTTACTTTCTTAAATGGTTACTCACATAATCTCTTAGATCTTCTTTTACTTTCCGGTAGACGGCATCGACATCGACGTTTTTTCTAAAATAGCGTATATCAAAAACACAAACGAAAGTACATAATTTGGACTCAGACATACCTGGACGTATAAAAATCGATCTCGTGAAACTCTGTACGTAGGTACTGTTCCCCGTAGCAAGAACAACAAAACTTCTGAAAATATGCACAAGAATTTTATCACTTTTCTTTCATAAGCTGTTTGCGATTCCATTCGTCGAAACTGATTTACGTCAAGAAAACAACGACTAGAAATGGAATCAACTATAAGTGGACTAACCAGCCTTGGTAAGAGATCGATTAAAACCCGATTGAGTCTATCGTCGTAATCAGGCACTGTACATCCCAGAGGAGGTAATTCTTTGACGCCAAACACTGGTACAACCTGAAACATTCTAGTTATCTGGTAGACGCTATTTAATTACGATATGTTTTTGGCCATAAAATTAAATAATAAAGTCAGGTCCAGACTAGATGCACTATTCAAATGCAAATGCATCTTTCTTTAGAACATCTTTACTGAGTCATTGTTTATGGCTGTTTGAAGCAACACATCGAATAATGAGCCCGAGCTTCACAAGTTGTGCTTCATACTATTATTTTGTCCGCAACTACCTAATCCAGGTTTTGCAGGTTTTTAGTAACTTTTGTAATATTGTGTAACTGAAATGAAAAAAGAATTACTGCAATTAGTAAGACTCTAGACTCAAGACTCTATCTATCTAAGCCATGTCCATTTGTGCCTTCAGCTCCAACAACCGAATTACTGGAAAACAAAAGATAAGAAGAATTTTTTTAGCAACGCAATATTTCGCAAATTGTAACTCCTACAGTACAGTTCAAAGAAAAACTTCTGCACCTTACAGCCACGAACCAGTATTAAGTATGCACAGAGCTTTCAGGAATTTTTTGCGAAACAAGAAAAATGGAGCCAAAATTATCCATTTTTCGATATTACCTTTACGGTTGATAGCTTAAATTTGCGTTTTTTCTAGTCACCAAACATAAGCTGAGAGGTACAGTTGAAGTGGTACCTGGCGGCACTGGCTTCACTCTTCAAGCACAGAGAAGCTTTCCAGGGTTGCTCCCTTTTTGAGAAAGTTTTCTATGCCGTGGAGTGACCGCGACAATTGGTTATGTTAACCTCAAATTCTTTGCGTTTAAAATCGTTAGAAGGAAGCACTACTGTTATTTCGTCGGTTCACTGAACTTGTTGCTTTATTTTATCATGGATATACTTTTCCTGCCGAATAAGTTCAAGCAATATACTGCAAAGGGTGAAATTTGTGATTTAAAGTTTTTTCTTCGGATGCTCGTAGAATATGAACCACTCGAGTTGATCGATTGTCCCGAGAGTAAACGGTAATTTTAAATGAATTAAAGCTCTCGACTGACTTAGAGTACCATGCGACATAGTAAGGCAAGCTCTACAAAACGACCACGAACGATTCACTAATGACCACGGAAGATTCACGTAAGTCATAATCCATGTAAACTTTGGAGCCAAAAATCGAAATTTTTCAACCACCTTAAAAATCGGATCTCCTTCCAGAACATTCCTGCGACCTCTTACTTGGTCATTATACAGTAGATATATAACAGTACCCAAAAATGTATTTGGTGGATTTTTTCCGGGGCTCAAAACTGGCCCGAAAATGCAAAAATTTCACTTTTACGCGTTTTTTAATGTTAAATTTGGCATTTCTCACTTACCAAAGCACAAACAGAGATAAAATGTTGGGGTTATACTGACTGAGGCTTGTAGTATGCAAAGACATATGTCGGAGGAACTGGATCGGAGTTTGCCACTTTTAGACTGTCTCTTTTTTTTCTCGATTTCTTAGTGCGGGAAAATCCAGTAAAGGCATTTTTGAGTACTACGATGTGTCTGCAATAGAGTGACCAATTTTGATGCCCGTAAGATTTTTCTTCGCAAAAATCCAGTATTCAGACGATAGCTTTTTCTGATTTTTCCTCTAAACTTTACCCGGACTAAGAAATAGGCGGATCTTTGAGAATCGTTTTGCAGAGCTCGCTGCGCTCTATCAAATGGTACCCCAAACCTGCTAAGATAACAAAAACACTAATATATATTTAGAAATATTTTGAGACATCCTTATAGAAGCAAGATGTGTAAGAGAGAGCTTTTTCCTCTATGGTCCATCATCTCAAAAGAGGGTTGAGAAGAGCTTCGACTGCATTACAAACTTTGATTTCTTATTGATGTGCTGCAAAAATAGATACATTTGCATCGGAGGAAATGGCATAAAACTGCTACTTTGCAAGCTCATAACCACTCAAATCTTGAAAAAGAGCTGCAAAATACTCGAAAAGCTCATCAAGGACAATCTGCTTGACTGGTTAGAAAGAAATAAAATTCTTCCAGCTGCTCAAATAGGCTTTTTCTCTGGAGGTTCTACAACAGCTTTACTTTCAGATTCTCTTTTGGATTGGATTGGTGCAGTAAATCATGGGAGATCGGTGGATAATGTATTCTTTGACTTGTCCAAAGCGTTTGATAAGGTCAATCATGCAAAATTTTTGCTCAAGCTTGAAAATTACCGTATTCATGGACAATTTCTATCCTGGTTTGCATCCTACCTACAGGATAGAGGCATGACCGTTCGTGTTGGGAGCAGTTATTCTAGACGATTTTCTTGCAGCAGTGGTGTACCCCAGGGTGGCATACTTTCACCTCTCCTATTTCTAACGTATTGGATTTACCATCACTTTTGAAAACCCATCCCAACATAAAATTCCAAGTCTTTGCCGATGACATTAAGATCTACTTTTGCTATAGAGAAGAAGAACAAAATGAGGCCTTCAAAGCGATTGATTCCTCAATTCAAAAAAAATGATTCTTTGGTCTAGAGAATGGAATCTCCCGGTGAATACTCCCAAATCGAAAGTGATGCACCTTGGCAAATCTTCAAACCAAATTTAAGTATGTGATGGTGTAGAGCTAGAGCAAGAGCATGCACTATCACAAAGGACTTGGGCGTTTTTGTTGACGATAAACTCAAATTTTCTTCTCATTGTGACTTCGCTGCTAAGAAAGCCTTGTCTGTTCTCTTTGTTATTTTCAGAAGCATTCACAGTAATGATGCCATGCTTTTCGTTGAACTCTACAAAACTTATGTTCTTTCTCTTTTGGAGTACGCTTCCGCGATCGCCCTTTTTTGAAAAAAATGTTGAAAAACTGGAGAAGGTACAAAAAGTGTTTACCAGGGCTGTTTTCTATAGAAGCTATTCCGATCCCGACTATCCTGTCTTTGCTATGCTACAGGTTAAGACTAGTCTCCCTAGGTATGCAAAGTCTGAAATATAGAAGGGTATGCAATGACCTCATCTTTTGTTTTCGTATCATACGACTGGAGACTAGATTGAGGCACAGCAAATACTGGACTTTTAGGCCTTGTGGTTATCGAACAGGAGGCTCTTGCTTAGGATATCACAAATTAGGAAGCAAGACCTCTTCCATCGCGTTCAACTCGTTCGTGTGTCGAACAGCAAGGTGTTGAGCCTTTTGCCAAGGGAAGTTACTTCTTGCACTAATTCTGCGGAATTCCGCAAAAAACCAAGAGCAATGAACATTCTAGAAATCCTGAATATCACAGATGTGTAAAGAATAGCACACATATGGCTTTCCTGATTGCTTGTGTTTGTAGATTAAGCCATGCATGTCGAGTTCATCTCAGGAGAAAATTTGAAACTGTGATTTCACAGCTATTCTAGCTTCTTCTCCATTTTGCAAGCCTCAAAGAGTTATCCTGCTTGGAAAAGCCGTTCGAGGAGATCAACGACCAGTGAGCCCTCTGCCTACAGATCCCCCCCCTTCCTGTTCGTCCAGGGTCCCTTACGGATTTGTCCGTCCCGGGTTAAGTTGGTCAGCCAAGCCCTGGTATCTTCTGCCTTCCCTACTGCGTCCGGGCAAGGGAAAAGGAACTCGGGAGAGGCATTCTCCCTTCTTAAAGAAGGAGAACGACCTGGTCCTTCCAGCAAGAAAACTGTGATCTTCGACATGCCATGAGTTTTTTGTATGATTTTTGGATAATTTCTTGCATACTTTTCGGATGTTTTCGTTTGATTTTTTGGCGCACTTTTGCGTATAACAATAATCAATAACAATAAATGGAAATCAATAAGTAAAATAAGTGGGGAATTACAATGGACATGCACTTGCGATTGGATACACTCGAATAAAAATAGCAAATGTTGTTAAATATCCAGCATAGGCTTAGTAGTTGCATTTTGCATACGATATATTTTTTGCTATTTTATGGCGTTTGAGGTGAGAAAATTTACAGAGCTTAACGTTCTTGAAGGCAGCGATCACTCAGAAACTGTGCTATTCAGACTGATGTACGTTGTTTAAGAAGGCCCTACATGTAGACCAACTGCGTTGGTCCTGTCTCCCCATGTTGCCTCCAACAGGAGAAAATGGCTCTGGAACCCGCAGAATCGTTTTGCGTTCCTCCCTCTTTTTTGCGCTCCACCCATCAATAGACGGCTTTCTGCAGAGTTCTGACGTGGCAAGCTCAATCGAGGCTCTCACTGTGCAACATATGTTTGGTACATACGATAACATTTGGTGCTGTATCCAACGAAATTGCGTCGGAACACTCGTCCACGCTTATCAAAACAAAGTGGGTTTTTTGGAGTTTCCATGTTATTTGCACCCCATCTTCAGAATCGGAATCATGGAAAGGCCGAATTACAAAACATCGAAGGCGAAAATTCGGTCGCTACCTTTAATTTTTCGCTCTCTATAAATTTATGGTATTCTAATGAAATCGACTTGATGAAGTTTTCTCTTTTTTTGAATTTCAAATGGTTGTGTTAGCAAGTAACCCACAAAGTGTAATGCTGTAATGAATACGAAATCAAACAACCATTAGCGTCAAGCTATTTTTTCTGCACGAGGAGTTTATCGATAACATTTTGGAATGCCTCTATTTCTCTGTAGTTTTAAATTGTGTAATTGCCACCAGCGCAGAAAGATAGATTATGAAAAAAAATGGAATTGAAAATGTACGTTAAGCGAAAAGCATTGCGCAAACCATGTTCGGGCATTGACGATGGGAAATATTCCGTTATTCTCATCTGGCAAAGAATTTTAACTTTTACAAATAGAATGCAAGCGAAAAACTACGGTATGGAAACAAACGTATGACTTTCTATTTGTAGAGAAGTCTTCTAATGCTTGGCGACATTTCTATACTATTACTTCCGTCTCGAAAGCACACTGAACAGCAAAAGGAATAAAATTTACAAGATGCCAACATTTTAAAGCGATTTTATTCAAACATTTCCCGCCAACTTTTGTCTTTCCTCATAATGACGAAATTAGAAGATCACCATGTTCATTACCAACACTCTCGTAGCGTAGTGGCGTACAAATTCGAGAAACTGAGACTTACCACAGCTAGAACTACGATGCAGAACTTCATATCGTTTGCGACCCTACCCTACGGTGGTATATTTATATCCATGAACCAGAAACTTTAGAGATATTGCAGCGTCGGTAACAGATGATTTCCTATTGCAGTAGTACACATCCCATCATGTTTTGAAAAGATTTGGCTTTATTCGCACAACAACTAGGACGCGTACAGATCGACTGATATTTGCACTACATTCGAGGGAGTAGATATTCAAAATAGGAGCCATTAATAACAAGTGTTCAAGTCAAAATTCATTCTAGGTAAATATGCTTCTCTAAAATGTTCAAATTATTTAGATTCAAATTATTTGGATTTCATCAACGATGCTGCAACGAAAGGTTTTTTATATGTAATGTTATGTTCTGTTTGCGTGTTTTTATATGGTTTTTTATGCCCTCAGCTCTTTTTTTTGTTCGCTAAGAAGCTTCAATTATTTCTACAAACATTCAACATCATGATTTTCATGGAATAAAACTAAAAATGTTGCAGAAAATTGATCTGTCCACATTTTTTTACTCGAATTTGCATTTTCGTACGAAGTCGAAAAAGCCAAGACTTACAATAAGACTAGCGGATAAACTTGAGTTAACTTCTGATCTGTATTGCACATCAACTTCGGAAAACGACTTTGCAGTGACTCTGTAACAGCTTTGATTACGCTTTTATACGATTTTCTTGGCAAATGCTTTTTGAATGGCGACTTAAGACTTTCTATTTGGAACTGCGACCTATTTTAACATAAGGACTTCAGATTAGGTTGAGGAGGCGTCTTAGAGGGTTTTGAACACGAAAAAGCCTCGCTAAATTCAATATTTTTCAAGAACTCTCCTGCAAAACTCCGATTCATTTTATTCATTGTTTTATTTCCAACTCCATTTCTAGCCATGGAAAGAACCAGCATACTCACAGGTATGCCAGATGTAGAAAGTATTCTGGGCAGTTTAGAAACTAGAAGGAGTTTTCTGGACAAAGACACAGTTTTTCTCGATTTTTCAGGCAGTCGAATCCTTTTAGGTTTTGATTTAGAACTTTATGTGGAACAAACTATGGGCAAATTTTAGGTTGGCGCGAAAGTTCTTGCGCAGTTTAAACAAAGTTCAATAACTAAAAGAGTAGACCTAAAGTGATGGTTCATTATCTTGAAAATAATAGAAAGTTTGTTTGCGATTTTGAGTTTGGTGCTTGAAGATTGCGGAGAGCATTCTGCAGGAAAAATACCCTTATCGCTGCAGTTTCATCAAAAAACAGTTTGAAATAGAGATTAGACCTACATAGCGCCGAATTAGAAACACTCAGATGTTGTTAGAAGCGTTAAACAGTGTTTTGGTGGAAAAGGTACTGTGATGAGAGAACTCTTTCTGAAAATAACTATTTTTCCCAAATTTTTTGTTTTTGCTTCACCATGGAAGGTTTGAGTCTAATACAGTGGTTTGAGTCCAAACAGTACATGGCCTTTCTATGTGTAAGGATCATTTATAGATTTTTTTTAGATTAGCTAGTGGCCCTCCGCGATTTTTTGGCACCAAACTCAAAATCGCAAAATTTGAAACGCCATTTTTGAAAGCTTCGTTCTCGGTTTCTAAGTTATAGATTGTTAGACTTGGACATCTTTTATGGAGCGCAAACCTTCCTTCATTTTTAGGATATTGCATCATCAATTTAGATCTACTTTTTGAGAGGTTATTGAATTTTGCTTGAATTACGGAACTTTTGCGTCAAATATCAAAATCTAGTCTTGTAAAGATTGCCTTGCTCTACCGAAAGGTAGTTTTCATGCATTATTGGAGTTCACATGCTTGAGGCGCCATAGCATGCAAATAAAAAACGTCATTATTTTCCTGACAGCCTAATAATTCGGTGGAACCTTTTACAAAGCTAGCTAATTTGGATTTCTTAAAAACTTCAGAAAAATGTTTTAATTATATACGCGTGTAAACGAGTCACTTGCACGTTTTCATAATGCATGTAACTTTCCAAAATTCTGCGAGCCATTCTTGGGGGGGGGGGAGGAGGACAGCGTTCCAAAAAATTGCGAACTATTTTGAGGGATTCAAATATGCTAATCGAGATGCTGATGCGCGCTATTCTTACCACGTAAGGCTTTTTTAATTGAGGGCTAATCAAGCTCAAGCTCATTTGCCCCGTCGCAAATTTGCAGTCCAAAACGTAGTGGTTTGCAAACAATGGATACGACTCGTCATGGTTTTTTTGACATTTACAGATGTGAAAATCATTTGCGTTCCCATGTACTAAGTTGGAAAGAAAAAAATGTCCTTTTTAATTTCTTTGTCATGGCATCGCAATGAAGCAAACCTCAAAAACATGTATGGGGTGTCATTCGATAGAGCAAAGGAAGCTCTACAAAATGGTACTATTGTTTTTGACGAAGTTTGATCAACTTGAAGTTCGAAGACAAAATCGATAGTTTCGAATGAACGAAAAATTAGAAGAAAAGTTCCTTTTAAGAAGTCACTGCGGACCTCCAACTTGCTCACGAACATACCATTTGATTCAACTGGCTTGGCATCGGCAAAGGCGGGGCTTCGTGACCTAATTAAGGTAAGTAATGATCAGAGAGCACTCGCGCGAGAGAGACGCAGGTGCGTCGCGGGCGCGAGCGGCCTCAATTAGATCACGAAACCCCGCCTTAATGGTGCCAAGCCACTTGAATCAAATGTTACACCCCTCATCAAACATTCATATGCGCAGTTGTTGTGATTTTTCCTCGACTATGCATCAAAAAATTGAAAATTCTCTGCTTTCCCTGCTGCTTGGTTTGGGATGTACAACCGTAGATTTCCAGCTTTCTACAAGAGCTAGTCTTGAGATATATCAAATCTAGCTTTGTTCTTCTATTCTCCAAATCAGATCGAGCACTTGGGAGTCCAGGATTTGTTCAAGAATTTCGACATTAGATTAGAGCTTGCACCTAAAATATCCAAGATTGATAAGCCTGCAAAATTTTTCCAGTGCAATTATTTCTCGTATGAAAATTATGACATGTATACGAGAGTTTATCTTGATTACGAACTGTTTTGTGCCATCCAAACACAACTTTAAACGTAAAAAAGCGGAAATTTTTGAAAAAGAACTCATGCAAGATGTGCAAACAACGCTGTTGCTCTCGTACTTTCATTAAGCAAATTTCAGGGCTGGTAATCCCCCTTTCCCTCCCCCACCTGGCAACAAGCGCCGGCAGGTCGCTGGCATCTTGACGTGAGGTCTGCAGAAACTAACATTTCACATTTAGGCCGGTTAAAGTCTTTTCACGGAAAATTCCAAAAAGAAAGATATTGAGGGGCGCAGGAGGTGCTACCGGCAATTTCGCGAGCAAACCAGCTGGCAGGTCAGACAACACGTGCTCTCTTGAAAGAGCAAGATGTTGACATCTCGACATGCACCCCGCCCCCCCCCCCCATCATGCCGAGGTGCTGGCACCACCCACATCGTCTGTACATTGTCGTGATGCGGCATTATCACACAACTCACGTCTCAGCAATCAACCACTCACTCCAAAATTTCTTCTCCGTCAAAATAGTCGGATTTTTCATCGTTTTGGTCCTTTTTCTCGGTCAGTTCGTTGTTTTGTAGGCAAAATAAGTTTTTAATCGCTTTGTCCCTATCAGTACCACTGTTGCGGCTCGGTGGGCTCTGCGCCCCCTCACCTAGTGCTCGACTGCTATACGCCTCAGCTCCTGTCTCCGAAGGACTTTCGCCACTGAGGGCGCGCGCTGACTCGCAATGGCGCGTCACGCCTACACCACACACAAAACAGTGAAAATATGCAAATTTACTAAACAAATACACACGATAAACACGCGACACAAATAAACATAAATATATTTACCACGGGGAGAGTTAAGCTCTACCCCGGGCTACCGATGGGGACGCTAGCTTACTCACACTCGCACACTAGCACACTCACGCACACTCCCGACATCCAAGGGAGCTACCCACAGGCCGGCCGCGCGCCGCCAAGGCAGCGGCTACGGCACGGCAACACCGACCCCGTGATGTAAGCCAGCAACGTCAAACAGAGCTCCCAACAAATCCTGCGCGTCCGAGGCGCTTCGTGACGTTCATCATCCTGGAATTCAATCCTCGCGCGTGCGTCCAAACAATCCATCAACGATCCATCCAATCGCGCGAGGCACGGGGACGCAGACACGACAGCGATATCGTAGAGACCCAACCAATTAATAATAACGGCGGCGCGACGGTAATAGTAAGATGATAAGACGAGAGAAGAGCCGCACTGGCGCGCGTACGCGCTATTTATAGCGGTGGCTGGGGGGCGTGCCTACATGGTGTGGTCTCGGAGCGAACAAGGTAGCCGCCGTAAAGCGCGGCGACCGTGCCCACGACCGAGACGCGCGGCAACACGGTGCTCCCGGCCACCTGCTGTGAGGAGCGGTCGATCGCGAGCCGCGACAACCACCGTAGTCTTGCATCTCCTCCAAAATCTTGTCCTTGCCGTTTTTGTTTCCTGTTGTGCATGTCGATGTTTTCGCAAAGTCTAACACACACAGCATTGATAATGGACACACGTAGGCACCAATTTTTTCAGCATTTTTGATATGGCGTGGAATGTATACTTGTGGTCAATTGGATAGCACGTCCGCGCATGAGGTCGATGAATGGTTCGAGATGCGATGTTTTGCGGCGGTTTGCCTGTGGTCTCACTGCGAGTTCACGCCGGATTTGATATCTTTTCGGGATATGCGTGAACTTGCCGGCATCTTTAATGCCACAAAGTAGGTAGATTGCTATTGGCCCAGCAATTCGCTATTCATTATTTGCGAGGGGGGGGGGGAGGAAAAGAGGGTCTTCTCTTTGTGACTGCGTCCATTACCTCTATGCATACCGAATTTAGTTTTGTTAGAAGGATATAACTCATAAATGCTGCAGTTTTGGGATAGTTGAGTAAGGCTGTACCATTCCATTGCTTACGTAAAGCAGTAAAGGTTTTGCTTTATGAGAGCACTTTTTGAATTATGCGGGTTTTAAGTCATCTGCTTTTACTGTGTCATGTTCGGCTCTGTTCTGGTGCTTTTACTGGAAGTTCAATGCAATTCTGAAAAACGTGGCTATTCAAAAACAAGAGCCTGCATTTTATAGACAAAGCAGTATAGTTGAAACGACCGAAAAGTTTCGTAAAACGAACGAATATTGAATAATCGGCTTTTGTAAAATATTTGAACGAACGAATTTTATTCGATCTGTGATTTTCAGATCATTCGAATTTGAATATTCGAATAATGCTACATTTCAAAATTCGAATAAACAAATATTCGAATAAATGGGGTTGGTCGAATATTCGACTGCTCGACTAATCGAATAATTACATATGCTCAAATATTCGACTATTCGAATAATTCGAATAATCTAGTGACTCAAACATTGCTTTAATCGTTATATATGATCTAGATTCGTAGCTGATAATTATATGATAAGGAAGTGGTAAGGATGAGTGGGTTGTCGTCGCTTGGTCAGGGTTCTATTTGGGAAACAGAAGAATTTTACTCAAATGTGATATATAGTTCAAGGTGTTCGTTGTCTTTTGAGAAAGCTGTAGGCCTTACTTACAAGGAATGTCAGGTAACTTAGAATCGCGTTTTAAAATGAGATAATATACTCAAAATCAGCTCCAGACGCTGATTCCAAATATGTTGTTTCTAGCAGCGGCACATTATTCTGAAGCGAGCTATTGGTTTTCTTGTGTAAAAAATTTGTATACTCTTTGACGTACGGGCACTACAATACCGCTCATAATTCGTCAAAAAAGTCGCCGGACTGCGGCGCACTCTGCCATACTCCGCGTGCGCCGGAGTGTGGCAGAGTGCGCTGGAGTGTGGCAGAGTGCGCCGCAGTCCGGCGACTTTTTTGACGAATTATGAGCGGTATTGTACCTTATCATTACCTAAGTGCTAATTGACTGCATAAAGTTCCTTGTCAAGTACAAACGACTCAGTTTAATATAATTTTAGTATTTCATCACCTTCTTTAGGCAGATTTCCATCTACAGGCAACCTTACCATATGGAAAAGTATAGCAGTTTCGCATAGAAAAGAGCTCATAACTTCTTTCAGAATAATGCGCCGCAGCTAGGAACAATACATTTGTAATCAGCGTTAGAAGCTGACGAAATATATGTGTCTTATCTCGAAACGCGATTCTAAGTTACCTGACATTCCCTTGCAACCGTTTCGAGTCCGTTTTATTCTTTCTCACAGAACTTTCTCCCAAACCTAAACATTCAACGTCGAAAAGCTTTCGGAGGGTAGTCGTTTGTGTACTTTATTCGTGATAATTAGCATTGCGTGGGTTCCAAGACTAGCACTGGGAGAGCACAAAAAAGGTTTACAGTAATAGGATCAGTGAACCTCTGCAACAGAGGTAACGCACTGTTGTCTACATAATACTTTTGTGAGCATCTAAATCCAGAAAAAGAAAAGTCATGGGAATATCCGTATATTAGCTCTAATCTAATACTTGGCGGAAATTAATTCGCTGAGTTTCACAATTTTTGTTGTAGGATTGAAGTTTCACAAAGTTGTTTAGCTTTTTTGAGTTTTGTATTTTCGTTGTAAGAGATCTTCCACATCTTTTACTCAGGTTCAAAATAATTATTGTTCAACCTGCACGCCTCTCAAGGTATTACTCCTCTATGTAAATGCAACATTTCAACACTAGTTTTTTTACGCTTCCTGACTATAAATGCAGCCGATTTGAGCATACAAGCCTTTTCCATTTGAATGACTATTCGAATAATCGACTAATTGGACTTTCTCAAATATTCGACTATTCGAATAGTCGAATATTTCGATTATTATTCGAACGAATATTCGGTTCTAACTATAAAAAACAGAGATGGCAACCGAAACACGTTGTTCAATTTTCCTGGTTTGCGAACTTTAGTTGAACGGTTTTTTCGCTTCACTAGCTAAACTATTTGCTCTTTGCGAGTGACCATTTGAGACTACCCTTTTTATAATTGACTTAGAACCCAGAACTGACCTTCGATCAACAATCTCTCCAATCATTTTTGAGTTCGCGCACTCTCCGAATAAACTGTTCTTTATTGCTAGTAAACTTTCATGCCGCAATACCAGCTAAAAATATCATATTGTGATATTTTCACCTGGTATTGCGATTCATATTCCACTTCAAATGACATGTACAAACAGTGACTTTGAACTTTTGCGTCTTCAAACGCAGCCATAGGCAAAGTGAATTTCACTTTAGATAGTCCAATGCCTTTATTGCTTGTGAAGCGTTTCACGACAGTGATTGTGCTGAATAGCGGGAAGGTTCAAACATGTGATAGAGCGTAAAAGCGAAAAAAAACATGAGAAAAGTAAAATGCGAAAAAGAGGAAGGGAGAGGTTATGGAGCGAGGAGACAAAATATTTGTTTGCTCTGTATTTTGAATGTGTTTCGTACCGTCAACAGAACCTCGCAAAACTGCATTTGTTGATATACTTTGTAGTAAGCGCAAAAAGGCATCGAGAGTGCATGAATCATGCTTATTTTAACGCAAGTAAGGAGTTAACGTCCAGGCTTGAAAGGGTCCGTTTTCGCTTCTGTAAACGAGTCTCGATATCCGCACGTTTCAGTTCTAAAAATTATTTCACATTCCCTGCCTTATAAACGCTAGTTCGCACTATAAGAGGCAGAAAACCAAATAAGTCATTCAAATACGTTTCAAACATTCTAGCAAAGCCAAAAAGATTAGCTTCATAGTCTGCATTGCTGCGGGTCAGCAATGCAGTAATCTTTTACTTACAAGGAAACTTTCAGAAATTTGTTATCAGCTCCAGCTGTCACCAGAGGTGTAATGAAAAGGTGATATTTGAATGGGTAAAAAAGGATCTGACTTTTAAACGATAGCTCACCTTAGGCAAGCTCAACGCTGTAAACGTTTAAGTTATTACTAGAAGTTGTATGAAAAACATCTCAGCATGCCGAAAGTTATTAGGCTGGTTCAATAGTTTTCTCGTACCTCAAATCAACGTAACTTCTTCCTGGCACTTGACATTATTGAAAACGGTAAATGATCTAAGCTCTGATGATACCTTCTCATTGCAGAGGTAAAATGAAAAAAATCGAGACCTTTGGAAGTTCGTGATTTGAGGCAAACCCGTTAGAAAACTTGAAACTGCTAAATAAAATTTAAGACAGCCAGCGCCAGGACTGAGCAAAGTTTGTGATGACTGAGCTTTTTTAAATATCAATTATTTTCGAATAAAATGCAGGAAAATCGGATTTCGCATACTGTCCTATTTGCTCGAAAGTCATTTTCTTAAAGAAGAGCACAGTTAAAGAAATTTCTTAGCGGTTACAAAGGAAAGGTCTAAAAACTTGTAAAATGGCCATTCTGGTTTTTTTTCTAACGGGCTTGCCTCAGATCGCAGCATCTAAAAGTGATCTCTTTTCCATTTTTCTCCCTGCAATGGGAGAAAGTAGGAAACAAGCAAAATCATTCAAAAGTAAAAGGCTCGCTTTAATTATTAATGCTACGCAAGAACATCGCGACAGGAGAATGTCACGTTTCCTGAAAGTCACGCGACAAAATTTTGAATTTTATAAAAAATTTTTGGAGTAATCTATTACTAGGTAGTCCAGAAAGTTATGTCGTTTCATTTTTGAAAATTTTTAACTTTTCGATATCTCAACGGATTTGCTTCTTTGTAATTTCATGAAAAAAACGAATCTCTTCTTAATAAACGAACTTCATGAGCACCTATATACACTTATTCCAGAAATAAAATGGAAAGAAGACCACCAGGTTTCGACCACTTTATGCTGGGTCGCCAATGTGCAACGTTGCAAAAAAATCTGTAGTTGTAGTGCATGGATTTCATAGTCTGCTCTTTGCAACTGGGAAGGTTTGTGCTGTTTGGACGATTCTGCGAGAAGTTATAATTTTCGGAAACGCAGAAATCGATTACACAGGACAGGATAAAGGAATTGGTGTTTTCAACACCCCTTGCGGGCATGCGCCAAATGCACTTTACATCATACTCAAAGAGGCTACTGAATGCGTGCGGGCCTTTTGAGTGACTTGCGGGGTCAGCCAATTACCAGCTTAGAACTTTTATCCTACCAGGTTATTGGCACCAATCTGACCCCGGAGGGTAGAGGACTTCAATTAGGGCGGGATCGAAATTGAATTCGATCTGGTCATAGTGGCGCTCATAACACTACGTCACTCTTCAGTCTAAGAGGTATAATCTGATTCTTGATAATCATAGGGTGATGACGCGTTATGTCTGTCATAGCCTTTGCAGTGGAAGCCACAATGGTGGTAAACATATAAGGAATCACGTTGATCAACGTGGTAGCAAGATCCCTTTCAGACGGTCTCTTGGGTCATTACATCTCACTGACGCGAAACTGTGAACAGTCTCGACCGTAATTACTAAGTAATGGGTTCGCTTTCTTCTAATTCGCTCTGAGCATCCTCTGGCCATCAGTCAGCTTCTGTAAATCAATTACCAGCTTAACAGTTGAAGTTGGAAGCATGGTCAAATGTCAAGTTGGAATTCGTTTCGGATGGAAAAGGAGATAATCGTAGTACGTCATGTACATACAGGGCTTATCAGAAGCAGTGTCGCTTGCATCAGAATTTCCACTCCCGCGCTGGACTCTGGGTCTTTGCCGCGAAGCTGCTCTCTGATCACTTTCTCAGGGCGAGCGTAGGAAACGCGGAGCCTCAATCAATTGAAATGAAGGAGAGCATGTTCGCAAAGAGTCCAGCGCCGGAGTGGAGATGCTGATGTAAGCGAAACTGCGTGCCCTGTGCACTCTCTCGACAGGTTGCTACACGACTGACATGCAAAAACACGATACTGCTCGCGCGCCATCTTCGAAAATTCACATTTTTTTATTGAGTTGTCTCGGTTGTAGCGCACACATGCAGTAAGTTTCTACTCAGGTTAGGCGGAAATTGGACTACTTTGCCGTCTGCGTCTCTCCATTTTGCTTTATCTCGCTGAGCCAGTGGCGGTGCGTACGCGCTGCTCCACTTGGAATGTTTCCCCTGCTCCTGACTGAATAAGACTGTAACTATGACCAAAATTCGGACTATAAAAGGATATGGACAAGGAGGAGCATAGGGCAGAGTATTGTGGAAAAATTATGTGATTGAAGGTTGTGAGAAGCTCCTTTCTAAAAACACAAAATGACAAAATGGCTCGTTTGCAACGCATGGATGACGATATGGCACGAAATTTGATGTGTAGGCACACGGTTGGACTAACAAGGGAAGGATACTTGATCGAGGCCAACGCATGCCGGGGTCTGTGTCCACCCGAGGTACGCAAAACTTCCAGTTCACATGAGTCTTCCGAAATTTTTACATAAAGCTGCTCTACACCTAAAGTCTAGTTGACAGTAACATTTCAATTTCAGAACTCCTTTTCTCTCCTTATTGGGATCCAAAACGGCAACGACGCCAATCCTTTTGAGGAAGAAAGCGCGCTCCAGTTGAACAACCTAGGCAAATGGCGGGATGGTGGGAAATCGTGAACTTCGATAGTCGCAAAGGCGAAGTCAATGCACCGATGTCCATTTACCACCCTCGTGCTGGGCCTTGATTGGAAGCTATTCATTCTGCGGGTGCATGTCAAGAGCCGCGATTTTGATAATGTGCTCCAATACCCACCCCAATGACAATAATTTCGCGCACGCAGCGTATTGCGTTTGCCCTTGCTGGCCGAGTAACTCGCCCTCGGTATCATTACTCTCACTGCGTTGATCTGGAAAGCGACATAGCAAGCGTCACATCACTTTGCAAATCGATTTGAGAAGATCCTCAAAATTATCGTTTAAAGGTGCGCTTTTTTGTCTTTCATCATTTTTTCTTCTTTTTCCATTTGTAGCAGACTCAGCTTTGAAAAATTGTAGGCTAATGGGGTATTTTCCGTAGGAGTGATGGTATCTTAGCAATTACACCTCTTCAGTCAACATTTTCTTTTTGTTTATCTGCATATTTCTCTTCTAAATCCTAGTTCGCCAATGCTTTATCATTTTCATGCAGTTTTTTGGAATACTTTCATTGCTTATAAATGTTATCCATAATTTTTTTCATTGTCAAGCCAGGTGAGTTTTTGTTATATTCTCTGCAACTTTTTTTCATTGTTTTACTCGATGTTATTGTTTTCTTTGTTTTTCATCTCATTTGCTGGCCAAGGGAGCCATTTGTATTAAATTCTATGTTACCTTTCTTTTCATGTTTTGTCCACAGTTTTGATCATCTGACCGGCATCGATTCAGCACTTCGATCGCTTTCGCTAATTCCCGAATATTCTGGAAGTGACCCAGCGTTTGTGGCGGGTGCACACGGCACACCAAAAACATTTTTTTCGTGCTAGATCGAGGGCGATAGTGCTATTTTGTCAAGAACCGGACCATTTTTCCCCTTTGTGCGCTCAAATGAGTTTTTCGTCTTTTCTTCTTTTGAGTAACTCTTTTCTTTTTTCATCTTGTTCAAGTTTAATATCCATGAGTCCATGATGTCTTTCTGGCTTGCTTCATATACTCGTGAAGCTGCTCATCAGTTGTGTAAAAAAGTAAGTTTTTTGATTATTGTTTAGATTGCTTAGTTTGCGATTGAACTGTCCTTCGCTGCTGTGTGTTGCCACATTTGAAAACCACTCAGCCTGTAGAGGAAGTTATCTCATTCTCAATATTACATTATAAATTTTTAAGTAAGTTTCTTTAGTGCTTTTGCTGTCACAGTCCTTATGTAACAATTTTTATTTTACATAGTTTACAAAACCTATTCGGTCTGTGTTTAGTAATCATTGCATATTTATCATAAATATTCTATCAGTTGACTACAACACACATCAATGTTGAAGGTATCCATTCGTTTATATCTTGCTTCTTTATATCTTGCTCTCTATACCGCTGACGGCAGTACCCCCCTATACTATCATTTTGATGTGTGAGTTTACTTGCAAATCATATAAAAATACCGTTGAGACTTTTCTCACCACACCAACAAATCTTCCTTCTCCATTCATCTCTCCCCACCCGCCCTTGTCCGTATATCTCTTTCACTGTTGCATTTATACTCTACTTTCAGTCTTGACGAAATCCTTTCTTCATGCATACGCTCACCAGCCTCCACCCTCTCTCTCTCTCTTTATACTCTGTCGCTTCTTATCCTTCAACATCTCCCACCCTTACATCTCCCGTCCATCCACATCTCTCTCTTATCCATCAACACTTCTCTGCCGTCCGTCCATACCTCACATCATCCACCCATCCACTCTCTCCTCCGTCCATCTCATGGATACACTACATTCTACTTTTAATTTTAACGGAATTTTTTCTTCATCTTTTGTCCACCCGGCTCCACCCTTTCTCTCTCTTTCCATCCTTCGACAACTTCCACCCTCACATCCCCTATCCATCCACAATTGCCCCTTGTCCTGCCACATCTCTCCCCCATCCATCCACGCCTCACCCCTCCTTCCATCCTCCATCGACACCTCACCCCGTCCTTCCTCCCTTCTCTCTTACATCCCCGTCCATCCACGCCTCACCTCATCTTTCCTCCCTTCCTCACACCCCCCGTCCAACCACGCCTCACCCCCTCCTTCCACACCTCATCCTTACAAAAATAAAACAAATCAACAGAATGGTACCAAATAACAACTAAAAATCATTCAATCAAATCAGACATGTCTCGGCAAAACTTCGAATTCGAGCCATGTCGGTCCGGCCCGGTAGACAACGTCAAATCTGAATGTTTGGTATCGATAAAACCTATGTTTGGGACTTACCTCATCATGCTTTTCTCCACATTTTGTTTTCTTTCTAAATCCCTTCTTCGAATCCTCTTGTCGACGCCAGGGATCTCCAAGGACTTCTCTCTATCACAAGTTCGCAAAGCAAAAATTTTTTCATACACTTTCACTCCATAGCAAATTACACTTAGCTTCCAGGTCAAGTATGCGCAGCTTTTCCGGTAGCGTGCGCATGTCGGGGTGATCACCTGTGAAGGTGGCATTCAGCTTACTGAAATGCAAAACACCATCATTCATAAAATCTTTATTAAGACTTGCTTACGAAAAGGCTCAGCTAAATTTGTGGTACGGAGGTCTCTGATTCTCCATTTGCACCACAGATCCTCGAACGGACCAGTCAACCAGGTACTGGTCAAAAAATTTAGGAAACCCCAGCAGCTGCAGTATGCTGGGTGTTCGCTCGAGATGGGTGGGGCACTGTAAGGTAAAGCTCACATATTCTTGTTTCTCTGTATTTATATCACACTTACCGTAAGGCTCTGACTTCAGAGCACCCCTTTGGGTAGAAATATGACACCTTTGATACCACCATTACTCTACAACACCATTTCTTCCAGACCCCCCCCCCCCTTATGAAACTGGTTATCCTGCAGCTATCCCGTTTTCTGCAACGTTATGCTTGTTAGACACTACATAAGTTTTTTTGATGATTAGCTTACCTGTTCCAAGACTGTGATAAGTGGAAGGAACAGCCCTGAACTACAGCGTCTAGGAAAACGCTGTAAGCTGCATTGATGGCAGCATGTTGGGAATCCAGAACTTCTCTAGGCTATGCATTGGCACATGAATATCTTTCTGTAAGTTGCCTCTTTCCGCGCAGTTAGGGCGTACAGGAGGGGGACTTCTACACCACCAACGCGACTCCGGACGCAGTAGAACTACGCCAGGTTCTTCGATTGCTTCGAGTGCACTCCATCAGCAACCAGAGCAAAAAGGCCATTTGCGCAATCTTTTATAGATAGAATAGATAGAACATTTAGAGAACGCTGTTACTGCTAATTACAAAATTTATACCTTTATGGACTTTTCAGAATAGTAGATGTGCAGCTGTGGTTGCATGACATGGACAAACCTAGTCCCGTCTTGTAGGAAGACCAGGTCGTACGGGATGTTCTGGAGCGTCACTCCCCTATCGTTAAAAGTGCTGATGGCCCTAGAATATTTTAATTAGAGAATAAAGCTCTAAAGCACTTACTACCTCGAGATCGTTTGTCGACGTTGGCCATATCCCTCGCCAAGGCCATCACCACGTCTTCTGGGCCCGTAGTAATCTACCTGCCGGCACATCTTGCCTTCAGCTCCCCTGATGTCGACCTGAGGTCGCTAGAATTTTAAAGTGCCTACGGAGACCCTTAAGCCAGACAAATTACCTATTTTTCGGTGTGATAGTTTAGTTTTGCTGTCAAAATCATATGAGAATTGAGAGAAAGACCAAAAATGTTCTCATTTGTAAAATTCGAAGCGTGAACCTACCGGCAGGTTCACGATCTATTTTTGTCGAAATTTGAAATCCCATCCTGCCGGCATCTCGCCCGCAGGTCAGAGAGTATACGAAATAGTGTGTATTTCTTTGGTATGATATTTGAGCAGTGGCCAAGATTGGTATCGATCTTTATTTCTCGGCTAACGTTTCGGAGTACAACTCCTTCTTCGGAGCCTGAAAGATCAAAAACTATGCGAAACTGTTCTTGTAAGCACTCAGTCACCTAACAGATACTGTTCAACACATGGTAGTTGCAAGATGAAGACAGAGACCGTAACTAAGCTAATGCTTACCTCAATAGCCAGCAATGGAGACTAAGAGCAGACCACCTAATGGATAGCGCCGTTACTGTGTACTGCTATACCACTATTTATACAGCACAGATGACCTGACCTGACCCAGACCCGTAGGTCAAAAGCCACAAAGAGCTTGATACGGTGCTAATTCGGTCGTCACGGCAATGCATTCTTCTTTGCGGTTTATTTTTGGAGTTTTTGATGCTATCCAAAATGCCTCCAACGTCTTTCGCGCTACAGTATCAGGCTCCTGCGATAAGATTGTGACAGCTACGTCATAGTGTTGATCGTCATGGCGTTGCCTGCGGTGGGCACCTAGAGGGGTAGACAATTTCGATTTTTCGAGCCCGTCTAGGTGCTCCTTGACCCGTACGCACAAGGGCCTGCCGGTTTCCCCTACATACTGATCTCCACATGTCTGGCACGTAATCAGATACACTACGCCAGACTCCATACAATCCCCCTGCTTCCCAAATGGACAAATGACGCAATTCGGAATTGTACATAACCGGTCGTAGGCACGATTTCGTATAAGTTGTTTCCTAAGGTTAGGGGGTGGTATGTCTACGACTCTTACGTCATTTGCAAGCCCCGCGTGCTGCAGACTTTTCCTGATTGCTCTGCTAAATTCGTCGCAAATGAAGGGAACGCAAAAAGGAATTTTTGGAGGCTGCTCAAGTGTGCGCGATCTACGGCCTGGCAAATGATTGGACTTGAACTGATTGCCTGTTATGGGGTAACCGTTAGACTGCGCGATCTGTGTTGCCAGATTCATCGATACGGTGCGTTCCTGCGCATTTGAAGAGACCACCCTAGCGGTTCTGAACATGTTGCTTACTACGGATCTCTTAGTGCTCCAAGGGTGTGCAGAGCTATAATGGACTAGTATATTCTTGCTGCTAGGCTTACGAAACCATTTGGTCTTGTATACCCCATTGGATAAGTATACCTGCACATTAAGGAAGGCAAGCCAATTATCGCTGGGTGTCTCGCGGGTGAATTTGATATTGGGAGACTGGGTATTTAAGAGATTGAAGCAGATGTCCATCTCACTCTGTGATGGACATACTACACAACAATCGTCTATGTAGCGACAGTATAATAATGGCTTGCGGGCAAGTACTGGGGTTTCAATTTTGGACATAAAGGCAATAGCAACGGTAGGAGCCAGTCTTCGCCCCATGGCTAACCCCCCTAACTTGTCTGTAATAGCTTCCAGACCAACGGAAAATGCAGCAGTTCAAGCACTCACTCAAGAGAGTCATTACTTGCTGAATAGTGAGGCCGTACATGTGGAGAGAGTCCTGATGTTCCATGAGAAGCTCAAACACGGCTTCCATGGCAGACTTGTTGGAAACATTGGTGTACAGAGAAGTAACATCGAAGGACTCCATCACACAATCGCTAGTGAACTGCGCATTCCTAAGATGTTCGAGAAACATTTTGGTGTTTGATAAATGTGCAGGTATAAACCTAAGCAGCTGGTTGAGAACTAGATTTAGCAGCCAAGATATTCTATCGTTGGGACCCCCGAAACTACTTATTATGGGCCTGACCTTAAAATCTGATGGATTGTTGGAGAGTAGAGATGAAGCAGTGAGTTTGTGCGTTTTGACTAGTAAATAGAGAACTGGGCATTTGGGAAGTTCACACTTCAAGCGGGACACTAAAGCTTTAGGTATGTTAGCAGATCGCGCGACGTCCGTCCACACCCTGTTTAAACGACGGTATTGCTTAGCGAACTCCTTATCCGACGAAGGGCAGTACAAAGAACTATCGCTCAGGTGGTGTCTAGTTATAGCCTCATCCAAGTCACGTGAAATGACGACGAACTCCCCACCTTTGTCGCTGGTTGATATTTTGATCTGTGACCTAGCGCGCATGTCACGTAGTTCACGCAGGCCACGGCGTTGTGTGGGCGTGAGATTGCTGGAAAATCGTCTATTTCGGAAACGTAAGCAGTGGTATCAACGCAGAGTACTGAAGAGGCGAAACTTGGTGTCTGCCACTGGATGAGGGTCTTGCGGTTTGAAGGATAAGGAGGGAAAGGGTATGGGAGGTAACCTAGTGCCCCAATCGTTACCAACGTTCTGTTGATTGCGCTCATCATCGTTTTGCCTAGCTCTGTGTCGCAGGCGCTCATGAACGATTTGTAGGCTGCCGACAATCTTACGAGTCACCTGTGGGCCTATCGATTGACTAGGTGCGAAACTCGGCCCCATGTCTAGGATTGATAGTGCGTCCATAGATAGAGAAACATTGCCGATGACGGTTACTCGAGGGGCAGGCGCGCATTGAGTTGTGAATGAGGTGGCAGCTGGTGTTGTTGGTTGATTTTGGCTAGCAGAGTCAGCACTAGCTGAAACAGAAGGTCTCTCGTTTTGTATATTAACTACCAATCTGTTGAATTTCTCTATTAGCCTAGACTTAGTGCGAAAGCGAACAGAACAACAACAGAACACATTCACGAGGCATGTGGATTATCAGAAGAAAGCCGGCAACTAAAGAAAATCGAGCAGCAAATCCTACGCGCAGCACTGAAGTCCAAACAGGATCATATGTTCGCCACGTTAAAGAAGTGTCTGTACAAAGAACATTGCTGTGAACGCTTGATGCCGAACGTTCTTTGGAGGAGCATCGTGAGTAGATCAAAGACAGTTTGTGATTCTGTTCGCTTTCGCACTAAGTCTAGGCTAATAGAGAAATTCAACAGATTGGTAGTTAATATACAAAACGAGAGACCTTCTGTTTCAGCTAGTGCTGACTCTGCTAGCCAAAATCAACCAACAACACCAGCTGCCACCTCATTCACAACTCAATGCGCGCCTGCCCCTCGAGTAACCGTCATCGGCAATGTTTCTCTATCTATGGACGCACTATCAATCCTAGACATGGGGCCGAGTTTCGCACCTAGTCAATCGATAGGCCCACAGGTGACTCGTAAGATTGTCGGCAGCCTACAAATCGTTCATGAGCGCCTGCGACACAGAGCTAGGCAAAACGATGATGAGAGCAATCAACAGAACGTTGGTAACGATTGGGGCACTAGGTTACCTCCCATACCCTTTCCCTCCTTATCCTTCAAACCGCAAGACCCTCATCCAGTGGCAGACACCAAGTTTCGCCTCTTCGCCACTTCCATTTTCTCAATATTGTCACGTTTCCGAAATAGACGATTTTCCAGCAATCTCACGCCCACACAACGCCGTGGCCTGCGTGAACTACATGACATGCGCGCTAGGTCACAGATCAAAATATCAACCAGCGACAAAGGTGGGGAGTTCGTCGTCATTTCACGTGACTTGGATGAGGCTATAACTAGACACCACCTGAGCGATAGTTCTTTGTACTGCCCTTCGTCGGATAAGGAGTTCGCTAAGCAATACCGTCGTTTAAACAGGGTGTGGACGGACGTCGCGCGATCTGCTAACATACCTAAAGCTTTAGTGTCCCGCTTGAAGTGTGAACTTCCCAAATGCCCAGTTCTCTATTTACTAGTCAAAACGCACAAACTCACTGCTTCATCTCTACTCTCCAACAATCCATCAGATTTTAAGGTCAGGCCCATAATAAGTAGTTTCGGGGGTCCCAACGATAGAATATCTTGGCTGCTAAATCTAGTTCTCAACCAGCTGCTTAGGTTTATACCTGCACATTTATCAAACACCAAAATGTTTCTCGAACATCTTAGGAATACGCAGTTCACTAGCGATTGTGTGATGGAGTCCTTCGATGTTACTTCTCTGTACACCAATGTTTCCAACAAGTCTGCCATGGAAGCCGTGTTTGAGCTTCTCATGGAACATCAGGACTCTCTCCACATGTACGGCCTCACTATTCAGCAAGTAATGACTCTCTTGAGTGAGTGCTTGAACTGCTGCATTTTCCGTTGGTCTGGAAGCTATTACAGACAAGTTAGGGGGTTAGCCATGGGGCGAAGACTGGCTCCTACCGTTGCTATTGCCTTTATGTCCAAAATTGAAACCCCAGTACTTGCCCGCAAGCCATTATTATACTGTCGCTACATAGACGATTGTTGTGTAGTATGTCCATCACAGAGTGAGATGGACATCTGCTTCAATCTCTTAAATACCCAGTCTCCCAATATCAAATTCACCCGCGAGACACCCAGCGATAATTGGCTTGCCTTCCTTAATGTGCAGGTATACTTATCCAATGGGGTATACAAGACCAAATGGTTTCGTAAGCCTAGCAGCAAGAATTATACTAGTCCATTATAGCTCTGCACACCCTTGGAGCACTAAGAGATCCGTAGTAAGCAACATGTTCAGAACCGCTAGGGTGGTCTCTTCAAATGCGCAGGAACGCACCGTATCGATGAATCTGGCAACACAGATCGCGCAGTCTAACGGTTACCCCATAACAGGCAATCAGTTCAAGTCCAATCATTTGCCAGGCCGTAGATCGCGCACACTTGAGCAGCCTCCAAAAATTCCTTTTTGCGTTCCCTTCATTTGCGACGAATTTAGCAGAGCAATCAGGAAAAGTCTGCAGCACGCGGGGCTTGCAAATGACGTAAGAGTCGTAGACATACCACCCCCTAACCTTAGGAAACAACTTATACGAAATCGTGCCTACGACGGTTATGTACAATTCCGAATTGCGTCATTTGTCCATTTGGGAAGCAGGGGGATTGTATGGAGTCTGGCGTAGTGTATCTGATTACGTGCCAGACATGTGGAGATCAGTATGTAGGGGAAACCGGCAGGCCCTTGTGCGTACGGGTCAAGGAGCACCTAGACGGGCTCGAAAAATCGAAATTGTCTACCCCTCTAGGTGCCCACCGCAGGCAACGCCATGACGATCAACACTATGACGTAGCTGTCACAATCTTATCGCAGGAGCCTGATACTGTAGCGCGAAAGACGTTGGAGGCATTTTGGATAGCATCAAAAACTCCAAAAATAAACCGCAAAGAAGAATGCATTGCCGTGACGACCGAATTAGCACCGTATCAAGCTCTTTGTGGCTTTTGACCTACGGGTCTGGGTCAGGTCAGGTCATCTGTGCTGTATAAATAGTGGTATAGCAGTACACAGTAACGGCGCTATCCATTAGGTGGTCTGCTCTTAGTCTCCATTGCTGGCTATTGAGGTAAGCATTAGCTTAGTTACGGTCTCTGTCTTCATCTTGCAACTACCATGTGTTGAACAGTATCTGTTAGGTGACTGAGTGCTTACAAGAACAGTTTCGCATAGTTTTTGATCTTTCAGGCTCCGAAGAAGGAGTTGTACTCCGAAACGTTAGCCGAGAAATAAAGATCGATACCAATCTTGGCCACTGCTCAAATATCATACCAAAGTTATATGGACGATGCCAAGATTAATTGACAATCGAGCTCTAAGTGTGTATTTCGTGGAGTGCAACCTGCCGGCATTTCGTCGTGCCCCCTACCACCATATGTCATGAGGTTCATGGCATTGCTGTGGTTTTCTGTAGGATTTTCGGACAATTGCTTAATTTTTGTGATTTTTTCTTTGTAGTCGAGGCTTGCTTATGACCCAGAAGATTCACAAAATGCCAAAAGTTGCCGTCATGATGAGGTTTTCTATTTTGTTATAGCGAAAAAAAGCCGCTAGCATAATTTGAGTCGCTTTTCCGTTTTCTGTTGGATGTTTTTTTCTTTTTCTTGCATGTATTTTTGTATTTGCGCGAACGCTATCGTACATCATTCTCTTCCGCGGTACTCAAATTTCTTATTTTCTTTGCAGACTAAAATGAAGGCAAAAGTTTCGTGTCGGCTGCAACTCTCGTACCAGTTCTTACTATGGTTCTTATTTCCACAGGTTGGTTGTTACAACTTTTTCTATCTGTTGTTCTAACTTTTTTTTCGACTGCTTTATTGGCATTTTTCAGCGCCTGCAATTTTTCGGCGTGGCAGCCGAAGCGCTTAGGCCTGTCTTCCCACTGGTTGGCTGAGCAGCTGTTAGATGATATATCCTTGTTGTGCACTTTAATCTTAGAAAGAACTGCTATGATGTACCGTTCCTCATGTTCAGCAGCATTAAGCTGAACGTGCAAGCATTAGATGTGCATTCAGCAAATGTAAAGACATTGTTGATAGTCAGTCAATATCTCAATCGTGTTTTTTTGTTTTCTTTCAATAGATGATTGGGGATTGTATTTTTAGGTTTCTCTATACGCTATCTTGCCGAGATAATCCATCGGGAGCTTTTTTACCCGCTGCTTTGAGAGCTTGAATCCAGGGATACTGGGACCTCTAAATAGATCGGATGGCTCAGATTCGATCTTATGGCTAGATACGGGCCTATATTGAGTTTTCATTTACATTATCATTGCTTCTTTGATCACTAACTTCACACACGCTTTTCACCTTGTTGTTGAGTTGTGGTTCTTTACTTTTATTTTTTTGCAGCTCACACATGTCGTTCTTACGCATACCCGTAAGAGCTGAGTTGCTTTTCTTGCACAGTTCGATAGACGGAGGTGCCCAGATGTGCCTAAAAATTCTTTTCTTTTCATCGCACTTACGATGTAATATCTGTGCTATTTACGCTTGAGAACAAGCTCTCTCCGCACTTTTCAACCATTTTCATTTTGTGCGGCAAATATGAACCTTTTTGGGGCACTGCGATGACACTTACATTCACTTTTCAAAATGCTTGCACTCTCTCAGCGGAGCAATCGTGCAACTTCAGTACTTTTGGACTTCAGCCGCTTTGAGGTCTCAAAATCCTGGAAAGACAGCTTCATTTAAGCCTCAAGACTACAGAACGAGGCCTTGAGGCTCAAAAGAAGTACGCGGCACTTACGTTATTCGCAAGATTCTGCCGGAACCACCTTTATCCAAGCTCTATTAGATAGATCTGTAATGTAAATGTAAATCTCATTCTGAAAGGCCACTTCGACCGACTTTCCTTCCCTTGTAAGATTGTCCAGGAGAAAGCTTCAAGCGAACTTTGGTCTTGCTTCAAAAAATGACTTCGCGAGATATTATAAAGAGTATAGGACTGTGCATGCTCAATGTTTGCGGCCGTCGCACATTCCTGAAAGTCAGCCTGAATTTCGGGGTGAATCAGCTGTTCTACATAGATGACTGCTTAGGCGAGCTCCATTTTTAGGAGTGGGGTAGGGTATTCGCAAAGAACAGCGTATATGATTTGGTAGTTACTCGCTGTAAAAATTTCCTTGAGAGCCTGATCTTGCTTCCACTACTGCTTGCATCGCGCCAAAGATTGTTGAGAAAATGGGAATTCATTCTCTTGCTATTCTTAATTGCACGCAAACAATTATCAATGTATCTTCCCCAGATCACTTACTAGCGACTAGGATCGCTAGTAGTAATACTGTCGACTAAGATTGTAAACAGCTTGACCACATGTAGCTGCCTCAGTGACCACACCAGAAATCATTCAAAAAAATGCCACTTTTCCTTCAACAGCTTGGACTCCATTTTTTCCAAACCTTGTATAGAGTTATAATTCTGGGCGTATATACAAGCTCATCTTGGTAACTTGATCATTAAATATACTTTAATCGTTTTCCTGATGCTACCTTCCTCGTCCCCCTCTCAAGTTTTTTCTAAAGTCAAAGCAGCATACAGGAAAAATGAGTACAATTCTTTTTCCGAAATGGTTCACAGAATCTTCGTTCTTTGCTGCAACTATCACTACAATAAAGAATTTTTGCTTTTGATCAACTTTCAACATGTTGTTGAAACAAATTTAATAGTTCAGTTAATGCAGGGACACTGGGAACAATTGGGTGAAATTGCGGTCCTCTATGCATCCTCTTGGCATACCAGCGGCGTAAATTGAAATTCTCCTGCCCATGGAGTTCTGCAACGTACGAGCGGCGCGCGACTGCCTCAGCGGCGTCTGCGTATTCCGCTCAGAAAAATATCGAGCCCCGCTGGAGGATGGAAATCCTAGGAGCATTGGTGTTTGTCACTGTGATTGTGCCGCATAACCTGTAAAATAATTCATTCTAATGAAAAATAATAAACAAGGGTTTACGAGCCTTTCCCTTTACAAGTGTGTGCTTACTTCACTTAGCTCTACATTCTTTCTAACGAAAGTGCCACGACAGCCGGTTTGATATCCTACCAAGCCAGACTGACAGTCACATGCACATTACCTAAAGCGGTACAAATCTAAATGATAAGCATGATGTGTAAATCTTTACAATTGAGTAGAGTCCTTTGCCAACGCGTGTTGCACATTTTCAGGATTTTGCTTTAGGATGCAACTTCCAAGTAAAGAGTGCTGATATGTATGTATTCAGTTATCAGCCATGGTTTACTCAAACAATAACAAAGAAAACACAAGAAACAACACAGGGTTCCCATATCCAACCCCACCCAAATTGTGCAATTGCACATTAAACAGAGACCTGCTCAACTGTGTGATTTGTGCTCATGATCAGAGATGCATGAACAATCGAACGATGAAGAATGCTAAATGCTCGCAGAGTTCAAGGCCAGTATGCATGAAAATTTCTGCTCCAAAGGAGAGGCGTCCTTCACTTGAAATGACCGCAGCGGTACTCCCCTCGCCCCATTTTACAGGTAGGTCCCCGTTTGCCTCGCACTTCTATGCATAAGGACATTGGAACTAAGCTAGAAGACCGCTAGCACGCATGCGAGGGGCTTGCAAGCACAGAAAATCGATTTAAGTTCGAAAAAAAGGTAAAACTTTACGGGATGATCAAGAGAATGAGATCTTATATCGCAAAGACATGTTTCATGATTGAAAGTAACTAAGTAGCGTCTGCATTGGAAGCAGATAAGAAAAACAGATTTAAAGTCAGCGTTTTATACTGCATAGAATGGTATACAGCTTGTTTGGTTTAGCCACTTCGACGTCTGACCATTCCCTTGTAAGTTCAAAAAGTTTCTAAAAGAAAGCTAGCCGTTAATAGCGATCCGAGCGGAATTGTGCAAAAAATGTCTTGAAAATTTCCGAGCATACTAAAGAGAAAATAAGATGAACATACCAGCTTAACTTTCACTTTTGATCTAAAGAAGCCGCCCGAGTAACTGAGTTTCAATCATCTCCAGATACTCTAATTAGTTCAACAGCAAATGAGTGCCTGCAAGGACGTGGTCAGCCGCTATCATCACTTAACTGTGCAGCTATCATCAATTAACTCCGAAGCAAAACAGTAGCAATTTTACTGATAGATTTACATTCAATCCGAGCACTTTTATTAGTCACTCCCAAAGATCTTGCATGAATGGATCATCTGAAATGGAGTAGAACCCAAAATCAGAGAAAAAAGAGTATATCCAAATCAATAACAATAACCCTGTTTTTTTTGACTTGCAAGATATTTGGCTTTCTCACCTCAATTAGCTAGAGCATCGAGAGGTGTCCATTCTTTATAAAAGCACGAGCTGGGCAAACCCGGCTCCGCCCGGTCCTGTCAATAATGTATTCGAGCATGTTCACTAACCCCTCCCCACCCTGCACACCCTGCACACCCTGCACACCCTGCGCAACCTGCACAACCTGCACAACCTGCACAACCTGCACACCCTGCACACCCTGCATAACCTCACCCTGCACACCCTGCACAACCTGCACCCGAATGTGCAAAACAAACTTTTCAGATTTTTTGCTTTATATAGCTCTACAAGATAGATCTGTATTATAAACCTTCCAAGCTATTGGACAAAACTACTACTGAACATGAGAAGACTGCCTGTTGATAAAAATCTGCACGAAAAAAGTGCTGAGGTATCGAAATAGTACAAAATCAATCCTTTTCACTAGAAAAGCTTAACGCAAGTGTATCAGCACTCAAATGATGATGACGTGATGCCCGTGAGTTGATGAGCATGCCAATTTTGCGCCCATAACTCGTTTCGGAATGGTGCGTGGCAGCTAGGAATAGCATATTTGGAATCAGCGTTTAAAGCTGATTCAGAATATATATATGTCCCTTGCCAAAAGGCCGAACTAAGTTAGGTAGCTTCCTTTGTAAGACCAAGCTTCTCTTGCTTTTTCTGATTTTCGGTGCAGAAGTACGATTTTCTCGAAGTAAAAGCGGCCAAAAGTGAATATTAAGCGGGCTTCTGTATAATTTAGTATTAAACCCAAAAAATTCTTGGCAGAAAAGTTTGCCGCTTAGAGCACTTGGACTTTCTTTCCTTCGAGACCAAGCTGCCCTTAGCTTTTTTGCTAAAGGGGGCAGAAGTATGATTTCTGCGAAGTAAAAGCGGTCAAAAGTGGATTTCAACCGAGCTTTTATATAGTTTAGCATCGAAATTGAGAAATTCGTAGCCTAGATGCGCTGTCGCATGAAATCCTTGGAGCTTTTCTTCCTTCGAGAATTATGCTTTCTAAAGCAGATGTAGATTTTCGCAAAGTAAAAGCGGCCAACGTACTTCGGCTTTTTTATTGGTCTTGAAAACAAGGAATCGTTAAAAAGTCCCGCGGCAGTAGCAACCCTATGGGTCGCTAGTAAGTGGGTTGTGGCAGATACATTGATAACTGTCTGTGTGCAACTAAAAATAGCAAAGAACTGAATTTCCATTTTCTCAACATCTTTGGCGAAACGTAAGTATGTATAGTCGCCCTAACCCCACTAGTCGGTCGGTGGACGAATTCAAATTTGAAATGGAGCAGGCCTGTCACGGCAGAGCGTGGCAGGAGGCAACGCTCAGCAATTGCAAAAACTCAGTATAGGTCAAAAGCAGAAATAACAAATATTTACAAATATTTAATATATATTATATCCAAATAATTGTCACGTTGTAACAATATAAAAACTGCTAAGCAATGGCAAAGAAATACGCAAAGTGAATGCGTGGATTTGAACGGAGAGCTAAGGTGCCGTGCTCTGCCGCGACCTGCCTGCTTCAGTTCGAATTCGAATTCGTCCACCGACCGAATAGTGGGGTGAGGACGACTATAGTAGTAGGAGTAAGATCACGCTGATAAGGAAACTTTCTACAATGATAACTCTCAAATCGATTATGCTGTTATTCTTGCAAAGCCCTTTTGCTTTCCTGCTTTTGAGAGCACAAAAATTTTGCTCGAAGTGGATTTCAAGCAGGTTTTTTTATAACTTAGTCATGAAAACAAGGAATTCTTAGCAAAAATGTCCTGCGGCAGTAGCATCCCTACGGGTCGCTAGCAAATGGGTAGGGGCAGAAACATTGATAACTGTTTGCGTGCAACTAAAATAGCAAGGAACTGAGTTTCCATTTTCTCAACGATCTTTGGCGCACCTCAAACGTAGTAGTAGGAGTAAGACCATGCTCTCAAGGAAACATTTTGCAGTGATTTTACAGTGTCTATCTTCCAAATCATCCACGCTGTTCGTCTGGCAAATACCCTACCCCAGATACCACAGCTTCTCAACATGGAGATCACCTCAGCAGTCATCTATCTAGAACAGCTGATTCAACCCGAAACTCAGGTTGACGCAGGAACTGTGCAACGGCCGCTTACACATCGAGCTTCGCGATCATGCACAGTCCTTTACTCTCCTTATTATGTCTCACCAAGAAACGGTCATTCCTTAAAGCGACACCAAAGCTCGCAAGCTTTTTCTTATCCTGGCGAAAATCTCCTGCCGCATAAAGCCTCTGGGTCTTCCTTCTCCCAAGACCAAGCTTCCCTTGCTTTTTCTGTTTTTAGAAAGCAGTACGCTTTCTGCGAAGTAGAAGCGGTCAAAAGTGGATTTCAAGCGAGCTTTTGCATGATTTAGCATTAAAACTGCGAAATTTTTAGCCTACATGCTGCCGCATAAAGTGGTCTTCTCTTGGAGGTTTTCCTCTCTTCGAGACTCATGCTTGTTAAAGCGAAACTACGGTTTTCGCAAGATAAAAGCGGCCAAAGTGAATTTCAAGCCTTTCTTGTGAGATTCAGCACTGAAACCTAGAGAATCTATCAGAAATGTCCTACCGCATGAACACTAGTCTTAACTTTCATTAGGACAAGTTCCCTCTGATGTGTTGTTTTTAATGACAAAAGTAAGGTTTTCACAAAGTAGAGGCCGCCAAAAACAAATGCAGCAAGTTTCTGTGAATTTTGACACTAAAATCTTTTTGGTAAAAATGTGTCCCGCGTGGATTTGTTGAGTTCCTTGCAGTAGACCGAGCTCCCTCTGCTCATTTGTTTTTAGAAGCAAAAACAATATTCTCACAATGCAGAAGCATCCAAAAGTAAGTTTTTAGCAGGTTTTAGTGAAAATCAGCGTCTAATCCTAAAAATTTAGCAAAATGTTTCTAGAAAATTAGCAAAATGTTCTACCGCATGAACTGACCGATTCTTTTCTTCCAACAAGAAACTTTTCCTGTTTTTTCTGTTTCCAGAGGCAAAAGCAGTATTTTCAAGAAGTAAAAGCACCCAAAAGTGAGGTTTAAGCGAATCCCCTTAAAATTGATAGGTTATATTATCTTACTCGGACTGGCTGTGTTTGTGAAGTGGGATGTGACTGAAAGTTACTACTTTTAAAGTTTTTGGCAAACATTTCCCTCACCAAAAGTGCGGCACAGAATTTCTACACACGTAACGAACCCATAGTCAGTCAAGTCAAAGTGTCAGGAACCTTTCCTGCTTCATAAGGAGGTTCCCTGAGTTTTATCAACTGCCATCTGACTGCTTTCTCCCAGATTCTTCTATCCACTTCCATGCTCTACAAGGTACTCGACTTTTGTAATTTTTTGCGTTTGCAAATTGCGCTCTGCCGTCTTTGAGCCATACTGCCTTTCATATCCCAATTTTTACATATAAAAGTTTCCCATATGGAATTTCCTGAACTACTGATCATTTCTCGCATTCCCAACATTTCTAACTCAGTCGCCTTCTAATCTTGCTCTAAAGCTGCTTTTTCAAAATGCGCCACATGCACCTTTACGCTCTGTCCCAATCCGATTCAAGACGAAATCCATGATACCGCCTCATGTCAAATGCTAGTGGTGGCACGTTAGGACCTGTCTGTTTCCTCCTCATTTTCTTCAACCACTTCGGCGATGCTATGAGTGCAAAGTGCACTGCAAATCCTTTGCGTTGCGAGCTCACGTTCCGATCCAAAGCTGCGTGATCGCGATTTAGACAGACTGTACCCAGATTTCTCATTCCTCCTACATTTTGCGAAGATCTTCGGTACTTCCAAACTTCAAACTTATACATTTCAAAGTGTTCTGACCAAAGTGGACGTTACGCACTCGACGGGGTTAGGGTATCTTACTTAGGGTGTTCTCACTTGAGTCACTGTTCCCCTCCCTCGTTGAGTGTCCCTCCAAACTGCCTTATAACCTTCACTCCCTTCAACTCTTTCAAACTTGAAAATCTAGAAACTGTCAAATTCAAACACTTCCTTCTTTTTATCTAAAAAGTTTCATTTTTTGAAACCGTGCACGATATCTTTTAGATCTCAAAAAATTCTAATGCGAAATTTTGTTTGGTATCAGAGACCAAGGCTCGGCACAGGTGGCTTACAAGCAAGCTGGATATCATTTTTGGGAGGAAAAGCAAAGGGGGGTTTCGTTTTTGTGACCAAAGAGAGATGCAAAATTAGCGACTTGGCGACGTTTTTTTGGTCGAAGTTTCGTTTTTTGGGGGATTGGGGGATTATGGCGAATTTTTCAGGTTTTTAGAGGAAATTTGGTTGAGGGTCAAAGGGGACTTCGTAAAAATTCCCAAAAGTGAAGGGGGACTTCGTTTTTTCCATTTTCATCTAGCCACCTCGTACCGAGCCCTGTCAGAGACCCAACTCCCTTTTACATGGCTTCTAAAACTGACCAACACCCTTGAAATTCCGTCCGAGATGCTTCAAAATACGACTTTCTAGCTTATGGTGCGCTGCCGATTAAGATATCATGAAGAGACTTATTCAAAGTGTATTTCTGCTTTCAGCAAACATCTTTAGCCTTAAGGGCATTCGCGCTTTTGTTTGAGATAAGTACCTATATTTCAGAAACAGATTCGGCGCATCTTTCTTAAAATGGAAAGTTATGCACTCGATGAGAAATCTAGGTAATAGCAATTTTTTTGCTGAAAGTTGACAACAGAAATTGCTCAAGAAGTGAAAACAAAATTGGATGAAGTTTCAAAAGCAGATTCGGTGCGGTTCAAATTAGGAGACATTTACGCAGTGTGGATGAAATCAGGTCAAATTCTGGAGATTGGATACGTCGCAGCATCTATAAGATGGAAACGTTTGAGCAATGAGCAATTACGGAAGCCTTTCTGCTAAAATACTTAGTAACATTTTTGGACATACAATACATTCCAAACAGAATGCTCAACAAAGAATTATAATTCTGGAGAGTGGATACATCGCAAATTCCGCAGGATGAAAACTTTTAAGCATTTTGTAGAAATTTCATAAGCTTCTCTGATTTTTGGACATACGGTACATATCAAACGAAACAACAGAAAAATTAACAGATGGATGCTGCTACTCAAGAAGTTAAGGTTTGCGAAAAGCAACGAATTAAGATTCGTAACGGACCACCTACGTAGAAATTGCATGAAAGCAGATTACACTCAGAAATCAAAGGGCAGATTTTCAGCTAATACGGGTCTGGGCAACTTCTTCACGATGAACACATTAAGCACTCATGAAGTGGTACTTGAAAGATTGCAGTTTTTTTTTGCTGGAAGTATCTATTCTTTGGACAAAGCGGTGCATTTTTCCAGCTGACATGCTAATCATTTGATCAAAAAAATTTGGAAATTGCAATTTCTGCTAACTCATATATATTTTTGAGCACGCATTAATACAAAAATATCAGAGTTGCTTGAATTTGAACTAAGGAACAAAAATATCAGGGAGTTGCTTGAATTTTAACGAAAACGAATTTTTTGGTCTCAGAATACTTTCAACATTCGAAAGTATTGATGAGTTACTTACTGATGAGTTCCGGGGAGAGTTCTGAGCTTCTTTACTCCGTCTAAGGACAGGAACGAAACGGAGTTAAATTAGTTCACTGCAAAATTGATTTCCATGTTAAACAAATTATGGCACCACATTTTGTATATAACTATCTCTATCTCTATTTCTATTTCTACTTGAAAATCAGTTTTAATACGGTGCTTTCTTGCGGTTATTTGGTGCAAATTCTTTTCTCGAAAGCGAGCTCAATGGAACACATATGTAGACAACGCATACGTAGCTCCAGATACGCAGATTTACATCTACATTTGGAGGAACGGTTCTTAGGAATGTGCATTGAAATTCGCAATTTTTGGTAGTGTAAAGGAATGCAATATGGGAGGCGATTTGAATCGATGTTAGTGCTTGAAGCGTTAAGCTTGTGTAGTGATTGCCCTTTTTTGTTCATGCCTCTTAATCAACTATGTTGGGCATCACTACCATTATGAGTCTTAAGTTGCACTTAGGTGGCCTGCGCCGATTCGTATGGATAAACAGTCTGGAAACAGGCAAAAGTGCAAAAATTAAGACAGAGATCTTCACAAACATCCCATCGCCGGTTGTTAACGTCGGATGGGTCCCCCTTCGCTCTGTTATAGAGTACTAGTCCAAAGCGCCGCGAAGCGGCGCTTTGGACTGGTACTCTATAATAGTGTGCGTGAAGTGGGACGTGACTAAAAATTAAGATCTTTGAAGTTTTAGCGAAGTAAAGAGTGAAATTTTTGGCCACGTAACGACCCAGAGGTTATCAAAGTCAATTTTTCACGAATCCTTGTTTACATGGAGGATTCTAAAAATTCCCTCAACAAAAAGCAGCAAATTCTACCTTCTCACAGCCTCATCTATCCGCACCGTTGTCCGCTCGTATGTCTAAAATTTACTCAATTTGCGTTTTGCAAATTTAAGTATTGCTGTTTTTCCCGAGTTTTTTGAGCCAAATTCCCCTACTCCTCCTCCTCCCCCCCCCCCTACCTCCAATCCCCGTTTCGATATAAAGTACCTGAACTGCTTATCTTTTCTTGCACCCACACTTCTGTAATTGTAATTGTAATTCACCATGATCAAAATGTGTAATTCACCGTGATCAAAATGCTACCTGCGTTTTACAGTCTGTCCTCATCCCAATCTGGCCAAAACCGATATGATGCGCTTTGCAACGTCATAGTTTTGACTCAGTAGGCGATTTGCTAGAGGTGGTCGCGTTGGGCCCTACTTGTTCTCCCATTTTCAATCTCTCGGGGACTACTATAAACGCGCAAATGTAGCGCGAACTATTTATGCTGGTGCGCGGTTTCGGTCAACGTTACGTCTGATAACAATTGACACATACTGTACTTTCCAAAATTTCTTTTCCTCCTACATCTTGCGAGGATCCTCGGATGCCGTAAAACTTTATGCCGGAGTGTCCTTCTCACATTCGACAAGAAACTCCCAGCCACGTACTTCCCGACTGTTCCCATCTGGCCCTTGCTCCTCACATTGAGTGTCCCTCTTCTGCGGAACTTCCACTTCCTCTGAATGTGCTATTTTTATTTCTTCGCAAAATTGAATCAAAGAAAATTTAACTCAACATTCTTGGATATATCTAGCCACCTTCCGAACTTCCAAATCCAAAATTTCAGAAATCCAAACACTTCCTGTTTCTCTCCACAAAATTCTTAGAAGCGTGCAACCACTTCAGTCCCAAAACATTTGAGTGTCAAAATTCTCCTTTGGTTCTACAAACTGACCAACACTCCTGCAGTTTCTTTCAAAGCGCTCCAAAATCACTAACTTTCGGCTTATCTTAACAGACTCCGGATGTGAATTCTATGAGATACAAAAGGCGTTTTAATTGGCAGCTAGCAATTTTTTTTTGCTCATACGATTTTGAGACTATGCTATACCTTGAACCACGCTAAATTTTGCAACTTTACACTAGTATGGCTCTGTTGATGGTTAGTGAAGCCAACAGTCCATCTTGTCTCTTCTAGCTGAGATGTTAGCGGTAGATTCAATTAACATAGAGCTTTTCCGAGGAACATTGGTGACGATCGCGGTGATGTAGAGGTAGAGTTCTTTAGTTAGTACGTACGCTTTTCTAGCTAGGAGAAGTTTTTGCATCCAATTCTAATGAAGTTTCAGAGCTATTTGCGTCACCACACTGTTATTCTTTTGAAGGTACTAACTCTTATATTACAGTCTTAGCTATTTGAAAAGTATGAACAGTGTTGGATATCGATCGGATAGAAGCGTGCTCGCACTCTAGTATAGAGTATGATGACGAATTTGTCAAGACAGAACAAATTTGTTGTGGTTTCTTTAAAAGATACACTTGCTTAGCATTTCACAAGCGAAGTTTGGAAAACTGCAACTTTCTTGCTGAAACTCTTAAGAAATCGTGCTCAGAAATAGGAAAAAAATCAGCGAGAATTTGGTGCGGTTTGTTCAAGATGGAAAACCTTTGCCTTGAAATTTGATGACCTTTCCTGATGATGGTTTTGGCGCAGCTGTCCTAGGATGAAAAACTTCTAAGCACTTGATGAAGAACTTGGGAAGACAGCAACATTTTTTATAGTATAGGCTAACAAATCTTTTTGAACTGGTGATTTCAAACAAAGTGCGCTTACAAAAAAATCATGGATCGAGTCCATGCTCAAGAAGCCAGAAATTTGTGAAAAACTTCCAAAAAAAAAGATTCCCAAGAATTTGGATGAGATCACACTCAAAAATCAATGGGACAGACTACGTTTACCAAATATGGATTTGACGCAACTTCTTCACGATAGGAAACACAAAAACACTGTGGAATCAAACAACCATACGGTGCTTTTTTCTTTCAGATAAAAAAGTACTAATTATCTGATAACAGAAGCCTAAAAGTTGCAGCTTTTTCGCTTAAAAAATATCATGCATTTTGTGAACATATATAATACGAAAATATCGAAAACAAAGCTCTGAATTCAAGAGAAAGACAAAATAGAATCTTCAAGATTTAATTTGATGCAATTTTTTGAACAAACGCATCGGTGGTATTGAAACAAATTGAACATTTGATGCCTTCTTGCTCGCAAAATGTTAAGCTACTTTCAGGGCAAAAAATAGCATAACAAAATAATCAAGTAATTTCGGACTACCTCGATGTTACTACTACCCCTCCTTCTTAGACTTTGAGTTTGTAAAAAACACTTGAAAAAAGGGAAGAAACGTGTAATGGATTTCTTTATATTGACACAAATGCAACGCTGGCAAATAACAGATTGTTTTTGTGTCATAGCATGTTTGACTGTGCAAAAGGAAATTTTTTCGGCATTGAAATTAAACAATGTGTGTTTAAAAAAAGTCCGTCTCAAATTTTCAGGTACTTTTTCATATGACAGCAGTTAGACTTTCAGAATATTTTTCGTATGACATTTTGGTGCAATATTGCCTTTTCATAAGACGTTCCGTTCGATTTTCACAGTGAGTTTAAGGAATTTATCATGTGAAGATATGTTCAGCATGATTCTTCGCTTCTTTTGCTTCATTCTTGTGGAAGGGTTTTTTCAGAGTAAAATTTGAAAATTTTCAATAAGATACGTTTGGTAATGAAGACAAAAATGGAATGGTGCACAATGGAAAATGGACAATGAGTGATATGATTTTGCTTGATTTTCGAGGAAAGGTTCAATTTTGAGAGTAAATTTTGTTTTTGCATGTAAAGACACGTTTAGTGAGAAACAGTGATGACGTGGTGCACCAATTAGGAAAAAATTGAGGAGATGTAATGTAGATATTAATGTTAAGTATTATCACCGACCTGAAGGATGCTATCCGACGTTTGCTTATTTTCGCAGAGGCAAAATGTAAAGCGGTTGAAATAAATCGACCGCTAACAGCGTTGTAGGCGACGGAATTGGGGTTCACTTAGCTTGACGTCGCGATAAACATCACCGAAGCAGACGGAACACCGAAGATGGCACAAAACCCATTGATGACGTCATAGTGCACTTAGATTGAGTCGTAACGGTAAACAGTATGGAAGCGGGTGAAAGTGCAAGAATTAACTCAGAGATCTGCGCAAACATCCTTCGCCGGTTGTTGACGTCGGATGGTCCCCCCTGCGCTTTATTATAGGTATGATGATATTTTCTTAACTTTCATTTTGTTCAAAATTATAACGTCTGTCTCGAAAACTAAAGATTGTAAGAAGTTAAGCATAGGAAGCAAAATGGGCGACAGTTTCTCAAATAATGATAACTGGGGGCCAGACTTTTGCACTAATTCGGTAGTCTGGAACCAATATTTCGTTGTTGTTTGAATTGTGTACATAACACGCACTTGATCCCTTCTTTGCTTGTGAATGAGGGTGACCTTTGAAAATTGTTGTCGACATCCTTCTATATATATAAAACCGAATGGTGTACTTGTCTGTACGATGGTGGATAAGCATGCCTGCGTGTTGTTGATGCTGTCTGTAGGTTCTCGATGGTGTTTTTGTGGTCGATGGTGTTTCGTGTCTGTTGTTTTCGGTGAAAGCATAGCAAGCATGTTATGGTGAGATAGTTGGTAGTGGCTTCACTCCGAAGCAATTTTATCGATTGTGTAAAACTTGAGCAAGGCCGTGGGAGTTGGCGCAGGGGGTTAACGACGATGTTGATTACTATAAAACCCTGAACTTTGAATGCAAACATTATTTCTAACCGAATGTATCGATTATCCGGAAGGCATATATACGGGGCTTGGAGTTGGCGCAGGGGGGTGATCGAACATGCTGATTACGAATACAATAGTAGTTTTTAAGATTATCTGATACTTTTATCGAATTTATCGATTTTTGCAAAGTTTAAGCTACGGGGCTGGGAGGTGGCATAGGGGGCTAATCGAGCATGCTGATTACGATACAGTATTAGTTTTTGAGATTATCTGATACTTTTGTCGATTTTATCGATTTTTGCAAAGTTTAAGCTACGGGGATGGAAGTTGGCACATGGGGAAGCGAGCATGCTGATTACGATTATGATAACCAGTTGTAATAATAACCATTACTTCTATCAATTTTGTCGATTTTTCGCAAAGTCTAAGCTACGGCTCTCAGAGTTGATACAGGGGTGTACATGAGCATGCTGTTCGCAAACGCGTTATTATTTTATAAAATAATTGAGTCCTCATTGACTCCATTAATTATTTGCAAAATCTATGCTACGGCTTTAAAGGTTGGTACAAATGGGTGAGCATGCCGATCACAATCATAATGAATGTTTTTGAAACTCATTGCTTCCACTGATTTTATCGATTTTTTGTGAAATTCGAGCTACATGGCTTTGGCACGAAGCTGTATGTGAGCGCGCTGATACCGGATATAATAACTTTAATGGGTCACCCATTTCTTTCATTGATTTCATCCATTTTTCTCAAAATCAAGCTACGAGGTTGAGAGTTGGCAAGGAGGGGGGGGGGGGCGGTGATCGAGCAGGGAAATCGCGAGTCCGTCCGAGCCATGTAAAAAATGACTTGCGCGCACGAATTGGGGCAGTTCTCATCAGGAGCAGCATGCTGCGAGCTTGGCGTTGCTCTATTTTCATATTTTGGGGTGTAAGCAACCTACTCTTTAGAAATCCAAGATGTTCGTTTTGCCGAGCTACTGCCTCTAAGTGCAAAATAGTCTTGAGCTTGCTGTGCATAGAAAACGCAAGTATGTATTGTCTATGCAATCGATGTCGGCAATACCTGATTGAAGATCACCCCTTTAGTTGCCAAAGACATGCAAGGGAGTCTAGAAGGACAAATATACAAAGCCCAGATAAGAGCGGTTGCAAAACATATCAGACTTCCAAAGCAACGCAGATGTCTGGTCTCCAGTTGTCTTAATTGGTAAGATCTGTCGCCTTCTTTTGCGACGGATCTTCCGCTACGACGCTTCTTGATTAGTGATCGTCTCTTGCCATACCTTTTACGAGAAGTAGTTTTTGAGAAGAACATGACTCCATACACCATCAAGAAGAGCAGCTGAACTAATGATAGGATAATATAACAGTTTGACGGATATTTGCTTATAATCTACTTTTGGGTGCTTCTGCGTGAAAATCGCACTTTTTTATTCAAAACCGGAAAGGCAGTGGGAGCCAAGTCTCATTGGAAGAAACAAGGGTGAAGCCTAACAAAAGTTCCTGAATAACTTTTGGCCGCTTTTACCTCATGAAAATCCTACTTTTGCCCCAAAGATCAAAAGAGCAAAAAGGGGTAGGTCCCGCCGGAAGAAAAGACGGAAGAGTTTCAAACCCAAGACATTTTCGCTAAGAATTTCCAAGTATCAATTCTAAATCATACAAAAACTTGCTTGAAATCTTCTGACTGCTTCTACTTCCGAGAACATACTTCTGCCCTTGAAGGCAAAAAACACAGGGTCTCGAGGGAAGAACAAACCCATGAGCTTCATGCGACAGGACATTCTCACTGAAAGTTTGGCCGCTCAAACTTCACAAAAACCACACTTCTGCCCCTAAAAGCAAAAAAGCACAGAGAGCTTGGTCTCCAGAAAAAGGCAGAGTCACGACCTTTAGGCGGCAGGACATTTCCACTGAAACTTTTGGCCCACTAAACTTCACAGAAACCACACTTCTGCCCCAAAAGCAAAAAAGCACAGAGATTGGTCTCGAGAAGAAGACTCAAAGGCTCAGACGGCAAGATATTTTCCCTACGAATTTCTGGTTGTCAATGTTTGGTTATATAGAAACTTGCTTGAAACTCACTTTTGTCCTTCTACCTCGCAAAAACAATACTTTTGCCCCTGAAAGCAGATAACAGGGAATTTGGTCTCGAGGGAGGGACAGGCCTATGAGTTTCTTGCGATAGGACATACTCGCTAAGACTTTCGGCCCTTCAACATCACAAAAACCACACTTCTGCCCCTGAAAGCAAAAGAGCACAGAAAGCTAGGTTTCGAGAAAAGAGCAGACGCATGAGCTTCACGCGACAGGACATTTTTCACTGAAACTTTTGGCACACTAAACTTCGCAAAAACCACACTTCTGCCCCTAAAAGCAAAAAAGCACAGAGAGCTTGGTCCCGAGGGAAGAGGGAAGCAGGGTCAAGCGTGTGATGCGACCGTCGCAATGGGGGGTCGTAAAGGGGGCACCTAAAGTAGGGGGGGGAGGTCGTAAAAGAGGATAGTTTGACTAAAATACCGTAAGCTTAGAAAAAAATCAAATAGCAGATGATTAGTACATGTTCTTTACAATAAATTTTTGAAAAAGTAGAAATTAGAAGAATAAAAAAAATCTGTATCAAAAGGAAACATTTTAAAAGATCAAATCACTTTTGAAGGGTATGTGATTTAGTATAAAAATGCTGAATGTACCGACTGGCCTAAAAATCTCGCTTCCGGAACCTCACTGAAGTCTCACACACTCGACAAAAGCGCACATCTAGATGAACGATGACAATCAATAATTCGTAAATCTCTTTGTAATGCCATTTATGCGGCCCTTACAATTTATATGTACTTTAGGTAAGCCCTGCTATTACTATGCGAAATTTGGTATTATTTTGTGAACTGTGGATTGTCTTATGATTTTATGTATGGTGGCAAAAAATGAGAAAAGGGGGTCGTATCTGCGCCTCATCTAGATTTTTCCGGAGCTACTGAGGCTTGTTGGCTGCAATTCTGCTGTAATACGGGGCCGTCCTCCTACTTTCTCTCATAAAAATTTCAGGCTGTTTTATAACTTCTTAAGTTACAAAATTTTATGCTTAAAAATCCCAGTTTTTGCTTTTTAGAATCGCATCTAAATTTGCGAGAGTCGCATCTAGATTTTTTCGAGCTCACTGCTCCTCACGGGCTGAAACTTCTTCTATGGATAGTCTGGGCACGATGCCACAGAACTTGTTCATTGCAGCCTCTCAGTCTTTTCCCGGCCTTAGTTACGAATTTTCAAACTACCGTCCTCATGCACGTTTTTGACACCGCTCTGGAAGGCGCCAAAACGGTTTTCTTCGCTGGAAAATCTGTGCAATAGAAAGGAAGTAAGCTTCTTAGTCGAAAACATCTTTTGTAGTTCAAGAACGCCATTTTTTTCTCCGTGCAAAAATTTGTATCGCATACGGGAATCGAATTTGCTGGCCTGAAGTATGCCTGAAGATTCAAAAAAGAAACTTGCAGAATCTCAAACATTATCGAAGGTGTGTATGTGTGCCATAGATGCTGGCTGCACCCATTGGCCTAGACATTCCGCTTCCGGAACCTCACTGAAGTTCCCACGCGGGTGTTTCTTGCGATTGACATTCGTGTATGCAGGTTACCGCGAAGAATCTGTGCAGAGGAGGTAAGAGGGGTAGATGGTGAGGGGGGAGGAAAGGGAGGGGGGTCGTACAGATGAGTACCTTCAAGGGGGGGGGGTCGTAAATGAGGGTCCCGGATCGCATCAACACGCTTGACCCTGGAGGGAAGCAAAGACTCAGAGGCTCAAACGGCAAGATATTTTCGCTAAGAATTTTTTAGTTGTAAATGTTTGATTATACAGAAACTTGCTTGAAACTCACTTTTGTCCACCTCGCAAAAACAATGCTTTTGCCCCTGAAAGCAGAAAACAGGGAATTTGGTCTCGAGGGAAGGACAGAGCCATGAGCTTCATGCGACAGGACATTTTCACTGAAACTTTTGGCCCACTAAACTTCACAGAAACCACACTTCTGCCCCTAAAAGCAAAAAAGCACAGAGAGATTGGTCTCGAGGGAAGCAAACACTCATGGCCTCAAGCAGCAAGATATTTGCGCGAAGATTTTCTAGATGTGTTTAACTATACATAAACTTGCGGAAGATTTATTTCTGGTCCCTTTTATTTTGCAAAAACCATGCGTCTGCCCCTAAAAGCAAGAGAGCACAAGGAGCTTGATTTCGAGGGAAGGAGAGACTGAGGGTTCTAAGTGACAGGATGGTTTCGCTAGACTGCCTCGAACAAGAATGCGTTGAGCCAGCTTTAGTTTCGTTCTAAAAACTGAGTCGTCTATTGGCAAGATATTATCGATAAAAATATTTTCGTTCTGAGATATTTCATAAAATTTCGTAAGAGCTGCTTCGTTTTTATCTACATATTTGGGGGGGGGGGGGTATTCTGCCGCTCGAAGACGTAACTTGACGCTTTCCAGGGCATGGCACTTTTCCTGGAAATCAGTTTGAGTTTTGGGATGAAACAGCGTTGTAAACAGTATAGTTGTAAAGAACAGAAATTTTCATCGAACGAACGTATCATAATTGATTTTCGAAAACTTTTCGAGCGAATACCGAATAAATAATTTTCGAATATCTTCGAATGAACGAATAATATTCGATTTCCAATTTTCATATTACTCGAATTTGAATACTCGGAAATGGTCACATTCCAAAATTCGAGTGAACAAATATTAGAATAACTAAACTTGATTTAATATTCGACTATTCGAATAATCGAATAACCGGTATCATTGAATATTCGAATGCAATATTCACATATCCGCGTGCAATGTTCGAATAATCAAACGAAATAGTCGAATATTCGAGTATTCGAACAACGTTCTCAAAACTTCTCGACTAATCAAATATTCGAACAACTGTCTTTTGAGATTCCTCGAATTTTTGACTATTCGAATAAAATATTTTTCGAATCGTCGAATGAACGAATTATCAGAATAAGGACCTTTTTCTCTCATTCGACTATTCGAACAATCGAATAATCGGACTTTCTCGAACATTCGACTATTCGAGTAGTTGAATAGTCGAATATTTTGAATAAATATTCGAATATGAATATTCGGTCCCAACTATAGTGAACAGATGACATCGGAGGCAGCTTCCTTCGTTAAGAGCTATGCTATCTGGGCTGATGAATCCGCGAGAAAGACAGCAAAGATGCTTTGCAGATAATAAGTCATTGGTGGTAGCTTCCTTAACACATTTATGACAATACGAACCACCGGTAGGTCGCACATATCTGGAGACATCTACGTGAAGCCTAATTAATAGGCCAACTTTCGGACCATACGATCAATCGGCAATCGAAAAAAACGAGCAAGTTGGTACCAGTGGGTCGTATGTCCGAAGCGGCAGGAATGGATAAAATGACCGTATCATGAATGTGTTAAGAGCATGGTGTTTACTACTTATAACATGCGAAAGGTCAATGAAAAGATGGGAATTCTTCTTGGAATTTTCAGTTAAACGCAGCCACATATCAATATATCTGTCCCCACCCGCTTACTAGCGACCCGTAGGGTCGCTAGTCTTATATATAAATCTGAATGTGTGTTTGTCTGTATGCCTGTATGTCTGTACGTATGTGCGGAATAGAAATTTTTATTTCTGCACCGATTTGGACCAAACTTGGCGCACATACACTTCGGGGCGGGGAGCGTGTCATAGACTACTTTTCGTTATCGATCGATATCTAATTTATTGATTTTTGTCGATTTTTTGCAGAGTTCACCTAGGGCTGGGAGTTGGCACAAGGGGGTAAGTGGGCATGGCGATTCCAAATACAATATTAGTTTTCAGAAATACCTATTACTTTTATCGACTTTATTGATTTTTTTCAAAGTTTGAGCTACGGGGCTGGAAGTTGGCACAGGAGGGTAATCGAGCATGCTGATTTCGAAAACAAGAAGGAACGGGAAATGAAGTGTAGAAGTGGGCATAGGGAAAGGCTGTACAGGGATAGGGATGAGACCTGACCTTTATTACAGTGTTTTGACAGGGTTGAGCGGAGCCGGTTAAGCAAGCTAGTTACCCATATTTGCACTTTCTAGAAGCAAGCTCTATAATTTGCACTTAAAGTGCATACAGTCTGGAGACTAACTACGAATGCAGTAAACTCTACGTCGCTGTTATGCAAAACACATGGATCCCTTTTGAGTGCATGCGTTCACCATTACTATCTCGAGTTTTTCTGCACATCCTTGTTAGTTCATGTATCGCAGTTATATTTCGTCGCCGCATAATCTGGACAGCCCTCGTTGTCGCGAATCTGCTACTAACACTGTAAGAGGACACATAGCACAACAGTAAAGCATATGGGGGAGGAGAGTACCCCGTCGCATCACATTGGCACTTACCAGGTTTTATTATAATAAAATCACTACTTGCTTCGTAATGAGCTTTCGTTCGCCCAACCCGATACTCAAATGAACACGTTAATGCAGGGTGATGGCGTGCTTGATTAAGCTCCCTAGAATGGAAAAAATGTGCACGTACAGTTCAACTGGTTAACTCCCTTTGGCCAAAGAAAAGTTCCATCTCATCAGGTGCAATGGTTTTGGTTTGCGGTCGACCTTTCATGCATTGTGATCACCTGTAAAGTTCAAGAGGCTATAGAAACTCGCGAACGTCACGCCCAAAAATGAGCTTGTCATGAGGTTCGCGAGGCCGCTCATGTCCTACGCCAACATATCAGGTGGATTACTACGGGCCCTGAATTACGCAGATAACTATGAATCTTCTCAAAGATTCAAATGATGAAATTTTGGTAAGAAATGTTTGAATGACTAATATGAATATTCTCACCATCATACAGCTCATCGGTCTTCGATAGAGCCTCCTCATACACCGGTCGGACATGGTCTAGCATATGACTGGTTGCTCTTGAATTCACGGACAACCCGAATGTGTAAACACATTCATAATATTTGCGATAAATGTCGAACAATACTCGACTTTTTAACATGGTGTTCGTTTGCCTCAACTCATCAATTTACGGAAAACACATGTGTGTTCAAGCTTTCAGATCATGAAATAATAATGGCTCTCGAAAGCAAATGAAAATTGAGCCTAGAACCAGTTTGAAAGGCTTCGATTTAGCTTTGGTCACAGAGATATTTATAGGTAGAATATAGTGTAATTGAGCAGTAAACAAGAGAAAAAAGCTTTGTTTCTGAGGTCATGAAAAGCCGAAATTCAACAACTACCTATTTAGCACTTTCAAAGACAGCTCTGTCAAAGCAGATTTTTATAAATACATTCGAAATTTGGAGATTTAATCATTATTTGCAAATCTTATTTTATTAATTCTCAACTTGTTATTGATATGTATAGGAATGTTTCTAGACATTCCCATCATAACACAAATTCACTAATCTGTTTCTAATTCACATTATCGTAGGAAACAATGGGGGGGGGGGGAAGTGCACGGTGCTAGAATAATACGCATTCCACCACTAATGCAGGCAATCCCAAGAAGTATGCACTTTTTGAAAATTGGCAGCGCTACAAACACTTTGCAAGTGTGGTTGTCAGGGCGAGACAGATGTACAAAAAGTAAAGACACACATCAACTTTCTTAGTGCATACTGACAAGGAAAGGATACTCGGTGACCGTGGCCATTTGGAATGCGATGTTAAGCGTAAAATGCATCTCGAAACGCTGATTTTAAATCTGTACCCAATATCTGCGAAACGATCTTCTTGAAAAAGTTGTGAACTTTTATAGAAGAATTTAGTATTGTGGGTACTTGAAATCACCATATCTGTTCTAAGTTACCGTTTGAAGCTATTCAATAGAATCTTTAATGAAATACTGTTGTATCACACCTATCTAGATCATATTCAGCATTTGAAAAAGGAAGAAAATTTTTTATTATTTTAACCCTCCGCAGTAGCGCAATTTATTCATGAAAATAATCATAACTCTATTAAAGTTGTCGTTTCGCAGATATGGAAGACAGCATTCAAACCATCATCAAAAGGCACATTTTTTGATATAGAAATCATTAAGAATGGCTACGGTCACCGAGTATCCTTCCTTTGTGAAGGGATATACGCTGACCAAAAGTGATTTAAATGATTGATTGAAAGACTACAAAGTGACTATAAAAAAATAATCAATTGCGTGTTAATCACATTAACTATGTCCATTATGTTCTACCAGTAATGTTTTTTTTCAGAAGCGTAAATTCAAGATTTGTTACAAAAAATTTCCCGCACAACCTGCCTAACTGACCCAATAAAACTTTTAGAAAAGTTACGGCTTGCCTTCCACAGTTAATATAAGCAGAAACGATTTGACATCTCCATATTTATCTTTATCTACTACTCACGAGGTGCACCAAAAATGCTAACATCCATCCTCGATTTTTCAGGGAAAAAAATGTCAGGCAAAACATTCCGGGTGAAAGAGGATGAAGTAGGAAAAAGCCAAAAATCCATGTTGAGAAAAAGTTGTCTATCACAAATGCATTTCCGTTTCCAGGGCTGATTTTTAAGAGTTTCATACGTCAAAAAGGAGATATGTTGCAGACTGAAAACGAATAATGGGTGGAAGATCTTGTTAATCAAATAAACACAAAAATCTTCAAAAAATCGGTTTACTAGGATTGGTATTTATTATTGAAAAAAAAAAATGATTTGCAAGCAGTAGCAGTACGCATATATTTGTGATCACTACTTGAATGAGGATATGATCGTTCTGACGTTTATATTCGTTTATATTCATTGATCTGTGTGCAACTGCACTGAAATGGGCAAAAATTTGAAATCATTGAGTTGTATGGTTAAAAGAACCTTCTTTCAACAAGTCGGACCTTCTTATAAGTTAGAAATAGTACACAAATAAAATATTGAAATTCATTATTACCTCATTCAGTAAAGCTCGTGGTAAAAAATTTAAAAAAAACTTACACGTTTTGGCGAGCTATAGCCTTCCTTGCCGGTGCAAGAATTTATAGTTTTAAATCATTTTTCAACAAATTTAGCTAATTCAAGAATCTTATTAGGTTGTCCGGAAATTAATGCCCGTTTTAAATTTCAACCGCAATAAGTCATGCACTTTTCACTTTTAAATAGGTTGCAAAGTACCATTCGATGAAGCAAAGCAAGCTCTACAAGAGGGCCATCTAGCTTTTGCAACAGCTCTCATCCACCTCGAGTTTTGAGCTAAAAACTAAAAAGACTCAGCAGCCCGAAAAATCGAAAAAAATCGTAACTCAGTTCATAAAAATCCTACGAAAATTCTTACTTGCTCACGTAAACACTATCTACATAAAACATCTATATACGCCTTTGCCGTATTTTTCCTTCTGTTAGGAATCAAGAAAACAGAAATTTTCGTGCATTTGCCAAAGTGATGTTATGCAGTTCCCACATAGGTAGTTGTATACCACAAGCCTGTAGAAGTACAGACTTGAATTTTCAGCTCTCTACAGCTCTTTTCAGCTTTAGCTCTCGAAAAATACCGAACATAGCTTTTCCTAGTTAGCTGGCCCAAGCTAAAATTCAAATTTCTCGAGAACTAAAGCTTGTAGAGAGCTGAGAATTTGCGTTTGTACTTCTACGGGTTTGTAGTATACAACTACCTATGTGGGAACTGCACAACACCACTTTGGCAAATGCACGAAAATTTCCGATTTCTTGATTTCTAACAGAAAAAAAATACGGCAAAGGCGAATATAGATGTTTTATGTGGATAGTGTTTACGTGAGCAAGTTAGAATTTTTGTAGGATTTTTATGAAGTGAGTTACGATTCTCTTCAATTTTTCGGGCAGTTAAGTCTTTTTAGCCTTTGGCTCGAAACTCGTGGTAGATCAGCAAATCATCTAAAGCAAATTTGCCATCTTGTAGAGCTTGCTTTGCTCTATCGAATGGTACTTTGCATCCTATTTAGAAGTGAGAAGTTCATGACTTATTGCGGTTGAAATTCAAAACGGGCATTAATTTCCGGACAACCTAATACTTTTATCTCCAAACATTCATAGTTTGCGTACGAAACCGAATAAAAAATTGACTATGTGGAGATTTGGAGCTAAAGAACCAGGAAGCACTCTCAACCAAGTCTAGATAGCCGCGTAATCCGCACGTTCGTGGATCGTCAATGGGGCAATATTTGAGATCTGGATGAGGCGAACCTGAGAGACCGCGAAGTATGTGAGGGCATATAACGCGCGACATCGGGGGCGAAACTGATACTTCAGGTTGGGCAAACCAATCTGCGTACTTTGTTCTCAAATCCACGAAAAAAACCCATTTTTAACCGATCTGACGGGACACAGGACTCCATTTGGGCAGACTCCTGAACAACTTGGGTAATTTGAACTTTTCGAAAAATCGAAAGGCGAAAAGACGAGTCACTGGGATATTGCGCTTGGGACTATGTGCGTGTGTGGAAAAAAGATCGGATACACTTGGCGACGAGATCGTCGCCGCTAACCGGTTGCACGGCAACACTGGTAGCTCTCGCCGCGAACCCTAAGCCTCCGGTGAGCTCTTCCAAGTACAGTAATCAGTACGGGACCACTGGCTGGAGAAGCAAGTTGCGTTCATACTGATCCCGAAATCCAGGAACAGTTGCGGCACAGCACTCATTTCAAGAGTTTTGCTGAAACTGTTTCCGGACTCCGGATCAATCTGAACAGCCTAAGTTAGGCGAATTGCGCGGGAAGCGGGGGGGGGGGAGAGAAAGAGAAGGGATTGTGTTCGCAACAGCTATTAAGAGCCATGATGACCTTCTAAACTGATGTTTGAGTGGGGAAAAATCGTCGGCACACGCCAACTGAGGAAAATTACTGTTTGAAGGACCATGAGTCTCAGTTTCTGTTGTTCTAAAAATGTAAAAGCGAGAATTCGGAAATCGGTCCAGAGTCAACTTAACTGTAACACAGTGCCTGCATCGAGTCCGGCGGCGTCTTTTTGGCTCCTTTTTAAATTTTGATTTATCTTCTTTATCATCTGCCTGTACTTGTTTTTTGAACACAATCTCTCTATACTGCTCTTCACTGCTTTTGCATGGTATTTTGCTTAGTCGTGTTCCCCTGCTCAGGTTATTTTCCTCCTGTGTGATTTGAAGGCTGCCTAGATCCTTCTTTGAGTATCGAACTACGGTAGATCAAAAGCTATGGCGCCTAAGGGCCGCATGCACTAATATCCCCGCGGGGAGGGGATCGCAGCTTCAGAAGAAAGCTTCATATCCTGAAGCTCCGGGTATCTGGATTTCACGCTGTCTACCTATCCGTAAGTATTCCTACTACCCTTCACTATGAACATGTTGAACAGGAGCGAGAAGCTGTACAAACCGCATTTTCCAGCTTTTGTATGATCCCTGATGATCCCCGGCGCTTTTCTTTAAAGTCATTTTTCTTTCTCCGCCGTTGACGAAAACCTTCCAAAGTTGTACTGAATATCTAACACAATACTGCTAAGCATGTTGCTGATGAGAACAAATGAGTTTTTGTAAAGTCGAATTTTTCGGTAAGCTTCAAATTTCGACCTGTGGATCATCGCAAATTTCATGACTTCAAAACATCATTTGTTCTTAGCAGCAACATGCTTAGCACTGTCGGGTTAGACAATCTGCACAACTCTGGAGATTTTTCGTTAACTTCGGAGAAAGAAAAATGACTTTGAAGAAAAGCGCCAGGGATCATTAGGGATCATACAAAAGCTGGAAAATGCGGTTTGTACAGCTTCTCGCTCCTGTTCAACATGTTCATAGTGAAGGGTAATAGGAATACTTACGGATAGGTACACAACGTGAAATCCAGGTATCTGGAGTTTCGAAATATAAAGCTTTCTTTTAAGCTGCGATCCCCTCCCCGCGGGGATGTTAGTGCATGCGGCCCTAAGTCTCGTTCTCAAAAGTTCAGAATCAAAAAGGAGACTCGCAGAGTCTTTTAGTTTCCCAGGAAGATACAAATGTGAGAAGTCTGAGCAATGGGGAGGGCGATTTTAGCACCATGACCATTTAAGAGCTGATTGCGTCAATATCATACCTCAATAAAGATTCTACCATTGGTAAGATGCTTTCGGCTCTGTCCAAGAAGATATCTGCAGGATTCTCGGAGGTCATAGAAGCGGAAAAGCGAGCGCGGAGCCTTATTATAAGTGGGGCGTCTTGCGTCCATCGCAGCGTCGACAGGAAAAAGTCGGGGATATTCTCGACGCTGTCGATGTTGATGCAGCCCTTCGGAGGCTTTTTGGATGGGTAGGTCCAATGACTCACGCTTACGACTAATCGAAGTCGTGATGCCTTCTTCCTTTTACTGGAAAAGGGCCCTTTCCAATGCGCGTTTCCTCCGTCATGCGTATCCAAACGTCTTCATAAGGCGAAGCATGACGGAGGAGGAGCGAAAGCGTGAGTACGAGCTTCGACAGATCGCTCGCCAAAGAAACGAGGGTAAGCCTAGTCGTGAGTGGGTAGTCTTCAGGGGACAGCTGGCGCGCGTTTCCGAGCTACCTAGGTCGAGGCCGGGAAATCCATAACACTGCATGGTATGAGAGAAAAAATTGAAGTGTTTCTTTTCAATTCAAGAAGCCTAGTGAACAAATTGCACCACCTGCACTCTTTCTTGATCCAAAATAAACCAGATATTCTATTTGTGACAGAAACATGGCTTACTGACAAAATCCGTGACAGTGAAATTGTAGGAGATCTACCATATCATGTGCTACGCGCTGATAGATGTAATCGTAAAGGCGGCGGTATTTGCTGTATAGCCAAAAGCACCATTTTAGTGAAGTCATGTTTTTCTGATACTAGTGCTATGTCGAATGTTCTTTGCGTTGACATATCGTATCCGCAGAAGCTATTAGGCGGCCGATAAGTTGCGATTTCTCGCAACCTATCGGCCGCCCAATAGCGCGATCTCCAGTGATGAATGTCTTATTGAACTACTGCGTTACCTTGTCAATAAACACGAAGAAGCGATTGTTTTGGGAGACTTTATTCTGCATATTGATTGGTCCAAGCTTTTGGCTCTTGACAGAACTTTAACTTTGTTTTTTTGAATTCTTCCGCAATGCAGGGTTCAGGCAACATGTGGAAGTTGCTACCCATGGCTCGAATGTGCTCGATCTCGTGCTCTCGACCTCTTTTACCATTTCGGACACACGTATCATGCCTCTCTTTGCAACCTCTGATCACTGAACAGTATGTTTCTTGATGACCTGGCCAGTTTCACTTCCAGCATGCTTGCCCACTCCTGACTTTCGCAATGCTGATCGTTTGTCTTGACAGCTATCGCTCTACAGACTGGCTGAATTTGCTTGATCACTACGAATCAGTTGACGATGTGTATTACAGATTTTGTTTGACTAGCGACCCTAAGGGCCGTTTACAGCTGGTAAGGCAAATTCATTTGGGTACAAAAGAATAGTCACTCAACATTACGAACTTTTAACTAAAAAAAGCATTCCGATGTCCATAAGAATAAAAGTACTGTACAATATCCTACAAACCATACCTTCCGAACTGATATTATATATAAGGACTGCCCTGCGGGCCGGTTTTAGGATGTCCCTATGAAACACAGTGGGTCGCTCATAGACCAGTATTCTAAATAAGGACTGCCCTACTGCCTCTCCCCCCACCCCTCCCCCCCCCCTCTTCCAACAAAATGTTATTCGCAAAGGCTCTCTGCGGGTCACTCACACATATAATTTAAAAGAAGCACGCTTGTGGGCTGCAGACCAATAATTATGAAAAGAACTGAACTGTAAGCCTCCAGAACCCATATTTTGAGAAGAGGTACCCAAGGGCGCAGCTTACCTATCGCACTTATTAAGATTTTATGCCCTACGTGCCGCCCTAAAAACCAATTTGAAAAAGAGCTGCCAACGAACCTACAGAGCAATATCAGGAACTGCCCTAAGATCCTTTCATACTCAAGAGACATAGCCATAAGAGCCGCTTACAGGCCGAAATTTATTGAGATTTTCAAAATAAAAAAGGGTTACTCATCAGATCGATATTTTCGAAGAGAACTACCCTGTAATAAACTACAAACCAATTTTGAATAATAAACTTTCCTATGGGGGCCTCCTACAAAGAATTCTGGAAGAACTGCCCTTCGAGCCCCTACAAACCCGTCCGCTTACAAACCGATATCCTGAGAAAGAAATGCTATATGGGTTTATAGACCTATAATTCAACTACATTCTGAGCTTCATACAGAGCAATATTTCAAAAAAAAAATGCCCTACGGGCCGCCTTTAACCGAAATTTTGAGGAAGAACTGCCCTACAAACACTCAAGCCAATATTCTGAGAAGACCCTAGGAGCCGCTTCAAGACAGAAATTATCAATTCGAACCGCCCTCTTTACAACTACTCTGCGAACCACTGAAGAGAAAAGTGTAAGCCCTTACAAAACCATATATCAAGCTACATACAGATAATATCGTGAAGAGAAGCTGCTGCGCCGCCTACAGACCAATAATTGTAGGAATGATGTGCTTTATGGACCGCTTATAGACCGATAATAGTTTTTGTAAATAAACAGTGCTCCGCATACGCCTACAAAGCGATATATGTGACAGCTGCCCTTTGTTCCTCCAGAACGTAATTACAAGAAAAAAATCTTCCCTACGGCTTCCTACAGAGAGGGAATCTGGAAACATAACAAACCCTTCAATCCCTACAAATGCATCATATTCTGGGATAAATCTGCCATACGCCCTCCCCCCCCCCTTACAAACTAATATTGCAAGAAAACCGTATGGGCTGCTAACAGACGGAAAAACCTGCCCAAAGGGCCGCCCACGAACGGTACTTACAAGGGAGGGATAATAGGTAGTCAAAGTGGCGTCTCAATATGAGATGTATACTATCTCTTATAGAGCATGGACGCTGATCTCAAATCTGCTTGCGGTATCTGCAAAGCGCTTTTGGGATTGGAGTCCTGGGAGTTTTTTGAGGTAAAAATTCAATGATTCGGCTAAGGTAAAAAAATGTGTTGAGGTCTTTTCGGCGCTGGAAAGAGTAATGACTGACATGAGTTTATTAAACTAAAGATATTTATCGTATGAAACGCCCCGGTAGTAATCATGGCCTCATCTGAACTTACAAGCTCAAATTCTGAATGATTTTATTATAGCGATGATTTAAAATTTCTGCATCAGAAATCGCCATAACTCCACTCTCAAAAGCACTTTGTAAATACCGAAGGCAAATTTAAAATCAGCGTTCCATGCTCTATAAGACAGTAAACATCTCATATGGAGGCTCCACTTCGATGTATCCCTCCCTTGTTAGTTAGTTATTAGAAGGAAATGCTTTATGGGCCGCTTGCAGACCCTTATGGTTCTTAATTATGAGAAAGCACTGCCCTATGGCCATCAGCCCGATATTCTAAACCCTACCCTACAAACTGTTCGCCTACGAGGCGCTCACGTATGATCTGCTCTATCAGCAGGCCAAAGTTTTGAGAAAAAACGAAGCTACCAGCTACTTAGAGGCCTACACAATGATATTTTGAGGAAGAATTGCCTTGAAATCCATACAAACCACAGCATATTGTGATAAAACTGCTCTACGGACTACCTACAAACAATATTCTGAGAAAGAACTATTGTATGGGATTCTACAGACCGATATCCAAAAAAAGCGCCGTATGGGCCGTTTGCAAATTGATAATTACTTGAAGGAGCCGCCCTTTGGGGAGATGGCAAAGACCTGCAAACCGATATTTGGTGAAGAAGTGCCCCATGGGCTCTTGCAGACCATTCTTATGGGAAAGAGCTGCCCTATGCGCCGCTTACAGACCAACATATCAAAAAAGAACTGAGCTGCAAATCCTTAAACCAATATCTCGAAAAAAAACTGCCCTAAGAGCCGCTCAAAGGAAACTTGAAAAAAAACCGCTCTGGGAGCCCTTTAAAAAGCAGTATTCTGAAAAAATAATCAAGTGCGAACCGGACAGCGAACAGACCGATTTTGAGAATTGCTCTATGAGCCTTAGAGATCTACAAGAATCGCTCCACTGGCGGCATACCAACTTCTATTTTGAGAAAAACAAAGAACTGTTCTCATCAGTCCTCATCAATTATGGGCAGCCATGAACTTTAGCAGGAAAATGAGAATGTGAGCAGTTGAAGGCGTAAACGTTGAGACTACTACAGAATGTTTACGCAAAACAATGAGCTCCAAAATCAGTCATACTACAAACTTGTGAAAGAGGAAGTTCCACAGAACAACTTTTAGAATACGCCCTAGAACCCCCCCCCCCCACAAACATTTTGAGAAAAAGCAGCCCTATGGAACACCAAGACCTGTTAACAAAAGGAATGCTTTATGGAATGCATGTAAACCGATATATTCCGAGAAGTAGCTGTACTACTAACCCGCACAGACTATAATGGAAAACGTGCCCTATGAGGAGCCCGCAGCCGTCGTTGTAAATAAGAACTGCCCTACAAAAATATACAAATTGTACTCCCTAGCAGCTCCTTACGGATTATCTGCTCTATGAAAAGCCAAAAACCGGAATTGTGAGAAAAAATAAAGGCCCACCAGCTGCTTAGAGACTCAAACTGCCCTGGGCCGTTCACAAACCAATCTCGAGAAAGAACAAACTGTCCTCATAAACACCATCGACCTTTTTAAAACTCATAGACAACCATGGATACTTGGGAGGAAGATGTGAACAGATTACAACATTACATGAACAGTAAGCAACACTGCAGCATGTCGAAAACCAAACTGGCGGGGCGCTAGTGCAAAAGGTCGAAACAACAGTTTGATTCCGTCACACCCGCGAATTGAAACTTGCGAAAGAGGGGAGAGAAGGGAGGGGGGGGGGAAACTGTTAGCAACCTTACGAGAGTGTCGGCACCTCCCCAAACCATGGCCTTTTTGCACTTAGTAGTCGCAGCCCTTTCGAAAACATTCTTCGAGGAGGGACGATGCTCACCCCCTAAGAAATCACGCTACCTTGTTGACAAACTCAGTCTGCAACTTGTCAACATGTAAGTGCAAAACCTTGCCATTCTTTATTATAGAATGATCATGTATGATGGTTTCTCGAGAGATGTGCCATTCAGAGCGATGTTTCATCGCCATTTTGCCTATCCTAAACACGTACAGAATTTGCTGGCACAAAAAGAACGGCACATTAGTCAGTAGTTTGGTTGTCCTCTTTTCTTGAAACCTCGGCATGTCGTATGATTCAGATGTTGATGTTGTTATGACAGTACGAGGTTTGGTGAAGCCTTTTATTAGTGCGGCCTTACGTTTCGACTTATCGTCGTCTTCAGAGGCCTAGAGTGGTGAGAGATTTAGATCTTATGCTTATCCCACCAAATGCCTTATCGCCCTCCGGCTAGTTGCTTTCCCCCTCCGATTTCACAAAAAAATTCAGCGCCGCTTCACCAATGGTGCACTGGCGGTACTGTGCAACCCGTTTTGACGTGTCAGTAATGCCAATGAGCTACGCTAGGCAGCTTGATATCATGCATAGTAGCACTACATTATAGCTCACATAACGCTATGAACACCATCAAGTCATTTGTAATCGTTAAACACCTCGTGCTGTTGCTTCTTTTTTACAAGAGACTTCTTCATACTTTTACTGTTTTGCGCTTCGCTGCAGTCGCGCCGAGTGTCCTTGATATCATCATATGAGACTGATTCCACTGAATAAATTTCTGTTGTTTTTGCAATGTTACTAACCAGCTTGGAAATGTATGCTGATTAGATCAACCAGCCTCATTCATCTGATTTTCGAGTTGAAGTTATCCTTTCGGCGTAGCCCATTCCCCCTACTTGTTCAGATATCAATCGCTCATAGTTGCGGGACAAGCGACGACACCTTACTAAAACTCGCCAGTACCTTTTCTGATGGAACAAAATGTGAAAGTGTGTATTATTCAGTACAACCAGACCAAAAGAGGGTAGACTGTAGGGAGAAATTCTAAGAAATTAATAGGTTCTAATCACAAGTCGTAACGGAGTGGTGTGCAGTGTGCAGACTGAGTTACAAATAAGTCGACGATACATTTATTTTTGGAAAAAATTCATGACCACGTGTTTGTTCGAAGACTGTGAACTTTATCGGAATTTTACCAAAAGCGCATATACAGCTGCAAATACCTTGCGCATAATTATTGCAGTCAACGCATCGATTACTCACTCGAGCGAATTTTTGAACAGATCCGTGCTAAGTGACTTTTTGCTGTTCCTACACCATCCATTCAAAGTACCACCAACATTAATGGAATGTAAATGTTATTAGCCCACTAAAAAACTTATCAAAACACTTATCAAAGCATCTTCATATTGGAAGATGCGCCTCGCAAAGCTAAGTTGAACGGTACTCTTAGACATAGAATTCATAAACATTGAATCAAGATAAGGGTAATTCGAGGATTTCTGAAATGTTAGACGGCGGCCAAACCTTAGGCGCCCGCCGCCTAACTTTTCGCCTGACTTTGTTGCCTAACTTCGGTGGCCAACGCCTGAGTTAAGCGGCCGCCGCCAATTTTTTTCACAAATTACGAGCGGTATCGTATGTCTTGTTTGTACGACAGGAGTATAACATCGATAGTCTAGAGACAGGGCGTCAAAAGTGAAGGTTGTTTGAACATACGCCCTCATGACAAGTGAAGGTTATTTGTAGAAGACTGGAAAGGGAAAAAACGAAGAACAGATACAAAAAGCAAAAGAAACTGCTGAAAACCGGGTAAAAACACTGCAGTGAGATTTGAAATCTTCCATTTGCGCCATTGTAAAGTGCAAGTTTTCGCTCCAGGACCAGCAATTCGCAACACTGATAAAGAAACAAGGGAAAGCTAACTTCTTTTTTGTGATTGTTTCAAAAATGTGTCGGAAGTAGCGTATATCAAGAAGACGATAAACACGAAAATAAATTGGTTATGAAGACGGTTTCTTTTTGCTAAGAGAAAATGCACGTCAAAGCCCATTTTAGTTTTAGATGCGTCCTTTGAATATTTAACCCCGCATTGTCGTTCCTCTCTTTTGTGACGTTGTCTGAATTGTTGCGCTCATTATTCTGAGCAATAATCGTCTAAGCTGGAAGAAAATCGCTGCGAAAGCACTGAAACAAAGTAGTTTAAAGAAAACGAACTTTTTACGATTTTTCTCAAGAAATTCCACCACATTCGAAGAGATAAGGGCTGGGTGGTTGTCTGCATTATGAACAGAAGCAAGGTCTATAGAATGCACGAAAAAACCGCGTGAAAAGAATTGAACTAGGAGAAAAGAAAGAAAGCCTGATTTCATGCATGCTGATTATGACGCTATAAACATGAGCTTATTAGAAATGGATTGGCGAAGTATCGTATTTAGCGCATTGTCGGCAGATAGTTGTTATGAACACTTTCTTGAAGTGTGCCGTAATGCTATTGACAATTTTGTCCCTCTGCGTAAAATCTGCCGTGGCCGCATGCTTTTCTATTCCAAAAGGATACTCAAGCTTGAGGCCAAGGTCTCCAGGCTTTACCGTGCACGAAGCAGAATTGGTATCCAAAAATATTGTAATATTTGAAAAGCTTTGGGCTATTGCGAGGACTTTGTCCAGTAACGTATGATTATTTTGGCTCTCTCTCTAGCCTTTCCCTTCTCTACAGAACATGAATGATTACTATAGTTTATCCTTATGACATCACGTTATAGAAATTGAGTATATAGAGGTGAATAGACGATAGGTATACGGCGTAACATAAGCGGTAGATGAGAGTGATACATAAGAAGATTACGGTAGGAGGTAAATAATATTGAGGTTACGATATATGATGTTAAGCTTTCCAAGATTGATAGTTCCTTCCTTTATTGCCAGTAACAGTTAACAATCAGTACGGTCTACGTTTCGGCGAAGATCGCCTTCTTCAAGACCTGGAAGCGAGTCAATGTGTGCAGTAATTCACTCCAAGGGTAGACATACCTTCAACAATACTGTGTAGGGTACGCCCACCACTCTGACACGTGTCAGACCACTACTCGCCGTTTAGTGTGATGGAATGAACTTTCCCTGTATGGTCAGACTCGAATCCACACATTTGTAGGAAAGGGGCGAGTTCATTGCTGACGGCAACCCTTTCTCCTTTCCTGTTCAGTTTAGGACATCTGCATGATATCCAACAAGCCTCTATGGCTTTTCGCGCGGCAATATTCGTTTCTTTGGAAAGAACAGATATGCTGATGTCAAACGCCATGTCCTGGTGGGAAAGTTTTCGATGTGCGCCTAAAGGCGTGGACACTCGCGATTTTCGCATTCCATCCAAATGCTCGTTTATTCTTAGGCACAACGGTCTTCCTGTTTCTCCAATATATTCTTCACCACACATTTTACAAGCTATAAGATATACAGTAGATCGCCCCTTTCCTACAAATGTGTGGATTCGAGTCTGACCATACAGGGAAAGTTCATTCCATCACACCAAACGGCGAGTAGTGGTCTGACACGTGTCAGAGTGGTGGGCGTACCCTACACAGCATTGTTGAAGGTATGTCTACCCTCGGAGTGAATTACTGCACACATTGACTCGCTTCCAGGTCTTGAAGAAGGCGATCTTCGCCGAAACGTAGACCGTACTGATTCTTAACTATTACTGGCAATAAAGGAAGGAACTATCAATCTTGGAAAGCTTAACATCATATATCGTAATTGACACTATGCCAAGATTCAGAGATAGTCGAACGTGGAATATTGAGGTTAGCAGAAAGGTTACATGGATATGAAGAACACATAAAGAATACAAAACAATGATAGAGGAAAATGAGGAAGGAGCGGTTGAGGTGCAGGGGTGCCAGCCGAAGCTAGCGGCGGAAGTGCATGAGAACCCCCGAAGGCGGGGTTACTCTCCTTTTATACTCGCATTAACGGCGGGCTGTGCGGGCGCAACCAATAGCGCAGTGGTGGCAATTTGCGCTTTTCCTACAATATCAAAGGTTCTCAAAAAAAAACTCAAACGTAATTATACCGCTGCAGACTCATAGAAGAAGGCAAAATTGCCGACAGCCGAAATGTACGAGCGATTTTTCGCTTCTGCAATCAAAATTTGAGGGTGTCAAATAGCACTGGCACTATATACGACTCAACCGGGCAGCCCTGCGCATCTGATATGGAGGAAGCTGAGAGATTTGCCGAATTTTCCAAATCCGTCTATAAGTACCCAACAGCCTCGAATGCTAATTGTCCACGTTTTACAAATGCGAAGATTGATTATTTGGATATCACCACTGATACAGTATATCAAGTTTTGAGGCGACTCCCCCTTCCACATCCCCTGATAAACTCCCATATATTTTTTCAGGAAAGCATCGTTAGGTATAGCTCCAGTACTAGCTTTGCTGTTTCAAAGATTTCTTCTTCGTGGGGAAGCCCCTGCCTTATGGCGCACTGCAATTGTTAAGCCAATTTTCAAAAAGGGCTGCAAGGCTGAGGCCGGAAATTATAGACCGATCTGTTTAACATCATCGGTGAGCAAAGTCTTTGAAAGATCTATTTGTAAACAGATTTGCGCATTTCTTACTAGCAATCATCTTGTGCACAAAGCACAACATGGTTCTACCCAAAAGATCTACATTATCAGCTTTAATGTCAGCGGTACCCTTGTGGCAGAGAGCAGTCAATGAAAAAAGAGTTGTAACAGTCTGCTATATAGATTATAGAAAGCCTTTGACTCCGTGCCCTTAGCTCTTCTCTTTACAAAATTAGAGGCTTACGGCATTGAAGGCTGTTTATTGCGATTCCTCAAAGCATTCCTGCTTGAGCGCACGCAAAGAGTGCGGGTCAATGAATCATTTTCTTCAATCTATCCAACAGCAAGTGGTGTGCCGCAGGGTACTTGCTTGGGGCCTTTGGTGTTTTTAATTTACATCAACGATCTGCCGTCATGCATTCCCCATGATGTACATTGCTCCATATACGCTGATGACACAAAACTCTACTGCTACGACGACCCTAATCTGATGCAGCGCGCCTTGGATGAGGTAGAGAAGTGGTTTGACAAATGGGAGCTCGACATTCCCGCGGAAAAAATCTTTATCGTGGCCATTGGACGTGCACATCCCCAGTGTTCCTTTCGTATTGGGACACATGAGCTTCAAACAGTTGGGTGGCGGCCAAGATGAACGATAGCGTGTGCCAGCCGCCAGCTGGGTACCGTACGCGGTGCGCTGATCGCTCCGCCCCCTTGTTAACACATTAACGACTGCTTGACACACATGGTGTAAGGCTACCGCGTGGGACCGCTTGACACACCATGTGTGTCAAAGCTTGAATATTGGTAAAATAACTACTATTTTGAAATAAACTTACTCCAAGAGCTTTCTTTTGCACAGAATCTAGGGATGACTTCTACCTTTTTTGTCAGCCTTTCAGCTCTACTGTAGGTGTACTGTAGATGGCAGTATGCGTAATTATAGTTGAGAAAGTGGGCTGCTTCGTAAAAAGGCCTTGGTCCCGAAAGGCAGACAACTAAAAGTCTGCATGGTCGTCAATGTGTTAATTAGCCTAGGAATGCGTTGCAGGTATTGGAAAACTCTCTATTACTCCGTTCATGCTTCTTCAGTTGGTTGCAATTTGGATAACAGTAGATTTCAAAATTTTAGTTAAATTGGTTAATTAATTTATTAAAATCAGTTTTCAGATCATTTTCCATTATGAAATTAGTTCGCAAGCTCTTTCTAATGTATTTCGACTATTTGTTCCTAGTAGGGTTGTCCAAAATGATTTTTCATTGCAGGTATGAGGAAATTGTTTCGAAAATGCTTGGAAAAGTGTTATTCCTCTATTCACATTAATTACCATGTTGAATATGGTTTGTTGTGCACTCTCAAGTTTAGTTCAAAAAGAAGTCAGCTTATCGAGAAATACTATTATTATTGCTGAAATGACCAAAACCATCATCTGTTCTATCGGAAAAGTAAGTTTTAAAATCCTAATCATAGCTAAAAACAGATTTTATTGTGACGAGAATTCAAAACAAGCATTATATGCAAATTTTGTTTCAAGCAAATTGACTCGTTTTGCAAATATGCGGTCGTATCACATAAATTTTCTCAGATTTTAGGAAAGTCATATTGCACTCATAAATTTTCGAATCTGTTTTAAATATCAAAATTCTTTTATTGCTACCAAAAACTGCTATCCTCAATATAAATCGATCTGTAACTCAATCGCAATTGCGTATGAACTAGTCGTAAGATATGAGGTCACTCAGACAACCATGCCTGAGGTGTTCTAGATTGATTTCACACTTCAAAGTTGGTATCCAGGTGTCACTCAGTCATTCATAGGTAAATCAGCAAATCTCTCGAAGCTCACAACCAACACATCAGATGTTCATTGACTGCCAAAAAAAGAAACGAAAAAACAAAACAAGATTCTGTAAATAGTCAAGCTTCACCCCAGCTTGCAACAAGCTTATATCTCACTATCAAAAGTTATTTTTACTTGACGGTATTGTCCGAGAAACTCGTCCGCCGCAGTAGGGCGGAGCTTTGAGCGAACACGTTATTGCCAGTTCATGACTCCGCGCGCCACTGGTACCAGCTATCGTTCATCTTGACATATACCCCAAACAGTTAGCAGCGCCAGGGACCTTGGTGTGACCTACTCTGACAAACTAAAGTTTGAGAAATACATGCGAGGTATTGCCGTTGCCGGTCATGCCAATTGCAATTACATCCTTCGTGGGTTCAAAACTACTAATGTAAAAATTCTCTTCCGCCTTTTCGTCATCTGTGTTCGTCCTCTTTTGGAATATTGCACTCCACTATGGTCTCCCTCTGAGAAAACCCTTACGGAAATTATTGAAAGAGTCCAGAGATCGTTCACTGCCAGAATTTTTGCCCGAGCGGGAATATTCCGATTGTCATACAAATCTAGGCTCTCTATTCTAGCCACCACTACTCTTGCGTTTAGAAGGACCCTTTATGACCAAAACCTTGTCTTCAAAATAATGACCAACAGGATTGAATTGGAAACGCAAGATTTTTTCAGTCTATCGAATTTCAACAATTACGCTAGAGGACACATGTTCAGGCTTGTAGTAGGGAAAGTGAGGAACCAGCAATACTATAACTCTTTCCTAGTGCGTGTTATCAAAACGTGGAATGTGCTCCCAATGGAAGCTATCACCGCGAGATCTACATTCGTTTTCAGTAGAGAAGTTCAAAAATTTCTGAAATCACAGGGGTTATTCTGACTACCATTTTCCAGGAAATTTTTTGAGATTTCGACGTTCCTTTCTCCGCAACAAATCCTAACTGATGTATGGTTTGGTCTCTCAGAAGGCGAAATTCTTCATTATGTTCGATGTTTTTTATTTTTTTTGTTCCCCGAATTAAGAGAAAAAAACGTATCTACCTCCAGTAATTCTCTACCATTTTGTATTGCAACTCTCTCGAATTATCCTTCTTCTTTGCTACAGTGTTCTTCCTGTGATCACTTCGGTCTTTTTTTCTTGGTGATCATTCCTCTCTTCCGAGGGTTTTATTGTACTTTCCCCTTTTTTTATGTCTTATCCTTTCGAAAACCTCTAAAACCTTTATTTATCTCTCTGGGTTATGGCCAGTTAGCCTTTGCAAGTGGGCCGCCGGCCCCTTAAACAGGGGGTGTAGTTTTCGAAAGACGTATAAGATTTTGGTCGACCGCTGAAACTATTGATCCTCCTCGTCTAGAGTCATTTGGATGTCGACTTTATAGTTAAACTAGCTGGCTTACCCGGCTCCGCCGTATGTTCCGAATAGAAAATTCCATTTCTTAACCGATCCATCGACCGATCCACCGATCGAGCATGCTGATCACCCCACGGGGGTGATCAGCATGCTCGATTACCCCCCTGTGCCAACTCCCAGCCCCGTAGCTCGAATTTTGCAGAAAAATCGATAAAATCGATATCGATCGATGATGAAAAGTGGCCTATGACACCCGCCGGGGCCCGATGTGTATGTGTGCCAAGTTTGGTCCGGATCGGTTCAGAAATGAAATTTTCTATTCGGAACATACGTACACACATACAGACATACAGACAGACATACAGACAGACAGACAGACAAACAGACATTCAGCTTTAAATATAAGATAAATAATTAAATAAATAAATAAACAAGAGATTTTCGAAAACAGGGTTTTTGCCGGATTTCTCGATCAAATCAAAAAAGGTGGTTCTGGGACGTTGTCATCGTGGAAATAGAGATCAAGAGCTTCAAAATAATATATAGCTTGCTGAAATTGAGTTTAAAACAAAGAAGAAAAGATTACCGGGGCCAAATGCCCCGCGCCCGCGTTTGAGGTAGCGAGATAGCGCGCAGCGCGCATAGACGCAGACAAACAGCGGAGACAGACCAAAGCCGACGGGGCATTTGGCTGTGGCCGTAGATCTCCGCGGATTATTAACGAAACCCTGCAACATTATATATCATTCCGATGGTCTTGACACGACGGAGGAGAACTGACAACGTCTCAAACGTTGAAAATCACTCATTAATGAGACAGATCAGCATTTTTGTGTGCGACTCTGTGCAAGATTTGAGCGCAGGTTCACGTTTTTATTTAACTTCAACAGCTTTCACAAGCTTCTGAGACTCGAAAGTCGGTCGGACAAGGGGTTAACTGGAAAATGTTGTCCTGAATTTTGGCGAAAATTTCACAGAAATCTTCTTTTTATCGTAAAAAAGGCTACAAAAAGCAAATGCTCAGTTTCGCTGAATTGGCCCAGAGGTATTATTCCCTATATTTGCTTCATTCACATTTGTTTCGACGTAGTCAGAATAATAACATCAGGGGCGAAGCCCCGGATGTGGTTTATTAGGTGGCTCTATGTATCGAGGGTATGAACGAGACATTCGTTGTTTTCCATCTAATAAAGAAGGGTTGCGTCGAAGTGGTTGAATACCACAGAATGTCCCCGTCACAGAGAGCTTGAGTGTTGATTTTAAATCTGCCTTTCATATTTGTAGAACACTTTTGAAAAGGAAGTTATTGGCGTTTTACCAAAGCTTGTGTGGTTATGAACGACTCAAATGATGAAAGTCTTTCAAACTGCTAATTGCGTTACAGAATAACTTTCAAAAAGAGTTGATATCGTATTGAGCACGGACAAACTGTTCCAAGTATGTTTGGATTCAAAATCGCTTAGGTGTTGTTTCTGACTATTCTCAGCCTGGCAATTTTCCCGTCAATTTTCATCTAGATGAAAAGTCCATAACCTTCTTCCCAGAAGCATTCTGCAGATAGGGAGCGCAACTTTGAAATCAGCGCCTCAAGCTCTTCATGATATGCATCTTGTAATAATCGACTTCGACTTCGCGGCCCTTCCTTGTAAGATTGGAATGCACAGGAAGCGATCATCGTTTTGTAGAGAAATCGCTGCCTGGAAAGAGGAAAGAAATAGATTTAGGAAAGGGCAATTTTTTGTCATTTATTTTGGTTGATCCCAGAAAGATGTACATAGCTTTTGCTGTATACAGTTGATTGCTACATCTAATAAAAATAACAACGGCAACAAAGGTTTGATGGATTGGAGTGAAAAAGCAATAGATGGCCAAATGGCTTATTTTGCTCGAAAAAAATTTTGCTCCTTGCACAATAATAAAACGTGCTGTTCAATTGGCCGAACTTCGCAAATATACTCTATTCTCAACTTTTAAATCAACCGTCAACTCACAGGTGGCTTTGCGTTTTCACGCCAGTACCTTCTCCGATCGCGCTGAAGTTTAAAAGTCTTCTGTAAACAAAATGCTGAGGCAAAGCGAAAAGCTAGCAGTCGGAAATGAATCAGCTAGGACAATGTGAACACAGTGATTAGAAAGCGGTGACAGAACTTGAAAGAGGGGAAAAGTGTCAAACTGTTTTTGTTTCCCAAGTAGACTTAGGGTATTAATCAAAGAGCAAAAACCCTCGATCACGGAAATTAACTAAGTTAATCCAGATAAAGTATGCAGCTTAAGCCAAGAAATTCCTACTGGCCTCCGACTCGGTCATCATGCAATAGACAAGCAATTATTCATAGAACATTTGCCGAATTTTTGCGGCAAAGTTAACTCTTAAATTATCCAGGCCTCAGTAATTACGGGCTAAAGATTTTTACGTTTGTTCGCTCGTGTGCCTATATGTACGTCTGTCTATCATGTAATTCGTACAGCGAGTCCAACAAAGTTTCGAGTGATAGCACCTAGCTGCATGAAGATCCAAATTGAACAAAATTCGAAACGGATAGAGCATAGTTCTTATAGAAAAACTACATGCCAAACGGCACCACGTCTTTGAGCTCGCAGAAACAGGTCCGTTTTAAGATTTCGCTAGTTCGCGGGTTTTTTATCTGTAGATAGCGACATCACATTTACAATCGAGTAGATTTTTCGCTTAATATAGTGTGCTTGCACAGAAGGTGAAAATGCGGTGAAATTTGCTCGTGAATAAATAGCCACGCCAGTATTGGCGGCATTTGGCTCGCGCAGTCGGCCAGCGTCACAGTCGAAGCTATTTGTTGACTCGCAAATTTACCGCATTTCACCTTCTGTGCAAGCACACCATATTAAACCGAAAATCTACTCGACTGTAGCGAAAAAAGAAAGCTAAAAACGTGAGTTCGAGCAAAAGCGCCAAAAAGGGTTGGTGGATCATTGACTCTTGAAGTTTCACCCAAGAAACTGAAAATATTCTTGCTCAGAGATGTAGCTCACGCTGGTCACTTCCTTTACGGCGATTATCAAACCATGAAAAATTTGGTAACGAATACAAATGTCCTTTATTCTCTGCAGAAGAACTATCACATTTCCAAAAGCCGATCTTACATAGAAAAACTCTAAGAATGACTAGGTGTTGATTCATTCATGATATCCAGCACCGGGTGGTATTTTGCACAACACATGCTACCGCATGTAGGTTCACCATATGCAAGGATGAACTGATCCGATAAGCTGGTCCTTCAGAATTTGCACTTCAAACCGATGCTCATGTTTCTTGCCCGAAAACTTGGCCGATAACTGACCTTTTGCAAAGTCGTGGTTTCTGCAAGCTGTAGGCTTCAGCCCAAAAAGTGAATGAGAAGTCTTTTTTTGCGAAATCGGCGGCGTCAGAAAAGAATGACTGCTTAGATCGCAGCTTTGACAAGGCTCTACGTAAAAGACTGATGGTATTTTTTCTGACACGTGGATCATGGTTGCCATTGCCCTTTACGACGACATTCAAACCACAATAAATTCATTAGGTAATTCGCATTTGCATTTGTTCTTCTGCAAAGGGTTCTGTCACCCAAAGGGATGTGAACAAAACGAAGAATCGAACCGAAGATCTTCATGGAGAGACCTCAAAACGTAGGTAGTTGTTCTCTCACTGCGCTGCGCGATGAGTTCCAAGTCATCATAATCCATATGTAGGAGGACTTGAGAGAGGAGTTTTTAAAGTATTTTTTCCCTACTTTTATGCGCGAAGAAATAGCAAATGCATTCAATTACTGCTATGTATCTTCTGTATGACGATTATTTGGAGTATCGTAGGATTTTTGGCAAAAATCCAGTTTTCAGGTGATGAAAGTCCAACCTTTTTGCTTCATACTCAATGGGATTAAGACCCAATATTAGTGGATCATAAATGGCACTTCGTAGATCTTTTGCTCTCTATGAAGGAATGGCCAAGTCTAAAAAAAAGAAAAACAAAAACAGTTTTTTCTTAAAAAGGGGTTTGGGGTAGTCCTATAGAATTCTAACAGAAAGAGCTGCGCAAAAGCAACCTCAATTTACGAAAGACGATCTCAGATATTCGGAGCACTTTTTGGTGTTCAGATGCGGCGTATAGTAGATGCGTACATTTGATATTCATAGGCCTTCGCTGTAATCGAATTGCACGCAAACGGTACATACTTGTTAAACACGTTGACGACATTGTGCATACGCGCGTATGCACTCCCTGACATCCGTCCAGCACTTTCGTGCATCTATTTCATATGTGAACGAAAAGTTTGTGGTAACTTCTCTGCAATAATGATACTAGTGGCCTGACTGGTATCTAGAACACAACCATTTTGATGTGCTCCAAAATGGCTCGGTCTTCATGTGTTGAGCAAGTCAATGTGGCTATGTAAATACGACAGGATGAGGTGCACCAATTTCGCTGTGGCCTCTACAGTGGTAAAATGTCGCTCTCTCTGCCGTAACATTCTGCATGCAGGCTTGAGAGCGATCTTTGAATGGATCGGCGTATTCCATCCCAGCCTTGTGCTTGCACAGTAAAAGTTTCTCCTTTGTTTGTTTTACATGCGCCAATTTGCAACGCTCATTACGTGGAAACTAACCTTTTTGACATACAAGATAACCCGTCAAGTACAAATGAAAACGCATTTAATTCTAATATAACATAAGCTCCAAAAACGAGTTTCTGTAGTTTTCTTGAGAGTATTTAACTTTCAGAGTGCAACTCAAACAAAAAATGTTCGTTTATCAATAGACATCAAGATCATAGAAAACTGTACATTGGAAGTGGCTCATCAGATTTTATGCCGTCATGCGATTAACAATACATAAGCAGTTACACAATCTACCAGAATTATAAAGCTAAACTTTTGTTTTGCGTCTATGTCGATTTATGCAAAATGCTTTGCGCATAGTTTCCCTGCCTCGCAGAAGATGATAACCGCCATAATCTCGGAAGATTGCTCAACATGTACGAAGCAGTTTCCCTACCTATGTTATGCATGCATTTCGCACTTTTTGTTCAACTGTAATTTCAAGATCTCTCATATAAAAGCTAAAAAAGCTATAAAAGCTGATTTGATTTTGCTTCATTTGCCATAGTCTCAGTAGTTTTCACGCATAGTATATACGCATCCTGCATTTGGGTTTTGACGTAATACGTATTATCAAGCACTCTTAATTCAAATATTTAGATGTTCTTTTGTTATTACCATGCTATTTGTAATTTTATTAGGTCGTCCCGAAAGTATTTTCGCTTTTTTCAAACAATCGCCACGTTCCGCAGAACAAACATCCTAAGAAGATCCTGAGAAAATTTGATGCAGTTTTTTATGCTCTTTCAAATGGTTAACTTTATATTGCAGCTCAACAAACGAGCTCTCAGAAAATTACCAAAAACTGCGAGCCACGCTTTTTACCAAGGTCAAGTTTCGCTATTTTTCTAATTCTTGTGCTGATTCTCCGAAGAAGCCCAAGTAACCTGCGGATAGAGCAAACCAAGTAGAAAAAAAACAATTTCTTTCTCCTTTCTAGAGCTCTCCATAATTTTTTGACAAAATTTCAAACAACACTATCGAATTTTAGCAGCATACCAGAAGTAGACTCGTCAAACTCTAAGAAATTCTCAGTTTTTGATACTCCTAAAGACAGATTAAGATTCATTACTAATTGTACAAGACAATTGAGCGTTTCCAGGTTCGAAATATCAGATTTTGAATTTTTCTTGTACATCCTGGGGCGCCATCAAAAACATGAATTTTGTCGATTTTGTGCTCTAAAAGTTTACGAATTAGAAACAAAAAACATGTCTTTGAAAGAGGAGAAGGTGCTGCATCGAATAACACTCAAGTTGCTTCCCGAGTGATGCTCTATGAGGTTCAAGTTGACGAAATATAGAATTTGATAACATCAAAAAAATATTTCTTAAAATTTTGTAAAGTAAGATTTGGAAGGGGCGGAAATTGTTTTGTATCCTACTTTGTTTGTTCTATTTAAAGTTCACTTGAACTCCTTCGGGAAATTACTACAGGAATTTAGAAAAATACCGGAAATTGACTAGGGCAAAAACTATGGGTTACAGTTTTTGGTTATTTTCTAAGAGCTCATTAGTTAAACTGCAATGTAAAGATAATCATTTAAAAGACCATAAAAAACTGCATCGAATGATTCCAGGATCTTCTGAGGATGTTTGTTCTGCGGACCGTGGCGATCGTTTGATAAGCGAAAATACTTTCGGGACGAACCTAATATATCCTGTAAATGTTATATTTCTGGAGCAGAAACTGTGGCAGAAACTAACTTTTACCATAAATAAACGTTTTTCCAGGACCAAAGCATTGATATTCAGACACTGCATATAGTTGCTGTATGTACCCACAGTTTGTAGGATGCTAGTTGCTTTCAGACTATTCGAAACTTGTTAAAAAGGTTATGGTTGAAAACAAAGTTTTGCAGTCTTTTCCATTACTTTTTTCAGTGCTCTTCTTTATCCGGACTTTTTTTTCTCATGGAGGTTCAGCGAAAAGTACCAAAAAGATTTTTTCCTCCTTTCCTATATCATATTATTTCCAACTCTACAAGGAAAAGTGCTAATCTCTTCACGAATCAAAAATCGAAATGCCTGCTAAATAATCTGCTTGTTCTAAAGGTTTTACCAAAAATTTCCTATCGCCTACCTACTAACTCCAAAACAAAGCATCCTGGTTTTAGTCAGTCATTTTAGTCTACAACTTAACAGCAATAGAAATATGTATTAACGCTTTGAATATCTGTCCTCAATTTGAAGTATATACAGAATAGAAGACATCACTAACGTTCCATCATCTCAGTTGTAGACGAATAGATACTAAGCTACTACGCTGATCACTGTTCTACTTCCTTTATACGTGAAAGATGTCATTATTACAATCAGCGAGCATTTCAGCGATAGAGTCTCGAATGAACTCAGCCTGAGCGATACGCAAGCTTATTTTTCAAGAAAATAATGAGACCTCTTATTTCTAGTAGAGTACACTTATTAACATGCAGACACGTGGTCGTCACTGATAATCTGCTATAGAATTTACAAGACGTGAGCAGTGATAATGTCACTGTATTCGTTTTGTCTTAAACACATTTAGAACGTGACTATCTGAGTAAGAAGATTTCACCTCAACGTCTATGCTTTTGGCATTGCATCCAATGGATTATGCATGTAATGGGGCAAGACATGTTCATCCGCTTCTACTTCCTGATATTTAATCATTCCACTAATTTCTACAATTTACGAAAAAACGTCAAAATAATTGATGAGAAAAAGAGAATAAAAACAAGAAGAGGAGGAATGACTTGTCATTTTGGATATGCCAACATTCTTAAGTTGTTAAGGGCAACTTAAAAACACAGTAATAGCCTGTCGCCACAGTTTCACATGCAAAGTTTATTCTTGGGCCGCCGATCTGCTCAAGGTTCTGAAATTAGAAAATGGTCAATGAGCATTTCAAAAGTTGTTTTTCAGTGTTTTACATTCTATTGGGGCAAAAGAATGTGCAAAAAGGGAGACGGCCCTTTTGCACCGCTGGCCTTAGCAGTCTAATTACTGCGTTTCTGATTGGTCGGGTGGCCGCGGCACTGGGTAAGCGAGAGAGCTAGGCTAAATGTTAGAGACGCAGGCGCACTGAATTGGACAAATTACGAAAACATTCTCATAAATAGAGAATTTGAAAAAAGACTGATTTTTACATGAAACTTAAGTACTGTTACACGTGGCTTTGTTAGGTTTTCAGGTTGCAAGTGCAGATTTTACGGTGTTTGGATTAGCGCTATGACGGAGCGGTGCAGAAGGACATACACGCAAAAAAGTTATCTTGCACAAGAAGTAATTTCTGTGATGCGGTCCTCTCGCTGACCTCCATAAACCGAGATCTCAAGAGCGCAGGCGGCGTAAGTTTGACAATATTAATTTCGTCCAACTCTCATTATAACATGTATTTCAACATGTGTTATCAACCTTGAAAGTTCACTCAGTCAAACCAACTACGAGCACGTGTTTCGATAGTTTTGAAATAAGTTTTTGGCTGAGCAGACGTGCGCATGGCGTACTTAAAGGCACCGTCCACCCAAAATCTCGAATTCGATGTTTTTGTCGCCTCCAGGCCTTCTGAAAGCCCTGATCCCGAATATGGAGTCTAAAATCCGCGAAACCCCCAAAAATCCCTGTTTCGTGAACCCTCTGCAACAGCAGGCGAGATAAAGCATGCAAGTGGGCGGGGCGACCATGGTCTACTATTTTGCTACTTCCGAAGCGGATTTCTCGCTCCAGAAGCAGTCTTTTGCGGCGAAGCTTGGGGGTTTACCTAGTGTGGGGGCCCACACTAGTATGCCATCATAATCTCGCCAACCTCCATTTTGGGTGGACGCTGCCTTTAAGTATACTATCAGTCAGAGGAAATTTTTTTCGATGAGACCCCCCAGACCTAGAGGCAGGTAAAGGCTTCTGCATGATGAAGGTGTACAAGCGGTACTAGTAAGCGGGCCCGAACGCAGAGCGCGCATATCTTCACCGTTGAAAATCCAGCGTTTCATGCGCTCTGCGGCTAATAGAGTCGCGTCCGCGTCCAAAGATATTGCGCTTTCATCATGCAGCAACCTAGTTTTTTAAAAAGGTTTTTTTGAAAAATTTTCGAATGTGCTACTTACGTAGTACTTCAATCGTTTAACTATTTCTTTTTGGAGACCGTCGGACTTTTGGAAAGGGAAAGTGTATGTGTAGAAGTTTCTTAACTTGAGATCTCTGTTGCCATACAAACTGCATTGAAAGTTCTGAAATGCGCAAAATTGCCTACTGCTTTTCTTCTCTCATAATATATGTGCCATTTCTGTTCGCAAAATCTCATCTCATGTCGATGAGACATGGAACTTTGATGATAACAAAGACTCACCAGCCCTGGAAGATGTAACAGATCTTGATTGATTTTTTCATCTCCATTCTTTACGTCGCAATCCAGATGATGTGTATGACCGCGACTAAGCACGGGTACAATCTGAAATTTCTAATCACCAAATCGTTGCCTTTCAAAACAGCAGCATACATGGTGTAATAAAGACGTCTCAATAAAATTTATATGTTCGCCGTCAACAGAGCCTTCTCAGAAATCATTATTAAACTATCAGAATTTTCGTGCATGATTATTATGAATCCATTATGTTGATGATGTTTCTGCTGCATATACGGTATCGTCCGTTAAAACCTGCGGAAATAAACGCAGATATCGCGCAGATTTTAAGAAGGAAAGGCATATACTGCGCAAGAGCTCCTTCCAGTCTGCAAAATGTGCAAAACCAGCTTGCTGGGCGGGGTGGCAGGAGTTCCCAAAACCTAGCCGCTTTTCCTCGCAGGGGCACTTGGCACCTCCAGAAATCGAAGGACATCAAACCTTTTCGAGGCCAAAGGGCGACTACGCCCATCCCTCTTCCCTCTAAGTGCCCTCATTCTGAATTGTGTACACGTACTGTAAGACGTGCTTCATTGTATATGAGGATAATACAAATCGAGAAACAAGAAAAATTCTAGGTTTCTGTAAGGGTTTAGAATCCGTAATGACAGTAGCTGAATTTCAGCATTTCGAGTTATGTTTTACTCATTATAAATCAAGCAGAAGTTATGAGTCTGACAAACACAGTATATAACAGAGAAATTAGTCAATTTCACGCAAGTTCTAAAATTGGAACTCGTAGCCAACTCTTCGACCATGAGTTTGGTAACCTAGTGTTGATTGTAGGAAATACTACGTTTGAAAGTTTCTCATTGATATCTTGGATCTTATTGATCATAAGAGTAGTTGGAATGAAAACTCATTCGAATACATGATGGCAGACGAAAGTAAAAAAGTGTAGGTGTTCAGATATCCTAACTATTGGACAAAGCGTTGAGTTGCTAATTCGAAAACTTTGTTATACTCCTTTCAAAATAGGTTTATGGAATGTTGAGAAGGTTTGGGCTCTCAAACTCCTGATGCTAAATCATTTTGTTTAGCTGACCAGTAATGTAGAAATGATCAACTACTCAGACACTGGGACACCGGACGATCCGCGGCCCATTTTTGGCTGGAATTTCGCAACGTCCGCGGCTCGGCCGGAGAAGGGCCTCGGCTCGTCTGCTTTTGGGCCGCGGCTCAGCCGGAGCTGGTTGTCGGGCCGTCTAGTTCATTCAGCTCGAATATAGTAGAACTGTTTTTTTTATGCACTGGCACTTGGAATTACACAGCAAAAAACAAAAATTGAAGCCACCTATGTAGCGGCTTCGGGTACCAAGTCCGACTTCAACGTTGGACAACACAAGGTGCTATCCAGGGATGTACAACATATTGATCTTGTTTCCGCCTTGGAGACTGGAAGGACATCGAAGGCTATGGGCACTGAGGGCAGCCTGATCATGCGTCGTACATCACGCAAGTATTCTTTATGCTAAGATTCAGGGAGCGGCCGAGCCGCGGACCTTATCTGATATGGGCCGCGGCTCGGCCGGAGTTTCATTATAAAGATTTTGGTCCGCGGCTCAGCTGGTGCAATGCTCCACCCCCATCATTAAGGCCGCGGCTGAGCCGGAAAGGCCTTTTCAGGCCGCGGCTCGGCCGGTCCCAGTGTCTGAGCTAATATTCCGAATGACCCGGATTTTGATTTGAAAGATTTTATGCAATTTTCCTCCTTTGAAAGAATGTTTAAATGGTGCTTTCTAAAAGGATGGCATAGCAGAAGTTTCCAAGCCGCCTACTTGAGAAATGATAACTATGTTCTTCGTTTTTTTCTACTTTTTTTCTTTCTTATTACCTTAATACCTGGTTCTATGTTCTCGCTGCTTGCACATCTCACCACGAGACCAGTAAATGAGTGGAGCAATGGGCAGGGTCTGACCTCTGAGGCGGAGGTGCTAGAACCCTCCTGGTTGCGAATGCTGGTGCGAAGTTGGTGCGAGGAAAGGTGCTAGGAACTCCTGCACGCCCTCCCGCTTGCTGACTCATTGCCAGTGTTTATGACTATTCAACGAACCAAATCAAACCATGATCTTTCAGCTTTAGGATGTGCTGACTACATGAAGTTGCAATTAAAACAAATAAGAATCTTTACCCAAAAAATCGAGCAAATTCTTCTAGGTTCGTGGCAGACTTAATTTGTGTCAATGTAACCTCCTTATCAACAGGTCTTACTTAGAACCCATGAAATAAAGCCGCATGATATAGCTCAGCGTCTGCAATGCGACATCTAAACTGAAGATCGGGCAAACTCTTGAGATATGTTGAAGCTTAGAAAGTGATTTTAGTTCAAGATTTTTTTTTGTATCCTGATTTATTCCTTGTGTTCCACACTGTTTCAGTCAATAATCAATAGAATATTCATTCTCCGGCAAACTTTCTCTCACGATTTTTCGGAGCGTGGTAGATCTGGAGCAAGCCATTGTAAGCTGTCGTGTAAATCATATCTCTGTCATTGGTGACAAAAAGGCGATTCTCTTTGCCTGTTTACCATGGAGAGGTTTTGGTAAATACAATATGTTTCTGCTTTTAGAAAATTCTCTTAGCCCTCTCAGACCCCCAGTTTTCTACAGGCATCTTACGCAGCGATAAGTCTATTAACGAAAGCTAGAGAAAAAAGCTATGAAGTAGAAAATCTATGCGCAAAATGCGATACTTCCTTGCAAGTGAAGAACCCATCCAACATCTGTTACACGGCTATTAAATGCTTAAAGCCTGGAGGTACTATAAAAAAACGGCTGATTTGAGAGGATAAGATCGCTTGTTTCATCATGAAGATCGAAGCAAAGTATATTGGAGGTTGATGCTAAAGCTTTAAGGCCAACAACGTGACGTTTTCTAACATCCTGACTTTGCCACATGTTTTACAGACTAAGCAAAAGTCAGCCTTTACTTTAAGTAGACATTTACGCTGACAACTTTTTTATTTTTGTCAATCTCAAAAACTCCTTGCGGGGGATCGCAATCACTGCTCGGCACAAGTGGCTTACGAGGAAGCTGGATATCGTTTTGGGGGTAAAAGCAGAGGGGATTTCGTTTTTACGAAGCGTGTATTAAGTTACTATGTTGTATATGGAATAAATCAACCGCTTTGTGCAAAATCAGAGTCTCGGCAGTGGAAGAAATTTTCAGGGACCTTTTGGCAAGGCAATTTAATTGGGATTCTCATATGAAATTAACTGAGTAAAAACTTTTGAGTGGTGGACCAACTTCACGCCCATCAAGGCAACAAATTTTTGCAGCCCTACCCCCTACAAACAAAACTTATCCCATAGCAACCCCCTTAAACTCCTTTTATTCAGAGAAGCAGGTACAGTCGAGTAGATTTTCTGCTTAATATAGTGTCCCTGCAGACGCGACAACGCTGGGGCGTCAATAATTGCCTGACGAGTTCCCGAGCTAGTGTTTTCCAGTGTTTTCTTTGCTTTCTATGCTTTTTAGGTGATTCGTTGCTGATAAAGAAGAAAAGGGTAAGTTAGAGAGTAGTTTCTGTTTTCGAGAAGTTTTATCATCGCATATTCACAGATATCCACGTGGAAGCAGTTCGCGTCAGCTTCTTGTCTATTTTCTTGTCACTTCATGTCTCTTTCTTCTTGTGAGGTACTTCTTTGAACGCTAGTGAGTTTTTACGATTGACTTATTGTCTTTATCACATGAAGTACTTGAGTAGAATGCTATTTCTTATGATGAAAGCCGAAGCTGCTGCAAGACAAGCCAACTAGCGTTCAAAGATACGCCTCACAAGAAGGAGGAGGTTTGAAAGAAGAAGTGACAGAAGAAAAGGAAATGACAAAAAAAAATAGATAAGAAGCTGACGCGAAATGCTTCCACGTGGATATCTGTGAATATGCGATGATAGAGCTTCTCAGAAAACAGAAACTACTTTTAACTTACCCTTTTCCTCTTTGTCAGCAACGAATCGACTAAAAAGCATGAAAAAAGCAAAGAAAACACTGGAAAACACTGGAAAACACTAGCTCGGGAACTCGCAAGGCATTTATTGACGCCCCAGCGTTGTCGCGTCTGCAGGGACACTATATTAAGCAGGAAATCTACTCGACTGTACGGGGAACACGCGGAAGGCGACAAATGCCCTGGAACAGACACGACTAGTGGCCACGCCCTGTCCGAGTTCTCGTCAACACTCGTCCTTCCAATCTTTGTACTGGAGCGCGTCTGCACGCTTTCTACATGTTTCGGTTCTTGTGTGATACATTTTTGTCTCTGTTCTTGTCTATCCTTTACGGTTCTATATTTTTCACCTTTTGTGTGAACATATCTGCTTATAGGGGTATGAGATGTATCATTGATGCGGGAGTTCCTTCATGTAGTTGCACATATAAGCGAAAGAGGAGTCGTCACCTGACTCATCAGAGGTATGACCTTTCTTGTGTTCTGTGCTCTACTTTTCCATTTCATCATTTTCTTATTTAGATATCACCTTATGTCCTCCCCCTATTAGCTAGCCTTTTCGTTATCATCAAAATGTTTGCGCGACTTAATCATTCCATTTTAGTTGAGATATTCGAGGAAGATCGCTTTCAACTTCGTGCGCCGCCATTGCTATGGACTTATGAGGTAAGAGCTCTCACTCATTCGTTCTGCTTGAACTTCGCCGATCGTTTTTTTTTTTTTTGAAGGATGGATCTCACGCCTAAGTGCAATCGAACAGAGGAGAGCTCAAGGGCCATTGACGTGAGCATTGTGTAAACTCTGCTACTTACACTCGAGTTATCAAAACCAAATTCTACTTAAGTTTAACTTTTGTGTATTCATATGTTTTTTTATTTTGCCTATCCTAACGGTCCTAGGTTCTTGCCTTTTCTTGAAGAAATGGTTAGACTTAACATGACTTCATTGACTTGTAAGCAGTATTTCTGTATACATAATGGTCCCTGATACCGTTGTCGATTATGACTATGTGGAACAAATAGACTTACAAAAGTACTTTGGAAACTTTGTACAGGGATTTCTTGCTTTTGAGGTGAAGTTGTACTCTACATTGCTGAGTGATATTATCATTTTCTCTTTTTGTCCTATATCTGGTGCGATTTTGTTGCGAATAAAGTTGTTTTTCTTTCTGCCCTGTCAAACGAAGAATAGTGAGCAGAAAAAATAAGATGAACTTAAGTATTGACAAAGGCTAAATTCTGAAAGATATCGCGGCTATATTGAGTTCGAGGTCCGGCTGGATACAAATTGAATTTGACATTTTGCCTGAAAATGAGGATTCTTCTTACTTTGAGACTCGAAAGAAAACTGCTTTGCAGCATTTATTGTGTTTGATTCATCTCTATCCGAATGATAGCTACATAACTGCATAGAACTGATGCAATTCCGTTATTCTTATTCAATGCAGAAGCTAATCGAAATGTCATCGGCTTCCAGATTCGTAGAGGTGTGGAGGCGGAGTCTTGCCATCTCACAGCGGGGCGGTTTTTGCTAGCGAGAGAGTACGAAAAGCAATGCTATAACATGGAGGTTCAACAAGTTTATCCTTGTTACCAAACAAAGTCTGCAACACACCTCCACGCGAACCTGGCAACTGATCATATGCGTGAGTTAGATGATGACCGAAATCGAATTTCGCTGCCAAATCTCACACTCAATCAGTTAGCTATCAGCAAACAATCTACGAGTCTACAACTTGCGTTACGTAACTTTCCTTATACACTGAGTGATCACATCTACCAATTTTACACAACGAACTCTTATGGACAAAACAGAGTAGTCGAAGAGGGCACCGCCACCATTCAGGTGCCAGCCTATGCGCCACAAGAGCGTCAATCTGACTAATTGACTCGAGGCCAGCACTAAACAGCAGGCAATGGGAGGCGTGGCCATCGTTCCCTCGCCTCCGCTGGGTTTTGTCGCCTTCCGCACCACACCCCGACTGTACTTCTTTGACAGAATACTGTATCTTTGGAGCATATGAAGTGTGCAGAACTTCGAAGCAGCGATGGAAGCATCGCTTACCGTGTTGGCTCGCTCTGACTCAGTCATTCTGGATTTCAAGCTCGAAATTTTCTAATTTGGTTGCAATGACTAAATTCTATCGTATGCTGAATGACAACGTCAGCAGCCCCATGTCAGCTAACGTGAAGTACGACTGTACCTCCACATAGCATGTTCGAAAAAATCAGGACTGCCTGATCTATACAAAGTCATATGAAAATCACTTATTTAATAACCTAAGAATCATTTTAGGTAAAGATGAGCCTGCGATGTCTCCCTAAGATTGCAAACATTTTTGTAATTATAAAGTCCTCAGAACAGACTTATCAAGACAGTTTTCATTACCGAAACCGTAAAGTTCGGATTTGAAGTGCATGCAACCTCGAAATGGGTTTACTTTTACGTCCCACTTCAAAAATACTGCGCTAGCGTTCTCAGATCTACGAGAACTTAGCTGTAAAGCAAAGTATTCCAGTCAGGATCTTCGTGACTGGTTTTCTCAAAATGATGGGCCTACTTCTGAATCCTACTGTCAGGCGACGTAAGCATTTGGCTCGCAAAATGGCATTAATCGCAGTTCTAGAGGTAGTTAATAGCATATGTTTGAAGCCGTACAGAAGGGTTGTTTCCTGAAAACTTATGAACTATCCCATATGATTACGTCGTCCAGAGGAATCGCAAAAAGTAATCGTGAATTAGTATGGACTGACTGTTGGGTTGAGTTTTCCTTGTAAAGAAAACCAGAAAAAGATTGTCCATAGCGCTCGAAAGCTCTACAGATGTGATTTTTTCAGATTGTGTGTTCATTTTGTAACAAAATCTAGTATTTTTTGAGCTCATCAACTTAGCGTTCACAAGAATATGATCCGGCCATTCTCGAAGAATTCAAAAGTGGCTTCTCAAAATAGACTCTCAAGCTTTCAAGAAGAAAAGTTGATTTCTGTAGTGCTTCTTGCGGGTTGCTCAGTAGTGGCCCGCTCTGCTTACGGTTTCCGAAATAAAAATGTTAATAATTTTCTGTTCTCGACTTTCATCTAGTATAGATCATTGCTACAGCTTCCAGGCATAGCGAATAATTCTTGATGTTCGGGATTGATTCTAGTGACTATTTTGACTATAAGAATCAATAGCACAAATCAGATACTATTCGTACGAATAAGGCGCTCATAGCATTTTAGGTTCTGCAACGTTTTCATCTCATTTTCTTCAAGATTATAAATGCTATCAACGGAAACTTATACATAGTGATGAGCAATGGAAATGTCTCCACAAAAAGAGCAATGGAAAGAGCAATGCGCAAACCGTGTTTTTGAGACATTAACGGCTAGAACCTTTATGTCTCATATAGCTTTCATCCACAAAATCTCGTTTTTACGAATCAAAATGCCGGCGAAAATTTGCGGTTCAAAAACAATTATGTACAATACGATCGTAATTCTTGAAAAAGGGACGCACAATTGCCCTGATTCATGTGACATCACCGTAGCGTGGCTATATCTCGCTTTAGAGGGGATAAGTTCTTAATTCAAAAGCACCCCTTCGACTCAGCCCGGCGCGGCGCATCTTGTAATTTATAGAAGTGCTCACTTGGACACAGTAGGAGCCCAGATCCCACAAATCGTTTCAGATTTTGCTTACGGTACGCGTCGTTGTATGTTATGCGTCGCGCCAAGCTGAGTTGCTTGGTAACATATGTGGTATGTCTATTCTATTGCTTTCGTTTCGAGAGCACACGCCTAGTAACAAAAGGAATAAAAATTTCCGAAATGCCAACAGTTAAGACATTTATACTGAGATATTTCCCACCAATTTTTATCCGTTTTTTTTGATGTCAACACTCTCGTAGCGAAGTGGCGTGCAAAATCGAAAAGCTGAGACTTACCACAGCTAGAAAGACGATGCACAGCTTCATTTTGCTTGCGACCCCATCCTACAGTGGAATATTTATATCGATGAACCAGAAACTGTAGAGCTATTGCTGCGTCAGTGGCAGATGATTTTCTATTGCAGTAGTACAACCCCCCACCATGTCTCGCTGAAAAGATTTGACATCATTCCCGCAACAATCAATGGCACATACAGATCAGCTGAAAATTGCACTAAATCCGAGGAAGCAAATTTCTGCGGTACTACGTAACAGGTGTTGAGGTCAAATTTCATTCTAGGTAAACACGCCTCTTTAAAATGTTGAAAAAAACCGTGTTCTCGTCAGTAATGCTACGATGAGAGATTCTTTAGACAAAAGTACTGCTTAGCTTTTTTTGTTCGTTAAAAAACTCGACCATTTTTGATAAACATTCTATATCGCCAATTTCATAAAATAAAAGCAAAAATGGGCAGCCCCATCTACATGCAAATTTCCTCCCTGCGTCAAAGATCTTTTTCGCCTTTTTCGCGCTCCCCAGTGTAGATTTTCGCCAGCGTAGTGAATAGGCCCATCTAAGTAGAAAATCTCGAAATCGATTTCTTGCTCTGACACTGCCTTAAGCAACATATTTAGGTATAACTTATGCAGAGATTCCAACTGTGTCGTGAAAACGGAAATGAGAACATAACGGCAGAGCATGCGACCTTAAGGGAATACCGCTTGGTAAAGAGTCATTTATGTCCTAAATCTCGCTGACCTCTGGCAAGAAAGCGCTATTTTGAGATCCGCTTATCGCCGACGATTCTTAGTAGTAGCTAGTATTTCTTCTCTCAATGATGTTGTGCCTTTTCAGAACGTTTTCAGTATTTTCTATCTCCTCCAGCTGAAATGTCGTTGTTTCGTAAGCGTTCCTTTCTCTAACTCACAGTTTGATTCCTTTGTATAAAACAACATGGAGCTTTTTGCATATGATTGCGGAGATAGAATTAGCTCTATTGCGTGACTAAAATCTTGCGGTATTCACAGAATGTATAGATGTGCACCAGTGGCGGTCCTAGGATTTTCATCCGGGGAGGAAGGGGGGGCAAACTTTTTTTTCAAATGGAGGTACGTGGCCATTAACCACGCACTCCGAAAAAACTTTAGGGGTGCTTCTCAAAATTTTTGCGGGTCCCCAACCCCTAAAATCTGGAACAAGGGGGCGTGACGTCAGCCACGCCCCGAAGAATTTTTTTACAGGGCTAATTTGAGTTTTTAAAATTTTAAAAATTATTTCAATTGGTTCAAAAAATAAACGAGTCACTTGCACATTTTTATAACCCACGCGATCAAAAATTTCGCGGCTCATTCTCGGGAGGGGGAGGGAGAGGGGAAGCGCGCCCTCCCCCTTGGTCCGCCACTGATGTGCCTATACATTGCCACGTCTCCACCTCTGTCTGTATCGCGAGCTGATCGTTCATACAGGGTGTCCCAAAAGTATGTATGCACTATATGATTGTTAATATCACTCTTCCCAAGAAGTATTTTGCCTTGCTTCAGATACCGTTTTGTACAGCTGGCTTCAACTTAGGTTTACAGTAAAGAACGAATCACCCATCTCTCTTGACTACTGTAGGATTACGGTAGAAACTTCAAAGAGGGTTTTAAGCCATGAAAGACCATATTTTGCCTCAGAAAGGGAACAAAACAGCCTGAAAACTTTTACACTAGGCTAATTAGAGTTGTTGATTCTAACTGTAAAGTTCCTAACTTTTCATTATGCTTCATTGAAGAGTTATGCCGGATAGGAGGTAGCGGCCATTTTTTCTATGTTCCTAAAAAGTGCGGTTACACCGTTTAGAAAGCTTCGCAATCTTGTGAATAGTTGAGTATTAGACTCAGCGTCCATAAAAACCCTATTATACAAGTTTTCACATTTTGTTAAAAAATTTGAAACGGCAGCTTTTTCCACATTGACACTATATGTTTCAAGTTTCTACCGTAATCCTAGAGTAATGAAGAGAAATAATTGATTCATTCTATACTGCAAATCTAAGTTGAAGCCAGCTCTACAAAACAGTACTTAGAGCAAGGCAAAAGACTTCTCGGGAAGAGAGATATCAACGATCAAACAGTGCATATATACTTTTGGGACACCCTGTATAATCAAGCAGCACAGCATGTCTACGAAAGTCACGAGTAGGCCAGTCCCCTTTCCCCCTTCCCCTCTCACGTGTAGCTGCTGTGTGGTCGCTGCTTTCGGTAATCATGGAACAGTAATGAAAACTATAAAAGGAGAACTTGCTGACAACAAACACCCGATCTCACGAGTTGCACGAAAGGGTTGCAGGTATCAAGCTATTTCCGTACATGACGATTCCTGTTCTCTTTCCAGGTCGGGCAGTGGCGTACTTAATATTTCCATTCGGGGGAGGGGGAAGGGAAGAGTGACAAAAATCTTTTCTGGTGGTGCTTGGCGTCAGCCTCACACTCCGCGAGAGTTTCTGGTTTGCTTTTCAATGTTTGCGGGGTGATAGGCCACTTGTCATTTATACTAACAAACTTTGAAAGGAGTCATGACTAGTTAAAAACGAGATTTCGAAGAAAAACTTTTTGCTTATCAATTCATATTTTTCTGCGCGTTTGTGATATGAGCTTAAATGGATGTGTGGTATTGCGGTTTGCTGCTTCTTACGTCTTTATAGCATTGAGAAATGTAAATTCTTTTGAGGATTATAGCATGTCCAAGTGAGAACTCGCAAAACGAGCATGACTTTTGCGCCTACCCAATACCATTGGTTCTCTGAGTTTGTATCTTTGCTATACTTTGATTTAACTAGCCTCTTGCTTGCGTATTGTAAGGGTTTATTCTGTTGTTTTTACTCCATATAAAAGTTATTTCTCTGAACTCCCTTTCTAAATTGGTACACTTGGCATTCTGATATATTTCTCCCTTTTCAAGCTTTGTAGTAACGCATACTGTATCGCGGAGCGATCGCAAATATGTAAGCGACGCCTGGGAACGGCCGGCATGAGATGCTGCCTGACCGCTATCATGCCGCGATCTAACAACAAGCGAGAAACGGTACTAAAAGGGCATGATGAAGCCGAGGGACATTCTTGCAACATTCTTTCTTGCCTCGGTACGCTGCTCGACGCCGGCTCACGCTTCACCGCCTTCCACGCGTCTTGGGATAGCTGGTATCCTTGATCATTGTTTTATCTGGTTACTGTATTGCAGTTATTTTATCTGTCTATATTGTAGTTTCCGATATCCGATAAACGAATACGCTAATCTGTGTGTCAATCATCCAATATATGGTGCATCGGCCGGGAATCGAACCCGGGCCGCCCGCGTGGCAGGCGAGCATTCTACCACTGAACCACCGATGATTGTAGTTTCCGATATCCGATAAACGAATACGCTAATCTGTGTGTCAATCATCCAATATATGGTGCATCGGCTAAAACGGAAACAGGTAAGATTCAATTGCTAAGCTTTGCATGCAATTCCGCCTTGCTTATTGCACCGTAGTACTTGGAATCATTACAACCGCGTTTTTGGCCTAACTATTCATACGCGGTCCTGAACTCTCAATTCACTCGGTGATTAGCGAGCATTCAATTTGTACGCTGAATCATCCTTTATTGTACAAGTATCATTTTTTACGCCAATTACGCCTTTCTGAAAAATGGCTGGGCCCTTTGCATTAAAATCTCAGAAAGCGCTTTTAACTCGCTTCTGCAATAACTTGAACAATGTGATATCGCGCTATGAGGGGGATGTTTCCTTGCAAGAAGATTCCTTTGAGCGCTTATCACTTATTGTATGTGAATTGAAGGGGACTTCCAATTTAGTCTTAGAACATCTTGGTAAATTCGCGAACATGGTAGACGCGCTAGCTGACTCATTGACCGAAGAACAAGAAGCGCAAGCGCTTGAGTACATGGAAAAAACACAAACCGCCATTGATCGCGCAGAAATGCTCATAATACAACTTGACGCACGAAATGCAACAATAACAAGTGAGCGCGGGCAGTCAGCGCACTACGTAGGACAAAGACAACAGTCAGGGAATGTGGGGCAGTTGGAAATGGCAAAAGCAACGCTCCCTGCTATTCCCATCCCCACTTTTAATGGGAAAGTGTGGGAATTCAGTAATTTTTGGACCTTGTTTGAAGCGAGCGTTCATACTCAACCGCTTCCAAAGCTCCAAAAATTTAATTACTTAGTAAACGCATTACGCGGAGAGCCACGCGATCTGATAAGGCGCTTTGCGGTTACAGACGAAAACTACGATAACGCTGTGGAACTCCTGCGCAAAAAGTACGGTAATGAGTCACAACTTATCGCGATACTACAGACGCGACTCGAAAATACGAGGGCCGATCAAGGGACCATAACAGCGCAAAGAAAACTTTTGGAAACGCTACACCCCATCATAACGCAGCTAGAAAAGTTAGGGGTTTGCCTAGATGGTTCCTTTCTTGCACAAAAGGTGCTATCGAAGTTTACGGCAAAACTTCAACGCAAGGTTCTGGAACGTCAAATGTCTCGGGAAAGAGGAGAACAAGACTGGAAACTCCAGAACATCGTCATGGACTTGGACTCACTGATAAGCATGGAGGAGCGAGTCAACGACATGGTCAGCAGGAATACCGGTCACGGCACCGTCAAGGAAGACGAAATTCAACAACGTCGAAACGCCACACGCGGGTCACCAAAACCCACATCCTGCATATTCTGTGATACCATAGGTCACAATTCGGTCAACTGCAGGGTTTACGACACGATGGAAAAACGTCGTAAACTATGCAAGAAAGACAGTTATGTCTAAACTGTGGAGGAAAGGACCACTACGCCAGAGACTGCACCGTTGAAGGATGTAGGAATTGCCCAGGAAAAAGGCATCATTACACAATTTGCCCAAGACGCTTTTCGAAAGCAATTGGCAACAAGGATCTAGAACGAAGACAAGCCTCGCAGCAGCAATCCCGCACGCCACCGGTTAGGAAGACTGAAAGTACTAAACAACAACGAGGCAAACAAACACGGGCACACCCAGTTAGCACCGAGATTCCAGAAGAGAACCACGAGGAACTGGGAGAAACGCAAGAACCTAGGACCATTCTTCACGCCGAGGAAAAGGGAACGCTCGGAAGAGATGGGTCAGTACTACTTCTCACAGGCTCAGCAAGAATCTACAACACTGCTGGCAAGGAATGGACTGACGTCGAGATACTTTTCGACACGGGGGCAGATCAGTCCTTCATCAGTGCAAGCTTGGCAAACAAGCTCAACCTGGAAAGCTTAGGGACAGAAAGCTTCCAGATGTTTACATTCGGTTCACATGAAGCAAAGCCAACAGTGTGTGAGATGACGCAGCTCGAGCTCTGGGATAAGGAAGGTAAAAATCATAATGTGCGGTTATACACTATACCTATACTCACGGAGAAAGGAAAAAAAGTGACACTAAGCGGCGAAGACTTGAAGTTCTTGGAAACGCATCAAATACCTCTCTCGACAACTAACCAAGTAAGGGAATCCAACCCACAGATTTTGCTTGGTTGCGACCAGCTCTGGGACTTCTTGGAAAATGTGTCGCCGAGGTTCACGCTTCCATCAGGTCTATTGCTCATCCCTTCCAAATTGGGCTACCTAATCACAGGGAAGCAACAAATGCCCGAGACTGCTGCGAAGAAAGGACGAAAAGCTTGTTCAACTTCTCTTTCTACGGTACGAGTATTCACCAACCTCAGTGAAAGCCTCGACGAAGATAGAGAACGCTGGGACAAATATTGGACCATAGACTCCTCGGGAATTTGCGAGTTCACAGGAACAAAGAACGAAGAAAAGATTGCCACGCAAGAAAAAGTGGAGAACTTCTTTAATTCAACAATCGAGAAGCGCAATGACGGATATTATGTGCGCTTACCATTCAAAGAATCACATCCACCGTTACCCACCAATAAAGCTATAGCAATGAAACGCTTGGGTCGCATATTAGAAGCCTTGGAAACAGACACAAATGTGCTTCAAAACTACGCGGACATCATCAAAGAACAAAAACGGAAGGGTATTATTGAAGTGGTCCCAAACGACCAACTTCAACAAGGAAACCATTTACACTATATCCCTCATCAACCCGTGATAACGCCGCATAAGGAAACCACCAAGCTGCGCATCGTATTTGACGCTTCCTCACACTTCAAAAACAGTCCGTCCTTGAATGATGTGCTCCATCAAGGGCCAAGTATACTCCCAGAGTTATTTGGTATGTTGATACGCTTTCGCGCAGCAAAGTATGTAGCAACAGCCGACGTCGAAAAGGCATTTTTGCAAGTCCACCTTAATGAGATCGACAGAGACGCTACGAGATTCCTGTGGGTTCACGACGTTAACCTCCCTCCGGAAGGAGATAATATCGTTACTTATCGCTTTACAAGGGTAACGTTTGGTCTGAATGTCTCTCCGTATTTACTAGCGGGAACAATACGCTATCAAATGCAGCAGCAAGAAACAAACGAGGCCCTCGCAAGCGACATACGCGATAATCTTTATGTGGATAATCTAATCCTTCCGGCGGATACAGAAGATGAACTCCAAGAAAAAGCCCAAGCTTCAAGACGATTCTTTGAGGATATGGGAATGAACCTACGCGAATATCTCTCGAATACCCATATATTAGAAAAGGTCTTGAATAAGGAAATTTGCGCAACGAAGCGTATCCAAAAAGTATTGGGTGTCACATGGAACGCGGATGAGGACAACTTGGTCATCAACTGTACGATACCGCCCTCGAAGTCAGTAACGAAACGCAGTGTCGCACGCCAAATAGCATCAGTCTATGATCCTTTAGGATGGCTAGTTCCATTGATGATCAAGCTGAAAGTATTCCAACAAAATCTGTGGAAAAACCCCCGAGAATGGGATGACCTCATTGATGAAAAACTACGCGAAGAATGGGTTCAGCTTGAGAAAGGTGTAGATGGTTACGAAAACTCAATCCCCAGAAGGTTAACGCTAGGGACGCAACCTTATCATCTCGCTGTATTCGCTGACGCAAGCGAAATAGCCATGGCAGTATGCGCTTATGTTTTCAACGAACAGTTCTCTTCACTGGTTATGGCCAAATCAAAACTTCCTTCCGTAAATGGACATACAACGATGCCCAAAATGGAGCTGAACGCGTTAACGATAGCTGTGCGATTGGCAAATTCAGTCTCCAAAGCAATAAGAGAAAGAAGTAAGGAATTTTCGCGAACAATCATCATTCTATCGGATTCACAGATTGCTTTGAACTGGCTTATGACCAACCCATATCAGGATAGAGCAGGGGTACTTGTTAGAAACAGGACTAACGAGATTCGCGACATTGTCTCGGAACTAGAAAAGCAAGAGAGCCACGTACAATTCAAATACGTGACAACGGAAGAAAATCCCGCGGATTTAGGCACTCGAGGAACAAATTCGGAAGGAATGGATAGCGACATGTGGTGGCACGGGCCACATTTCCTGCGCAAACCTCTGGCTGAGTGGACGAACCTAAATTACACGCTGTATAAGGAAGATCAGCCCAAGGCAACAGCATTAGTGTCACGAGCAAGAGCGATCCAAGAGACATCGAACCAACATCCTTGGGATCTCTCCAGATTTTCAACACTGAAAAAAGCAATACGCACTGTGGCAATAGTATTGATTTTCATCAAAAAGTTACTACATAAACGTCCACTGGAAGAGCGAGGGGAATACCTCCCAGAGTTACAGGATATACAAGATTTACCCATTCCCGCGACGGCTCAATCCAAACGAGCAGCGCGAAGGGCGATCATACGCTACCACCAGGAAATTTATCTCTCAAAGGAATACAGAAAATCAATGGAAAATACGCTGCACCTATTCCAAGATCGCCTACACATATGGCGTTCAAAAGGAAGATTGGAGATGTCATCCTTAGAAGAAGACGCGAAAAATCCGATAATCATAGCGCCAAAGACGGCACTGGCAAATCTGATCATTCGCGAAGCCCACGGAAATTATCACAGTGGTGTAGAACACACGATGGCCAACGTCAGAGCGCAGTATTGGATCCCGCAGTTACGTCAACAAGTGAGACACTTGATCCATGACTGCGTTAACTGTAGGAGATTCAACGCACTGCCATATCACTATCCGGACTCTACGAATTTACCAGAAAGAAGAGTTCAAAGAGGACGGCCTTTTCAACACATTGGACTCGACTTCTTTGACCTCCCCTCGGTAGATGAAAACAAAAGCTCCAAAATCTATGGATGCATCTTTACTTGCGCAGTTACACGCTTAATCCACTTGGAGTTGGTAGCCAGTATGAGCACCGAAGATTTCCTGAACGCGTTAAGACGATTTATAGCGCGCAGGGGCATTCCGGAATCGATCACTTGTGATAACGCTCCAACTTTTCTCTTGAGTGAGCAGATCCTTAAAGACGCTATAACTCGAGAGATTACCGATCTTGAAATTGATTGGCACCACATCACGCCTTATGCCCCATGGCAAGGCGCGTTTTATGAACGTCTTATAAAGTCAATCAAACAGTCGCTGTACAAGGCCACAAGAGAGGTGATCATACGTTCCTACGACCAAATGGTGACGATAATGGCGGAAATAGAAGCTTGTCTGAACTCACGTCCGCTAACATATCAGGAGGTCAAGCCGGACACGCTTGGAATGATCCGCCCAATCGACTTCTTGCAGAAGGACTGGGTTATAACCCTTCCACTATGCGTAAATCCGTTAACGGACGATGATCCGGATTACTTACCACCCGCCGAGTTAAGAACTTTACAAACACGGAAGCAAGTAGAAGAAGCGCTCACGTCGTCGTGTAAATTGCTGGAACGCTTTTGGAAGATATGGCAGCAACATTATCTGACCAGCCTACGTGAGAAACAACTGAAGAACATTGTAAAGCGGAGGCAAGGAACAGAGGTGCCTGCGGTTGGTTCGGTAGTGTTGGTGAGTGACCCGGTGCTCCCTAGAAACTCGTGGAAGCTAGCGCGAATTACGGAAATTCACCAGGGAGTAGATGGAAAGATTCGCGAAGTTGAACTTACCACGAACAAGCGAAAAATTCGTCGCCCAGTCAACCTTCTCGTCCCGCTAGAAATTGAGGAAGAGGACAAACCAACAACGCAGAGAGCACCAGTTGAAACAGTAAGTGACCAGAAGGAAAAGGTGTCTCAGCGTTATGACCTTCGGCCACGCAAGCAACAACAGTACGTTGAGAATACTCTGACCAACCAGAGATCGAATCTGATTAAGAATTCACGCACAAAATGGTTCCTCTTCTATGTCATGATCTTGACCATACTCTCACCCACAACGCAGGAACGTTCGCATTCCATCATGTTCAGTTGTACGCCCAATGGAGTATTTCTTCATGCGGTTATAAACGAGTCATTCCAAATTTGCGCGGACAACTATTGCAAAACACAAAATCAAGGAGCTCAGTCGCAAGTGATACGCTTTCCGGCAGAAATAACACTCCATGACCACGTGGTTATGTTGAAGTGGAAAAACGGAGAACATACAGAGACGATAAGTACTATCTGTAAAGGGCTTGATTTTTGTGACAATGTAGACTGCTGGTTCTGCTCTACGATCTTACTAAACCCTGAGTGCTGGCCACAAGGGGCGATCATCATCTCAGCAGTCCTGCTCTACATGCTCATTGCGATAGTATATGCGCTCTTATACGTTCCAGTCACCGTTGGGAAACCATTAAGACTCATCCTAAGAGGCTTACATTGGCTCCTAATGGGTGGAGTCAAAGCGGTCGCTTACTCCTGTCTATGGGGGATCCACAAGCTATTCTCGAAAAGGAGGAGAACGAGAAGTGCACGAATGACAACTGCGCTAGCGATTCTACTGAACCTTATTTTCGCTACCAAAATGGTATCGCCAACATGTCAACGCATGAATATTTTCGACCACAAGCGGACCATCTGCACACTAACCAATGGAGTGAGAGAATGTACGGTAACGCTTTCAGAAGTGCTAAAGATAAACGCGCTAAAAAGAGAAGCGTGCCTTAATCTTGTCAGCAACACATCTCTGGTCACCAGTATCAAAATTCGATGGCAAGGCATCAAACTTGACTGTGATCGACAAACACTGCTCTTCACGCGAGCCGTCAGATTGAACGTGATAGATAGCAAGCGCTGTGCGCACATGGGATCTTGTTCAAGGAACAAATGCGCGGATATAAGCAGCTTCAGCCTTATACCCGAGCTAGAACCAGGAAACGCATTCCCAGGAAGAACTGGATGTATAGAATCCTGTGGGGGATGGGGCTGCGATTGCTTCTACCCAAGCGCCGGGTGCCTTTTCTACAGAGTTTATGCAGTTCCAGAGTCAACAAAGGCCTACGAACTTTTCCGCTGCATGAGATGGCGAGAAGAAGCGAAGTTGGAAGTCACGCTAGAGCGGGAGGACAGGGAAACAAGGTTTCAACGCTTTATTATACCACTGACTCCTAATGTTCCTGTCGAATTACCCTCCCTTCGAATAGTGATGACCTCCTTGGCACTACCTCCCATGTCACTACTCAATGATCGATTCATCACCGACGGTGAAAATATCGCGATTTGGAGAGAACAGGAAGATCTACACTTACAGTGTGACTCTGGGGAAGCCGCTAGAAATCTAAACTGTACACTGCGCGACGATTGCCGTTGCGAGGCCGCTGAGAGTAGAGTCAAGTGTCAGTGCTCTTCCTCAGATCTGAGAAAGGTCTTTCAAGATGTAGAGACAAGCCTGCCAATCAAAACCCCGATTTGGCAACTAGAAAATGATCGCGGAGTACTCGTAGCACGAATTCCGCAGATGGCAATGGCGGAATTTATCGTAGACTTCAAGGAAAAGATCAACGATGTCATTCTCGAAGTGCATAATGACGTCTGTACCGTAGAAAACAGCATTTTACAAGGCTGCTACAACTGCGCGCAAGGAGCAAAAGCCGTCATCACTTGTTATGCGAAAACGCAAAGATTAGCAGAGATATATTGCGCCCAAGATGCTTTTGCGGTTCCATGTGGTCCAAAAAACCCTCACTCTACCCTGGTGTTCGCGCTGAATGCCGCAAGGCAAAAAATGAACTGTTCGGTCAAATGTGGAACAATTTCAAAGGATTTCACATTAGTTGGAACACTCAAATATGTAAGCTCGTTACGCGGCCCATTTCTAGCAACCATCCAAGGAAACAGCACGCTGTATAACGAATTCCAGTGGCCTGATCTAGAGCACATATTCAAAACCATGATAGACTGGTATAAGTCAATACTAGTGGCAGTACTAGGGGTTGTAATAGCGCTGTTGATCACCTATTTGACCATTCAATCCCTCGGTTTGCGCATGACATTTCTGCTTGTAAAGTTAATTCGCATGATTCTCTGTTGTCCCGTACGCGGACTGAACGCACTCATTCAATTTTTTCTTGGTAAAAAACAACACAATTTCGATTCGCTTGCACTGCACCAAAAAACCGTCTGATGTCACTAGAAATATTTATCATCTATACTTTATTATATTTGAACCAGTACCCTTTCAGACCATGAGTCGAGAAGATGAACTGTCCCGCTTGAAAGAAGAGAACAAACGACTACGCAGCGCCATTCCAACCCTTCCGATGCCGCCCGTGCTGCTCCAGCAAATCCTCGATCACGCCGGGCAGCTCAATCAGACAATGCGAGATGTCAGCCAATTGGAATTGGATGTATTGCGCATCGAAGGTTCACCACAAGAATGGTCTGATCGGCTAGCTTTACTGCAGATGAGAGAGAATGAATGTGATCGCTTTAGATTAGAGCTTCTTTATTTGAGAACGCAGTTTTGTATGTTTTTTGCATTGCCTCATTTCCTTGTGGCTACGAACGCGATCTCCCTTGACGCCTGGAAAGCTATGATAGCGCGCGAGAGGAGAGACGCCCATGGAATGGAACTGCTCACGGACCAGGAGATCATCAACTTCGCAATCGACGACCATCTGCGCACCGTCACTTCGATCAGCCAAAAACTCAGAGATATTCGCAATCACCTGCAACAGGAGGAACGCACAGAGGTCGCCAGTCGGCAGGCACAGATCCTCGCAGCAGTCACCACTCTCGTCGACAGTGAAGAATCCACGTCGAAAAAGGTGGAAGAGTTTGAAACCAGTCTGCAAGACATAGTCGCAACGCTGCAGGAAGTCGAAAAAACACGACCGCAATCAACATCAGAAGAAGAGACTTCAACACATAGGGAGGAAATCATCGATGCGGTCGTAAACGCCGTGATGAGTAACGTCGACGCAAAGTTGAACGAAATACTGGCCTTAATCAAGAGATCGCAGCCGACAGACGAAAGCACAGGGAATCGAGAGAGTCCAGACGGTGAGAACGCGGCGATGCAGGAAGAAGAAAGAGTGGAAGAACACGCGACGAACGAGCCTACAGAAGCTGTTCAAGAAGCTGTCCATCACGCAGACGACGCAAGGGTCGAGGATGAGCTCCAACTGGAAGAAGAGGCGCTAGGCGAAGAAATTCACAATGAGGAGCCAAACGTAGAAGCCGAGCATCTCGATGAGGAGATTCCTTTCGAGGAAGAGCTGGAATATGTAGAAGAAGCCAACAGCGATGACGAAGCACCACTCGAAGAGGAAGAGAGACGCCAGTTGGAAGAGGAGCGCGAAAGACGTGAACACCAGCGGCAACGTCTCAGGGCAGACCTAGACCAAGCCATTCAAGCAGAACGCGACTTTGAGCGTCTGATAGATGAGCTCTCGCAACGAAGAACCTGCCCACCAAGACGCTTCTCACATGGTTTCATTCTGCGCAGCGAGGAACAAACCATTCAGTGTGTGTTTTGTAAACGCGTCGGCAACCATTATTCAGACTCGTGTCAGACTGTCGCGGACGCAGCGACACGCCGAGATGTATTGCGAGCTGAGCTTCGCTGTGTCATGTGTCTAACCACAGAATGCGCGGAAGACATCTACTGTCGAAAGTACGCAGTGAAATGCTACCACTGCCGTGGTTTCGGACACCATTCGGCCATTTGTGAATTGCCAGAAGAAAGCCAATCAATCCTTGAGCAGCTACGATCTGCACGCGAAGGACTAGAAAGGAACCGCGAGAGAAGGCGCAACATCGAACGCCAGCTACGCGAAGAACGCCAGCAATGAGACGTCACGCGTGAAAAAATATGTTTGGACTGCATTGTATACGCTTCACTTCACGCTTCTGCTACTCATCGCTACGCTTCACTTCACGCCTTTGCTACTCGTCGCTACGCTTCACTTCACGCTTTTTGCTACGCAGCGCTACGCTTCATAAAGCTCCTCTCACGACGCCGGCGGGAGTATCGCGGAGCGATCGCAAATATGTAAGCGACGCCTGGGAACGGCCGGCATGAGATGCTGCCTGACCGCTATCATGCCGCGATCTAACAACAAGCGAGAAACGGTACTAAAAGGGCATGATGAAGCCGAGGGACATTCTTGCAACATTCTTTCTTGCCTCGGTACGCTGCTCGACGCCGGCTCACGCTTCACCGCCTTCCACGCGTCTTGGGATAGCTGGTATCCTTGATCATTGTTTTATCTGGTTACTGTATTGCAGTTATTTTATCTGTCTATATTGTAGTTTCCGATATCCGATAAACGAATACGCTAATCTGTGTGTCAATCATCCAATATATACTGTGCAAGGAGAGTGAGGCCTCTGCTGACAACCGACAAACAACACCCGATCTCGTGAGATAGAGTACTGCACTCGAGCTTTCCTGCACTCGCGAGTTTCAACATCGTAAGTTCTCTGGGGTCATTATTTTGAACAGTGAAATTAAGACTGAAACTTAAAATGAAACTTTGAAACTTAATCTCAAACAAAAGACGTTTGATTTTTTGAGCTTTTTCATCCAATTAAACCTAGACCCGTGGTAAACCTCCATTCATCGCAGTTGACCTGAGGTTAATAGTTCAGAAGAACTTCCGGAAAGCCTGCTACCGCCCAGCTTCAGGGTCAGCTGGACAGTCGAAAGACTGCCCGGTAAGTGCCACAGTCAGTTCAGCAGAATGCCACTTAGCTGAGAGCATTTCAAAATGAACCGAGGGAGATAATGTGCAAGAGGGAGACTCAGACAAAATTTCCGTAAGCTGCTTGTGAGTAACTTACAGAACAATCCAGTCGACATATCCTTGCGGTGCAAAACTCATAAATCTGCACAACTTCAGGGCCCGAGAATCGACGAACAGCTGATTGCGGCGTAGAAATAGGAAAAAACGGTTTTATTCTTTTTTTGCAGAGTTCGTTAGGGTTTTTTTTGAAAGCCATAAAACAAGAATTATTGGGTTATAAAAAAGTTCCGGGGCATTTCTAAAAATTTCATTTTCAAACACATTTTTTGGCTTTCGGTCGGACTTTGACACCAAGTATTGTATAGTGTTCAGTAGAGCGAAGCTAAACCTTTCAATACCGCTTCTGAATTCTATGGATACCAAAGCGTGTTTGATCTGCACATCAAAGAAGGAGATCTTTTCAAACATAAAAAAATTTCGCAATTTTTCTTCCTGCGCCCATTTTTCTGTGCAGTTCAAAGAAATTCGTCCAAATTATGAGTGATCCGATTGAAGAACCTGTTGAAATTTAACTCGCAGCTGTACTCAAGTTTTGCGATTTGTGCTCAGAAATTACAAGCTGTCGAGCTTGCCTTTGACTGCAACTCTTTTCGCAGCAGACGTCGCTTCTGCAAGGATCGCCGCGCCTGAATGTTGGGTCCAGAAGAAGTGTAGGGTATTACCCTAATAATGTTTGCAGTAACCAAAGATTTGGTCCGCCCTGTGCAGAACGAAAAGACTTTAAAGTCAATTACTCGAAAAAATGGTACATTCTTAAGGTAAGAAATGGTCGATTTTTCAGCCTTTTTGGAAAAAAATTTTTGCAGGTGACCCCTTGAAGACGTGGTCCTCATAACAGCCCCAGCAGATCTCTATGTATTTACACCATCTGGGCTCTCCAGCTCTCATCATGCCTGAGTTGATCCTGCACAGATAGGCCACTTTTTGCGTCGACCTTTCTCCCTTCTGCGCATGCTAGTGAACGGCTATGAGGTGCTGAAAAGCCAGCACATAAATATATGTTGTGGACGAAATTCTCTTTGCAATGAAGCTTTCTGAAAAAGGATCAATCTGCTCGAAGTTACAGCAATTTGAAAAGAAATTTGAAGAGCCCCGGAACTTTCTTTACAACCTAATAGTTTATTTTGTTCAATCGCTCGTGTTCCAAGTTCCTCAGTTTTTCATAATATGCTTGTCAAAAGATGGTAGTTTTGTTCATTTATTTGCTAGACGATATTCTTGCTAGTGGTCACCATCGATTTTTTTCGATAGTGGCCGCTATCAAAGACTGCCCAGCGCTGGCGCAAAGGATCACCGCCAGCCTCGAACCATGGCTTTTCACTTTGGATCCCATTCGCTTAGCTGTTCGACCAAACCTGCTCAAGGTGTTTCGTTTTTGAGAGCCCAAGTCTTCTTATGTATGGAAAGCAATCCGCAACCAAATCAATGGCTCACTTGATATATAAGATTACAAAGCTATTAAATTTTGGCAGTGTCGAGCAGAGACGAACCCTTAACGCTGCTGCATTATTCGGCACTGTCATGATTAGGAAGGTGTACTTTCATTGACATCGTTGTCTAAAAGAAGAAGTATTCAATGCGTCTCGATTAATTTCGATTCCTTCAGGTCCTCCATGCTGGAGACTATCAATTGAAGTGCAAACTGCAATATAAATTCAATGGAAGCTTACATGCATTTGCAGTAAGTCACTCATAAGATATAATTTTGCAAAGCCTCGAAATAAAACCAGCATCTCCCAACCTTAAGACGCTTGTGAACAAGCTTCTTCCACCTTTTTTTCCATTTTGGTGCATTCTGACATGCCAGACGTTCAAGTTTATTTATGGATCGCCAGATATACTTAGCATCATTTTCGACGCTCAAAGATAGCCAATAAAAGATCTCGCCATAAAGCTTGGTTTTCCCTCCAAACATCCCAAAAAATTTTTTGTTTATCGCTAAGTCGTTCTTCACCTTTGGTTGGTAATGGTGGACAGCTATAAAAATTCAGGAGGTTTGCCAACTCCTACCTCAAATGGTGTCCGCTTTTCCAAATACGCTATCCAATCCCCCTTGCTCTCGCTCAAAGCTTTGCAAAACTCTCAAATGACAAACTGCAGCAGATTTAAAGTTCCATTGAAGTACATTTCAAGTTGTACTTCTAATTGATAGTTTTCAATATGAAAGGGTAAAAAAATCGAATTTATTGAAGCACATTGAATCTTCCACTCGGTCAATGATGCAATGAAGTGCACTTTTCTTAAAGATGTACCCAAACAGAATAATGCAGTTATTATAAGAGATTTCGGCGAGAATGCAGGAAAGAACATTTATTGCAAATCTGCGATGCGCACCGTTTCTGCCTTGGTTGAGTTAAGGCGGGATAAAAAATCATCTGCAGAAAAGCTACTTGAGAACTCCCAGTAAGGCCTCGGGCAGAGTTCACGCAAATTGGTCGTCACGATTCCATCGCGAGAAGACAACTATTACGAGTTCATTGCATGCCGACCAGCTCGCATTTCCGTTGTGATACTTCTCCAGCCCGAAATTTTTGAATGTAAGCTGGAAAAGGATGGAAATCGCAGCGATTAAATAGCGTGAACTCTGTCCGAGTCCTAAGACGAACAGCAGTGCAGTGCAAAGTGCTCAAGACTGTAACTAGTATAATTACAGTCACATTCCACAGCGAGAACTTATGCGCTACGCTTTTTCAACATCACGTGCTTGTGAACACGTATCACACGTATTTGCTGCACTTTAGCGCATCAGCGAAGTGAAAAGTTTCTTTGATGAGGTCAAAATTGGTTAGATCAAAAAAGTGTGATGTTGAAAACTTTCTAAGAAATCTCGTAAATCGTTGCCAGCTAGATGGTTTTGGGATAGCAGTGGCAAATCGGACAGCAGTTGCGACATGAGTGACGCGGACGTCGCATGATTCATCGCAGGATTGCTTTGATCTTTCATAAAAGTGATGCTTGTAAATAGGCGACTGTATGCAACATAGGCAAGCTCAGTTTCCATTTGAGATTAACAAGTTGACAACAATTTGCCGATTAAACATTACCCTTTTCAAGCCACGAGTTTCTATATTGTGAATTATGTTAAGACTTATACGCTGCCGCAGGACGAAGGCGCAATTCCTTCAAGCGCGATCGCGGCTTTATTAGCCGCAGAGCGCATGAGACGCAGGATGTATCATCGACTCCACGATTCGTGTAGAGGCGGGGTTTTGCCAACTCAAAGCGTAGCGGTTTTTTATAGCGAGAGAGTACGAAGAACAATGCTATGACGTGGAGGTTTAACAAGTTTACCTGTGTTATCAGGAAAAGTCTGCAATACACCTCTATACGAATCGTGGAGACGATCATACAACGGTGAGAATACGCGCGCGCCGCGTTCGCGCCCGCCTAATTAATATTTCTTCTGCGCCTTCGTCATGCAGTAGACTTTATGTATGAGATATTTACATGCTGATATGCGCTCCTCCCACCACATGCAGCTCTGTCACCTGATCATCTGATAGGCTAATTCAAGTATATAACTCATTCACTATCGCGTAAATTTGCACAATGAATGCGACTCGTCACAACCTGGTCTTTTTCCATCATTTACAGATGCGAAAATCATCTGCATCCCCATGTATTTTATCTTATATATAAAGCTGAATGTCTGTTTGTATGTATGTATGTATGTCTGTATGTATGTCTGTATGTATGTCTGTACGTATGTTCCGAATAGAAAATTCCATTTCTGAACCGATCCGGACCAAACTTGGCACACATACACTACGGGCCCCGGCGGGTGTCATAGGCTACTTTTCGTCATCGATCGATATCGATTTTATCGATTTTTATCGATTTTTTTGCTGAGTTCACCTACGGGGGTGGGAGTTGGCACAGGGGGGTAATCGAGCATGGGGATTCCGAATACAATATTGGTTTTCAGGATTATCGATTACTTTTATCGATTTTATCGATTTTTTTGCAAAGTTTGAGCTACGGGGCTGGGAGTTGGCACAGGGGGGTAATCGAGCATGGGGATTCCGAATACAATATTGGTTTTCAGGATTATCGATTACTTTTATCGATTTTATCGATTTTTTGCAAAGTTTGAGCTAGGGGGCTGGGAGTTGGCACAGGGGGTAATCGAGCATGCTGATCACCCCCAAGGGGGGTGATCAGCATGCTCGATTACACCCCCTGCCAAATTACAGCCCCTAGCTCAAATTTTCAAAAAATCGATAAAATCGATGAAAGTAATGGACGATCTTGAAAACTAATATTGTATTCGTAATCTGCATGCTCGATTACCCCCTGTGCAAACTCCCAGCCCCGCAGATCAAACTTTGCAAAAAAATCGATAAAATCGATAAAAGTAATCGATAATCCTGAAAACCAATATTGTATTCGGAATCCCCATGCTCGATTACCCCCCTGTGCCAACTCCTAGCCCTGTAGGTGAACTCTGCAAAAAAATCGATAAAAATCGGTAAAATCGACATCGATCGATAACGAAAAGTGGACTGTGACACCCGCCGGGGCCCGAAGTGTATGTGTGCCAAGTTTGGTCCGGATACGGCGGAGCCGGGTAAGCCAACTAGTTGCCTATAAAAGTGTTTCACAATGTCCCATTGATGTTGATATTTTGATTTCTTTATCTTTTGTGGGTTTCTGAAATGAAGCTACAGAAGATAATGCTGTATGATAGCGTGCATCCTGCGCTCATAAGTGCAGGATCTTCTTCAAAATATCGACATTGATTTGAACTTGCTTCCTTTTTTCAGAGTTTGCTTAATTTCTCTCAGAAACTACTTAAATCAAGGATTTCTTGATTTGTTTTTTTGTTGCGAATTATGTCCCAACATTTTCGTTTTTCCCTAAAATTTTCATCCAGAAAATCCTAGTTTTCTTCTATCCCTCATTTGTTAAGTGCATTGATAACGGATATTTCCATGGCTGCCGCTATCAGAAATTGCCTAGCTTTGCCGCAAAAACCACCGTTAACCGGCCTTGATCCGTGGCCTCGCGCGTAGAATACTAATCACTCAGGCCGCTCGACCAATCTTGCTCAGGTGCTTCTTGAAACCGCCTTTAGGCCAAAAAAGCGATCGCATCCTGATCAATAGGAGAGGACGGCGGACTGAGGCGCTCTACGTTCGACGTAGGCTCGCCCTCAACCGAGTCGCGCTGAATAGAAGTTTACGGAGGGCCTTTATTTTGTAAGAAGGATGTCATTTGTATATGTTGTACATTTTTGGGATAGTGAGATTAGGCTGTACAAACAAGTCTGAAAAAAACAATTCAACGTTTATTGCATCACTCGTGTAAAGCAATAAAGGTTTTGTCTTATCCGAGCATTTGTTAACCTATGCAGGTTTCAAGTCATCTGCTTTTACTGTTATGTTCGGCGATGTTTTTATGCCCAACTAGGTTCTTATCGGAAGTAAGATGCAGTTTTGAGAAACATGGCTACTCAAAATCAAGAGCCTGCAATGTTTAGACAAAAACCGGCGTGGAAAGCTAAAGCTAACACATTGTTCTAATCCTCATGAGTTTGCAAACTTTATGGTTTTTTTTCGCTTCGCTAGCTGACCATTTACTCTTTGATCGCAGCGAGTGATCATTTGAGAATACCCTTTTTTATTAGTTTGGCCTAGAACCCGGAAGTGACCTTTACCCTTTTTTATTAGTTTGACTAGAACCCGGAAGTGACCTTTGATCAACAATCTCCCCAGTCACTGTTGAGTTCGCGCACTCTCCAAATAAACCGTTAACCGTTCTCCATCGCTAATACATACACCTACACATTCATGCCGCAGTACCGGGTAAAAATAGCACACCGTGATATTTTTACCCATCTTGCGATTCATATTCCACTTCAGATAATATGTACAAACGTTTACTTTGTACTTTTACGCCTCCAAAGCGCAACCACACAAAGAGTGGATATCCGGATAGCCCAATGCCTTTATTGCTTTTTTTGTGTGAAGCGCTTCACGATAGTGATTGTGCTCAACAGTCGGAAAGTTCAAACATGTCATAGAATGGAATAGCGAAAAAACAGGAGGAAAGTAAAATGCAATAAAGAGGAAGAAAGAGGTTATGGCCAGAAGACGAAGTTGTTGCTCTATATTTTAAATGTGTTTCTAGCGTAACAAAGTGAAAGCTCGCAAGACCGAATTTGTTGATATACTTTTTAGCAATGCAAAGAATCATAGAGAGTGCATAAATCATGCTGATTCTAACGCAGGTAAGGAATTAATGTCCAGGCTTAAAGGCAGCGGCTCGGCAAAATGACAACTGTGGGATACTTATCGTTCTTGGTTCCGGCTGATGAGCTAAGTCCAAGACTGTGCTTTGTAGCTCCAAAAAACATCATTAACCCGCTTTTCCAGGCGTGCTGTTTAGGCGGGTCGCGAAAGTGGCTGCTGGAGCCAATCACCCAATTAATCCCGAAATGGGTACTGTGTTTTCACTCACGAGCCAATCGCGCTCTAGAGGGCAGGCATACGCCATCCGCCCAAATAGTACCTTTCACGCCGCTGCCTTTAAAAGGGTCCGTTTGGCCACTTTGCAAAAGAATCTCAATATTTACACATTTCAGTCCTAGAAATTGTTTTACATATTATGCCTTCTAAGCTGCTGATTCGCATTATAAGAGGCACAAAATTGAGTACGTTATTCAAAAACGATCCCAAACACCTTTTCAGCAAAGCGAAAAAAATTTTGCTTACTAGTCACATTTGCTGCGGAGTCAATAATACAATAACTATAATCTATCACTCACAAAGGAACTTTCAAATATTTATTATCAGCTCCAGCTTTCACCAGAAGTGTCATAAGAAGATGCTATTTGAATGGGTAAAAGAAGGATCTGACCGTTAAGCGATCTGTGGCTCACTTAAAGGCAGTGTACAATCAAATCTGGGCCTATGAGGATCTTACTTGGAGAGCAATCTTGAAGCTCTAAAAACAGCCCAAGCGACAGCTCGAATGGTGAGCTCACAATTGAGATATTCGCCTCCAAACTGGAACCCGGATCGAATTCGCTTGGATTCATGGCGCGATACATCAGTTTCGCGCGGGACCCACGCCTGTCGCGCCATGAATCTATGCGAATACGATCTCGGGGTCAAGTTTGGAGGCGAATATCTCAATTGAGTTCACCATTTGAGCTGCCATTTGGGCAGTGTCTTAGTTAGGGCCCCAAAATTACTTTCCACATCAAAAAACCCCGCATGCTCAGGTTTGCCTGGACGCTGCTGCCTCTAAGGTGAGCTCAGCGCCGGCCAAGCAGTAGGTAGAAGTTGTATGTGAATCAACTCAGCATGCCGAAGCTTATTAGGGTCCAAAAGTTCTCTCGCACCAGTTTCTTCAAAAATAATACTTCTTCCTGCCACGATGTTTTGCTTGGCATTGACATTATTGGAAAAGGTAAAACATGTACGTTCTGATGGTAGCATTCTCCACACTTCACTAAGCTCTGAGTACAGAGGTAAAAATGGGAAAAAGATGAGACCTTCGGAGACTCGCTGATTTGAGGCAAACCCATCAGAAATCTTGAAACTGCTTCATTAAATCCAATACAACCATTGACATACTTTTCTGACCTCCTCTCTCTGGCTGAGCCAAGTTTGTGATGATGGACTTTTTAAAATCTATCATTTTTTGAAAACAAATGCCAAAAAATCAAATTTCGATCTTGTCCTATTTCCTCTAAAGTCATTACTCTAAAGAATAGCACGGTTAAAAGGAAACTTGTAGCGTCCAAAATGGGAAAGTCAGAAAGCTTATGAATTGGCCATTTTGAATTTTCTTCAACGGGCTTGCCTTTGATCGTAGCATCTAAAGGTTATTTCTTTCTCCATTTTTCTCCCTGCAATCAGTGCTCAGTAGGGAGCAAGCGAAATTATTCAAAAGTAAATGACCACTTTCTCAATTTATGTTGCATATAAAACTGAATGTCTGTCTGGTATGTATGTATGTGTGTCTGTATGTTCAGAATAGAAAATTTTATTTTTGAACCGATTCTTACCAAACTTGGTACATCAGAGACTACTTTTCGTCATCGATCGATATCGATTTCATCGATTTTTGCGAAGTTTGACCTACGGGGTTGGGAGTTGGCACAGGGGGGGGGGTAAGTGAGCAGGCTGATTACGAATATGAAATCAGTTTTTGGGATTATCGCATCGATTACTTTTATCGAATTTATCGGTTTTTTGCAAAGTTTTACCTACGGCGCTGGGAGTTGGCAGGAGGGTAAGTTAGCATGCTGATTATGCTGATTACGAATATTGTACTGGTTTTTTTATCTGCACCTCTTAACGATTATATCGATTTTTCTGCAAAGTCGATCTATGGGATCTGGAGTCACAAGGAGATAAGGGAGGAGGCATGCTGATTGCGAAAACAAAACGGCGATTGGGAACTGTCGAGTAGAAGTGGGCACAGGGAAAGGTCGTACAGGAATAGGAATGGGAACTTTATATAGTGTTTTGTCAGGGCCGGGCGTAGCTGGCTAGCCAAATAGTATTTCTATATATATGAAGCAGTAAAACCTGTGTGTCTGTCTGTCTATGCACATTTCCCACATGAATGATGAATGGTGAAGCTCATTTTGATCTGCTGCCATCGTAAAACGAGTTGGAATTAAAAGAAGGGTAAATTTCGCTACATGAGAGATCAAACACGATGGGCTGGCTTCAGAACGGGGTGGAATCCGTTATGCCAGCTCGTCTGTATAAACAAAACTTAATGTCTGTTTGTCTGTATGTCACTGTGCATGTAAGTATGTTTCGGAAAAAGTTTATTTTGAACCATCCGGACCACTTGGCATTCATACACTTTGGCCAGGCGGGTGTCATAGGCTACTTTTCGTCGTTGGTTGATATCGATTTTATCATTTTCTTGCAAAGATTTACCAACGAGGCTGGAGTTGGCATGTGAGGGACAAGTGAGCATGCTTATTTACGAAAATAATTGGCGGGGCTGGATGGAGCCGGGTTTGCCAGCTATTCTTATATATGAAGCTGAATATCTATTGGTCTGTCTCTGTGTACGTATATTTTTATTTTCAGAAATTTTTATTTCTAAACCGATCCAGACAAACTTTGCACGCATACACTTCAACACGGGCAGGGCCAAGCGTGTTGATGCAACCCTAGGCCCTCTTTTACGACCCCCCCCCCCCCGCAACCAATAACAACAAAGATTCAGCACGAAAACGGTACCTTAATAAATTATTTTCTAGTGACAGATAATGAACTCTTCTGCCGTTTATGAATGTTCGGCATAAGTCATCCATGTTTCAGTGGTACCGAAAGATACTGACAATGGTTCTGGATATTAGAACGTTCTAGACTGTAATGATAGCCTCGTGTTTCGTCCTCCTAAGCGACAATATTTTTTTACAGGGAGGGAAAACGACATATTTGAAGCGCAAAATATGTTTTCGACTAAAAGGCGTATTCTCCTACCTTTTTGCACATTGTTTCCTGTGAAAAACCGTTTTAGCGCCATCCAGAACGATGTCAAAACGTGCATGAGCATGGTACTTTGAAAATCCGTAATTAATGTCAGGAAAAGATTAAGAGGCTTTAATTAATAGTTTTTGTATTATAGTGCCCAGACAAATGAAGGTAAAAGTTGCAGCCACACAGGAGCAGTAAACTCGAAAAAATTTAGATGCGATCTAGCAAATTTAGATGCGATCCTAGAAGCCAAAAACTGGGATTTTTGAGCTCAAAATTCTTTAACTCACTGGAGACGCAACGAAACAGCCCGAAATTTTTAGGAAAGAAAATAGGACGATGGCATCGTAATATAGCAAAATTGCAGCGAGCAGGCCTCCATAGCGGCGAAAAAATTTTAAACGACCCTGGTACGACCCCCCTTTTCATTTTTTGTTGCCATATATGAAATTTTTTAAAAAATCCACACGCTATGAAATATAACCAGATTTTGCACAACTGTAGCGGAGCATCTCCAAATTACAAGTAAATAGTGTGGACCCTTGAAAAACGTAACAAAAAAGTATTAAAAATTATTGATGGTCATCGCTGGTAGAGATGAGCATTTATGTCGAGAGTGTGAGACCTCAGTGATGCTTCGGAACTAGGATTTCTAGGCCATTTGGTATATTTTAACATTCTTGCCACACATACATGCCTAGTGTTTGAGCTTCTGAAAGTGCCTTTAGAATCTCCGGTCATACTTGTGGCCAGCAAGTTCGATCCCCGTCTGCAACACCTTTTTTGCAGGGATTCCATACTTAATTCGGGCCACCTTTCTTACGACCCTCCCCCCCCCCCCCTCCGCCGGTAACCCTTCGCGATAGTCGCATCACACACTTGACCCTGGATGTGGGGTCGCTTTCTTCTAATTCGCTCTGAGCATCCCCTGGTCAGCTTCTGTAAATTAACTTGACTGTTGAGGTTGGAAGTTATACCACTTTGCTACATATGAGATGTTGTACATACTATTAGTTTTCAGTTTTCGCAGAACCTCTGATGCAATCTGATTTTGACTTATGTGTTACTTAGATTTAGGACACAGATTGGATTGTTTGCGTTTTCCAATGCGCTGACACAAATAATCTCAATTACTATTCATTTATATCATGCTTTTGTTTTTGAGCTCTAAGGCGCTCAGATTTTACAACTCATGCATCGCTACTTGTTCGAATTCCTTTGATATTCGCTTAAAAAACCGTCAGAATCTTCAACCCATGGTTTTTAGTTACCCTAAATTTTGCTATTTTTTAAATTTTCGTTTCGAACTTTTGGAAATGATTTGATAACTGTTGGATAGAGTAAACAAAATTCTATGCAAAACAGTTTTTTGGCATCGATAGCTGGCATTTCAGTATTTTTGGAAGCAAGTTTTCCAGAAGTCTTCACATTTAAGAAGTCGTAAATATACAAACGCTTCAAACACTATGAAATCTTCGTCAATTGAACTTCCAAAAATTGCTTGTGATTAAACACTAATTATAAAGAACAAATAAGTTTCTACCGCCTCGAAATATTGATTTTTGAAATTTTCGGGTGCAGCCTGGGACGGATCAAAAAACTAGAATTATGGCAATTTTTTTACTCGAGGCCTTTACAAATCAAAAAAATAATATCTGTCATGACACCCTAGCTGTTTGCCGTCTAATGTTCCATTAGGATTGGGATGCCCAGATATGGAAATTGATAGCATCGGATAAATATTTGTAAAAAAAAATCTGAAAAGCCAGCTATCGACGCCAAAAAATTGTTTTGCATAGAATCTTGTTTACTCTATCCAACATTAACAAAGCATTTGCAAAAGTCCAAAACGAAATTTAAAAAAAAATAGCAAAATTTAGGGTAGCTAAAAACCATGGGTTGAAGATTCTGACGGTTTTTTAAACAAACACCAAAGGAATACGAACTGTTAGAAAGAGGGGAAAATTCTGCATAGAATACTTCTTATTGTTTGCCTATCTTTATTCTGAGTATTTTAAGGGTAGGTCGAAAAAACGGCGCGAACTTTCGGACCCACCTAACATTTGAACAATCACAAACGCAACATAGATTCCAAATTTAAGATAGCATAGGCGTTAAAGAAGCTTTTGAACCATGGTGAGTACTTCCTGCATGGCATGCAGGTGGTCACAACGAATTTTGTCTCATTTGTAACAGCTTTCAAATCTACTTCAAAGACAGTTTAGCCGTTGATGCGCAGATAGCATCCCCAAATCCTTCACCATCCTCAAAAAATGCTTTTAAACGCAGCTGTTGCGGTCAGTTAGTGCAACCTCCTTTAGATATATCGTAAATATGAAGTTGTTTGTAAATAAAAGTTAAAAATGTCTTAGTCTCAGAATAAATGTATACAACAAAATATTGAACTCCCGCGCTCTGTAAAAGCATTTTTTTGATAGCTCCAGTTCTTGCAATATGATATGGCAGACATTGCCGACAAAGCAGTATTTTAAGAAGATGATTGCAGCATTCCATGGTATGCATTCGAAAATTGATTTAGCAGTAGTTTTGTAGATTTCAGAAGTGCAATGCAGGATCCTACACCTATCACCCATATACAAACCCCCCCCCCCCCGCTTTGCTTTCAGCATGCAGATTTGATATCATTAGGCTTTTCACTTTTATTGCAAATATATGTATATGTCAGGCACTCGTCTCACAAACTAGCATTCGAGAGCTTGCCTTTTTGATACAGTTTTAGTTGCGAGCCGGAACGTTCTTAAAAGATCCTTTTCACACATTACTGTCTTTTTTCACTTAAGAATAGTACCTATCAAAGCACAGCTTGAGTTAAATAAGGGGACTACCACGGTCACTCATCTTCAGTAAGGCTATTCTACAAATGGAAGTCTTGAAAAGAAAATATTATTTTCTTTCGACGACTCAGTGCTGATAGATGATGCGCTGTACATCGTCAGAAACTTGGTGACAATTGTTTATGAGTCATCGCCATTCAACCTTCGGTATCTCAATGTGTTTGAAGTAAAGTTTCGAATGAGACGATGCTTTGACGTCCCTGTAGGTCCATTTGGCTCTTATTTCACAAGCTCCATCCTTTCATCATATCGCCCTCTGCATTACTTTTATTGTACAGCTCAAATTAAAAGGAGCTTACAGCGAAAAGCAGTCACACTTTCATAAGTTTATATATCTTATCGATTTAGTCAAGTTGCATATGGAATGTGATAAAATAGTAGTATCTTTGTTGAATATCGCAGCTTCAAATCGTGGGGACAATTCTGCATTTTGTAAATTGGAATTCTGTATCACGTTTACGAAGTGTTAATATAGCAGTTTTGCAGCAAAGTAGATAATCCAAGAATTTCTTGTCAGGTTGCCTCTTAATCATAAAGTGTAGGCTACGAAATGTGTTGCATGCGTAAAAAGAATTTTTGCCGCTCCCCACTCCCCCCCCCCCCTCCCGGGACGGAAATCCTAGGACCGTCACTGACAGGGACATAGGTTCGATCCATTTTTCGAGGCATAGGTATCTCGAAAAAATGAATCGAACGTTTCAATGTTTTTTCTGAAAGCTTTCACACAGGTACCGCATTGTAAGACTGTCTTTGACTTAATTCAATGTACAAAGCTAACGACTTGTTGCACTTCATCACTGTGATGTCATAATAGTAGCTCATGTCAACATCATTGCAAATCAGCTGCACTGCAGAAAAAAAATTTGTAGTAGTTTGGTGCTCGTGTCAGTAAACAACGCTCATGTTTGTAGAGCACTGATTACCATAATCAGATTTCTGACGAAATTCGGGAAATTCACTGTCACGCTTACCTTGTCATAACGTGCTGAAATTACAAAAAAGCAGAAAGATTATATATAATAAAATCTCCAGCTCTTTTAAACAACCTCTTAGGGTAATATATGTTTCTAGTGTGCAAAGTTTCTTGCCTAATAAAGAAAGAAAACAGATTACGGATTGGTTTTCTATCGTCAATCTAACTTGATGCCGGCGCTAAAATATGGTACTGAAGTTCAGACAAGCTGTTCAGACAAGGAACTTAGCAATCAAAATTTTGATGCAGTTTTTGAAACACACTACATGTACATCAGGATGGGGCAAATCTCGCACCTCATCCCATCACAAAGCTTATTTGCGTTATTGAATATGTACCGCCATTCAAAGAATTTCCAAGGAAAAAGTGATTTATCTAAATATTGAATTTATAGACCAACAAGAATCCTTAATTTACCGCATCAAATGTTTCTCTAGCAGATGAAGTAGGAATGGATCAAAATGAATTTACACTTGTTGAGAGAGGTAAGAACAAACAATTTAAAGTGACACAAGCTGCAAAATTCAAAATTACTATTATCAGATAAAAAGATTTATTGGAATTGCTTCGTCTCTGTTGCTTTTACAGTGTGTTGTTTTGATTTTTACAAATCCGAATAATATCGAGAGAGTGCGGGATGTATCCATTCCAGCAGAAGTATGTTGAAAAAATTGTTCCCACTTTTTATTAGGTTTCTCTATATCACATTTGCAGACAATTCCACTTATTGTTATTTGGACTGATTACAGTACAAACTACACGGGACATGAGTGGAATTTAACAAACGCTCTGAAAGGCTGCAATTACCAATGTGATATTGATAGCAGAAGAAATCCAAAGTTTTAGTGAGTGTTTCTTAAAGCATTTTATTCTTATTCAAAGGCATAAACACTACTTTCTTTGAGTATTTGAGCAACCGTAACGCTTCTGCCTATCTATTGCATGGAAGCCATATAGACCTTGATGATCTGCCAGCACAAAGTTCACAATATCTCATTGTTCTGTTCACAAGGGAATCGCCAATACGACTGAAGAGTTGGGGACAACTATATAGGGTAAGTAAGCGTTTTTGCTGCGTTAGGAGTAATCTAACTTTGCATTGTAAGAGTATTATTGTCTTTATCATTGATGTATCACCCATTTATCTTTCGCAAATGCGCAAGCGACACTGCTAAGGCGCCAACATTTAGCTTGGGAAATTTTTTTGCTTATCGGATGTTCGTATCAAAATACTGTCCTAAATCAAAAACTTGTCAATTTGAGATGCAAATATTTAAGAAGCGGTTCCATTTCGTTACGAATTTGATGTGAGAACATAAAAAATTTTGGGCCACTATGTTTGCGTCTTGCCCTATAATAGACTTTGAAAAACCTTAGCAGTTTGTAAGTCACACAATTAATGAAGTAAGATTGGAGCAATACCAATTATTTGATTAGTTCTAGCAATTGTTTGAATCGTGTTATGACGAAAATGAAATTTTTACTACTTGGTATTTTTGCGTATATCAACTAACGGGACTTTATCATTGGATACCAATATGGATACATTACGCTACTCTGGTATGAACAAAAAATTAGGTCGGCATGAGCTGGCACCAGGGAAATATCAAAACGAAGTCCCCTTTGATCTTGAAAATTTTGTACGAAGTTCACTTGACCCTAAACTTTATACGTAAAGAACTCATCCCAGTTTCTGTGTCTTTTCCGTCACAAAAACGATATCCTCTTTGCTTTCTGTTCCAAAAACGATATCTGACTTGGCCCGGTGCCAGCAGCGTCGAGCTTTGCTAAAAAACAATATATTTATGGAAGTAGTTTAGCTTCCACCAAGCTATTTCAATGCAACGATGACGTACAGGAGAGATGCGCGATATTTTTCACCGTACGGTCACTTCTTACTACGAACTGCAAAGGATCCTATCAACTCTATCATTACTCAGAAACAGGTATGTTTGAAACTTTTGCGCAAGATGTGATCCTACTAAATCGAATTTCTTTTGCAGGTTCGGTTGAAGATCTTAAGCTAACTTTCTGCATTAACCTTCATTCGTGTTATATTAAATTTTGTCTTGAAAATTCGAAGCAATCGCTTAAAAATGGGCATATCTCAATAACGATCCTACTTTTGTAGCTTCCTTTTTTTATTTGCAAAACGCGGATGTAAGAAAAGTTGTTAGCAGAGCAAAGTAGGTACTGAAAATTTTAAAAACGAAACTCCATCGATGTTAAACCGAGCGAAAAAATGTATCTGTTTATGCTTCGAAATGGGAGGTTGATATATTAACCCTTAGCAATTTAGTGCTGCGAATCTGGCCTAGAAGTATTGTCCCATTATCGGAAACAATGGCTGTAGAAAATACAAGGACAGGCTTATCAAGCCGTTTCGATGCCGAGTAGATCAACTGTCCGGAAAAAGACGGGTGATCTATGTAGGCGAAGTTAGTGTTAGCCCAAATGTCAGTTGGAAAAGTCTGACAAACTTGGTATAGAGTTTGCTACAACTTTCATATACTTTACACGAATTTTGATGATTGTTAGACAGATTAGCAGGATTTGTTAGCAGAAAAGCTTGATGGCTTTTGCTGAAAGCAAAATTCGAGTTGATTTTTTTCCAAAGAGGTGTTTTTCGCCCGAAATCTCAGCGTTTGGCTCACATAAGACTCTATTCCTTTCTAAATGGTATGCACTGCATGCTCCCCATATACTTCGCACCGTTCTCCTTCCATGTTCTTTGAGCTTGATTTTTTTGCATTTCCCGTATTTAGTCTATAGTTCTCGCAAATAACGAAAATAGCAGGCCCCAGAAGTTTTCCTGTGAATGAATCAGATTAGAGTTAGCTAAGAAGCGCAAGCAAAATTCTGTACGCAACGATATGACATATAATTGGTGGCTGATTAGTTTCAAACATTTGCAGCTTCTCGAAGCATTGGAGAGGAAGACACGAGGGTCTTTATTATTTATTTCGAACTGTTATACGACTTCATTACGTGAAGAAACAATCAGGTATAGAGCTATTCTCAAAGATTGACATAGAGCTCTCAGTTTTAGAGAACTTGGCAAATTTACCGACATCACTATAAGAGGCAGATGTGAAGAGCTCTTATCTACAAATAATAATCTAAGAAGTGCTGAATGTAGATCAGACTGCAGCGATGACGACTTAATCGGTTGTTTTGCTATAAATTTTAGCTTTTTGAGCATGGTCATGTGACAATGTTTCAGCAACCCACCGGTTTTATATCGCGTTTGAGAACAGCATTTGCACTGATTACATCACAGAAAAATTCTATCATCGCATTTCACAATTGCTTCTGCCAGTCGTGCTGAACCGACAAATCTATATAGGTAAGTTTCACAAAGAATGCTAAGGGATCGTGCAAAAGAACCATTTAGATGCTAACATTCCACCTCAGTCCTTCATAGCAGTGGATGACTTCGAGTCACTAGAGGATATGGGAGCCTACTTAAATCACCTGCGCAAAAACGACACAGCTTACCTTCGGTTAGTTTGTCTTCTACCTTACCAAAAGAATACCTGGGCCGGTAGTAATCCCCCCCCCCCCCCAACCTAGCGGCAGGTCTCGTCGGCAGGTCGCTGACACCTTTTACGTGAGGTGGCCAGAAAGTGAAACCCCAAATTTAGGTTAACGGGTAGCACTTGAAGTTAACGCGCTTAGGTTCGAACTCCCGCGAGGTAGCAGTTTTGCGACTGTCTGCGTCATCAAGATTTAATGTGCGAAACGAGTGCGTACTAAGGTTATATAAGATTGTAATCATAGCCTACAATCACTCCGCGAGCTACCGGCGGAGTTGGCATCTTTCCGCGATGTGTGCCAACTTGCCCGCATCTATGATGCCACCAGGTAGGATAGATTACTACCGGCCCTGATGACCGTGACCTTTCGATATGTGACATATGTCATGCTATTCGCTTTGGAACGCTGTTTCCAACGCTGTTTTCAAGTTTCGAGATCAGCTTTTCAAGACGACCATCCCGTTGGATAACAAATTCTAAAAAGCCACAATCACCAGTTATCCTTTCCTTGTTAACAAAACTATTCTTTCACTCTACTTTTGATTACTGTCCTTATATGATGGTCTAGGAGGACTCAAAGGTGTCGCAAAGAAAAATCGAGAGCGCGAGCACTGTAGAGAAAATTTGACAAAGATATCTGAGGTAGTAAACTTAGCAAATAATCTGTGTTTTAAATTCTCGAGCGAACCTGCCGGATTACTTTGAAAGAATAATAATGCAAAATTCGAAACAGCATCAAAACAAATCCGCATTTTTGACTTACCCTACCAAGTGATAAACAACGCTTACTAAAATTTCAGCATTCTCCGTCGAAAAAATTTATAGAACGTTGATAACGAAAAGATAGATAATTTAATGATCCATCGGAAACTGCAAATACTAAAAAAATTACCGAGCTTTGTGACTGTGCAAAGTTTTCAAAATGATAATCAGCAATAGGTTGGTTTGTCTAGTTTTATAATAAAAAAAACTAGATGAGCTTATTGATAGAAGCTTAATTTGATACTATAACTTTGCAGTTAATCTCTAAATACGTCCTTAGTTTTGGAATGCAGTGTAGCTGGAGACTTACATTGCAGACTGCCATCGTTCTGAATAAAAAGCTTGATTTCCTCAAAGTTGAAAAGTTTGAACTGAGGCAAATAAGAACTTTAAACTGAGGCAAGTAAGTGATTTTAGCGATTATTCATAACAAAACGAACTAATTCTATACGAACTAATCTCTATATTTCTATGCTTCAAATGTGCTTCCAGCGATAAGTACTGACCTAAATATCTTCATCCTTCGAAAGTTTTCCTAAGCACAGCCACAAAGATTTGTAGTCATAATTATCTCCTACTTCCGGATACTTGACAAATTTTTTTCGCAACGCTCGCTCTCTATTATCTCTTGGAAAATGGGCAGCAAAATCTTCAGTCAATCACTACCTTCTATCCAGATTTGCAATAACAGATTTTTTGCTCTCGGAAAGGGCTAAAGCTCTTAAAGAAACGAGATAAGCGTGGATTCTAAAAACATGTAACCATGTCCCGAGTGATTTCTGGTTTTTATGTTCTTTTTTCATTCTCGAACAGGTCCATGGCTTGAAATCTAAACCACAAAGTGGGACTGGAGGTTTAAAAAATTCCCACGGATACGTATAATACGAAAATAGTACAACATAGGCCAATCATGAATATTGCTAATAAAGTTCACTTCCCGGGTAGATGCCATAATTTCAGCTACTTCGATTGGACGCAGCATTTTCGGAAACCCCACCCATTCAAAAGGAATGCGTTTTGCAAACTGTGCGAAGACATTCACGACAAGCGAAGGCTAATTGTGAGCGACATCAGAAAGCACTTTGGTCCGAGCCAGTGCCTGCTGTAATTTGCGGTTATCACAATGTGTATTAGGATATAATGCCATGACTGCTTCTGTAGTTTCGAAATCTCCTTACTAATAAACATTCATATTTTTGTTACACAAAAGGCAAGACAATGTTTTGATTGTACGCTCAAATAGAAAGCTAAAAATGGTATACAGAGCATTTTGAGAAAAGAATGTGCACTTATAGCCAACCTTAAAAGCTCGTAGAACTAACAAGGGAAGAGTGTTCAATCGAAGTGGCCTTTCAAGATGAGACCCATACTACTTTGAAGAGCAATAAGCGGTGATCCTAAATCTGCTTTCCAAATCTGCCAAGCGCCCCTGGATGCCGAGTGGGCGTCCTCGAGGTCAAAAAATTGAACGCAAAACTGGAACAAAATCGCCCAATTTGCTTAACACATTGACGACCATGCAGAATTATAGTTGTCTGCCTTTCGGGACCAAGGCCTTTTACGGAGCAGCCCACATTTTTCAGTTAAAATTACGCATACTGCCATCTGTAGTATACCTACAGTAGATCTCAAAGGCTGGCAGAAAAGGTAGAGGTCATCCCTAGATTCAGTGCAAAAGAAAGCTTATGAAGTGAGCTTATCCCAGGAAAACAGTCATTTTAACAAAATTCAAGTCCTGACACACATGTTGTGTCAAGCGGTCCCACGCGGTAGTCATTGCTTGACACACCATGTGTGTCAAGCAGTCGTCAATGTGTTAAAGGCACCGTCCACCCTAAGTTGAGGGTGTTGAGCTTTTTGCAGCCTATAATAGCAGGGCCCCCTACCAATCCAATGCCCAAGTCGCAGCGCAAAATGCCGCTTCGGAAGCGAGAAAATCGCTTCGGAATAGCGAAAATGCACGAGGATCCCCATCCATGTTCCCCTTCCTCATCCATGCCCGCCCATTTGTACGCGCCCAGCCAATCACCGTTCCGGAGAGCCGGCCTGTGAGTTGTCCGGAACGGGGATGGTCGGGGTTTTCGCGCATTCTCGACTTCATATTCGGAATCAGGACGAGAAGGCTTTGAAATGACAAGAATGTAGAAGTCGAAAATCTGGGTGGACGGTGCCTTTAAATGGTCCAGTGTCAAGTATCAAAGCCGTTTGCGCAATGGATACACTTTTCTAATGAGCTAATGCTTAAAATTGCTTTATGTGAGCTCTGCAGTATGGGTCTCATGTGAGAAGGCCTCTCCGATTAAACACGCTTCCCTTGTGAGCTTGCTACTTTGAATATATTTCACCGAACAAAGTGTTTATTTCAAAATATTATAAGCAAGCAAGAAACGACCTTTGAATGAAGTTCGTTTCACACTTGTGTAAGGGGGATAATTTTAGACAATGCTTTCTGGACAATGCTCTGGATGAATGCTTTCGCCTAAAAATAGCTTATTGTACAGAAGAAATTCTACGCCAAAAGGGGCTTTTCTTTCAAGGAAAGCCAACTTTTCTGCTCAGTTCTGCTATCTAGAAGCGGTCCATAATCATGCTCTATGGCCGTACGGTAATCAAAGTAACGTAGAAATTGAGCTCTAAACGTACATCTAGCTACAAAGCTTTTGTTGTTGTTCTCATATTCTGCGATCCTGGTTACGAACTTATAATCATACTTTGAGGACTCTGATTTCATTTGGCATTATTTTACAAATTTACTTGCGTAGATTGCAGAATATTGAACGTGGCTTGGCTTTACCAGCTTGTGATTGTGAGAAAGTGGCTTCACTTACATCTCACACTTTCATTACAAAAGTGTCAAATAGTGCCATGGAAGTACATTGTCAATTGAGTTTGAATGACGAGAGATAAGCGAAACTTATTTATCACTGAAGTATTAGGTTGTCTCATAATTTTTTCACCGTTTTTACCTTAAACATTAGCATTTCTCGAGAACTGAAACACCTAAGTATACAAATATATGAATGTACTTCTGTATGTAAGGGCAATATGATCACATGCGTGAGAGGAGCAGAGGACGTCTAGCGGCGGAGTTTGCCATTTCACCTCACTCATTTTTTTCTTTATTTCTAGCCATGTAAAAAATTCGGAAAGTGTACATTTGAATACGCGATGTATCAAGCATACGCTAGAGTAAACGTGGAATTTTCTAGATGATTTGGGGCGCAGCTACGATTTTTGACAGAAAAGTCCGTTTTCGACTACTATCAGATTTCAGCTCAGAACTTCACGTGAGATACGAGTTGGGCAGACTTTAGATAGCCATCTTGTAGAGTTTGCATTGCCTTGTCGAATGATTACTCAAGCCACATCAGATGAAGGAAAGCTGCGAAAACACGGCGGTTGTAGTAAAAACGGTAAAAATTATGAGACACCCTAATATTTACAATTAGCCTGACTAAAGGGCCGGGCATATTTCACGCGATTTGGCAGTATTCCAACTGTCCATAACTCACTGTAAGGGATTTCTGAATGTACGGAAGATAGGGCATTTTATCACACACGTAAGTGATACACACTACACGTGCAGTTTGCTAATGTTGGATCTGAAGACTTTTGGCAAGCTGCCAAATCGCGTCACGACTGAAATCGCGTGAAGTATGCCCGGCCCTTAACGCTTTACTGATTGGTAACTACTCGTCTTTCTTTAGTAGACACACATCCTTTCTTTTTGTTATTGATCCAAGTCTATTTTCTCCCCAATTAGATTTCTATGCGATAATTAAACATCTGAAAATACAGGGTGTCCCAAAATAATGTGCACACTGTTTGATTTTGAATAACTCTCTTATTATGAGGTCTTTCGAGAAGCGGTAAGCGCCATTTTATAGAGCTGGCTTCAACTTAGATTTACAGTATGGAGCGAATCACCGGTCGCTCTTCATTACTGTAAGATTACGGTATAAACTTGGAACATATGGTGTCACTGTGGAAAAAGCTGCCCGTTTCAAAAAGTTTCAATAAGATGTGAAAACTTGTGTAATAGGGTTTTTAGGGACGCTGAGTTCAATGCTCAACTATTCTCAAGATTGCGAAGCTTTCTAAACGGTGTAACCGCATTTCTTAGGAACATTGAGAAAATGGCCGCTACTGCTTACCTCGCATAACTCTTCAGTGAAGCACCATAATAAGTTGGGAACTTTACAGTTAGAATCAGCAACTCTAATTGGCCTAGTGTAAAAGTTTTCAGGCTGTTTTGATTCCTTTCTGAGGCAAAATATGGCCTTTCATGGCCCAAAACCCTCTTTCAAGTTTCTACCGTAATCCCACAGTAATGAAGAGCGGTCGGTGATTCGCTCTATACTGCAAATCTAAGTTGAAGCCAGCTCTACAAAAGAGAGCTTACTGCTTCTCGAAAGACCTCATAATAAGAGATTTATTCAAAATCAAACAGTGTGCACATTATTTTGGGACACCCTGTAGAAAGTAGTCGGGTTGGCCCAACAGCTACATTGCTCGCAGAACAACATTTTTGCTTATGATCCTGGCAAACTAGCAAAATGCTTAACAGCAGCATCCATCAAAGTCAGAGTAGATATTTTTTAGTGCGATAAGCGAGCCAAGTACATACCTAACCAAGTGTTTGTTAAGGTCTTGGTGCAAGAAGTAGAGCGAAACTAAAAACTGCTTGAGATTACTTGCCGTTCTTTCTGTCCCGCCTTCAACGTAAAAAGTCTGAGGCCTAAAACTCTTAAAATAGGCTTAAGTGACGGAAAGGTAGAGAAGTTGTTATAACTAGCAGCTTCCGCCAACTTATTTTATTTTCATTCGAACGCCAGCGTTGCCCTGAGCTCCGTAGTTTTAGCCCTAATGCTTCTGAATGTATAATTTTATGCCACTGAGCAAACGACATTTCAGACGATGAGTTTCAACAACATTAGAACTCATTGGTTTAAATAGCTGGTAGAATTTACCATCATTCACTACAGTGCGACTCATGTGAATATGCTACTTTTCTTCCTTCTCATTCCATTTGTAAGTTAAAAATGATCCTATTTTTGAAAAAAATAAACTCAGTGCTTCTAGGTAGCCGCAAAGCGTCGTTTCAAGCTTAACGCATCTGTCTATGAAGATCTCAAAAATTGCAGTCTTACTGATGAAGAGTTCGAAATAAATTTTGACTTTTTATACTACTTTCCTGCGGTTCGTTTTCAGATCTCCAATCATTTGCCGTTGACAAAAGCTTGTGTTTCTAAGGATATTGTAGAAAAATACAAAAACTGTCAAATTAGCACTGTTATCTTTCATACTTGTAGAAGTTTTGCTGTGAATGCGCAGAAGGAGCAAGAGTCTACGAAAGCGGTGATAAATTGAACCCTAACTATGAAGTTTATCAAATAAGGTTTGTTATTGTTCTCAAGTGAGTTTTTTTGCGAGCTACCAGGTAAATCTTTTATAGTTGGCACTGCTGGTATATGGATAACATGGCAGGACAGCTCAAAGAGAAGGTGAGAAATGGCTTCACTTTCAGGAGTGGCTCATAACTAAAAAGTTCTTTAAAGTATATAAAGGCTAGGTTGTTAATTGTAATGAAACTACTATTACAGATTAACTTTTTAATTTATAGCTGCATTCACACTCATTCTAAAACCAGTTTTTGATTATTCTTGTAGCCACAATCTATGTAGCCAAACTTTTTAGTAAGCAACTTAGCACTTTTGTCCAAGCAATTCATTTTAGCTGTACGGAAGGCACCATAACAACATACCAAATTTAGCAGTTGGATGCGCTCCGAAAGACCAGATTGATTTACTAGATTATATGGGAGAGTATGGTGTAAGATTCGTTGACGACGTTGTGTGCTTGATCAAAACTTATGATTACATACCTGCCTACCTGAACTCTTCTCGAATTTGACTTTTTATTCACATATGGTTCATAAAATTGCTAAATTTTGATATTCCGTAAGTAATAAAAGCATTTTCTCAAAAGTGTTTGAACATAGAGTGTTGAAAGAGCTGGGGGCGACATGTGGAACTCGAACGAGTAAATACTAGCTTGCTTACCCGGCCCCGCTCGGGTCTGTCAAAACACTGTAATGAAGGTCCCATCCCTATCCCTGTACAGCCTTCCCTGTGCCCACTTCTACACTTCATTTCCCGTTCCCTGTGTTATTTTTGAGACCAGCATGCCCACTTACCCCCTCGCCAACTCCCAGCCCTTCAGCTCAAATTTTGAAAAAATCGATAAAATCGATAAAAATGATAGGTAATACCAATATATTGTATTCGTAACCAGCATGCTCGATTACCCCCTGTGCCAACTCCTAACCCTGCAGCTCAAACCTTGCAAAAATCGATAAAATCGATAAAAGTAAACTTTATGAAAACTAATAATGTGTTCGGAATCGCCTGCTCACTTACCCCCTGTGCCAACTCCCAGCCCTGTAGCTCAAACTTTGCAAAAAAATCTATAAAATCGATAATCGATATCGAGCGATAACGAAAAGTAGCCCATGACACGCTCCCTTCCCCGAAGTGTATATGTGCCAAGTTTGGTCCAAATCGGTTCAAAAATAAAAATTTCTATTCCGCACATACATACAGACATACAGACAGGCAGACACACATTCAGCTTTATATATAAGATAACATAACCATATATTATAAACTATGCGCTTCTTCTTTTTATGAAAAGTACGTTGATTAATTGCAAAAAGTTGCATAAATTTGCGCAAACGAACTTATCGAATCTGTGCAAAAGAAGATCAACAGGAATTCAAATTTCACAAAACTAGTATCTTACAATGAAGTGTCAAGAAAGAGTGGAAAAAATGGTATTGGAAAATATGAGAAAATTGGACTTATAGCCGAGAAAATCAGGCGCTTCAGTCCTTAATGTCAAATGGAGTAATGGAAAGTACTGATATATTAGGCAGAACGAGTTCATTGTGGGAAGACCCTGACACTTGACGCTGCTTAATAAAAGGTTTACAGAGGCTCTAGCAATTCATTTTATTCAACCATTAGTTTATTCCTTAATTTTGAGATATGTTCACACCTTTTCTTCTAGAAGGGCTCTGCAGAGAGGAAGAAGCGTTTTATCTGATGGCTCGCGAAAGGGTATTTAAGAGGCCAGAAAGGTGATTGCACTGTAATATCTGTCAATCTGTGATCAAAGCCTCTTTCAACTTGCATCTTTCGGATCTAGTCTAATACAACGTCCTGAACACCAAAAGTGAAAGACACCAAACTTCAGTACACCGTAAAGGTCCGCACTGGTGACGAACATTACTGAGAGCTGCCCTTCTAAAGACATATACAGCCTGCGAACTTAGTTTGCTTGAATGCAGCGTCCAGGCCGATCCGTACGTGGAGGTCTCATGTGGAAACTAATTCTAGGGCCTTAACTAACACTCCGCTCATGCGGTAGCGTAAATGATTTACCCACGACTGAAAAATTTTCGCCCTAAAACTGTATCCTTAATATCGTACTTATACCTCCGTTATACTTTGGTTACACCGTTTTGAATACCGTTTTGAACAACTGATCAATCGCAGGGGCTCTGTTACAGGGTTTACTCTGCGTAATCGGAGCGTATAACTGTATGAGATATGTGCGTTATGTAATAATGCTGCAAGATAATGACACGTCTTGGACCTCGGTATCGACAGAAATAGAACAGCGAACAATTTGGCATACAATTCAGATCTAGCGCGAGATCAAGCTATCTGAGATGTGAATTAACGTATGAGCCTGAGAATGAGTGGTAGATCGAGTCGGTTATTACATGTGGAAAGTCAAGTTATGCTTCTAATCCAAGCACTAATAGCGTAAGTATACATGAAATCAATACACTGACCTCGGGCACAACACCCATTCTACACATATATGAAGTTCACTGACAAGTTCGCTTTCGGTAATCGCAATGAAAATAATACAGGCGAAATGATCTCATCATGCTGCTGCACGAGATCAATAACCAACATATTACGGTAATGATACACCCTATGAAGCCGAAAGAATCCAGAAGAAACATGTGAGGTGGCAACCTTGATGATTGAGATTGTCTCGTACAAGAAACGAATATCGTGTGGTTATACTATCGATGAACCAGATGCGAGGAATTCAATACTGCCCATACAGAGGCGAGGTAAACAAATGTAATGAACGGGCAAATGTACTCTACGAAATGATCGAAGGCAGAATCAAGCCCAAAGTTGGCGAGCCTCTCGTGCAAAAAATTCTAGTAAAAACAAAACATTGAAAATTAATGCACGAGTTCGGGGAGACTTTGAGCAAAACGTAAGACAACAAAATAGGTGGGTTGCTAGCTACGCACCGCTGAAGGTAGGATCTGTTGGTTGGAATTGCCTTGGGAGCCACGTAGCATCGAAAGGCGTTGATCGTTTTCCATCTACCGGCTAGCTAGTATCACCGCGGTTTGATCGACACCCAAGCTTAGAGCGAGCGATTCTCCACTCCTGAAAGAATGAGAGGTAAAGTTGAAATGTTCTAAACTGCAAACCCTAAAAAGTAGTTTGAGCCTATCTCTCAGGGTTGCGCTTGAGAGAGGCCTTCCTGTGGACATGGACTGAAAGATGTAAACCGCGCCGGCCACTGACCTAGGTACTTGCGCAACAATGCTATTTCAACCCTGTCCAGGTGAAACTTGATAGCCACTCCCTTGCCGTGTTGGTTTGTCTTGGATTTTCGAATCTTTAGGCTGTAGTATCCTCCTCCCACAAAAGTTAGATCTACTGAGCGGAGGGCCTGAGCGTCTCTGATTCTCAAAAAGGCTTTGAACTGAAGAAGAGCAAGCGCTGCTGCTTGTGTAACCTTGTCATCTGCAGAGTCCAATCCCTCCAAAACCAGCCGACGCATTGATTGTTGGTCGATTTTCGTCCGATGTGTGGTTTTAGGTGAAGATCTGCGTTCAGCTTCTAATATCGACTGCTGGATGTCTAGATCGACTCCCGTCAACGGGCCACAAAAGTAATTAAGGGCGGCAGTTAGTACTGGTAAAGACTTATTTCTATCCTCGTGCGCACATTTTACTAAAAAAAGATTGCGCGCCTTCTCCAGTGGAATAGCTGCTAGGGCTTTACTCCCCTTCCAGGACAAAAACTTCAGTTCGGCGCTGTAGCACACGAAGGTAGAAGACGCCCTGTCCGTGCATAGCGCCTTGTAGATTGTTCTGCTAACATTCTGGAGGCCTAACTGGTCTGCTACAGTTGCGAGCGCCGCTCCTTCTCCAGACCGAGTTGCTGAAAAAGAGAGATTTATTAGCTCGCCTCATTTCAGGGCGGGCGGGAGGGCGCTCCGTACGCGTTAAAACGCCTGGATGACCCGTCATCCCGCCAACTCGGAGCCGCTTCGCTCCGCCCCCTTGGCCCCGAGCCATCGACCGGTCCTTGCGAAAGAGATCATTTGTTCAAAACAACACTAATATCGGACGACTCGCTCATGCTCGCATGGTTTCAGACCGCGACTCATCATTTTCGCGTGGGTCCTCGCGCGAAAGCATGCAAGCACGATGCAAGTTGTCTGTTGATACGATACTGGGATCCAGATTGGAAGCTAATTTTTAATTGATGATTTCGGGGGCCTAACTAAAACGCTGCCAAAGCGGCAGTGTCCTAGTTAGAGTACCTTCGTACCGCGCCGGCAGCCGCCGCTAGCCGCCTCTAGCCGCTTTTGCGCATTACCTCAGTATTCCAAGGCCTTTCCCAAACGTTAAGATTGTGCTATTTGTAATCAGCATGCCGAATAATCCCACTAAACCAAGTTTGAGCAACATTCGTGGTTCTGTAACTGAGGTCCGGATAGTGGAATAGTCCACAAAGGCGGCTAGCGACGGCTGCCGGTGCGGTCTGAAGGCACCCTCAAACCCTCAAAAGTAGTTTCCACGTGTTATATGCTCGTATATGCTCAGATTTGCTTGAATGCTGCCTCTATTGATAAAGGTAGGTGGTTTATTGCGAAGCATTCGTGTCGTTGCTGAGGTTCACAAAGTAAGAAAGAGTTCCAAGGTCATTTTGGAACTTGGACTCTTGAGAAGTTGTGTTGGCAAGGTGCTGGCATAGCCACACACACTCAGAAAATATCTTTGGGATGTTTCCCAAATCGTTTGCAGGCCCACCCCGGAATTTTAGGAAAAGGAGGCGTGGCTTTAACGCGCCCTCGAAAAAAATTTTACAAGGCTATCAAATCTTAAGAAATTTTGAAGGTTATTTTGATAAAAGTATGAATAAGTAACTTACGCATTTTTTGTGACTCATGTTGACAATTTTCAAAAAATTCGCGACCCATGGTCCGCCACTGGCCCAAATCCGCATAGAGGAGGATCGGACGCGTCTGCGTACCGTATTACGTTTACATAATAAGGCGCAAGCATTAGATGTTGATTTTGTCTTCAGCAACTGAAGACAAAATCCTACTTTGTTTGTATTCTCTGTGTTTTTTCCTTATTTTACTGATTTCATATTAAAGCTCCCTGAGTTTTTTGGCCGCTCACTTTTACTTGGAAAAGTAGACAGTCAAGCACGATTTAATGTACGTGAAAAATCGTACTCTTTAAAATTTTCCCAGTCTTCTCGACACCTCTCATGCCGCTCTCGTGCTTGCAGATTCGGACGAACGCCTGATATGAGATTTTTTTTGATAATACTGAATTCCGACTAGGTTCCCCCCCCCCCCCCCCTCCCCCTAAGAAATGGCGCGGCTCGCGGGTGAAAGGGTTTTGTCGCCCAATCGTCAGTCAGTAAATGCGTTTGAAAACTGCAAATATTTCGTTTATGAGGCGGATTCTCAACTTACTGCAGGGTTATGGTAAAGCACAACTTTCTTTGAAATTATGCGTTTAGTCTTTTGAATTGAATTGATCAGTTACTCCGGTTCAACTGATCACTTAGTTCCCTAGATTCAGAGAAAAGTTCGCGTTTTAACAGAAATTGAGCAGAATTCTTTTCCATCCAGAAGGAAACATTTATTTATGGCTTTTCAAATTTTGCGATTGTGACTTTGGAGTCAGAAAATTGCGAGGGATTGCTAGCTAGCTCAAAAAATTCTTTCGAAATTTGTGATAATCATCTATATGTAAATATCACAGGTTTCTTGCTTGAAAATGCCAAAAACAAAAATCTCTGAAAATCATTATGAAGGAATTATTTCCTTTCACTGTATTTCTTCTAGAAACAAGCAGCTTGGGCTCAAAAAAGTTCACAATGTCTTAGTTGAGCATCAAGTTAGACCTCTAGTCTCGCTTCAAGAACCTGTTATAAGAGGATTTTTTACTGAAATGACATTCTTACAAACTTCTTGGTTTTTTGCAGACCACAGCTTGCCGCGCATATACTTCAAATAACAAACTATTTCTTTGTTGCAGCTCGGTCTAGACATGGCTGTAAAGACAAATGCGTAGCTTATTGCTTTGGAACAATCGATGTAAATTTCATTGTCTTCGGGACAACAAGAGGTTTATTCGCGAAACTGTGTCAAAACCGTAACTCAATTCTTTCAAATGATTGCTAAAAATTTATTTGCAACAAGTTTTTATCAATAAATAATTTGTTATAGTTAGCTAAATTTACTGATGACTGCACAGTTATAAAACAAGGGTATTAGCAGAGCTACATTTCAAACAGCCAAGGAGAGTGACTTTTATCTGGGTCTGTAGTAAACCTATCGAAACGCGCAGCTCAAACTCAGAGTTAACTCAGATCAACTCCGAGTTAACACGCAGCTTTCAGCATTAACAGCTGCATAAACAAACCAAATTGGGGAAAGGTTGATATGGCAAGATAAACCGCAAGAGTAGTTTATCCCAAGTATGGAAACACGGCGTAACTCGTTCCACGCGAGACGCTACGCTAGCTCAGCTGCGCGTTTGCTGCGCGTTTCAGACTCGCGAAACTCGGAGTTAACTCTGAGTTTGGTTAGAGAAAGAGAAATAGTGTGCAAATGAAAAGGTGCAGCTAGAAATTCCTCCGGAGTAGATTTTGCTCCGAGTTTCATCAAGCATGATGGGGGGGGGGGGGTATCATGGTGCATCGTTGAACACAAAAATTTGAAATTTTGTAAAGTTTTGGTCCCGGAGGTTATCCGACGTGCTGATCACAAATTCGATGCTCATTTTCCCCCATTCGTCCACATAAACGAGGTTACGGTAGGGATACGGTAGTTGAGCGAAAATCACGAGTTGTCTGAAACTTGGCACAGTGGGGTTATTTGGCATGCTGATCACTAATATGGTGTTCACTTTTCGCCATTCGTCCATATAGCGAGGACGGTAGGGATACGGTAGTTGAGCGAAAGTCACGAATTTGGCTGAAACTCGGTACAGTGGGTTTATTTGGCAAGCTGATCACGAATATGACAATCATTTGTGGCAGCGGGTCCATTTAGCGAGGTTACGGCTGGTATACGGTAATTGAGCAAGATTCAAGCAGTTGACTGAAACTTCTTCTGACGGGGTTATTAGCTACGCTTGTTGTGGGTATGATACGCATTTTTCAGCGCAGAGAGATAGAGCAGGGTTACTGTAGGAATTTGGGAAAGCCAAAGTCACATAGATTTGAAATCGGCCGGCTTATTGGCGTTATGCGGTGTAACGATTACGATCACAATGCCCGTTTTTCACTACAGCGTTGTATAGCGGAGAAGAGATACGGTAGACTACCCAATATTTAGAATTTCATGGAAGTTGGCTTGATGGGAATTCCGCAAGTTAATCACGAATACCATAGCCGCATAGTACATACCTTTCAAAAAGGAGTTTCGGTGGATTTACAGTAGATGGATAAAAATACTCACAATCAGAACTTTGTTCAGGGGAAGTCTAGCTAAATACTTAGCCACCAGTGCCGTTCGCAGGATTTACGTCCGAGGGAGGGAGGGGGGGGGGGGACAAAAAATTTTTCAAGTGAAGGTGCGTGGCGTTGGTCACGCACTCCGACAATTTTTTCTTCTTGAAACTTTTGTTGGCTCATACCCTTGAATTCTAAAAAATAGCGGGCGTGCCAGCAGTCACGCTCCCGAAAAAATTTTTACAAGGCTAATTTGAATTTTCAAAAAATTTTCGAAGGATAATTTTTGTTGTGTTAGTGATTGTAAACGAACAGTTGTTCCTCAAAGTGATCTGCCTCGCGTAGTCGATCGCAACCTCAGAGTGCGCGGGAAATTAGCGCTATAAAAGGGGATCACTCATATTAGTCAGTTCATTGTTCACTCATCCGCCTTTCTTATTTGTTACTGCTCCTACTAATGAATGTTCTGAGGTACAATAAGTTTTCGACAGCAATTATAATCCGGGCCCGGCAGGAGGTAGCATTTCAGAATTTTGAAAACGATATCCCCTTTGAAGCCAAAATTTCTTACGACTTTCCCTTTGACCCTATTTTTGACCCCGTAAGTCCCTGACAAACAGATATACACAAATAATAAGATGGGCGGCCTCAGCGCTTATTATAGTAGTACTGCCTGGCTTTCCTGGTCCAGCCCGGGTCATCAAGGTTTCAGCTCAATGGGTCCGCAAAGGAATCTATAAAAAACATAGGGTCAAGATTTGCACAAACTTTGACGTTTATATATCTAAGATACTACTCATTTATTAGTCAGCTGCGAAACTTTACAATTTACAATAACCGATTGCGATTGGAGCGCGCTTTCCGAGGCCGATCATAACGCTGTGAACCCTATTTGGGGCTGTATCGAAGCGGTGCCTTGGTGGTTTTGGAAGCGGATTTGAACATATAGTAATACTCTCGACCTAGTCCACATTTATGTAAAGAAATCAGGGAGATTATGTGAAGGAAAGCAGGGAGCCACCCCAGGTGGCTCCCAGGTAACGCGGAAACCACCTAATTTCGAAAACTCTTACCATTTTTCAAATTCACATGAGTTTCTCATAATTCTTCATACTTTTTTGTGCTCATGGTCCTCCAACTACACAGCAAATTTGGTGCCATATCGTTACTTGTGCATTGAAAACGAGCCTATTTTGTTACCTGTAACAAGAATTGCGATTTGTATTCCCGAATGCGGACAGGCTAACGATCGGAGCACAGAATCTTCACATTGCTGAAATCTAAGTTCATAGGACAGTAGCATCAACAAGGAATGATGAATAAAGAATGATATGTGCATTGTTTATCGGTAAAAAAGGGGAAGTCGTATTTTGGGCCAAAATATACCAAAACAAGACTTCCCCTTTGCTTTTTTGGGCCAAAAACGATATCCAGCTTGTGAAAGCGCCACCCTCGCCGGGCCCTGATTATAATATTATGATGATGATGGAAATTCTGGGTAAAAATGCGTTTGAAGGTTAGAAAACTGGCATTGTTATGTTTTAAAACTGCTGCCAACAGGATCAGATAGGATGCTGACCCTAGAGAGCTTATGAAGAGTGAATACAATAGCAGATTCAGTGACTTTTGCTCTCCCACAGCGTTTGTTTATTTCGAGGGCAAAATGGCATCTGGTAGCATCTGGTATGCAGATAGCATTCCCCAGTTTTCTTCGCCATTTTCAAAAAATGCTTTTGAACGCAGATGTAGTAGTTGGGTAGTGCAAAGCCTTCTTTAGAGATATTGTGAATATAAAATTGTCTGAAAATGTTAGAAGTATTTCTGTCAGAATAAAATGTATACACAAAGAACTGATCTTCCGAGCTTTGCAAATGCACTTGTTTGATAACACCAAATCTTGCAATTTGAATGGCAGACACTGCCGGCAAAACAGTAATTTAAGAAGATGATTGCAGCAGTCTATGGCATAAATTTGAAATTTGAATTACCAGCAGTTTTGTAGGTCTCAGAAGTGCAATGTAGCATTCATGCTTGTCACCCGTACAACAGAAACGCCTTTACCGCCTTTTTCGCATACAGATTCAGAATCGTTAGGTTTTTAAGGATATATATATATATGTCAATCGTCTCACAAACTATCATTAAAAAGCTTGCATTTTGGCACAGTTTTAGTTGCAAAAGCTAGAATTTTCTTAAAAGGTTTTTTCACACATTGCTGTGTCCTTTTGTTATTTAAGAATAGTACCTATCAAAGCACAGCTTGAGCTTGATAGGTGGAACTATACAAGGTCACTTACCTTCAATAAACTTTATTCAGCAAATGGAGGTTTTTACAAGGAAATACATTTATTTTTCTTTCGACGACTCAGTGCTGATGTACGGCACATATGATGCGCGATAGATCGTCAGAATCTTGGTGACAGTTGCTTTTCGTCACCGTCACTCAACTTTCGGTATCTCAATGTTTCGAAGTAAAGTTTCGGATGTGAGATGAATTTGACGTCTCTGTGTCCATTCAGCTCCTTTATCACAATCTCCATCCTTTCATGATATCGCCCTCTGCACTAGTTCTGTTTCTTATCTTCGTGCATCTGTAGTATGGTACTGCTTAAAAAAGAGGTTCCAGACAAAAAGCAGCCACACCATAACTCTATAAACCTTACGATTTGGCCAAGTTGCATATGGAATCTGATGAAATAGTAGTATCTTTGTTGAATATCGCAGGTTTAACTCCAGGGGCAGTTCTGATTTTTTGAATCGGAGCACCCTTTATATCACGTACGCAGCATTAATATAACAATTCTGCAGAAAATTCGATATTCCAGAAGTTTCTTGTCAAATTGCCTCTTAATCACAACGTGTCGACCAAAACGACCGTTAGTTGAGGTTTGTTTCACACTTGCCTAAACTTTTGCAAGGGAAGTAATTCTAAACAATGCTTTCTGGGCAATGCTCTGGGGAAATGCTCTCACCAGAAGATAATTATTGAACGGAAGAAAAATTCTATGCCAAGAGGAGCTTTTCTATCATAAAAAGCCACTCAGTCGGCCATAACTACGTGAAGAGAGAAGTTATGTGAACTAAATATTTCATAAGCCTTTTGGCCAAGAGCTGGCTTGAATATAAAATATTTACTTCACATAAGCGTATCTTGTTCAAATTGTTTGACACCTTCCTTACTTTGGCTCCAAAAGCAAAGCCTTTTTGACTTTAGCACTTTTCTGCTCAGCTCTGTTGTCTAAAAGCGGTCCTAATCATGCATCTATAGTCATATTGTGATCAAATGAAAGTAGAACTCGAGCGTTAAGACGTACATTTAGAGCTCATCCTTTCTTTCCGTTAAGGATCCGAGGCTTATTTTTTCCTTAATCGGTTTTCTATGGAATATTTATACATCTGAAAATTGGAAAGCAGCCGGGCTGACTCAACAGCTACGTTGCTCACAAAACAAAAGTTGTGGTCATGATACCTGGCAGACTAGCAGATGCTTGAAAGCAGCATCCATCAAAGTCATAATGATTATGTTTTTCAGTCCATACCAGCGAGCCAAGTACATTCGTAACTAGTGGTTGTTCAAGTCTGTGCAAGAAGTAAAGGAAAACCGGAAATAGCTTGTGATTACTTGCCGTCTTCTCCGTTTCGCCCATCAACATAAAGGTCGGAAGAATAATTCCCAAAATAGATTCAAGTAACGGAAAAGGTTGGGAAGTTGTTATATATAGCACTTCTGCCACTTCAATGAGTGAGACGCTTCGAACACACCACCTTTGGACCACCGCGTTGATGAGCACTGTTATTACTATCATTAGCATTATTATACAGTACTATTATTTATCCGAAAGCGCTCAGACGTCGTCACAATCACAATAGTCTTCCTTGTCTAGCTACATAAATGTCAAGCAAATTCTTCAAAGTAGGAAGAAATTACAACCGGACACAAATTCTCGGAAAGCATAATAGCTATAATAAAATATATGAAAGAGATCCAAGAATGTTCTGGGTACAGAAGCATGTTGCAATTCTTTCCATCGACTTTTTTGATTTCTTACTGCAAATTACTATAATATTACGTTTTCTGTATGCCCGCTCAATGCAAATAAGTAGAGATTCTACAAGGTTTCCGGGGAAGTTTGGACTTTCTTTACAGCAAATATTCAAGCCTTTATTCAGTCTTTATGCGAGCCCAGTATGCATATGAGAAAGAAACTGTTAACCTGCCCACCCTTAAAGGCAGTGTAAAAATTAATTAAATTAAAAAACAAATCGATTATGAGTAATGTAAATCAAAATTTGATTTACATTACTCATAATCGATTTGTCCTTGTTTTACAAGGAATGTAGGGTGTAAGTGGTGACTAAACGAAGACATAAAGATGAACAGCGGGGATTGATATGTAGTAGAGATTGAAAATCGAGCTGAATCCTACAGAGTTGCCCACGTTCGGCTGTCTTCTAACCTTGGCATGGTGGATACTTGTACTTACACTTATACTACTGGACACTTAACAACCTTCGAATTTCGCCCAGCCAATTCCATTACAACTATAAAAGTCGAGCTTTTTTTAGGACGGTGTGTTGAGAAACTTGAAAACAAAACTGCTATTAGAAAGGTATATACAGTGACCGCCAAAAAGTTGCGGACAAGCCTCTCTCCCAATTTCATCGCTTTATTTCAGAAGGAAAACAAGGATAAAAAAATGAGGTAATTGCATGAGGTGATAGAGCTCTTCAAGATCTACAATCTACACTTTGCATTTTTCGAAAAACATGTATTCTAAAAGTTTTAAAAAACTTTTTCTAAAAAAAGTCCGAAAATGGCCGCGTCACAGTGTCGCGGACAATAATTCTTCGAACGCAAAAATTTTCTTTTGAGTCCTATTCTGAAGTGGAAACACAAGTAATCCAAACGGGTAAGCATACTACTATACAGAGCTCGTCAAGAACTACACACTGGTTATGGTTGCTTCCCAGAAAACACAAACTTGATTTTTATTTTGCTTCTTTTCAAAAAACAACTTCTAATTCCCTGCTTCAAGCCAAATTTCTTCACATGGAAAACCATGCAAGACATTCAAACAAGGCTATTCGGATAAAATGGATGCCCATTGCCATCGTCTATGCATCGGACGTGTGCTGGTGAGTTTCTTTGCTAAAATGGCTTCTGACAGTGCGTGTACATGACCCCACCTGCACCTCACCGCTGACTTGTACCGCTTTGCAGGCTTGTAACTCGGCTTGTAGTCAATGTGTGAGCCTGCAATTAGGCTCATTCGAAAGAACGAGACTTCCTCTACACGATGATATGCAAAAGAGATGGGTATAAGAAACAGCGGAGATTTGGCGGATGGGGTGGAAAAATGCGGCCTCAGTGGTAGAGTGAGGATATCCAGCTAAAGTTGAATAGAGCTTCGTTCGCCACCAGTTCAATCCTGGAAGCTTAAAACTGTCAATGTTCTTGTAATAGATCCATTTTGAAGCTCTAGAACTGTTTTGGTGTTGATAAGAGCCTTCACTCCAACCACCAATGAGGCCGCGTTTTTCCACCCCATCCGCCAAATCTCCGCTGTTTCCTGTACCCATCTCTTTCGCATACCATCGTGTAGAGGAAGTCTCGTTCTTTCGAATGAGCCTAATTGCATGCTCACACATTGACTACAAGCCGAGTTACAAACCTGCAAAGCGGTACAAGTCAGTGGTGAGGTGCAGGTGGAGTCATGTACACGCACTGTCAGAAGCCATTTTCAGCAAAGAAACTCACCAGCACACGTCCGATGCATAGAAGATGGCAAAGGGCATCCATTTTATCCGAATAGCTTTGTTTAAATGTCTTGCATGGTTTTCCATGTGAAGAAATTTGGCTTGAAGCAGGGAATTAGAAGTTGTTTTTTGAAAAGAAGCAAAATAAAAATCAAGTTTGTGTTTTCTGGGAAGCAACCATAACCAGTGTGTAGTTCTTGACGAGCTCTGTATAGTAGTATGCTTACCCGTTTGGATTACTTGTGTTTCCACTTCAGAATAGGACTCAAAAGAAAATTTTTGCGTTCGAAGAATTATTGTCCGCGACACTGTGACGCGGCCATTTTCGGACTTTTTTTAGAAAAAGTTTTTTAAAACTTTTAGAATACATGTTTTTCGAAAAACGCAAAGTGTAGATTGTATATCTTGAAGAACTCTATCACCTCATGCAATTACTACATCTGAAATAGAGCGATGAAATTGGGAGGGAGGCTTGTCCGCAACTTTTTGGCGGTCACTGTAGGTACAATTCCAGATCTGGGTTTGGGCGCTGAATTTTTTGCGTTGGAGCGCCATCATTGCCCTGAGTTTTGTAGTTTTTGCCCTAATGCTTCTAGGTGTATAATTTCTTACAACTGAGCAAACGAAATTTCAGACGATGAGCTTCAACAACATCGAAATTCAGTGGTTTAAATAGCTGGTAGAGTTTACTCGCCATCATTTACTACAGTGCAATTCATGTAAGAATATGTTACTTTTCTTTCTTCTTGTTCCATTTGTAAGTTAGAAATGATCCTTTTCTAGTGAAAAACGCAATGCATTTAGGTAGCCGTAAATCCTCGTCTCAGTATTAACCCATCTATCGATGCAGAACTCAAAGACTGCCGTCTTTCTAAAGAAGAGCGCGAAATAAATTCTGAGTTCTTACAACACTTTCCTGCGGTTCGTTTTCAGATCTCCACTCATTTGCCGTTGTCAAAAATTTGTGTTTTCAAGGATATTTTAGAAAAATGCAAAAACTGTCAAAATACTTTCTTGTCTTTTATACTTGTAGAGGTTTTGTTGTGATTGCGCAAAAAGAGCAAGAGTCTACGAAAGAGGTGTTGAATTGAACGCCAGCTACCAAGCTTATAGATTGAGGTTTGCTATTGTTCTCAACTGAGTTTTTTTTTATGAGCTATCAGGTAAATCTTTCATAGATGGCACTGCTGGCATATGGATAACATGGCAGGACAGCTTAAAGAGAGGGTAAGAAATGGCCTCACCTTCAGGAGTGGCTCGTAACTAAAAAGCTCTATAAGACATATAAAGGCTAAGTAATTAATCATAATGAAACTGATATCACAGATAACTTTTTAATTCATTGCTGCATTCAGTCTTAAACCATTTTTTGAGTGTTCTTGTCTACAATCTATGTAGCCGCCGCAAACTTTGTAACAAGCAACTTAGCACTTTTGTCCAAGCAATTTATTTCAGCTGTACGGAACGCAGAGCAACGAGATACAAAGCTTAGCGGTTGGATGCGCTCCGAAAAAGCAGTGTATTTTACTAGATTATTTGGCAGATTGTGGTATAAGATTCAATGACGAGGTTGTGTGCTTGATCAAAAACTACGAATACACACATAACTGCCTGAACTGCTCTCAAAATTGTTTCATTCGCATATAGTTCATGACGTTCCTAAATTTTGCTTTCAGTAAGGAATAAAAGCATTTTCTCAAAAAGTGTTTGAATATATAGTGTCGAAAGAGCTGGGGCCGACATGTGGAACGAATGAGCTTGTGGTAAATATTACATAATCATTTATTGTAAACTATGCGCTTCTTTATTTTCAAAAAGTACGTTGATTATTCACACAAGTTGCATGATTTGCGCGAACGAACCCAAAAAGAATAATAAGAATTACAATTTCACAAACCAACTGTGTATCTTATAAGGGGGCGTCATGGAGGAGTTGAAGAAATGGTAGTGGAAAAAATGTAAAAAATGGACTTATGGCTGAGAGATAACCAGTCGTTCAATTCCCAATGTCAAATGGAGTAATAGGAGGTCTGATATGTTAGGCAGAACGAGTTCATCGTGGGAAGAACCTGGCACTTGACGCTGCCTTCTAAAAGATCTACAGAGCCTGTAGCGATTGATTTTATTCAATTACTAGATGGCTTACCCGGCTCCGCCCGGCTCTGTCATTATTTTGTTCGTAATCAGCATGCTCGATTACCCCCCCCCCTGTACCAACTCCCAGCCCCGTAGCTCAAATTTTGCAAAAAATCGATAAAATCGATATCGATCGATGACGAAAAGTAGCCTATTACACCCGCCGGGGCCCGAAGTGTATGTGTGCCAAGTTTGGTCCGAATCGGTTCAGAAATGGAATTTTCTATTCGGAACATACGTACACACAGACATACATACATACATACATACAGACAGACAGACAAACAAACATTCAGCTTTATATATAAGATTAGTTCATTCCTTAACTTTAAAATATGCTCACATCTTTCCTTCCGAAAGGGCTCTGCAGAGAGGAAGAAGCGTTTTGATGGATAAGAGGTCTAGCATATCTGATGGTCAGCGAAAGGGTCTTTAGGGGCCAGAAAGGTGATTGCACTGTTCTATCTGTCAATCTGTGATCAAGGCCTCTTTCAACTTTCATCTTTCGGATCTTGTCTTATAACGTCCTGGGAAACACCCAATGTGAAAGACACCAACCTTCAATACACCAGGTCTGCACCATTGTGACAAACATTACTGAGAGCCATATACAGCCTGCGAACTTAGTTTGCTCAAATGCAGCATCGAGGCCGATCCGTACATGGAGGTCTTATGTGAAAAGTAATTCTGGGGCCTCAACTAACACTCCGCTCATGCGGTAGCGTATATGATTCACCCACGGCTGAGAAATTCCCCCAAGCTGTACCCCTAATATCATACCAATGGATTTTTGCATCATTCTCTATTTTTAGAATGCGACCCATCAGTTTCACGTGGATTCTCGCACGAAAGCATGCGCACGATGGAAGTTGTCTGAATACGATACTGGGGTTCAAATTAAAGGTTAATTTTTAAGGGTTTTGAGGGCTAATTTTTTTAGGGTTCATCCAGTTTTGAGGGCCTAACTAAAACGCTGCCAAAGCCGACAGTGTCCAAGTTGACCCTCAAAATTAGTTTCCATGTGTTATTTTTACGTACATGCTCAGATTTGACTGGATGCTGTCTCTACTGATACAAAAGGCAAGAATTTGTTCATTGCCAAGCCGCATCATTGCTAATGTTCGGAAAATAAGCGGAGAGTTGCGTGGTCATTTCTGGAACATGAAATCTTAAAAAGTTTGCAGCAAATTTCTGAAAGGGGGAGGTTATGCTTGCTACTTCGTTTACCATGTTTTTAGATGTACAATCTCGTAATGCTATTTACCCGGAGTAGATGGAGCGGAGTATGCGGACTTGCAAGCTGGCGACAACACTGGCGCTGTAAGATAGGTTAAATCATCAATTTATCATGTCTGTGGGTGACATATTCCGTCTGCATAAGTCGACGATTGATGGGGAAAAAATTTGGATGGCACCGTTGTATATCGAGATTGCATGTATTACAAGAACGCACTTATGTACAGTGTGTCTGACTGTAATTGAGAGCTTACGGTTTTGTGGTGGGAGCACTCGGATGGGAAACATGTGAGCAATTCAACCCAAGCATAGACTGAACTCTGTTGCGTTCGACTAACAAAAGATTGTTCGCTCATGGGAGAGAGTAGATGAGATGAACGAAAATGTAATCGAACAGCGCCGACAGCATCCGAAGTGACGCTTCTCTTTGCGTGCGAATAATGGCCTATACGTTTTCGGTTCCCAGCAATGGCGATTTCAGAACTTCGGTTGGGAGGGGGTAATACAGGAATATTGCACAGTGCTGGCATAGCCACACACTCAGAAAATATTTTTGGGATGTTTCGAACTTTTTGGTTTTGCACTTCCAAGCAAGACCACAGTCTGCCGCGCAATTACTCTGAATAACAGAGTAATTCCTTGTTGCAGATCGACCTACATAGCTGTAATGAGAGCTCCTTTTTTCTTGAAAATGAATCAATAAATGTGTAGGTTATTGTTTGGTACAATTGATGTAGATTTCATCGACTTCATGACAGCAAGAGGTCTATGTATGTGCAACTGTAGTCAAATCGTAACTCAAGTCTTCAAATGATTTCTGAGAATAAGATTGCAATAAGTTTTTATCAGCAAATAATTTGCTGTAGTTAGCTGAATTTACTAACGTCTCAGCTATAAAACAAGGGTATGATCAGAGCTGCATTTCAGACAGTCAACGAGAGTGACTTTGATCTGATCCTCATAGCTCTAAAATTGCCGGTCCGAACAAACGCGAATAAAATTCTCTAGTTGACAAGCATGTGGTTATTCGTATTTGCTGAAACTCATTCTCGTTTCAAATGAAACAGAGGAAATTTTCAACGAATTTTTGAATAGATCAAAGTTCCAGATCAAGTTTACATGCATTTCCTTTTATAAGTTGGCAATGTTCCAGATACGTTTATTTTGAGCTTTTTTCCCACATTGCAGCCAAGTGCTTTTCTATGTCCACATGTTTATCAATGGCAGCAGTCAGTTGCATGGTTTTATGAAAGTGCGTGGTCATGCACAACCATTTTTTATGAGCATTGGATTTACAATTATGGTTTGAAGAATGTTATCATGATTAGAGAACTTTTTAACATTTTTTCACTCCGTTTCCAAATCCGTTATTTCGGCAATTTCACTTGTAGGAAAATCAGCGCGGCCAACATCTTACTTTCTTCATGAAAGCCCTTTCCATTTCCACAAGAGAATTCACGGTTATCGTACGTCAATGAACAAGTAGCCAAAGCATTTAATCAAAAGCGATAAGAACTTCAACTTTAACCGTCTTTGAATGTGCTTCAAATTCCGAAACATGATCGCGAGCAAAGTAAATTTAGTTATTTTTTATTTTAGAATGAGTTGTAAGCATTTGGAGCACGTATGCTTAAAAGTACAGCAGCGCCACGCCAAAACGCCTACCACATGGATAATGGTTAATGATGTTTGTTTAATTAACCTCAACTGAACCTACACGTCTACAATGCTAATAAGATCCGCCCCCAGAAGTATAAATAGATTCAAGTGCACTTAACAATGATACCAGTTTTCTATTCCCAACCAATATGCAAATCATGCTAGCTATCTTCCTTCTTGTTTCAAGTGTAAGCATAGATTATTAGCTTGTTCCAAACTGCAACTTGACCTTGCTTTAGGTAGCAGGTAAGCGCGGGCTTTCACATAATCAACGTCTTTTGCTGGCTCAACAAGAGCTCACAACACGATGCAACTTTTCTGGCGAGGAATTAATCTTGAATGTCGGAGTCTTATTCAGCTCTGGAATGGTAAGTACAAATATCAACTCAAATCACTTTTAGGCATAATTTCGTGAGCTCAAAAATCAACAATATCGGAAAATATCGAAAACGTATATGAGGTTCTCTTCGTCTAACGATTACTTTGCAGAAACCATGCTGCGAATGCGTAGAAAGAGCTAGAATGCATAGAAGACGAAGCACCTACGAAGACTTCGATGCTTTCATAATAAAGTTAGTTGCATTTTGATTCACTCTCAAATCTTCTGTGAGCTCAATCAAACTCTTGAAGGAACCACGATTGGAATACGGACAGCATAGCTTCAAGACTCTATGGAAAGGTGAGAGGTGCATGCAATTTGAAAGCAAAAATGCATAAAACGGATCCTTCCAACAACATTTTTGTATTGTCGGAGCTTTTCCCTTGCGATTTTAGCTTGACACGGTCTTTCCATCAGTTGTTCTAAGCGTTTGAAAAAGAAAACTTCTTTCAGATGAACAGGGTGCAGCGCCTCCATCGCAGAAGTCTAGCTGTTGGATGTGCAGTTAGGAAACACAATTTCTTATTGGATTTGTTCTCGAACTTTATTAGATTCAAAGACGACGTTGTTTGTTTACTTAAAAGGCATGAATTTGAAGTTGTCAAGGCTACTACTGCTGTGTACGAACCCACACCTCCCACAGTGTTCTACGATAAATGATGAAATATAGTTAATAAAGTAAGGTCAATGCTGAAGGATCACTAAGCCGTTACAACTGAGCTATAGCCGTTTGAAACTGCAGCAACAAAGTTAATGTGAAGACTTTTGTCGGCGATCTAGTGACAGACAAAATGATGGTTTAGGTCAGTTCAGATTTTGTAATATGCATATTTTCTCTAAAGATTAACAATAAGTTGCATGTTTAATAAAAGCTGTGCTTTTTTAAATATGTGCCGGCAACTTAAGGATCAGTTCCAGGAAGCTTTCAGTAGCTTTTTCAATGACTGTTACCAATGTTATAATGTTAAAAGGTGTGCGTGAAGAATCACGTAAATTTTGCTGAAGATCACAATGATCTACAACAAAGAGACAAAGCACAATTGCTAATTTTTGGGGTATATGACTTTTCCAATAACCATTCGACACATCCTTCGGATAAAACTCAAAGCAAAAACTGACTTTCATGGGTGCAGATCTCTCTCTTTCGTTTTCTGTCTTTCTCTCTCTCCTCTCTCTGTCTTAACTGCTGCTGTAACAAGAAGATCTGATGATCAGTTCTTTTCGCTCCTTTAAAATGAAGCCAGCTTTACAATGTTTTGCTTGAAACCTCTGCCGCTTGCATTTAAGATATCCGGTAGTTCTACTGCAAATTACCCTATTTTCAGGTGTATAAACTGCAGAGGACTTTTTTCTAAAATCGACCAGCCCAAAACGCCAAAATTTCGCGACCCTATATTGTGCTGCATATTGCTTGAAAGAAGGGGGGGGGGGGGGGGTCGGCGTAAAGCTCGCTCTACAAAACAAAATAATGCGTCTAAGCAGCTCGCTCAAAAATTTGAAAAGTGCAGCGTATACACTTGGAAATAGTACATCTAAATATACCCTCTGGGAAAACACACAACTTATATGGAGCAAACAATATCGCAAATATAGGTTGTCCTGAAAATAATGTCGCTAGCATCCTACCGCGACAGAATGACCGCAAAAAACAGCGAATGGGGTATCATTTGATAGAGGAAAGCAAGCTCTACAAGGCAGTTTGCAAACCTCCGCGTGCTCCACTTGGAGTTCGAGTTCAAAATATAAAAATTTTATATCCGAAAAATCGTATCTCCGTTCATAAACGTCTTATGGATCTCCAATTTACACAGGCATGTACTCTCTACACTGGACATTTACCTGTATAGTTTGTGATACTTTTCCATGGCTACAGCATCACAAACAAAAATAGCTCAAAAGTGCGAATATGTCGCGTTTTTTGGGTTTTTTGCAAACAATTTAATTTTTCCCGAAAACCAGCGCTTGTCTAGGGCTGAAAATTTATGGTAATACTCCTAAAGGTTCATACTACAGAATTACACATGTGAGAGAAGCTCAGGATTGTCTTGGCAAAAATGCCGAATTTCGTTTTCTCAGTTTTCAGCCATGGAAAACCGCGAAGTTGTGCGTACGAGCGTCTCGTACAGTGAATCATGCGTGAGCAAGTTTCAACGAAGATACGATTTTTTTTCTTTCTTTCAGATCTTTGGTGCCTTATGAAAATCGGCTCTATACTTCATGCAAATCACCTGGCGTGAAGGTTCGAGCTTCATTTTGTAGAGCTTGCTCTGATCTGTCGCTTGATACCCCTACTTACTTATTTTCGTGCGCACCCTGCTGCGATATTGCATGTCAAAACACGATGCGACATTATTTTCCGGATAACCAATAGATTTTCTTGATAGCACCTAACTCCAACGGTTTTTAGCCAGCTAACCATCATTTATTGTGGTTTTGATGGGATGTGCAAGAATGTTAACCGTATTCTTCTTGTTTACGGTGTATTTCTCGAAAGTGAACTGTTTTAGACTCAGGCCCGTGTACATCACCATCCAGCCTCTCCAAAGTATCCCTAGTTGAGGTTAACAGCCATTGCTGGGCAGTGGCTTATTAGGACCCCAAAACTACTATTCACTTGAGATCCTCATATGTCCAGATTTGCCCGGACGCTGCCTTTAAGATGGCAGCATCGAACAGTCAGAAGATCGTGCGGTAAAGTACCACGGTCAGTTCAATGTAACATGTAAGTCGAAGGTAAGTCATCTATTAAATTGGCGGAAGTGCAAAAATAGAGAAAAGGAAGTCCCGTAGGTTGCTCGTGAGTAACTTACGGGAAATTAAAAGCGACGTAATGCTATGGACACCAAGTTCTCAAAAATGCGCAGTTCATGCAGAGTTTACTCACAAGGGAATGGCCAGACATCGAAATGCCAATTCGAACAAGCTGCATACCATTAGATGCATCATGAAATACTGACTTTGACTCTGTATTCCATATCTGCTCAGGCCTAGCGCGAAATTACGAGCCATTGAAGCTTAATTTTGCTAGAAAATCGTGCATTCGAAAATTGCCAGTACAGAGAATGTTCAATTTAATTCCGGGCCAAAACATGCAGCTGAGTTACTTTATCTTCTTTAAGCTTAAGTTGAGGTGAAGGCACAACAGTTTGCTCAATTTCGCAATTTTTGTGCACGGTTTTTTCGCGTTAAAACTTTTCAAAACTTTATCCACAAACGCACTAAGCAGATGTGAAATACAGATTTAAAATTAGCGTTGTACTGCATCGAAGGGTAGGCAGCTTGTTTGGATTGACCACTTCGACTTCTGACCATTCCCTTGCCAGGCTTCATGAAAACCTGCATAACTAGGAATTCAATTTATGTTTCAACAATACTGATTTTTGATGAAGTTTTTTTCAAGATGTGGTAGTTTTGATTCATCCACCCACCTGCTGGAAGAAATTTATGATAGCAGTCTATCGATTCTGCACTATCAAAGATTGGCCAGGCGATGTCGGTTGAAACGTGGCTGTGTGGACTGAATTGCAATCTAACAAAACCTGCTCAAGCGGTTTAATTGTATTTTCTTCAAAACATGCACGATCACCATGTTTGGAAATCGATCCACATCCAAAACGATACCTCACTGGATGCTGAGTTGAGATGCTCTAAGTTCCACCCCAGCCAAGCTGGACTAACGAGGGATTGATTACGGGTCTATGAACGAGGGACAGGGGGTTATATGTCACCGATAGGCTCCACACCACGCGGACACTGGTACAAATCTGCAACGAGAAAGATGTCCGCTTGGGGTCACCTCCATTCGGCATCATATAGTCCTCTACCCTAAATGAGAAAATCTTACTCGCAACGGTTTGATTCGCTTGTCTATCACTAAACCTACTATTGCCACAAATTCAAGGACTCTAAATCTCCCGGTTAAGTGTGATAATTTTTTAGTGCACGGAACACAAGTCTGCTTTTCTTGAAAAGACTATGATATGAATGCATAGGTGCAGCTTGCATTACGACGTAAAGCCAAACCCAGCAAGTTTTTTGGGAACTCCTCAGAAGTTCAGATCGTGTTCACATAGGAAGGCATCAGTATGATTCGCCAGAGCTTCAAGCTTAGCACTTCAGTCATATCTTACTCGCTTCTATTACGACTCTGTGATTGTTCTTTGGGGTTAAGTCAGCGAGCCCCGACCCGTAGGCTCGCTAACATCCAAACTGCTGTTATCAGAGATTTTGGGTAGATCAAGATTCCGGAGTCTATTTTTTGTTAGGCTTCGCCTTCTGCAGCTTTAATCACCTATGGATATCTCAATACATGGGTGGCTCCCTGTCTTCGCATTTCTTTTTTTCTCCTACTCCCATTACCGCGTATCATTACCCTGGAACATATAACTGGGCTGGTATCATGTTTGTTTGAAGTTTTCCTTTAATTGCTTATTGTTTTGTGCACCTTGAGTGAAAAAAAAAAACAATGAATAAATGAATAAGTTAGTCTTGAAAAGTGTTTTTGACGCTGATCAATTCCCAGAAAAGGAGCTATGTCAGTGGTTGATGGATATCCATAATTTTAATAAATTTGCAAATGAAAATGCGTTTCTTCATTAATAGTGCTGCTGGAACAAACGTTGAATTTCCTACTTATTGACTCCTTTTTCCGATAGCTTTATGGCCTTCGTGATCACAGAGAATTAGAAATGATGTGCTTAGAAAATTAGGAGATATTGAGTCTGTCAGGAGTTGAGTAAGATCAAAGACGACATCTTACACATACAAAAAATGCATTGATGTTCGCTGACCGAGATTGTTCTTGAAACTCTGTAATATTTCTTTCAGCAGTCCATAAGTGTGTGCAGCACTTTTGTAGTAGACAAAAATTTTCTCATGTTTTCACACGTAAATTCATAGAGAGTGCACTTTTAAAAAGATCTTTAAGTATCAAAAACTAACGAATTTTAAAACTGTGAGCTTTTTCGTCCAAAAATCATTTAATGAGCTATTCGAAACCGAACGAAATAAAACTTAAAAACTGTCTGGTCAACTTTTAGGTTGTAGGTACGGTTTTGTAGGCCTCAAAGGCATGGTTGATTCGACAGTGGGCTAATTGATGAGAGCAAAATTCTTGTAAAAGTTACAGTCGAGCTCAAAAGATTTTCGTATAAGGATTTCACTGCACCCTGTAACACATTCCAAGGATAAAATAAACGAATTCTGACATTCGCCTAAACTAGAGCGGAATCAGTCTAGTAGTTGGTGCTCTACGTAACATTGCCGTGCTGAAGGTCACGTTCGATTATATCCTGAGCCTCATGTCCGCGGTAATTCTGCTCACAATTCAAGCAAGGGCAGCCTGACGCTTGAACTGTGAGCAGGGCAGTTGCCCTCAAAGAAGGGCATGTGACAGCGACTGATGTATACCCTATCGCATCATGGATGGATATACGTCTCATGTAGCAGCTCCACTAAAGGCTAGGGCATTTCGCGGAAGCGAGGTACATTTGAGCCCGATGAATGCGAATAGTGGACTAGCGTCAACGTCTCAGCAAGGTGAACGGGGACGGCTAAAGCGGCTAGTCCACCAGAGTCAACGATACAGGCATCTGTCAATCTACCATCAATATAGGTACATTCACCTCTCGTTTTCAAGAGTTGGCAGATTTTTTGAAGAGACGGCGACGATGTAACCTGCATACAGGAAACGAAATGTGGAGCGGAGCAAAATCACGCGACATTGGAGATGAAAGCTCCTCTACAGCGGTGCCACTATAAGCTTCTACAACGGTGCTACCTGCACTGAAACAGGATTGGTATAGCTCTTTCGGAGGACGCTCAACTATATTGCTCTAAAGAGCCTATGCGCCAAAAGCCGGATCTAAGGATAATGAAAAGACGCGTTTCGGCAGAAGCTGAATGACCACATCAGAGTTCAATTCCACTGCAAAAGACGCGCCTGCTAGAAACGAACCTCAACGGACATGTGGGAAAAAGACGAGGATAAGCGGGGAAATGTCACTGAGGTCACGGATACGGAACATGCAATGAAGAAAGTGAGCGCATTCTGGAATTCGCCTCAGATCATGATCTGGTCTTGGCAGACACATACTACCCTTTGCTTCAACCAGATCGGCGGCTGGAAAGCGGGGCTTCGAGTCCTAATTAAGGCTAAAAAATGAACAGATAGCATGTTCGCGAGGGAGGCGCAGACTGTGTCGCGGAAGCCAACAGTCGCCTTCTATGTCATGGGGCCACGCCTTTTAGCAGCCGATGTGTTTGTAGTAAAGGGTACATCAAGAAGGATGATCATTTCATAACATATGCCAGTGGCGACCGACGAACACAGGTGGACTTCTTGGCTATCCGACAGCGTGACCGAGTAGAGTTCTCCCAAATGAAGACGTTCATGAATTTCAATCTCTTAAAATAACCAGAAGCTGAAATGATACAAAATGCAAAGGAGTTTTCAATTATCAAAGTTTCTTCTAAGCATACTCGGAGGAGAACACACGAGACGTAATAAAAAGAAGAGTCTTTCAAAAGTGTTAAGCGAGCTAAATAGGCCTAAGTAGGTCGAAGGAATGAGCCAAAGTAGGTCAAAAATTGAGCGGGTCACTGATAAAAAGTGGAAATAAGTCTTTGCTGATATAAAAGAGAAAGCGATTAAAATCTATACAGCCTACAATAAAAGACTCAGGCTCAACAAGCATTTTGAGGATTGAACTTGTAATCCAGAACTCGTTACCTGTGCTTTTCCAATTTCACTTCAGCTAGTGAAGTCCGAAAATTCAGCCATGAAAACCCGAAAATTCTGCGACAATAATGAGCAAAATTTTCTCTTCAAAATAGAGATGCTCGAATTTTTTGTAGCCTTGCTTGAAAAATGCAGATTCAAGTGACTTCATTTAATGGATTGTATCACTCAAACGTTCTCATTCACCAAAAGCCTACTGTTATGAAGAGCTTAATATGTGCTTTCCATTGTGATACGAAGAAGTTATGATATGGAAATGATATGATGGCAAGAACTTTCGAACCAACCTAATGTATTGATGTTTGAATTTGTAACAAAAAATACTTAATCTCGCATTTTTTGACTTTGTGCCGTTTTTGAAGATTGGTCGCCTGTATAGTTTTGTAGATGTTTGCATGGTACTCAAGAAATCGAGACTTTTTTGCTGTATGAAGTGATATAGATATTGATAATATCGCATTGTCCCTGAGGCTAATATCGCACTCCAGCGCGACGAGGTGCGTAGAAACTTTTCGGCAGGAGATTTCAGACGGCTAGCGTAATTATTCGACCGTATGCGGCGGCGCTAATGCCAGCTCTGGCAGCTGGCTGCGGCAGCAGTCGGCTGCCTGGGTACCACTTGCTACGCACCCGCTAAGAACACGAGGAATCGATTTAGACCTTCTCTTTGTTCCTAGCTCTTCTGTGAAGCGAGATAAGAGCAGTCATCTAGCTACAATATCAGCCAATTCTGAGTAGTTATCTTTTCAAACCAAGAAGGTCTTTTCCGACTTTTATATATGATTCGAAAGCTTGAGAAACGAGTAATCTAATTGCTCATTTATTTGTTATTATTCTCTTTAGTAAAAGGAGATATGGTACGATTATTGTCAGCAAACATGCATCCATCACTAGCTAGTCCAAATTTTCTACTCTTGTTTAACTCTTTCTTGAGAAAGTGTGTGTTCACTGATACAATGTTGATTATTCACAGAATCAGCATCCTTTTAATTTTTGATTATGTCTTCTTAGCAACGCCACTTCGGGTGCGCAGAAATCTCGAGCATGCGTTTTTTCAACAAAACGCTGTTGATTCTATAATCTCTTGCAGTCTTGATGTATAAGAAGAAGAGCAGCTGGCGTTTCTTTTCCAAACAAAAAGCGTCATTGTAATAGCTGTTTGATTCTGCCGTCATGCCTTGATTCTAGCCTCAACCTCAAGTGAAAGGAGTGAGCCGATGCCGGCCCTAAAGTGAGGGGGGTCAGAGAAATTTCTCCACCTTTCGCAGGTATGATGTAGACAATCACGCACAGTGAGGGAATGATCTATTGGCTGAGGTGATCAGTCAACGGTAGAATTTGTTAACGACAAGTGGTATCGTAGACACTACTTTTCGTTTATCAAGCGATATCGATTTTATCGATTATTTGCAAAGTTTGAACTATGGGCAGAGCATGCAGTTTACGAAAGTATTATTGACAGGCCCGGGCCAAGCCAATTTTGCCACCTAGTAATATATAAAATGCAAATGATAAATCCACAATGTAGATGGTAGAATAAGTAAGCAATCTGCGCAATCCACGACTTTGCAAGACATCTTATGATGCACTTTCCCAATTTCCAAATCTATCGATCAGCGCATACAAGGGTGCCCAGATACAGTGCTGGACATAATTATACAGCCACTCTAAAAATCGTCGTAATTTTTGTTCTTGTCAATGAATCTGTCTGAAACTTTGCTGTATGGTGCGCATGTCAACTTACCATAACCCCTCAAAACGGCTTCCAGTCTTGTTGAGTTTGAACGGAGAAAAACGAAAAAAATCGAAAAAGCCCTCTTTGAAAGCTGGACAAAATTATACAGCCACCTGGTTTTTCTAACCACTATCGCATTCGTTGACTCTCAAATTTTTTTGTACAATTACATCCCAAAATATGAAACATTTGCGACACTTACGGCCTGTCTTCCTACTCAAATAGAAGCAATCGCTGCATTTCTTGCTTTTAAAAGCATTAAAAGTCAATCTCCTTCAACAAACAACTACTTTAAAGAGTTTTCAAGCTCTTTTTCATTCCAAATGATAATCATGGAATCTACTGACCCTTTTGGATAGATGAGGTGAAGAGCGCTTTCGTAAACTCTGCGTAATCGCTGATTTTGACGAACAGACTCCAAGCTCACCATAGGGTTGACGCACTTTTACTCCAAAAGACCCTGTTTAGTTGGTGTTTTGGTGTTAACTCTGTTTTTTTAGTTTGTTTTGAAGATCATGATCAGCTTTTCTCGATGACATGTGCACCTGAAAGCGAATCAACCGCTTTTCAAAGAAGTGAGAACGAAAGTGAAAACTCTACGAAGTTATGAAACGACCTAATATAATCTGAAAATTTGAAAATTTTGCTGATTTTGATTTTCCTGCAGTTATCTACACACCGTTGCCGCCATTGCAAACTTGCAAATTTTCCCAGCAATTCTCAATTTATAACTGTATCGTGACAAGATAAAATGGGATTTTTTAGTACATTACAGACAGAAGAACAGCTCTGATTTCGATTTGGCGATGATTTTGTACAAATCGATGATATGCGTGCCAAGCAGTTTACGTCAACACAAGGACTATCTTTGAGCTAACGAGTTTGACATCTACGTAAACTCGAACGTATGCTTCACAAATTTAGATTGACAGTGCATTTTCAGTACTTGGGTGAGCGTTCAATGTAAGGTGAACTATAACATGTATACTTTGGGTTTTGTATAAATAACCTTATAGCACTGAACATATAACTTCCTAAAAGGTGAATAAACCAACGGGTATGTGCCTCAATGCAAATACTTCTGCGGTATAAATAGCCACTGAAGGTGTTTATTAGAATTCATTACCATTTTCTTCAATCAAAAATGTTGTCACTGCTCGTTCTGGTTTCAGCTGTAAGCCTTAATTTATGAACTTATTAGAGGTCGTTATTTTGATAAATATTAGGTAGCTGCCGGATCAAGCAATGTAGCAAACATCGAGGCCAAATCAAACCGTAACCGTACTCAAGAGCTTATAGACAACTGCGCAAGCTCAAACCTGACTCATGACGAAGTTCTTTTGAATAGTTGGTTGCTAGGCCTCACCGAAATGGTTAGCTTTTTTCATTGTAACTTTTCCATTTCTAGTACAAGTTCTACGGCCAGCAGTTTTTTCGGCCAGTGTGAAATTTGACTGTATAGCAAAGTGTTTCCTTCTTTTCTTCCAGAAACCATGCTGTGAATGCGTAGAAGGGGCTAGAATATACGACAAGGGTGATAAACTGAATCCAAACTACAAAGCGTTTGTATTGAGGTTCGCCATATGTGTGCATCTATCCATCACGAAACACCAACATAGCGAGATTTGAATTTTTTTACAGTTATCACGGCTGGGATGTAGATGAAATGGCAAATCAGCTAGCAAGTCAGCTGACAAGTGAGGTGGCAGATGATCTGATGGCAGAAAAGCTGGCAGGTCCGCTGGCAGATCAGCTCTTTGAACAGGTAAGAAAGGAAGAAGTCTCTTATAGCGTTGCTTTGCCTTTCAGATTTTTTTAAGTTATCTCTGGAAATCTTTGTAGCAGTGGTAGTTGACCTCAACCTTCTTTTCTAGTAACGTTCAAGATTTCTTCAAAAAAAGTCCTTTGAGCAATTTTTTACTTCGATAGTTCTCTTTGCCGTTCTAGAACTGAGAATATTGTTTCCCTAGTTCGCACACAAAACTGCAGCGGCATGTTCTGGAAAGTAATAAATGAGTATAAAGTTACAACTATTGCAGATGTCGAAAAATTTGACGGAAATTGCTATGAAGGATGAGTTAGGGCTCGGATGTGCCGTAGGACGAATGAATTCATTTTTGGAAATGATAAGCCCAATGATAAGATTCACCGACAATGTTGTGTGTCTAGTCAAACTCTTTGACATACCTTGGAACAAGAACAATGGGACCTGCTGCAGCATTTCACACGACGTCAAAATCTCCTCCTCTTCCTCTTGGTTCCCCTTCAATTTCTTCCATCTGTTTTGAAGAGTTTGATCATCGATAAAAGTATTGTCTGTTATGCGTGGTGGTTTCAAAAAATTTGTTCATCGATTAAAGCATTCTCTGTTACGCATGCTGGCAACTATGGATCATATGATGATACTAAGGAAAGACTTAGTCTGACATGCACAATGGCAATGTTACACTTTAGAGAAATATATTACCAAGTTGTAGATTTCGCCATTATTCTGTAAAGCTTTTGTAAAATAGCCACATTTAGAGGTAACATAATATCGTATTACCCAGTGCAAAGTCTCCGAGCTCAAGTCTTGAATCAAAGCAACTTCAAAGTGTCCTATTTCAAGGATTCAAGCAATGTTCAAGATATGTACTTCTGGTTATTGTAAATGACTAAAGTAAGAAAAAATCTTTGCAGAGGCGATAGAAAACAACGGAAAAGAGGAACGCTAAAAATCGTGGTTTGCACAATATTTTTTAAATCTCAAGATCTCAAGGTTAAACTAAGATATTCAAGAGTTCAGAGCTAATTTTCCTAGCTGTTTTGTCCGAAGGGTTCAAGAAGTCGAGGTATACTTCGTCGCTATCAGGCATTTGAGTGCTACTAAGTGATTCACTGCGGGTGGATTAATGTTCCGAAACTACCAACAATTAACGAGTGGCCAAACACAAACTCTTACAGAGTTTTCTCAATAATCAATGATTTTCATTCTAAGACACACTATACTAAAAAGCAGACTTCTCCTAGCACTGGGCAATTATTCTAAAGAAGTAATAAGCCTGCATAGAAAAATGCGAGTACTCTCGAAGAAAGGAAGTTTGCGAAAGGTTATTTTTCTTCAAGGAGACGCTATGTTTTGGCCAGATTTGGAAGTAACAAGCGCGATGCTTCGTAATCACAAGAGGGCTGCTCTTGCAGTCAAAGGGTGCTTGAGAGTTCCTGCAAAAATGCTCTGATCGGTATGTGAAGTTTATAGTAACTTTCCACATTTTGTCAGACTGGCAAGAATTTGAGCGAAGGATATATCAATACTTTTCGCATAATTTTGGTTCCAATACCGTCATGCGATTCATAATTCTGCAGCTGTTGTAAAGATTACACTTTCTGTCGGTCAAAAAATTGTTACGGATACAAAAGCAAAGCGCAGTCAATAGTTTTTCGTAAGTCACAAGACAACTCAGACACTGGGACCGGGCGAGCCACGGCCTCAAAAGGCCTTTCCGGCCCGTCCGCGGCCTCAATTGGTGGGCGTGGCCGGAGTCCGGCCGAGCCCCGGACCTTAATTCATGTCAGTATCATTGCACCGGCCGAGCCGCGGACTGAATATGGCTTACCGGCTCAGCCGCGGCTTTAATGATGGGGGTGGAGCATCGCAGCGGCTGAGCCGCGGACCAAAATCTCTATAATGAAACTCCGGCCGAGCCGCGGCCGAAATTCCATTATAGAGTTTGCTTAGATAAGGTCCGCGGCTCGGCCGCTCCCAGTATCTGAGCATAAAGAATACTTGCGTGATGTACGACGCATGGTCAGGCTGCCCTCAGTGTTCATAGCCTTTGATGTCTTTCCAGTCTCCAAGGCGGAAACAAGATCAATATGTTGTACAACCTTGGATAGCACCCCGTGCTGTCCAATGTTGAAGTCGGACTTGGATTCCGAAGCCGCTATATCTGTGGTCTCAATTTTTGTTTTTTACTGTGTATGTTCTATGTGCCAGTGAATAAAAAACAGTTCTACTGTAGGAGCTAGAATGAACTAGACGGCCCGACAACCAGCTCCGGCTGAGCCGCGGCCCAAAAGCGGACGAGCCAAGGCTGTTTTCCGGCCGAGCCGCGGCCCATCTCCGACCGGGCCGCGGACGCTGCGAAATTCCAGCCGGAAAAGATCCGCGGCTCGGCCGGTCCCAGTGTCTGAGAAGGCTCATGAATACACTAAACGGTAAATGTAGCTGCATTAGTCAATTTCTAGGCGAGTTATCACTTGCAAAATGACATCTACCATTATACCACTAAAAACTGTTGCTTTCAAACCACATCATATTTTTATCTTTTTATTTATTTTTTATCATCGAGTTTTTGCGCCATTTAATTGATATTACGTGCACGAATGCGCTCTGACTGAGGTGAGATTTAGTAACGATTTTTTTGAAATCGTCTTTTTTCACGGTACAAATGAGGTCGGAGAATTGCCTAAATGCCACGATTCTTCCATGAGTTGAGTGGAACACAAAAGTTCAGAGAAACGCTCATTGTAGACAGCAGCAGCACGTAATTACTGTAAACACAGTAGAAGGAAACTCATATTTGAGTTTTTCGGCTTTCGAAAAAAAAGCCTAAAGTAGTTTTCTTTTATTACTCTATTATTTTTCTAATATGCTTCAACTAATTTTGCTTTTACGCGAAAATAGAAAGCCCGCATTTCCCCCTCAAAGCATACCTTCGATAGTCAAGAGACAAGGGCTAGAAAGTGATAGTTGTTTGAGTTCTTGCCCCCTATAAAAAGTGAAGGTTGTTTCAGAAAAATAGACGAAAGTTTAGAGATACAAATTAAATTAGAAAACTTAGAAAATTCATATAAAGCAGAGGTTAGCACATCACCAAATCTGAAACCTTAACTTGGTGGTTTCCTACCCAGAGTTTCGTCTCCAGGATTGCCGGTAAAAATGGGTGGCAACAACAACAAAGTTCTTTTCCAGTCAAAAAAGCGCTGTTTAGCTGTGGCGTTAGTTAGGAGACCGAAAGAAGAAGAACTTGTCAACAACTGAATTGAACATGTTAAACATGTCTGTAAAGTTGTGTTGCACATCGACGCCAATCTGATTTTTGATGCGTCCTTTAAATTTTCACCCCCGCATAGTCGTTTCGTACGCTGCGACGTTGTCTGGATTCTTCCGCTCATCATTCTGAGCAAGTATCGTCCAAGCTGGAAGAAATTCGCTGCAAAAGCACAGAAAGAGAACAAGGTAAAGAAAAACGCACTTTTTTGTATTTTTCACAAAAAAGCCGGTATAAGCAAAGAAGTAAGCTCGGCGACGTTGTCTACATCGTAGACAGAAACAAGACCTATCGAATGCACAAAAAAACCGAGTGAAAAAAGTTAAACTGAAGAAAAAACGAGAGGTTTTCGAAAACTCCGTTTTTCGAGGATTTCTCGTTTAAATCCTAAAAAGAAGTTCCGCGACGTTGTCAGCGTGAAAATAGAGATCAAGAACTTTAATATGATATATAGATTACCGAAATTGGGCTCCGAACAACGAAGAAAAGGGTACCAGAGCCAAATGCCCCGCGCCCCGCATTTGAGGTAGCGAGGTAGTGCGCAGCGCGCGGAGACGCAGACGAGCAGCGGAGCAAGACCAGAGCCGACGGGGCATTTGGCTCTGGTCGTGGATCTTCGCAGGTCTCAATGAAACCCTGCAAAATTATATATCGTTGTGATCCTCATGAGACGGCCAGGAGCACTGACAACGTCGCGGGTCTTGAAAATCACTCCATTACGAGATAGACCAGCATTCATATGGCGACTCTTTGCGCAAGATTTGAGCGCAGTTTTTCGTTTTTATTGAACTCTAGCGGCTTTAATAAACTTCCAACATTCAAACGCAGTTCAGAGAAAGGTTAATTGAAAATTTTGCCCTAGTTTTTGATTGAATTTTTAAATAAAACTTTCTTCTCAACAAAAAAGGCCATAAAAACACAATCCTTCGGTTTTTTTGAGCTTCTTTTGAATGTCACTGCTATATTTGCCTCATTTAAATTCATCCCTATACAGTTATGTCATTAGTTATGTCATAATTTCCGGGGCTTCGCCCGGATGACTTCTGTACTTCTCCCCAGGTGCAGGTTGTGTTCTATCATGACGCTCAAAGTGAAGGTTACCAGAGTACATGGCTCTATGTATCGAAGGTATGCCTCAAAGTATGCTGATCAATAAAAGAGTGAAACTATAATATATTCTCAATATTACCCTCTCGATATCGCTGTACATCTCAAATACTGCTTGAATCTGCCCTTCCTCCTCAAAACTTTGATTTTATATAGGTCGACTCTTGTACACATCTTAACTTATTTGATCATCAGTAAGAAGGAGCAAAGAACTTTTCGAAGATTGGCTCAAACGTCAATATCAAGGTATTTTCGCTTTCGAAATCGGATGTCAAAGCAGTAGTTCATTGCACTTACAAAAGTAAGGATTTCCTTTCAGGACTGGCAAGTTTCGGCAAAAAGCTAGTAGTGTCTCTTTGAGGAACAAAGTGTTATAATAAAATTCTCAATGATCTACAATAGAAGATTTTAAGAAATGCTTCAAGTTTCCCTCTTCTCATTTCCCCTTTAAGTGAGATTCCGACGACTTGACGAGATTGTTTTTGAAATTGTTTGTAGGCAGCTCAACCAAATTTCGCCTTTCATGTTCTTGTCATTTTGGGGCCTTTCCGTGGCCCCGATTACAGTTATGCTTAAAAGGTGCAAACCCCCAAAAATCCGATTTTTGGGAGCACACTACACAAACACCCACACGGCTTTCACTACCTGGTTGGGCGGAACTTGATAGGATTTGGGTGCGGCTTGATAGCCTTTCGCGGTCCAAACCCATTATCTCCATTCAGAAACAGCATTGGAGACTGGACCAACGCAAATGCCCTCCTCCTAGGGCCTACATTCAAGATAAATACTACTTGAAAAGGGCTAGGTTTTGCCTAGAGGCTGCCTTGAACGTAAATCGCCTATATGTTGGGCAGTGCCAATAATTTTGGCAAGTTTTTTTTACATACATTGGAGTAAGTGCATATGTCTGCCCATGGCAAATGCAGGCAATATTTCAGATTAAAGCCAGCATGTGATGCCCGACGCAATCAACGAGAACAAAGGTGAAAATGACCGAAGCTGTCTATCTGGAAAAACATGCTACTTTCTTCAAATGTAGATAATTTGATGATTTATGGTACACAAAGCTGGCCGATTATAGCTGACAACTACTGTTAAATTTTGCCTGACAGAATTTCTTGCCCCTATTTTTTGCTCTTACCAATAGAATGATGGTAATTAGACTTCAAATAATTTATTTCTCTTATCTCTACGTTTCTCTTTCTATGTTGAGTTGTTTTTGGATTGCTAGTCCTGTTAACAGTTTTTGCGCCTCTGAGCGCTTTAAAAGAAGCTGAGATAACTAGTTATCAAGCAAAAAAACAAGCTGAAGAGCAGACCTGTTTTACTGTTTCTGGAAAATCTTTCCGCTTGTGCAACTGAGATTTCATCACTTATAATTTGTCGAGATTTGAAATACTCAAATATGTTAGGCTAACCAATACACATGCACTTCGCCACCACAGTTTGTACAATTGGCAAGTGTTATAAAATTGTATATACAGGTAGAGCATTAAGCAAACATCACCTCCAGATGGCGATTCAAACATAAATCAATTTCAATCATCAATTTCCCTGGTATAGATAATTTTTGGAAAATATTTCCTCACTAGCTTCGCTATCTAAATGTATCAATGTTTATCAATGTTGGCCCTGTTATTTCTCGTTCCTAGTGTGGTAAGTCTAGTCATTTTGTTTCAGCTTAATAGTCAAATGCCTTAGATAGCAGCAGGAACAAAAGTGACGGTCTACTCACAAGAACACGCGGTTGTTGACAATCAGCTTTATCATTGCCACCTTGGTTTGTCAAGCAAAGACCAGGAATTAAATAGAGTGGTTATTATGAGTGCCCAAATGGTCAGTTATTCGACTAGATTATCTCATTCATATTTAGCGTGAGGTACTGCCCTCATGATTGCTTGAAAAGTGGCAAATAATCAAATGTAAATCATTCAGAAGGTTTGCTGTGAATGTGTGGTGTATGCAAGGATGTACAGTAGGGATCCAAAAACGAAAGTACCCCCAGCCTATACACCTATCGATATCAGGTTTGTCGCAATAATTAAGCTACAACATAACCTCAAAGCTCAACATTTATTTTCTTCTACAGTTACAAAGAATACGGAGGAACCCTGGAAAGCATCTCAGAAATTATTAGAAAAAGGGTGGGTCAAACAAAAAAGATTAGGAAATTAGTTCAACTCTCTTTGGACTGTTTGATAATTTTCATAGATAGAATTTACCTGTCAGCGGTTCACAGCCGTTGAGGATCTATATTCTATATACCTCTTAGTTTTCTTATATTATTTAGTGAGACACCAATGTTGTTTGAATCAAAATACAAGGAAATTTGTTACATTTCAGTACTTCTACACGCAGCCGTCAAGCATGAAAGAAAAAAAAGTCGGATGCTTTCCTAAAGCCAAAAGTATATGGGGAAAATTTCTGGAACTATTCAAAGTTAATCGTGTGGATGTTGTGTGTGTAGTCAAAATGCACTAAAGTTAAATGACAATTGGTTGCTGATTCAGAAGATATTTCACGCTTTTTTTTCATTCGTTACTCGAGAGTCGGAAACTAGGCTAAGGTCTCTGGTCATGGCTAAAACATTTCTCTTAGATCCTTTATCTACAAATGAAGGATTATGAAAAACAAGTCTTTGTGAATCGTGCATATGCGTATGTTCAGAAGATTCGTAAAACTGGGATTTGTCTTGTTCAAATTAGATTTGCAATAGCAGGAGAGGATCAGAAACTGGAATTCAAGCACCAGCTTGAGTGAAATTGCAATAATGGATGGAACAAGGGTACATATTTGCCTTCGTAAAACAGACCCTTATCTGCTTAGATGATGTAGGAACCATTTGGCCGGTACGATAAGAAAAATTTGCAACAAATCATAAAATATGTGATGCAATTATTAGAACAGTCAAAGGGACAAGTATCGAGTTGAATACTTCTCCATAAAGCGATGGACGCTGCATATTTGTGCTTATTACGTTTCGTAACAGTGGAGCAAAGTGCTTTTATTTGTTGAATGAAAGAGATCTCCTTTTGTAAACTGAATTGATATCTGTAACCAGCAGGTAAAATTAGCTTCATGTCCAGAGTCCCAAGTGGATTAGATGACTTTGAATTTGTCACAAGCGAAGGACTGCTGTGTCTTCTTGAAAAGCAGACTCAAGACCTTAATTTTACTGGCCGTATTCCTCAACGAACAAACTGGGTAAGATATTCAAAACTCCACTGGGTTCGCTAACCCCATATGTCAGCAGTGTGCTCACTGTATGTATTCACAACGTGCCCTGGCTTGTTTGCCATGAAAGTGTATTGCGTAGATGCCGCGTGTGTTCAACTCCTTGTTTACTCAAATTTGTCTTGGATACATAAGCAAGTAGCTGTTTACATACACTGCTGAAAATCATATCAGGTACACGCTGATCAAATTTTTTGCAAGTTAAGAAGATTGTTTTTACAATCAGAGCACATTTTCGTTGAGATTACTGAATGATTTATCGATATTTGCCATTTTGTTTGAGCTCTTCAAGATCGCTGCATGTCTCAAAATCCCAAAGCAAGATTTAACCGCGCCACGACAACATTGCGATTGTCCCAGTCATCTGCAATTTCGATTGAAATTCTTGTTAGCAGCAAATTCAATGGAGAGTGTTCAGATGCGTTGATCACGCATCATGTATAAGGTGCAAGAAGGGTGAAAAGAAAGTACATACAGTGGCTAACCGAGCTTTACTTTCAAAGTGATCTTATATTTCCGTCAGATTCCGATATAAACATTTTGAAGTGTTAAGCATAACAGGAGTGTGATGATCAGGTTTATTTGGTGCATGTGGAGCGGATAATTTGATGGGAACGAGTAATAATACCGTGATACAGTTAGTATCTTATATATAGCTGTATGTATGTTTTTATGTCTGTCTATATGTATGTAAGTCTGTACGTATGTTCCGAATAGAAATTTTTATTTCTGAACCGCTCCAGAACCAAACTTGGCACATATACATTTCGGGCAGGGCGGGTGTCATAGGCTACTTTTCGTCATCGATCGATATCGATTTTATCAATTTTTATCGAGTTTTTTGCAGAATTCGCCTACGAGGCTGGGATTTGGCACAGGGGGGGGGGGGGGTAATCGAGCAAGCTGATTACGAATACGATATTAGTTTTTGAAATTATCCGCTTCTTTTATCGATTTCATCGATGAAAGTAGCGGATAAAGCGGATAGCGGACTGCAAAGTTCGACCTGCGGGGCTGGGAGTTGGCATAGGCGGGTAATCCAGCATGCTGATTACGAAAAAAACGTTAGTTCTCGAAATTATCCGCTACTTTTATCGATTTTATCGATTTTTGCAAAGTTTGAACTATGGGGTTGGAAGCTGGTATAGGGGAATAAGTGATATGCTGATTACTAACATAGGGGGAATAGGGAATTGCATGTAGAAGTGGGCACAGGGAAAGGCTGTACAGGGAAGGGAATGGAAGTTCATCAAAGTGTTTTGACAGGGCCGGGCGGAGCCGGGTAAGCCAGCTAGTGCTGCATAAATTGAATGACGCACGAGCAAAGGTCTTGCACTTGTAGAGCGCAGCACTAATCGCGGAATAGTATAGATGTAATAGAAAAAAACCATTATTACATAAACCTAGAGATTTCCTACTCGTAAAGAGCCGTAGGACACCAAGTATCAAAGGCCTGGGAATCTGACTGAAAACTTTACATTAGAGAAAACGTGACATGAGCACTCAAAGTTTGTGTACATGAGAGGGGTGGCAAGAATGAACCATGCCAAGTAGACTATCAGCTGAGATCGAGTTTGTGATACGTGCTAAATATATCAACATACAAATCTAGGCGCAAATCGTGATTTTAGTTATAGGATGCACAATGAGAGAGTTACTTGAAAGACTACCTAGATACCATTGAAAGGATCTAAGGGTAGAGCAAGTGATTTGGGGTTATGTAGCAACGCGAGGTTTTTCTGACTTCTAATCAGGGCAAGAGCCGACACCAGAAAATTTAACGAAGCCTTCTTTGGTCTGCCAAATTTCATACAACTCTGACCTAATTCCAAACATAAAATTTCCAAGAAAAACGAAGCGTCCACTAACAAAAACGGAAGGAACCACAAGATTCCGTTTATTTGCATTTATAGCCGAGAAAACAAGAACGACAGATAATGAATTCGAAGGAGTGATGGAGTGAAATCGACGGATTCGCGCTATATTTGCTTGGAGCGCGCTTTGTGACAGAAGCACATTTTCGCCTTCGGAGCAGACTGAGAAATTTTCAGGTGGTTACAAAAGCCGAAAGAAAACTTTGAAATCGTTTTTTTCTGTATTTAAACTTTTACAGTGTAGAAACAACTTATAAGAAAAATTATGGAAAATTATGTGAGTAAAGTCGGTACTAGCTCAGCTGGCACCCATCTGTCACGGAGCCAGCTGATTCAGGAAAAAGTACAGCACAACTGTCGTTCACATAAGTTCCCATAAAATTTTGTGACATAGTTCGTATCCCAAAATCGCCCGCAAACACCAAACTTGGTGTCATATGACTGCGTTCGGTTTATGAAGAAGTCTTTTGTCTGTTTGGAGCGGAATTCACATTGCCACGCTGTGTTAGCACCGACTGTCGACGGCACACCGAAGGCATGCCGTTGGCATGCGAGTACCGCACTGGCGGCATGCTAATAAATAGAGGCCTAAAGAATAAGCATGTCGCCGGCACTCCCGCGGCGTGCTCTTGGCATTCTACCAGACAGAGGAATGCTAACCCGCAAAAACCATATCCTTTTTGCTTTCCACCTCAAAAACGAATCCAGTGCCACCTGTCCCGAGCCATGTTTCCATCGATTGTTTTGTGTCAATGTAGCTTGCTCGCCGCCCATACTGAGTGCGAAAGAAGCGGTGCCACCCCTGAAGGAATGGGAAGCCAAATTAAGATGCTCTAGTTTGCAGGCTTTGGAAAAAAAACTTAAGCCTTTCTCTAAGTGTCGCACATATGAGAGGGTGCGAAGCTGACTTTGACTGGAAAAGAAAAATTGAGCTTGCGCGCATAGAAAGTTATTTGTGCAATAGGGACCTCTCTATTCTGTCTAAGAGAATCGCGCAAGGGACCCTCCTGCCGTATTAATCGGTTTTCGACTTTGCAATACTGTTGTAGTGTCCACCTCTTATGTGAACCGCGTCGGCTATGCGGAGAAGTTGCCCCACTGATTCTTAGCAAAGCCTTCAATTATGCATGTTGACATCTGTCGACGAAAGGCCTCCAAGAAACAAAAGTTGCATGGATTTCTAACCCATTTTGGATCGATATTTGAAGACCGGGGCTATTCTGCGCTCCGTTCTAAGATAAATTGCTGCACCTCTAAGTCTGCTCCCAACAAAAACCGCAAAAACAGTTGAGCGGCGACAGGAGTTGGCAAGACTTGCTACTTACTTTGTAAGCGCATTTTGCCAGGTAAAGATTCCTGGCTTTTACGAGGGGCAGTGGGGGAATTTTTGGGCTTTCCTTCTCATAAACCTTTACAGCTTCGCTTCACACGATTTGATTGTAGTCGTGGCTCTGTCCGTCTGCGAAGTACTGGAAATCACCAAAGCGACAGTCTTCAAGCCTAAACGACTTACCACGGACTGCTCCTTCGTAGAAAAATGGTGCTACAAGAATAAGATTAACGCTTTGGGAGGTGGGGAGGGCCGCTTCCGCGTCCAGATGCCTAAATAACCCTCCCTCCCTCCTTACATTGGAATCGCGGCCGCTTCGCTCCACCTCTTTCGTCCTGAGCCAAACTGGAGATTCGAACGATACAATGGGTATAAATATTATTTTGAATTGTTGACCACAATAGGGGCTGTGAAGTAAGAAATAGGACTAAAAGGTTAAAAACTTTTGAGGGCAATAAAAACCGCAGAAATCTACGAGCATAAACATGAATGGCGACTCTGCATTTTGTGAACTAAACCGTCGTAAATTGTAGTCTGCAAACAATTCCGCGCCGACCGGGAAAAGCATGTCATCACGAACAAACTGGCCCAATGCTTTCCATTAGGTTTGATATAGGAAAGGATAACTATGAGAACTAAAATGGGCATGTCAAGATACCTACTGATTTGTAGAATTGCGCCCACTGGTGTGTTTTGGCGACAAGAGTAACAAGCGGAATCTCATAGGAGACCCTTTGCCCAGTTGATGACTCATTAAATGCGTCGACTTCTGCTGTTTGGCAAGGAAAGCTGGAGAATTCTTCACATTTAGTATTTCTATCCTTCGCAAACATATCAGCAGATGGCTTGCCCACCTAACAGACAACGTAGTGAAAATTCGCTTATCCGCAGTCATCATAAGCTATTTGCGTGCTCGTGCTGCCGGCTTTGAAATCACGGGGGATCCATTTCACTAGCACGCTTATATTCTTCTCGCGCTCCACTTTCCAAGCTTCTCCGCAAATTAATGCAGTAATAAAAACAGGCAACCCTTCTTGGAGATGATAGCCGCACTTGGCTAACAGTGTGAATGAGCCCCCCCCCTCCCTAGTTCAACATGCTATGAAAAGGTTTTAGCTAAACCCATACCTTCGATACATAGAGCCACGTACTCTGGTAACCTTCACTTTGAGTGTCATGAGAGGACACAACCTTCACCTGGAGAGGAGTACAAGTCATCCGGGGCGAAGCCCCGGATATTATGACGTAACTAATGACTAACTCTGTAAGGATGAATGTGAATGAGGCATATAGTAGTGACATCCAAAGAAAAGCTCAAAAAACCGAAAGATTGCGTTTTCATGGCCTTTTTTGCTGAAAAGAGGGTTTTTCTTCAAAATTCAGTTAGAAATTAGGATAAAACTTATCAGTTAACCTTTCTATAGACTGCGATTGAGCGTTGGAGGTTCATAAAAGCCGCTGGAGTTCAACAAAAACGAGAAACTGCGCTGAAATCTTGCGCAGAAAGTCGCCACATAAATGCTGGTCTATCTCGTTATGGAGTGAGATTCAAGACCCGCGACGTTGTCAGTGCTCCTGGCCGTGTCATGAGGATCACAACGATATATAATATTATAGGGTTTCGTTATGACCCCGCGGAGATCAATGACCAGAGCCAAATGCCCCGCCGGCTCTGGTCTCTCTCCGCTGCTCGTCTGCGTCTTCGCGCGCTGCGCGCTACCTCGCTACCCCAAGCGCGGGGCGCGGGGCATTTGGCTCTGGTACCCTTTTCTTCGCTGTTTCGAACCCAATTTTAGCAAGCTATGTATCATTTTGAAGCTCTTGATCTCTATTTCCACGCTGACAACGTCGCAGGACTCCTTTTTATGACTTAAACAAGAAATCCGGCAAAAACCTTGTTTTTGAAAATCTCTCGTTTTTCTCCCAGTTTGACTCTTTTCACGCAGTTTTTTTGTGTAGTCGATAGGTCTTGTTTCTGTCTATAATGTAGACAACGTCGCCGAGCTTATTTCTTTGCTTATGCCGCTTTTTTTGTAGAAATTACTAAAAAATGCGTTTTTCTTTACCTTATTCTTTTTCGGTAGTTTCGCAACGAATTTTCTCCACCTTGACGATACTTGCTCAGAATGATGAGCGGAAGAATCCAGACAACGTCGCAGGGTACAAGAGGGACGGCGCGGGGGTAAAAATTTAAAGGACGCATCAAAAATCAAAACCCCGTGTTGCGAATTGCTGGTTCTGGAGCGAAAACTTGCACTCTGTAAAGCCGCCAAATGAAAGGTTTCAAATCTTATTGCAGCGTTTTTATCCGGTTTAAAGCCGTTTCTTTTGCTTTTTATGTCTGTTTTACGTCATATTCTCTTCTCTGATCTTCTTTGAACAACCTTCACCATTTGTGACGTCAGATGTTCAAACAACCTTCACTTTTGGCGCCCTGTCTCTAGACTATCGAAGGTATGGCTAAACCCCATTGCGAGTTTTCGTGCATTGTCAGATTGCGTGATAGGTGCAAGGGACCCTATGTTTTGCTTACCTGTAGCCCGTGCGCGTCTAGTATAGCACCCCCGGAATGTGCAAACGTATTTAAAGTGGGATTTGTTGAGGTCAACACTTACTCGTGAAGGAATGAGATGTGGAATTGCGGGCGCCCTTAGCCTAGACTACCAGTAATGCTTTCCGAAATGCGTGTTTTTGTTTGACCACTTGTGGCTATGTTTCCAATTTTGGACTGCCCCTCGGCAACCTTCCTTGCTACGGCCATAGTGTTTCGTTTATCTAAATCACCTCGAATGAGCTGTGTGGAAGCTAGGGTTTGCTACCAGCGCAGCTATCGTGGAAGAACGGCCAAGTGTAAGAGTATAAATGAATTTTCTTTGCCCTAGCTACTCTGTCTACCGACAGTTCTACACTCATCTCATGCAAATCAATAATGGATCCTAACCACCTTAATGATTGTGCAGGGCTACAGCTACATTCCCTTCACCGAAGAAATTCCTTCCTTGCTGAGATTGGCCTTGACGATGGACTGCATGAGAGCAGATTGAGCTGGAAGATCGGAAGATTGGTGCGCTATCTAGATATATATAGCGACACAAGCCGAGAGCTTAATAGGCGACTTCTTAATAAATAAATGAAGCTTAGTGAATATGCGTGGCGCGCAGGAAAGGCCAAACGCAAAAATTGATAAACTTCTCCTTGCCATTCGTAATTAGAATACTTTGAATGATTGTGGCAGATTCTGACGTGGTGGTGGCCATAGGTGCGATAGTGTGAATTTGCTCACCCCCTCTTCACCCCTGAACCGGGACCAAGGTTACCACCACCTTCACCAAAGCCGAGAAAAAATCAACACTGAGGTAAGGCTAAGCAAAGGAGATATTTGTATGGGAATTGTTTGTGTGTCGGGAAAGGAGGAAGAAGATTTGTGGGGATTCACGAACTTTCAGAAAGGAAAAAATAGCAGTTTCTGTAGCTGCACAGCTAGTCAGTGAGGAAAGCCCCGGTACAACGTTTCCATCTGACTTCAGGGAATAAATTGTTTGCCTAGAGTTCGTCCACAGAGTTACCTAATGAAAGGTGTGCTTAGTGACTTCTGACTTACGAGTTTTAACATAAAAAATCATATACAGGGTGTCCCAAAAGTATGATGGACTGTTTGATCGTCAATATCTCTCTTCCCAAAAAGTTTTTTGCCTTTCTTCAGGTACCGTTTTGTAGAGCTTGCTTCTTAGAATTACAGTATGGAGCGAATCACCGATGGCTCTTCATTACTGTAGGATTACGGTAGAAACTTCAAGGAGGTTTTAAGCCATGAAAGGCCATATTTTGCCTCAGAAAGAAAACAAAACAGCCTGAAAACTTTTACACTAGGCTAATTAGAGTTGCTGACTTTAATTGTAAAGTTCCCAACTTTTTATGATGCTTCAATGAAGAGTTATGTCAGGTAAGAGGTAGCGGCCATTTTTTCGATGTTCCTAAAAAGTGCGGTTACACCGTCTAGAAAGCGCAATCATGTGAATAGTTGAGTATTGAACTTAGCGTCCATAAAAACCCTATTATACAAGTTTTCACATTTTTTGGAGAGATTTTGAAACGGCAGCTTTTTCCATATTGACACCATATGTTTCAAGTTTCTACCGTAATCCTACAGTAATGAAGAGAGATGGGTGTTCGTTCTATACTGCAAATCTAAGTTGAAGCCAACTCTACAGAATGGTACCTGAAGCAAAGCAAAAGACTTCTTGGGAAGAGAGATTTTAACGATCAAACAGTGCATACATACTTTTGGGACACCCTGTATTTTGTAGATGAATAGCTGGTACAAGGAAATAGTAACCATCAAAACCGCCTCGTCCTCCGCTTTCAAAAAATATAGCATTTCTGAGATCCGTCCAAAAAGTGCCTGGGTGAAGGGTGTGTCTAGTGAAGTGACTTTCAAGGATTTAGTTTTCAACATAAAAATTCATAACTTTTGTAAATGAAGATCTTGTACGCCGAGATAGAGTCACCATTGGAACCGCCTCGTCCTTTGCTTTCAGAAAATATCTACTTTGCTTGGGGCTCCTCATAACAAAAAGTGCCGGGTGAAGGGTGGATGAGACTTTTATAATGGGAGTGCTCAAGTGGAGGCTTTTTTTACCCTGTGAAAAGACGTTGGAAAGATTTTTTGCTGGGACTAGCTGGCATACTTCATCAAATACGAAGTATGTCATCAAAAAGCTTTTGAATTGTTTTTCGGTCAGCAATTCAGCAATTTTTTGTATGGAAAGTCTTGGCTACTCTATCCATATGCACATCCAACAAAAACTTTTAGGAAGCTTCTCAACTCAAACAACTTTTGTTTCGAGTAGGCTGAGTATTCGGATTTCTCATGACCGCAGCCAAAAATCTCCATTACGAACCGTTGGTTTTTCTTTATACGCAAAACAAGTTCCTTGCGTATTCATATACTTCATGTAGACCTAATTCACTTTTTCACTTTTTAATCTACTTGTGACCTAAAAAAATCATCAAATTGTTTCTTTTGCAATTAAATTGTGCCAAAAAATTATCAACAAACAGGCAAAATCCCAGTCTCCATGATTTGTACTAATTCGTAACTAGATTCGAGATTCTTGAATTTTTGAGATAGTTTTAACAAGCTTCAAAAAATGCTCAAAAACTTTGAAAAAGACGCTTTTTTTCACAAAAGAATGTGTGCAGCATGACTTCAATTTAATCTTCTGTGTTGTACAGGTTTTTAATGAAGAATCACTTTATTGCCTGAGGTTTCAGTTACACACCTCTTCAAAGATGTCAGTCACGTCGATATCACTCCACTTGCTGCCACGCCCTCCTCCCATCTGCGTACTCGAATTTCTGAGATGAAGATTGAGAATCTAGGCGAGAAATCTACTCATCGAGTGTCATTTGCAGCAGCGTGTATCTGCTACAGAAATTGCTCGATGAACTGCAGTGACGAAATGAGCACTCCGAATAGTATGAGACCGCTTGAGTACAGACCAGCTATCTCATAGCTACATAGCAAGATATGGCAGTAGATCACTTTTGTTAGACAGAAAGCTTTTCATTCGTGCCGTTCATGGCAGCAAGTGGCTATCAAAATGGCTGACACCTTTTCAAGTCCTCTGAAGACGGTATGTAATCGAAACGTCAGGCAATAAGGAGTATCATCATTAAAAACCTCACAGAAGATCAAGTGAAGTTAAACGATGGCACTTTACAAGAGAAAAGGACTTATTACAACTATGTTTGCGATTTTCGAGATTGGTATTAAGATTGGCAAACGCTCTCGATGAAAAAATCCTTTAATTAATATATAACTGCCGTCGATTCGTTGGACCGCACACTGAACATCATTGCGGAGCACGCGTCGCGAGCCGCGAGGTGAAACGCTTACCCCATTACAAAATCGCCATTTTACAACCCGTGCTCTCGCAACATTTCAGCCGCACCGCGCCTGATCTGCAACGCTTGTGGAGTCCGTGCGGTCGAAGAGTCGACGATAAACTGTTCCCAGTGCATAGACTGCCACTAAGGACTGTTACAGGAGTCTTACAACATCCAACTAGAAGACTGGATTCTTGTAAAACACTGCGATTTTTGCACCATCTTCCTCGCGTTCGCTAGCCCAGCGCTCAAACCCAGGGAATCTGGGTAACTTGTTAAGCGAAAACCGGTATGCTTGACTTTTGGTTTCGCAAACCCACTGGGCTCGTTCATGAGTACCGATTAAGTGACTTTTTTGTGGTTTCCGGAACCACTGGGACTTAATACACTGAGTTCGTTGAATAATGCCGCTACATGAAACTACCCGGACATATTTTATCCATACTTCAGAATCCTACCGTCGAAAAATGAATTCTTGAATTCGAGCACATATCAATTAATGCTTTTATACTATTATTTATTCTTTGAATACCAGACGTACTGTCAAGGAAGTGTTCAATGTTACTCGCACAACTATACGGGGCTGGAAGATGGAATAAAAACAGAAGAGTAAAAAGGGGTCTGGGTGGACACTCAAAGAACAGAAGAGAAGTGTATGAAAAGAAAAAATGACGTGGCTAGAATGGTTGAGGAACAAAGTACGACAGAGAGAATATCCACCGCAACTGTTCAAAATACAAAACTACAAAAGAATTGACGCAGGCGTCAGGAGTGATAGAAAAAGTCCAAGAATGGAGGTGGACTGCAGTTTTGGAGTCTCATTTTTCGTGTAAATGAACACATAACAATAAATACAACGCATTTTCTCGTGTAAATGGGGATGGGACGCAATGAAACAAGCAAATACAAAGCGTTCTCACTACGGCCACTAAGAGAAAGCCAAAGGATTGGATGAGTAGCAAAGCGTAGGTGGATTCTTGCATCTAAGACGAAAACAAAGTAGGAGACAGAAAGGACGCAACTTCTGTAACTGTACTTAGATCACAACGTTCGACAAAGAAATTCTGTCATTAAATCAGTCAAATTTGGTTGACTCCTAGAGAAGAACAATCAAAATCAATTATTTTGTATACGAATAGTTCGTGGTTCCCTGGATGGAAAGCATAAATTTTCGGTGATGGGGTAGCAGCTATCAGCTGAAGATAATGTTCATGCTCAGAATGAAGGAGGATTTTGATCTATAAAAACTCATCCTCACACCGCAAAATAATGCAGAGGGCACGGCAACGGTCATTTATAGTACTGGTACTACGGTATGCAAGAAAATTCTACTAGGCGAAAAAGGAACATTATAACAATGACCCGGTGCACAGCACGTCGCAACGCGGTGTAGGAGAGGACACAGTAAAGAAAGAGAGATGAAGGAGCGCGTGCATCACCCGGCCACCATATTTTGGAGGGCTGGCTGGCTGCATCGGCATCGTTGTTGCATTTATTTCTTCCCCACGGGCCTGGCTCCGCCTACTGCCGGTCGTCCACTGTTCAAACCAGCATATTGATACTTCGCCTTCTTCTCTGATGGCTTCAATATCTGAAGAGGAAAGCATGTACTAGGAATAACTGGAGAACTATTTCCTAATGAACTAGTGAACCAGTAATCTAAAGATACTATTTGCAAGAGCGCTCGCTTTGGGACCGCCACGCGGTTTCCCGCTATTTGCAGATTTTTGAATTGCGCTTACGTTTCTTTATATATTGAAATTCGAAACCAGCATGAACGCAAGATGCAACTCGCCCAGCTGCCCAGCATTACCGTATTCCCACAGTGTAGAGGTCGGAGAAACTTTGTTTGAAGAGGGGGGAAGAAATGTCGACAGTTTCTTCAGATAAAAGGACGTAAGAAGTCACAATTTCAATTTTTTGGACGCTTGCCGACTTTTTAACGGGGTGTACTCTCAAAATCAATGTTTTAAAAGTTTCAATTAAAAAAAGTCGAACAGTTCACTTACTTACAAGTAAACAAATGTAGATTTTTCCTGAAAATTCGCAACCTTTTTCCCTATCCTGGCGTTGTAAGGCTTTCACGACAAGCTAATCATGGCCGCTAATATTATCATTATTATGAGATTCACGAGCCAAGAATATTCAAAAAAATAGCACTCAGAACTGGAGACAACAGAAATGGAAGGAGTGAATATGTAACCTCCTCTTTTTCAGTGAGACGAAAGGTAAGTACTAAATAAATATCAAACTGAGAAAGTACAGCACTGTTTCCCTTGCTGTCCCGTTACCCGTCACGATTACAAAAAAAATGCAAAGAAGTGCATAAAAGCTCGTAAATCACCATGCAAAAGCACAAACCTGGAAGCTGCACATCAATGTTTCATCTACACTCATCATACCACCAGCATTGTCAAATTCGCCGCAATAGTTTGGCGCGGAGAATAAGGTGACCAACTGCCGTTTAGCGAAAAACTCATAACCATCTTCAACGACCTGAAAAGAAGGAACCAATGAGTATATGTTGAGCTAGCAGTAGACTGGACAGTTAGTCTTGATCAAGTATGGCAGCTTCGAAATTGAGTGACTGTAAAACTCTAGTGTTGAATACTTGCAAATTACAGATCAATCTCATTTCACAATGATGACGATCAACGATCCCTCTAAGTCAGACTCAGTTTCCTGCATAACAAGCACAAAAAATTGAATTATGTTCCAAGTTACTTGGTACCGCTTGTCCATTTTGAACTGCATGCGTGACTCATGCTTTCAAAATCAGTTTTGGTACAACTTTAGAAAAAAAAATGGCATCATTTGAAATGACATCACAGTGCTTTCTATCGGGTTAAACGTCAATTAGCATAATCTTTCGGTGAATGGTTTCCAATACATGAAGTATTTGTGTTTGCTCCCATAGAGTTCGCCTATTGGGTATGAAACAATCATTTTACGCGATAATGCAAACTGGGAAGAAAGTCCTTCTAATCTTTGCTGAAAAAAAAAGCATTTACGACCTCTGGTAATGCTAGTTCGAGGGTCGCACTGCCGTTCACTTGAATGAGCGGAGGCGTCAAACGGCAATGAAAGCTTTGCGTGGACCAAAAATCATCTTCTCAAACATCAATAAACGCATGAGGGAACGAAGGGCGCGTGAACAGAGTTCAACGAGTGCCATAGGAAACGTTAATAGGTTACAACTGCAACACTAACCTGATGTGCTCGACATATCAAATCGAGATCATGTCGGTTCAAAAACTTTGCCACAACATCTGGACCGAATGTGAATGAGACGCCACGATCGTTCTCACCCCATCCGGTTACATCCTTATCAGGATCTGACCATAGTAAATCGCATAGAAGACCTAAACACTTCACTTCGCTTCAATAATATTTATGATTGAAAAATTCAAAAATTTTGCAGTTGTTCAAAGAAATCAAGTATGCATAGCACCTCGCACTCTTGAAAATTTAAAGAAGCGCTTTTCAAAACCCTGCTATCACACTGCAAAAGAATGAAGTGACAGGTCGCTTCAATAACATTTATGTTTTATTGAGATACTCAATAATGGAGTCAACTCAGCATAACAACTAATAATTTACCAATACCGAACCCCTACAGACAAACCCAAAAACTATCTCATGTTGATGCCATCTACACTACGTCCGCACGCATATGCAACTTCGCAACTGAAGGATAGGTTTACTCAGAAGCAACTACAGCGCTGCGCTGCGCTTCATCGCAGAAATGGAACGCAATTCTCTTACTGCGGAAAGGGACGTGCATATGGGCCCGAAACAAATCATTTTCTCAATTTAGATGCTCTGTGCAAACTGCCACTTATGCAGATGAATTCACAAGTTTTTCGTTGAACTGAGAATTTAATGAGCTTCAATAGATGTTCTTGCAGAAGGAGCAAGCGGTGCAGTCCATTATTCGCTTTCTTTCTAAGCTGATCATGAGTACGCCAAAAGCGCCATCCCAAAACAAAAAACAATGATGGATCTCATTTGGTGTTTTTATCCATGTTTGTAGAGATGCATATATAATCAAAGATTCCGCTGTTTTTATTTTACATTCCGATATTTCAGATGTTACTCTTAGCCACTGAATCTCCGAGCAATCACAACTTAAATGAGTCACGATCAACGCTTGGTGAGTTACGCAACATAATCGATGCACGGAAAAAAGAACGCTACAAAATGACTACCGCAACTGCCGATAAGGTAGGTAAGCCTACAACAACGCTCAGCTGAAAGGAGAAAGAACAATTTCGATTACTGAGCAGGTTTGTCCACTGCTTACTCGATTCTCCTTATCTACAAAGAATGAGCATATGAATTTCGCATGCAGCAAGAATAGCATCACTGGTAATTGCTGTGGAAGAGCAGATAAGAGGAATGAAAGCTGCCATAGGAGGCATGCATTTAAGTAGATAACTCACATGGAATGAACGAGAAAAAAATAAAACAAAATTAAGAAAACAAGAAAAACTTCCGCACCTGTATCTGGTACATCGGTTGGTCGCATGACACGTCGGATTTGTTCCATATTTTGTAGATCCGGCGATAAACCACCATGACAGCAGAATATCTTCTCATCAATTAGAGCAGCAATCGGTAGACAATTGAAGCAATCAGTGAATGTCTTCCATAGTTTGATTGAGAATCTGCGTTTACCTAAAAAAAGCAAAGGTCAAATGGGAGATCCTTGAGATAATGTAAACTGCAATAAATCATGAATTTTGAGCAACAAGAAGATAAGAGAATCCGTAAAAAAAGAGTAAAGGAGACATAAAAAAGTTTTAAAAAATTGAGTGAATTTGTACAAAGGATGACTGATCGAATCGACGAAAGAGTTGGGCTAGTCAGCGCCTACCTTTGCCAAGTTTCCGAGTGATATTCAATCAAGAATAAAGAACTAACAAGTTTATAGAAGTTTGCGATTGAATTAGCCGCAAGAACATAAACAAGAAAAAAAAATCACTTCCGAAACTAGTGACAAAACTGCGATTTTAATCGATATCGCACGATCAGTCACAGCATACAACTGCTGTCGGAGACAAGAAAAATGTACACTCCAACATAGTGAAAATACCAATTTTTGATTTTCCAAAACGATGGCAGATTAATTTGCACAACTAATAGAAACTTACATTCATCATAGAATCCATAAATCCTGTTAATGGAAGCACATTCGTGATTTCCTCTAAGCAAAAAGAAATTCTCTGGATACTTTACCTTATATGCCAAAAGAAGACATATTGTCTAAAACAAATAAACCGATACAAACACATTAGCAAACATAAGAACAATTACAAACCTCTAAGCTTTGTTTTCCTCTGTCTACATAGTCTCCAAGAAACAGATAGTTCGCTTCTGGTGGAAAACCTCCATATTCGAATAGGCGGAGCAGATCGTTGTACTGACCATGGATATCTCCTAGAATGTCAGGTAATGAAGTAGGTGAAAGATAAAAAAATATATATATTAGGTCGTTCCGAAAGTTCTTTCCGTTTTTTCAACCTATCATAAAAACACGTGGAATAAGGATAGAAGAACGCTTCAGGCACTATCCGATGCATCTTTTCTTCCTCTTTTCAATGGTCGTATTCCTGTGCCGCTAGCTCTTGTGGTCAGTGAGATAATGGCCGAAATTTCAAACCCATGGTTTTTACCATGCCCAACTTTGGCAGTTTTTCACAATCTTCTTTTTTGACTTTTGGAAAAGCTTTGATAGCAATCGGATAGAGTAAACAAAGTGCAATTTAATATAATTTTTTGGCACTTCCAGTTAGCTTCTCAGTTTTTTTTTTTTGAGATAACTTTTCCAGAAGTCTTCACTTTTTCGAAGTCACAAAACACACAAACGCTCCAATCATTAACAAATTTCGGATTTCGACACCTTCAAAAGTAATTTATGATTGCCCACTATTTTTACAAAGTAACTGAGTGTTTACCGCTTCAAAATGTAAGATTTCGCTATTCAAGTGTATACCCTTAGGCAGGATCAAAATCAAGAATTATGGAAATTTTACCGCCAAAACCCCGCACAAATTGGGAAGAAAAATGCTCAGTAGAAAGAGGAAGAAAAGCTGCATCGAATGACACTTTAGTTGCCTTTAGTTGTGCGCCGTTTTATATTCTGTGGTTCTTAGCATCACCAAAAGTGGAATTTGATAGCATCAGAAAAATAATTCTAGAAAAAATTTTTAGGTTAGCAATAGATGCCAAAAAATTCCATTAAATTGCACTTTGTTTACTCTATCCGACTGCTATTAAAGCTTCTCCAAAAGTCAAAAAAGAAGATTGAGAAATTTTGCTAAAGTTGGACATGGTAAAAAACATGGGTTGGAAATTTCGGCCATTATCTCACTGACCACAAGAGCAAGCGACACAGGGATACGACCGTTGAAAAGAGGAAGAAAAAATGCATCGGACAGTGCCTGAAGCGTTTCTTTACCCTCATTCCACGTGTTTTTATGATAAGTTGAAAAAACGGAAAGAACTTTCGGAACGACCTAATATATATACAGGGATTTAGTAATCAAGCAATTTAAAACGGAACAATTTTCTAGTGGAAAAAATACAACATGGAGCTTCCATCAGTCGGTTTTTGAATGCCTACCAAGCTGCTAACATACTATATTCTATGAATTTGTAATGCACACATAATGAGGTGCTTTGTAGTAGCACTGGGAGACCAAAAATGCACTGTGCATGCCTTGCTTCAAGATATAAAATTGCAAAGAATCAACTGAACTATTCAGAAGTCACCGGTAAGGACATTAAGATGCCCAACTGAATTGATTGTTCTCCGCCACATCCTTTCAGTATAAAGGCTGCATTCAATTTCAGCGCCGCACTTCTTTCCCAACACAATAAAACTTCAGCCTTCTACTTTAGCTGACGTTCAAGGTGAGGTATACTCCTATTGATTTACACAAACATTCATTTTACCACAAACTGTGTTAGCACCGGACACAATCTTTGGCTTTTAAGCAGTGAAAATTTTGAAAAAAAGTACACATGACTTTCAGAATTTTCAATTTCGTGAGAAGTGTGCTACGATTTGCAACTGGGCAGCAAAAAGCGGAAAATATTCGGGGAAACGATACATAGATCGAATATTCAAAAGACATAGCTGTGTTATAGTCAAAAGACTATAGCTGTGTTATAGAAGACATCCAACAGAAGTCGAGGGAAATATACAAAAGACCAACTCCTTGCGTTACCAAGGAGATAACCAACCAATAAAACAGCTGGAAACGATTAAAAACGAGAAAAGAGGGGAAATGACATACCACATATCTTTAACGGCGCTTCAAGCTCCAGTAAAATTGGTTGTGACAGGAATATTTCTCGAGATTTATGACAAAGAGCGCGGATTTCCGCCTCCGTCATAGTGACTGTTTTGCCTGGACGACATCCGCGAACTGAAAGATGGCATCCAATAAGAATACAATCATACATCTCCTTCACATGAAAAAAGGTGTTTTACCGCACATCCGTAATTCTGAACACAACAGTATATATCTTGAAAACTATAAATTTTTGTTATGAGCCCCGGCTGAAAAAAGAACCCACTCCGCCCTCAACAATTACGTCACTTTCACGCGATTTATCGCTTAAACATGTACTTTCTAACAGATTCATTACCCCAGCGCCAAATTACCCCATCACGAGAAAAAAATACATCTCGACTCCATCAACACTCCAAAAACAAGAAACGAGAATTCCACTTGCCTTCGAGTAGTCTAGTAATGAGGTTGTCAACATTCAATTCTCCTTCGCCTGACATCTCGCACTTTTTGATATGATGGCGATGCTCTCGTCAGCCTCAACCAGCTCTACCCAAAAAGGTGTTTCTGAAATTGCTTTGCACTCTACGATGATCGAAAGAGAAGTATCCACGTAAACACGAACACTATCGATGAAAGTTACTACACAAGAATGGAAGAAGTGTGCTTGCGAACAAGCCAACTTGGGGTGATGGATAGAGGAGTAATGTTTTCCCACTTGGTTTGAAAGTGGGGTAAGGCTTACTTAACAGAATATTTGGACAAAGTATCCGACAGAGTATTTACATCAAGAAATGGCGATATGCAACAAATTTGCAGAAAAAAACTAGGAAGAAATGATGATGCAAGGTATCTACGAAATAAGATAGACATATGCCCTTCGAAATTCTTGAGAGACTTTCCCGATTTTTCGGGAAGCTTTTAGAACCGGGAAATGAAATTTAAGCTAAACGATGTTAAATCAGAGAGATCTTGGACAATGTGTAGAACTTTGCGGTAGCTGGAATTAGAAAATCTACAAACTCCACCATGAACGCGAAATCATCAAATCTTTCGAGGAAAAAAGTTGCAGCGATCATTCCCACCACGAAAAAAATGGGTATTGAGATACCTCCCCGGAACATTTCGTTTAATTTAGCCCAAAAGAAGTAAGATTACCTCAGATAATAGAGCACAAAGAGAAGAGCAATACCTTACACATGGACATTTCTATCAAAAATGGTCTCAACGAACGTACAAAGTTAGACCGGATAACAATAATCTAAGGAGGGAAAATACTCTCATCTCGCTTTCCCAGTAAGAGACAGAGAGACTGTTCTTACTCGTTTATCTTTTGTTCTGGTTGAGATCCAAAGAAAACGCTTCTAGACGACGAAGAAAACCATTTTTGCATAGTCGACAATATGAGACCTCTTTCTATATACTTTTTCCAGTGTTTGTCATAAGACTAGTGACGTAGACCATTATTAAGTCAGGACTTGCAAAATATTTCCAACTGCAGTGCATTCCAGCAACCATAAACACAACGGTGCTGCGTGTTCTATGGAACCAGACAATATGCTTCAATTCGAATGCCTAACATTATTCGTATTCCATTAGGGGCACTTACATCTCTATAAAACCTAAAGAATAGACTTTTGGACTTCTGCATTATGGCGGTCTCTTTCACTACAAGAATCTGTGAGGGAAAACACGATAAAGAAGCCATATTCCTTCCGCGACGGAGTTTGACACGAAATTTATTACTTAGCGAATAGATAAGCTGTACATGCAAGAAGATTAGATACGAGTCATCTCCGAAAAAAAAAACGAGTCATCTGTTGGCAGACCCAGAAAGAAAAAGAAAATGCTTTTACATCGTCGGGATTAATACCATTACCGTCATCAGAGTTTGAAACACTGAAAAATCTGCAAACATTCTTGATTGAACTATTCAAAAACTAAAAAAAATAGAAGCAAATCTATACTTAGCTCAAAATATTGTGCTCATCATTCAATTCAACTTTTCAGATGTAAAAATTGTTTTCTAAACAAAGTGAGCTCTAGTTACTTCTACACCACATTGGAAATTGAACGCTGAACCTAGGCTCATTTCCATTATCTGCCGAGAGCCTCTGGACGCCAAATCGTGAGAGTTTTGCGTTAAAGAAATCAAACTTATAATCGGCACAAAATCGTCAAATTGCTAGGTCCAATAATAGTATCAGGGTACTTATGAAATAGATATGTCCAGTCTGAAAACTCGAGACTATTGCACTGGAGCTCTGGAGGGACCTTAATGATTGATTTTACCTAGATACCATTTCTTTCTGTGCTCCAGAAAACAATCATCCACAATAGCTAGGGAAGTAATGAAAACAGATCCAGATAGTTAACACATTCATGACCATACGACCCACTGGTGAGCCGTACGTGTCCTGCCATTTCGGACAATACGACCCACCGATGGGTCTTAGGCTTGCTGAAGTTTATAGTCTTGCTAGTTTGAGATCTGACTTCTTGGGCAAACTCAATGAACTTCTGTACACCTCCCTTGGGATATTTCTCAGAAGATTAACATTTCAGACCATAAGACCCATCAGGGGTCCAGAAAATATTACGCTAACTCAATATTGCGAAATGTTGTCGAAATGCCCTGGTCCGAAATGGCAGTCATCGAAAAATCGTCTTTGTCGTGAATGTGTTGATGCTTAATACAGTGGTACAGAGCCAAAAACATTTTCTCAGCTAGCCTTAATGATCCCCTAGCTGGAGATCCGTGAATCTTCCCTACACCTATGCATATACATTTGTTTGCCCTTCCATTTTGTTATTGCAAGAAATAAAGACCAAGACAGGACAAGACAAAAAAATAATGGAAAGTTCAAAAATTTTTGCATACTATATTTAGCGGCAAGCATTGATTTCCCATAAAATTTCGGCGTCATTTACTCGCTTACAGACCAAAGTAGGCTCACAAAGCAGCCTCGGGATGTGATTCATAGCCTGCATAAAGGGCCAGAAGAGTTCAGATCGGCGTATCTCTGCCACTTTCGAAAGCGAAAAACAGCGCAAAAGAGCGGATATTTGGAGTGCCAAAAAAGTGCCAAATAAAGTCCATTACGTTTACTATGACACCAGACTAGCACTCATTGTTGAAGGCGTGAAGCACATAGAAAGAGACAAGCAACGAACAGCAAACGCCGAAAGAGAGTGTGGGTGTCCGTATCGATTGACACGACACACACACACTCGCACCGCATGCTCTGTCGGCGGCGCCCGGCATGCGCTGCGTTCCCTCAAAAGGAGAGCGGAGAGAGAGACCTTCGGCATGTTTTCACACCCCAATTACTGCGATTTCGTTTTTCGCGATTAAACTGATTGTCACCTGAGTTAGCGATACGAACACGCAATGTTCAACACTTGAATGAGAGAATAACTTCCACGTCAGTGGAACTCCAGTAGAATCTCCAATGAAAAGAAAACCAAATGGGTTTTTGGAAGAGAAACTCAAGCGAGGGCTATTCCAAAACACAACAATCAAATACAGTATTCTAAGTCGTTTGAGAGAAGTCAAAGAAAAGAAACAAAAAAAATAGATTTTCTTGAATCAAACAAAAACGATGAACTGTTGAACTTACTGGGAACCTTCGAACACTTTCATCAGCATCAAAATCAGAAGATCCCTGCTAAATTGCATTTTTCCATTATGAAAGGTAAAAGCATATGGACAAATGTGATGCAAGGTTTGATATGAGGTAATTCACAAAAAAAACATTATTTACGACAGATGACAAAAACATTTTCTATCCCCTACGATTTATGTTATACATGATGGAGAAGTATTCTCGTGTGATAAGTTCTATTATTTACCATCTCTTGCAAGTCTCGGCCTTATCAATAAGAACAAAGAAGAGAGATTTTCAAATATCTCTCAAAAACAAGCTCAAAGAACTCTCAACTTGAGAGCAGACATTAAAAAATGGGGAACCCCAAGCACTATACATGCAACGCTGAAGGGCACGCCATTATGACAGAAAGTTCAAAACAAGGATAATATATGTAAATCACCTAACTTATGAAGTGACGACGTCGACGTCAGCAGCTTTATGTTCTTTCGCATCTCAATGGCGTAATGCCCATACAACGACAAAAAAAAGGTTGACGAAATATCCTCTGCTGGATAATGCACATATGAAGCAAACGGAAGACAAGAAATTCAGAAAGAAAAATTGTCGATTCTCGATAATAATTTTTGGATTCCTTCATCTTTTGACTCATTCATGAAGAAAGCTCAAGTAAAGATTAGCTGTCTCATGCTCCAAAGAAAACTTTATAAACTTGATAAGAACAACGGATGAAGGAATGAGTGACGTCGTCAAACATGGACAAAGGGCAATCAAATTTTCACTAGAAATTAATGGTTGTACTATAACATGCACAGTTCAAGAGCACTAGAAAGTGGAAAAAGTGACTCTAACATATTCGATCAAAAACATTTTTTCACCTGCCTGAGCTTTCCGACATATTTATTGTAACACGGGCGAGAAATATAACAAGTGTTCTCAGACAAGCTCGTTAACCTTTTTATGGTAAGCCACTTCTCGGATTTGTCTTATGTCAGATCAACAAGTCAAAAAAAAAACCCTTTTGAAATGTGAGTATGACAGCTGAATGGCAGGTGACTCATAGTCGGGGATGATTCACAACCACATAATTGGGGACAATGATGATCGATGATTCTATACAAACACTCGCTCCATAACAATTTTTGAAGTAGGACTCGGAACTTTTGGTTCGTCTCGAAATGCTTTACTTCTAATTAATAGCAAAAAGAGTAAATAATCACACGCAAACAATTAGCACATGCTCCCACGAACAGACTTTCTTCAGCTTTCCATTCTTATGTAATTAAGCGAAACCTAGCAACCATTGAAGGTCGTTTACAATTGCTTCTAGAATATTCTGAATGGAAAGAAAACTAATTTCTGTCATAGGGAACAAGCAAATCAGAAACTCCTTAGAATTACACAAAGTTGATTTGAGTGATTGCAACAAATGAACAGTATCGAATTCTTAACAAAATGCATTTGAGAAATCGTACGAGTTAAAATGTTAGAAAGAGTTTCGAACTCTAAAGGCGTTGGAATAATGAAATAATAATAATGAAACGCGAAACTTAAATTCAATTTTTATAGGGAAATCATTCCTGTCTTACGCCTCGAGCAGAGTTCACGCGATTTCATCGGCGCCATTCATCGCGACAAGACAATTGTTACGAGTTCATTGCCTGCCGATCTTCTTGCATTTCGGTTGTGATAGTTAGTCACGATTAGTCGTGTCGGAAATCTATCACAATCGAAATGCAAGAAGATCGGCATGCAACATTATTACAATTGTCTTGCCTTGCCGCGATAAAACGCGATAATGAAATCGCGTGAACCTCTGCCCGAGGCCTTTGAGATCAAGTAAATCAGAATTTCCTTCGAAGTACCCAGCAACTAATATAGTTTGAGCATACAATCAAGAGAATCTAATAGACAAAATGCGTAGAAATTATTACGAGTTTCAGAGCTAGACAGTAGAAAAAGTTTGGAGGTTCAAAAAATTTCGCCGCTTTATAGAAGTGCAGCCAAGTACTGGAGACTTTTAGGAACTCAACTATACAAATCTGTTCATTTATTCATCATCTCTTTTCATTTATTCATCACTAGCATCGAGGAGAGTCAACAAAGGGCCTTCAAATTTACCTCTTCTATAATATTCTAATCTATAATATTCTAGATAGAAAGAAGACTTATTCCTGAGGGTTTACTTCTAGTTTTTAGTTTTACTTCTTTGTAAAAGTGCAGTCAATTATGGATTTTTAGGAACTCAACTACACAAATGTTTTGGTTTTCCATTCATCATTGCTAGAGGTATTACTTCTATGGAATACTCTAAATGGAAAGAAAACTAATTTCTGTCATAGGCATCAAGCAAATTAGGTTTTCCTACAAATTATACAACATCTATTCTGAATGACGTCGGAAACCAAAGAAAATCTAATTTTAGACAGAATGCGTTTGAGGCATCACGAGTTTCAAAGCCAGACACGAGAAAAACTTTCGCGGGACTTTGGAGGCGAACGTTCAGGTTTTTGTTAAAGACAATCAATTAGTGGACTTGCGCTACAGCCATAATTGCAAGATTTCGGAAGTGCAACTATACAGCCTTTTCATTTCCCATTCATCATTAGCGGCGCCGAGAATTGACGAACCTAAGGACTTCAGACGTGAGATTGCCAGCCGATTCAGCAGACTGCTCACACCACTTTGACTATGATCATTAGAATTTTAATTATTGAACTTAGTTGCGTTTGTAGAAGCCAGATACCACAGTCCGAGCCTACTACGAATATTGTCCGGAAAAAAGACCACAACCTGTGGTGGAATATACAACTAGCTAAAAACAACGCACAAAATCTTTGACGTCAATGTTTTGTAGCAATTCGTGAACAATAACTCAGCTTTTTTGAAAATCACTTTTCCATTCTGTCACGTACAACAGCTGCTTAGGAATTCAGTGATAAATGGTGTTGCAAAGAAAAAAAAAAACTCCTGCAGCATCGGAATTTTGTTATTTCTGTATGTCAAAACATTTCAGCAGACAGTGAGTGAAATGGCAAATGATGTCTCATGAAGCACCTGTTACGTCAATGTAAACATTGAAAATGACATCTCGATGCTGATTCACTATTTGAAGTTAACTGAAGGAAGTAGGCACACGATAAACTGATTGTGAGAACACACCCACGATAACTGGAAGAAAATCTCAAAAAAGATTCCCACCACTCATGTATAATTACAAAGACCGTTGTTTTCTACCTCTTCCTTTCGAAAATGTGATTTTTCCACTAGCTAAGCTAACGTATAAAATTCAGAAACAATTCAATATCACGTAAATCTTTGGGAGATGCACGCCTTGCGAGGGCCAGAGCTCGGTGTCATAGCATTTCCAACAGTCGCAAAAGAATTGCAGTGAAGTAAAACAAGCAGAAGCACATGGTTTCTATAAATTTTAGTCAAAACGTACAGTGGATTGATGCAGAACATTTCATTACATGGGAAAGTATCAGGCTAATCCAGTCTTGAAAACAGAATCCTTGGAAACTCTTATTTTCCTAAATATAGTGAATTCGCTCGATGCTGACCAGATCGTATTTTTCATTTTGGTCGCTTAAATTGCTAGCGGGTCCACAAGTTTTAATTTACCGTTTTTACGATTCACACAAGATGAGTAAGTCGTAAAAACACAACTTTCGTGTTTTTACGACTTATTCATCTTGTGTGAGAGAGGTTCGCGCTGCTCTTATGTACAAAAACCAGTGGCGGTCCCAGGATTTCGTCCAGGGGGGGGGATGGGCGGCAAAAAAATTTTTTCAATGAAAATGCGTGGCGTTACACGCACTCTGAAAAATTCTTTGTGTGCTTCTCAAAATTTCTGCGAGTCCCCAACCCCTAAAATCTGAAAAAAGTGGGTGTGGCGTTAGCCACGCCCCTGAAAAATTGTTTTTTACAAGGCTAATTCAAATTTTTAGAATTTCAAAAATTATTTCAGTTGTTTACAAGAATAAACAAGTCGCATGCGCATTTTTAATAACCCATATAAGTAATTTTCATCCTTGTCACAAGCAAATAAGATGTCCTGATACAATCTCTGAAAGCTTTTGAAGCTTACATCGGGCTAAAACTGCTTAGCAGAATAAGCTGCGCCCAGCTTAAAGGCACCGTCCACCCAAATGAGGGTTGATGAGATTTCGGTGGCATACTAGTGTGGGCCCCCACACTAGGCAAACCCCCAAGTAGCGCCGCAAAATACTCCTTTCGAAGCGAGAAATCCGCTCCGGAAGGGACGTAACCGGAGGTGGTCACTCCGCCCACTTTGCAGGCGCGCTGATATACGCAGGGCGTCATTTGCAAACTAGTCACGGGCAATTGTGCAATCGATTGGGAGTATTAGGAAATGTAGAGCTAAAAGATATGGCATAGCATCGGGAACTAAGTCGATAATGTCTTTCTTGAAACTGTTTCAGTACTACTGCTAAGCCTTTCATATAGCTCAGTACAACTATCGTTCAACAGTATACAGAATCAAACTGATGTTCCTTCATTCAAGCCATTCCTCTGAATAAATTATAAATGAAGTCAAAGATTCTGTGCACAACGCACACATCACGGTAACAAACACACGGTCAATAGAGTTATACGATGAAAGTCATCATTATATGCCTGCACTTTTTGTCGGGTGGGCCAAGCTGATGGGGATTCACTTGTCTGCAAAACAAGTTCATCAAATAATTTGATAACACGTCAAGATCAACGCGCAGCAATAGCAAGTCAGCTGCACAGAAATACGTGACAGTTTATTGCAATGATCCATTAGTCATGTAGCAGCGACGACAACGCGATCATTTTGACTACAAATAGTTTTTGAATTTGATGTGCATTGCAACAAAAAAAACTCACGTTCTCTTCGCATGTTCATCTTGTTTCATTGAGCACAAGCGTCACCTATAAAGAAAGATCATGTTCACATCAAGAAACAGCTATGCCGGATGCTGATGATAGTTGTAATCGCACAAAAACAACTTTGTCGTAAATTTGGTCATGACTGAATAAAAAACGAACGGTTAAGAATACTAATACACGAAATACCACTGAAAAGACTCCGATTAGTCGCCTACGACGAGGCAGCGTACTGCGCTGTGCGTGTAGTATCCCCAACGGTGCGCTTGCAAAGTGGGCGGAGTGACCACCTCCGGTTACGTCCCTTCCGGAGCGGATTTCTCGCTTCGAAGGGAGTATTTTGCGGCGCTACCTGAGGGTTTGCCTAGTGTGGGGGCCCACACTAGTATGCCACCGAAATCTCATCAACCTCACTTTGGGTGGACGGTGCCTTTAAAGGAAATTCAAGCACACTCCCTGACTATACCAATCATACAATCGTCAATCATCAATAAATTTGAAAAAAAAAGGACAAACAAAATTCAAAAAATACGATAACACATCTAGACCTCCTACTCATGGAAAGAGACACCGCAAACGACATTAGAATTTACTCAAGAAGTGGCTCTGACTGGCAAAACAAAGAAGAGGAGAAATCTAGGACGATCTACATTCGGAAGAAGCAGAAATAGATCTTTTTCTCAAAGGAAATCTGCAATTCCGCGGATATTTCGTGTCCAGACATATAGAGAATCTGTATCTGAACATTGCTGTACTATAGTCAGCATTGAATCATAACAGTTATGAGAGACAAAACGATAGCGTGCACCGTTCGCGATCGATCGTTTCTGTCGTCGACCATCGACGGAACGAGAATAGCAACGGACTAGAACTATTCGCTGAAGATTTGGAAATTGACTGCTACATGTGCCGAAGGGCTGTTGGAATCAAAAGCCAAAAAGGTTTCTGAAAACAGCTGTGCTCGAAAAAAGAACAGAATCAGCTGGAGACATAAAAGCAATAGGGTCATTAAAGCGTTTAGTGGGCAATAGAATTGCAGTCTCTGCACGAACTCTCGAATGAAATGCATGGCTACAGCAAAAATACACATGATAGCTGAACAAATAGAAGGGTAGCGATGGTTGTACAAAGAAAATGACGTGATCGCGTCCCACGCGCGCTTCATTAACGTTAATTACCACATTCAAGGATGATGTGAACAATCAAGTTTAGAGGACGTCTGCAAGAGCATTTCATTGCCCACGTCAAGAAATGAATCTTTGGTACAAAAGAAAGAAAATGGGAGTACAAGAACATCGCTAGTCTGCTGAAAAAACTACTGAATAGATACAATTACCATTAAGAGCTTTTTTTCTCAATTTACAATTTTGCGTGCTTTGCAGACTAGCAAGAAATGGAATATAGAGAAAGGCACAATTCTCCAGTTTTTCAATTCTGTGTTCAAAATGTCAACGCAGGCAAGGCCGCAGCTGCGTCCACAATGCCGGTGCGGTTGTGCGCGTCTCATGTGCACGTTTCGAAAGCTTGAGCTACACTAATTCAGGTAGTGTTTTCTTCACAACTCAGTAAATTCGAAATTAGCAGCAAAGGTGCACAAACAGCATCTCCCAGCCGAAAATAAGGTTCTAATCTTTCTAGACTAGATCTACACAGACCTCCAGATCTGTATAAACGGTGGGACCTTAGCAATTTACAGTTTCAAGCAATCCATCAAACAAAACTTTCAGCTCATAGTTTCCCATCAAAGGAAAGATTGTTGTCGCATATGAGACAAAACAAATTTTGTAGAAAACCCAAAATCCCTCTCCCAACAAAAGATCACGAGGCTCTAAGACTAGAAAACGATGTAATTTCAAGTCATAGTAACTGACCATTTCACTTGAAAATCTCTGAATCAAAACAAGGGTAAGAACAAGGAGCAGTGACGTCATCCAACATTCTGGGAACTACATGCATATGTACGAACTCTAACACATCAACACTGTAGTAATAACCAACGATTCAGATATGGGACGAGCGGGCACAAGATCAGATTAGTTTCAGGGCCACAGCCGCAATATAATCCGTCCGTGGATGCGAGGGAAAACACAGCGAAAGATCGAGAGAGAGAGTAGCCGTGAAATCAATGACGCTGTACGTGGTGGCGAATTGCTGCGCGTGCTGGGACTCCTGGAAAAGACAGGGGAGCAGCCTTTGAATAGCATATGTAAAATTCCTCCTTTGCGGGTAGAGAAGTATATGTCGCCGAATGTAGGACGGTTCCGCACGGGCTTTTTGGAAAAACGGACCTCCATGCATGTGGAAAGGTGCGTATTTGTCGCTGATGACTGCAAGGGCCCATTTTGGCGGCGTGTAGTCTTCTACCCCTACAGAAAAGATGCTGGTTGTTCAGACCTTGTAGGTGTGGAATTCCAGAAAGTTTTATAAGTGTTGTAGCCCTTGTGTTTAGCTGAATTTCGAAACGAATAGTTCTCTCGCTTTGGTTCAAGAACCAATCATTAACATTTATTTTGGAAGCTCGTTTCAGAGCTTTTTTCCAAAATGAATCAAAATCAACCCTCACACTCAAGGAGACTGCTGCAAGAAGGTGTAGTCAACCCCGGAACAAAAAGCAACCTGCGGATTTCGAGCACTCGATTTAGCAATTTTTGCTGGGACCAGCGTCCACTCTATTTAGCAAGAAGGCTTCACATCAGGAGGCAACTGTGGGACTTTGCTAGCTGCACTTATTTTTGCGCTCTACATTCTGCGGAAAAACAGGGGATGGGGTGAGGGCAGATGCATGACCTTACGCCAGTAACATTGTCCCAGGAGTGATGGCTCTTGCAGTGGTTGGCGTCACGTTGCGGCATCGGTCTACGAAAAATTTGCGCTGGTTATGTCTAACCATACCCTAGCGAGAACATTTCGGGATGAAGTCACTCTGATCAGCTTGAGGTCTAGCTTAGTAGAACCGGTTCCGCTAGTAATCCAGCGATGGCACTGGTCCCCAGGTGAAAGCTTCCTCTTTCCGTCATTTGCATGCGTACCCTAGTGCAATAAAGGGCTGGGGCGGTGTGTCACGAAGTCCACAGAGTGAGTTGCAACCATGTCTTTGCATAACACACGCATAAAGTGCGTAGGTCCACCATGCACATCGTTTGATACGCGCATCTTCCAGAAATTGCGCGTCAAACAAATCTACCCGGTTTTCGATCCGCATTACCGAGCGATATCCAGTCTGCGAAATTGTGAATTTATTTGACAAGTAAGTCTGCAGGCTGCGAGCCTTGGCTGAAAAGTGATCCAGAAATTCTATTGCTTTGCGAAAACGGCGCCGCAAAGCATTGATAGCGGTCAATTTGTCAAGCTTCTATCCAACCATATGAGCAAATTCTTGATCACAGATCACGGTATCCCTACTTCTGAAGACGACTATCAAGAAAATCAGAAACTGATTCAAATTCGCATTTGTTCTTCAGCAGAAAAGTTTCTCCTTTCCAAAGTTAGGCACACGCCATAGTTGTTCCACTTGATCTACTCAATCCACTTGATCCGCTTGATCTACTTGATCCACTTCGTGTAGAACGCGCCTTGCATAATTTGTCATTTGGTTCGCCTAGGTAGAAAAAACTTTGTAGTGTTTTGGTATGCTCAGACTGTCGATGGGATACCTTCGGAGGGCAAATTGGGGGGTGGCCGGGTCTCCTCGGCGGGGGTTCGCCACTCGTTCTCCAGAGCCCTCCCATATTTGTGCTCCGGATGTCTCCCAAAAGCCTATTTCGCTTCGGAAACCTTGCGTCCGCTGACACACTGTAGCTAGTTTGAAATTGAACTAGGCATACTGTAGCTACCCCTACTTAACCTAGAAAGCCCTATTTTAGCCCCTTGAGCCATCCCAAACTACCCCTAGACATCCAATCCCCACTTCAAACTACTTATCCAAAAAAGCGAACACTACTAGACACAAAACTATATATTTGTACCATTAAAGTGGCAGACACAATTTGGTAATGAATGAGAATGAGATGGAAAAAACACGATGATAACAGAAGAAGCACTCGTTTTGCAGACGGAAAAATATTGAAAGAGATCTAAATAAGATAAGACAAAAATTCACATATAAGAAATCGGTCGGTGTCATGAACAACAAATAAAACATGAGAATAATTAGGGGAGACACAGAAGATATAAGGCAGAAATGAACAAAAAAAGATTAGAAAAGAGTGAAAATATTGAGTGAATTCGGAGGCCGGGGAACTGAAAAGAAATCATTTTCCTTGGAGCGCAGAGCCATGTCTTGTGAAACAGACAATTGAGAAGTAAAGATTGACGAAAGCCTAGACACATAACGGCATATAATTTCAAGTGTACATATACAGGGTGTTTGTAAAGTGTGTATACACTGTTTGATTGTTAATATCTTTCTTCTCAACAAGTCTTTTGCCTTGCTTCAGGTACCGTTTTGTAGAGCTGGCTTCAACTTAGATTCACAGTATGGAGCGATTCACCGATGTCTCTTCGTTACTGTAGGATTACGGTAAGATCTTCTAACATGTGAATCCATTGCAAAATATGCCATTTGACAATTTTTTTTCAAAAAATCTGTAAAATCGTGTACTGGGGTTTTGCGCACGCTGATTCTAGTGCGCAACCTTTTACGAGTGTTTTCAGCTTTTTGCGGTGTAATCACGTTTCTGACAGATGCCAGGAAATCGCCTGTTATGGTTACCTGGGATAACTTTGGAAAGAAGTACCACAGTAAAGTGGGAGTTTCATATTCGAAATCAGCGGCTTTCATTACCATAGTATAAGAGTATAAGAGTTTATGGCTTGTTTAGTTTTGTTCTTAGGCAAAATATGACTTCCAACGGTCTAAAATCCTTGTCAAAGTTCCTACCGTAATCCTACAGTAATGAAGAGCGATCGGTGATTCGCTCATTATTGTAAATCTAAGCTGAAGCCAGCTCTACAAAACGGTGCCTGAAGCAAGGCAAGAGACTTGTTGGAAAGAAAGATATTAACGATCAAACAGTGTATACATACTTTACTGACACCCTGTACATCAATAACTCACCTTTTGTAAAGAGATTTTCAACTCCCTTGAGAGGCACCGTGCAAGGTCAAACTGTTGCAACCTAGCTCACTTCACAGAACAAATCCGCACCTCTTCACACAATCCACCAAACGGAAACCAGCAGATACGAGTCACACAGCTACCTGCAATTAAATGCAGGACATTGTGTTGACATTAACCAAACTATAATAATGCTGCGATAGAGAAGTTTGGAGACAGCACTCGTTTTCGAACGCCTAAGAGACTCTAATACCGCAGTCACAATTTTCGCCAAACGTCGACGTCAGCCAATAAAAGTTATCATACCAATCTTGGTTAAGCTCAGCAATCCCACCGAAAAGTGCATATAACAATGCCAAGATTCAAGGAAAGAACCTTTACCGTACTAAGAGTCACAATTTTAGTAGTAAGCTTGCAGCAAATGAGTGCATGATCAAATAGAGGACTGCAGAAAACTCGAAGATTTGAGATAAATCACAAACTTCTTAGAAAAAAATCGAGGTGGTTATCTACTTGAGAGAAAAAGTGAAGTAGGAAGGAAAGGAGAGCAAATTCAAAAAGTGCGGCAACCAAGAGCCACTCCTAGGAGATATGAGAAAATATATCAGAAAGTGAAGAGGCATGTAAACAAAAATGTATGGAATTCTTCCAACTATGCGCCATACCTTGGATAAGCCGGCGTTTCAAGGAATTGAGATAGCTTCTATTAGGTTGATGCAAAAGAAATGGCCGATTTTCCAAGCCTTTTTTCAGGGCAACTTTTTCCATCAATACTTTTCCTTTACAATGGATGTAGTATGTTGTCGCGAAGCTGTTTTCATGCTCTATCTAACGGTGCTTGAAACGGGCTCTCATCCTCATCTGTTATAAAGTTACTAAGCTTCAAATAACCGCATTCAAATTCAGAATTTCATTGCATTCAGTTTTCCTGCCAGAATTCAAGCGCGTATCAATGGGATTTCTTCAAAAATTTAGCTATTGTATATAATAAAAAATTTCTACATTATGCATACTCAACTGCATTCTTTGAAGTTATCCAGACTGAGATATCGGCGCCTAAACATGGGTAGCTGTTGCGGTCATTTTATGACCAATAATTTTCTTCTGAGGAAGTCAGTCGCCGAAGCTTTGCTCAATTCTGTAAGCGTAGAGCTAGGACATTTATTATCAGTTTTTGCAATTACATCCAGCTGTTCAGTACGTAGAAATTCAGAAAAATCTGTATTCCGGATTTTGAGGCACACTGAAAAAATGTTGAAAAAAATTAGAAATTTTAAATTTCAAGTTTTTCTTTCTCGCAAACTTTTCTGTCCGACTTCTTTTCATTGTATTTTGCACTACTAACTTGCGGCTACAAGATAGGCCACTTGTCATTCATACTTAGAAACTTTGAAGGAAGTTATGAATTGTCAAAAACAAGGTTCCCGCAGAAGAACCTTTTTTGTCTTTTAGTCCGTATTTCTCTTCCCGTTTATGGTTTGAGTATAAATAGTATGCGCTGTGTTGCAAAAGGTATGCGGCTTCTGCGAGTCTTAACCGCATTCAGAAATGTGGATCTTTTAGAGAGTTATAGCACATCAAAGTGAGATTTCGCACATTGGCCATTCCTTTTGCATCGACCTAATAAAAAGAACACTACTCTAACCTGCTGCATAGAGCGATTCCTGATGCGGAATCTCCTGGTGAGGCATCGCATGCTCGATTTCTTCGTGAAAAAGGCATACAGCCTGGCGCAAAATCGGAAGTTTTCACGTCCTTTCCAAGGCAAGCTTTAATGCCTCATGAGAGAAAATTGGCAGTACAACAGCATATACCCGCTTAGGGGAATTTCATTACTAGACACATACTATCAACAAAATTGAAATAGCTTCCAAAAAGAACACTACTCTATACCAGCTGTATAGAGTGCTGCTCTAGACTCAATTTCACTAACCTAGAGGATCGGCAGTGTTTATCAAGCGTTTTGCGACCCTCGGCTGTTCGTAATCGTTGCGTTCGGCGACCCTCGGCTGTTGGTGAATGTTGGAAATTGTTACCTCAGGAGCTCAAACCACCAGCTACAGTAATGACCCTTGAAGCAAATTCCACTCATTCATGTCTTGCGATGACATGCTCGTCTCCGGCAATGTGATTATCGATACTGGCAGTGCATACGGATTTGATAAAGCCGAAAACACAAACGTTGTTTTGTTTGCATGATCCTAGAATCACTTACACCAACTATAAATCAAACCTTTTTCAGCTTTTTTCAATTTTCTTCAGCCTCGATTGGAAAACAATTAATGTAGGCCACAGCTTACAACAACTTCAAAAAATGAAAAAAAAAACTTTGGCTTTGATCCATACTTCATGAAATAAAATAAAATACATATGAACAAAACGTTCAGAAATAAAGCACGAATTTGCATTAGATGGCCAAGAAGTGCAAAGTGGATTCCGCTAAACACCGTTTGGGAAGTGTTTAGCACGCTGAAGCATGAATGTGGTTAAACTGCGCACAACAGCGTCATTTTCTTGTGTTGCGGTGGGGTGCCCGCCGCAGCTCTCCTCAACGTTCTTCGGGACTTCCTAGTACGTCTGAGAATGTCGTAGAGGACGCTCAAACATGGCGCGAATACTTAAGATCGATTTGAAGATTGAACTTCATATGCGCAAAAATTAACTACACCAGTTTCATTTATGGCTGAATTTGAGATTATGACTCACCACATTTTGAGGTCTGAAAGGGCGTAGTTCCGCGTATGTACGTGGAAATGGTGCTAAGATGTGCTTGACACACTCAGCACAAGTGATAATACGTGCTTTCCAATCAGATTGTTTGAGGCTTTTATCGCTGTTGATTGTAGTCGCTTATTAACTGAAAATCAAAACATAATATATCCTTATCGAATCTACATACGCACTGACAAAGCGAAGCGAGATAATGGCTACCTCACTCATTTTCTTAATTACTTACACCATTCAAATTGCGTAGATCTTTAAAGCAAAAAAGCCTACTCAAAATCTATCACATTCATAGGTACGACAGTTTATAACCCACCACAAACAAACGCATAAACTTACGTTGATCGAGTCCAATTTTCAAATCCAAGTTTTTAAAGCCCGGTTTGTGCAGCCGCACGCACTAGGGATACTTGAAAAACAACTTTGTTTGAGGATGCTAATCGATGTTCAAAGCCTCGAGTTCTGCAGTTCTGGTCGATAATGTTCACGAAAGACGGCGTCAAGGAGTGAACGAGCGTGAGCGTGCAAGAGCCAATGAGCTGCTGGTGAAGTTTTCTTTTTCAGGCGTATGTGACACCGTGTCAAATTCGAAATTCGCATTGTTCAGTGGAGATTGAGTAATGTAGAGATAACCAAAACAGAAAGCATTCCATCATCGTTAAACGCTTGTAGCCAATCTACCATGTGTCTTGTTCTACCTGATGAAAGCATGCAAAGTGTCTCTTGATAGTGATACATTCGAGAGGCCTCGGATTCTGGAAATAAAGACACATCGTTAGCAGCGTTGGGGTATTACTGAATTTTTCTGTGGTTTCTCAGTCCCATTCTCTCTCACTTGTAATGACACTTCCCGTTGCACCTCGTAAACACAAAAATGTGCCTTATGCCTTTTTATTGGTTCTTCACTTACCGCAATAGGTGCAACTTGTGCCAACAAAATCAAGATAAATCAAGTTCTTTCGCCCCAGCACGACAAGATCTTTGCTTGTTTGATTCTTTGAAGCGACCCGAATATTCAAAATACTTGCACGACAGTTCACATAAAACTCAAACAATACATGGAAGAAACTCGTGTTAGCTAACTTTTACTACACTCGTCTTGTCTTGTCTTTGTCCAATCGTGTATCGCAAATCCATTTGCAGTGAATACTTCAGAATACAGCGAATTTTTCATTAAAAATAGACTCTCTGCCCATTTGAATGACAGATTGTGTTGTTTGCCATGGTGCGCACACTGTGCTGATTACTAAATCATGCGTTTTCCAGGAAAATAATCTGTAAGTATTGTAAAAAACATTTGGTTGCTGGCAGAGGTTGATAGCTAAAACAGTTTGTGTTGAACGTTATCGATGTTTCCATAGCGATGGAGGGCCAGAGCGAAATGAAGTTCTGTCGAAAGAGATTACAAGAATTTTGTCGAACTTGCCTGAAACTCACCCTTTTTCGTTTACATTTGAAACGAAGTGCTTACCTTTACATAGATCATCGTATTTCTCCCGTTTTTGTAGACCATTAATTGTGTGTTTCTGCAGATTATAGAATGCGTGAAGAGCGCGAAAATTCGCAAACAGAGAATAGATTACAAGGATGAAAATGATTCAGGGGCAAACATATTATAGTAACAACTGATTGTAATGGAAAAGGACGCGGTGCACAAGAAGAGAGGAGAAAATTGTAGGCGATTTCTTAGCTTTCAACAGGACTACACACCGACTAACTGTTTATTGCATTACAACACAAAAAAGACAATAGTAAGAGAGTAAAAAAAGATATGTAATGGGCATACGCGAGGATAAGCGGAGCGAGAAGAAAACATAAAAGGGGGCTGAACGCAGACACGAGGATGGTGTCATGGCCGGCTGAAGAAGGAATGAATTTCGACACGCAATGTATCACCCGCGGCCACGTTCTCGGCGGGACCGCCTACGGCAAAGTTGCGTCCATCGAGAGCACGCGGCGCTCAGGGATCGTTCAGACCGCGCCGGAACCCGCCCAAACCCGCCCGACTACGTCCGAATCCGCCCGAATACGTCCAAACGCCCAAACGCGCCCAAATACGTCCGAACCCGCCTGAACTGCCAATGCGCAGCAGGTTGCATGCAAATTGGCATATTGGAGCACGCGTGGAATACTGCGCGCGTAGTGCATATATCTTAGTCACAAGTAGCCCGACGTTAATACCGATCTTTTTTGAAATTACTCCGATATTAGAAGGATCAATCGCACGCATACTCCAATATGCCAATTTGCATGCAACCTGCTGCGCATTGGCAGTTCAGGCGGGTTCGGACGTATTTAAGCGGGTTTGGGCGTTTGGACGTATTCGGGCGGATTCGGACGTAGTCGGGCGGGTTTGGGCGGGTTCCGGCGCGGTCTGAACGATCCCTTAGAAGGGCGCTCAAATGCCCTCCCCCCTTCCGACTTCCACATGATTGTCCGATTGCGTGAGTAGCCGCGAATTGGTTGCTGGAATAAGTTTATGACATATTCAAAATTAAGCGTTTTCAAGCCCTCGATAATTATCTGAAACAAAAGTTGGCGAATTCCAAAATGAAGGTTACCGCGAGATGAAGGCGCAGAAGCACTAGTCGATTGGGTACGAACTGGGCGAGCGTGTACTTTCACCGTTTTGAATCTCCTCTTCATGCGCTCTGCGGCATAAAGCAAAGTTTGCTTTTGAATCATTGCGCTTTCGTCATGCAGTAGTAGCCTATACATGATTCAAAAACGAAAACTCTTGATTGTTGAAAATTTACATACGGTGGTTACTTGATGCTGTGGTTACGAACATGATACTTATTTCGTACTAGCTGGCTTACCCGGCTCCGCCGTATCCGGACCAAACTTGGCACACATACACTTCGGGCCCCGGCGGGTGTCACAGTCCACTTTTCGTTATCGATCGATGTCGATTTTACCGATTTTTACCGATTTTTTTTTGCAGAGTTCACCTACAGGGCTAGGAGTTGGCACAGGGGGGGAAGTGAGCATGGGGATTCCGAATACAATATTAGTTTTCAGAATTATCGAATACTTTTATTGATTTTATCGATTTTTTGTAAATTTTGACATGCGAGGCTGGGATTCTGCACAGGGGGTAATCGAGCATGCTGATTACGAACACAATATTAGTTTTCAGGATCGTCCATTACTTTTATCGATTTTCTCGATTTTTTTTGTAAAGTTTGACCTGCGGGGCTGGGAGTTTGCACAGGGGGGTAATCGAGCATGCAGATTACGAATACAATATTAGTTTTCAAGATCGTCCATTACTTTTATCGAATTTATCGATTTTTTGAAAATTTGAGCTAGGGGGCTGGAATTTGGCACAGGGGTGTAATCGAGCATGCTGATCACCCCCCTTGGGGATGATCAGCATGCTCGATTACCCCCCTGTGCCAACTCTCAGCCCCCTAGCTCAAACTTTGCAGAAAAATCGATAAAATCGATAAAAGTAATCGATAATCCCGAAAACCAATATTGTATTCGGAATCCCCATGCTTGATTACCCTCCTGTGCCAACTCCCAGCCTCGTAGTTCAAACTTTGCAAAAAAATCGATAAAATCGATAAAAGTAATCGATAATCCTGAAAACCAATATTGTATTCGGAATCCCCATGCTCGATTACCCCCCTGTGCCAACTCCCAGCCCCGTAGGTGAACTCAGCAAAAAAATCGATAAAAATCGATAAAATCGATATCGATCGATGACGAAAAGTAGCCTATGACACCCGCCGGGGCCCGTAGTGTATGTGTACCAAGTTTGGTCCGGATCGGTTTAGAAATGGAATTTTCTATCCGGAACATACGTACAGACAGACAGACATACAGACAGACAGACAGACATACAGACAGACAGACAAACAGACATTCAGCTTTATATATAAGATAAAAAACTTTCTTTGTGGAGTTGAAATCTGGTCCAGGGGAGTTATCCAATATGCTGGTCATGAATATCGCGTTTTTCGCACGACGTGTTCCTGCTGATTACACTAGGTGTTACGATACTGAGTTCAACTCACAAATTTTTCTGAAGCACTCATGTATGTTGAATTAGCTTGCGCGGTAGCGTGTTTTCCGAGTTGCGGTGGGCATACAGTAAATAAATTGAGATTTGAAATTTGCTCAAGACCTTGCTTAGGGTTTCTCAAGTATGCTGATGACGAACATCATACTCTTTTTGCGTTTGGAAACATTTCGCGTAATTACGGTAGTGCAAATCGTTGAATCTCCCTGAAACTTTGTGCTTGAAGGTCATCTGACTTACAGTCACAATAAGGCGGCCTATGCGCGCGAGAATCTTTTCCTGAATTTGACCTAAATCGTTTTAAAAAACAAGAAAGTTGGTCATTGCGCAATGTACCTTATCACAACGTTAGTTGTTTCAGTCAATGGGCATGGTATTCATATCAGCATAACTGAGAGCCCTTCTAAAAATAGTCTGAGTGAGTTTTAAATTTTGCTTCCTGTAGCGCACGCCTTCGTAATGGGGAAAACTACGGCGTGAAATTAATATGAAATACATGTGCAGTGTGCCATTCATCCCCTCCAATAAGTGAAGTTTCCAATGTTGCATTTCTCCTGTTGAACACCTATCGTAATCATAATGAAGACGTTTGAGAGCGGAAAAAAGTGTGATAATCGTGATCAACATGTTGAGTAACGCACCTGTGTAAAAGAAAGTTCAGTCATGTAGGTGGTCTGACCCATTACCGTACACCTACCTCAATGAAAAACGCTTACACAAAGAAACATTTTTGCGATCAGCATCTCAAATAACTTCTGTGAACAAAATCTCAACGGAATTTGCGAATCATTTTCTGGTTATGGTTTCGGGTGTTTGAAAAAGTACCTAAACAATTTCCAAAAGTTGTGGGATTTGGTTTGGTTATACTTACGTTATTCTACATAAACCAGCATGCGGCCCGGATAGCTAGGCTGATATTTTTCTCTTTTTTTCAATAATCTCGTGTAAAAGCTCAAATACTTTATGGAGGAAGATTTGATATAGTTTGCAAACCTGTGAAAATTTGGCTTTCCTGAAAGGGCGAATATAGAACTACAAGCGTTTTTCGCATAGCAGTGGCTATGAGGCATGAGTTTTGAACTTTTGCCCGCTGTGTGAAAGATTAATGACTGCTTAGCCATTTTTATACATAAGATTAAACAAGAGCCACCCAAAAATTGTAAAATAACTATGGTTACGCGCAGGCCATACAGGTTAGATCATTTACGTGACTGGGCCTACGAAGGGACTTTCCAAGAAACGGCTTGCAGTTGGATTTCGAAACATCTTACTTTTACTACCCATTTTTCGAGTGTTGTATGAGTATTAATACGTTCTCTTGTGAAGTACATTCCATATGCGCGCATTCAGGAGGAGAGAGCGGAGAGTTTTGCTGCTGATTGTTTTATAATAGATTAATCTTTGCACTTATGACAATAAATACTGTCTATCGTGAACGTACCAAGTGCCAATGAATTTCTCACTTTTAATATTTCTTGGTCTTGAAGGGCCATTCTTTGAGTAAATATAATGGTAATACAGTAATTGTTGATGGATCATCACTCAGCTTCATTGAGAGGGAAGGAATTGTGCTGGTTTTGAAAAATTTTCGGGAAAATTGTGAAGTTATAATTGCAATTTTGAAATCTTTGATTATTCATCATAAGATACAGGAGCATATTGAAAATGATAATTATGCAGTGAAGGAAAAGAGTCAGTCTCCGGATTATTTTGTTTGTCACACAGGAAAAAGAAAGTATGTGGCTTTGAGAGGTCCGAAAAAAATAATTTTCTAATTTTCTTCAATTTTGTTTGTGCCGAACAGGTTTGTTATGGTGGTATCTTTATTCGAATGGCCTAACGTTTCGGCGCGTTCGCCGTCCTCAGAGGCTTAAAAACGGGACAAAGCGTCATCCATGGCACCAGACCATCAAATGTCTCCTCTAGCTTAGCTAGTTTCGACCTTTTTCCTAGTTCAATCCGCAAAAATCCTCAAAAATCGAAATGAACCAACCGTTTACACCACCGCTATGTGAAGTGTCCGCGCCGGAAGAATATGAGAGTACGACCGGAAATATGTAACAGAAGCGGACAATTGAGCTATACTCTGATGGGCAGATAGAGAGTTATCTACGAAAGGCGGATAAAGTCTATCTACCATCTATAGCTCACATAGTGCTACGAACGGCAGGAAGTCGGCAGTGATGAACAAGCATTCGTTCTTGTTATTCATTTCTGGACTCTTTGCCGAGATCCAGAATGCCTCGAACGCCTTTCTAGCCGAGATCTCGTTCTCGTGTGTCAAAATCGTGCATTTGATTTTAAAGTCCTTTCCATCATATGAGTCATTCCTATGCCTGCCCAGCGGTGTTATTAAACTTTTCCTTCTCTTGCTTGCCAAGTGTTCTTTAATTCGCACGCTTAGTACTCTGCCAGTTTCACCGATATACAGTGCGCTACAATCAAGGCATTCGATTTGGTACACGACCCCTACTTTTGCACAGTCCCCTACTCTGCCATATGGACATATTGTGCATTGTTCGGTTACACAAAGTCGATCATAGAGTCGATTTCGAACAAGTTGCTTTTTGATATTCGCATTTGGTATATTAATTAAAATGACCTCATCCAGCAACTGAGCGCAATGCACTGTTGGAAGGCAGAGTTGATCTTGTCAGAGAAGAAAGGGAGGCAAAGCGGAAGTTTTTGAGTTTGTCGAATGCGGTTATCGCGTATATGTTTTGGTCGTGTTTGCGATGCGCAATAACCGATGCTGCGAGCGATTTCTGAAACTAAGCATCTTTCTTCGCGGCGCTCATCCTCTCCCGAGCACACCATTGTTGCTGTCCTGAACATATTTCGAACTATAGCCCGCTCAGTGCTTACAGGATGTGCGGAATTCGCGTTAATGAGGATGTTTTTGCAACTATCCTTGCGATACCACTTCATTTTTAGAACGCCGTTGGTTAATTTGACCAGTGTGTTTAAGTAGGGCAACCATCCTCCTCGTGGTTTCTCGCGCGTTAATTTGATGTACTCGGACTGTAAGTTAAGAATCCTAAAACATTCGTTCATTTCGGACTGAGTTCTAGTCACTAACGTCGATGTATCGACGGTACATCAACGGCATTCGACTAAGCACAAGTCCCTCGATTTTGTTCATAAAACGAATTGCAAGAATCGGTGCTAGTCGCTGACCCATAGCGAGCCCGCGGATGTGGAAATAGTATCTTCCAGACCATCGAAAAATATTACATTTTAAACACTCGCTCACTAGGGTCATTAGTCGCAGCTTGCTAAGTCCAAACATATTGATGGTTCCGGCATGTTTATCCAATAACTCCGAAAAAGCCTGCAAAGCTTGATCATTTTGGACATTCGTATAGAGTGAGACGACGTCAAATGACTCAGTCACACTCTGCGAATCAAATTTTGCACTTCGGATTTGTTGGACAAATTCTTGTGTGTTTGGTAAATGAGCCGGGATATGTGCTAATAGCTGACTTAGAATTTTGTTTAGAAACCATGATATTCGGTCGGAGGGGCCGCCCGTACTAATGATAATAGGTCTAATCTTGTAGGTTTCCGCTGACGTTGAGTGCATATCTGTCAAGGATAGTTTATGTGTCTTGATAAGTGAGTAAAAGACTGGGCAAGAGGGACTTTCTATCTTAAGTCTTGCGATGAATCTTTCGTCAAGACCGGCAGATTTTGCTATAGAAGTCCACGCATCGTTGAGTCTTTTACATTGCGCATGATATTCTTGCTCAGTAACCGACTTGTATAGCGATGTGTCTGCGAGATGTGCTTCACTATTTCTGCGGTCTAGGACTTGTGGCACCACTAAGAATTCGCCGCCTTTATCGCTAACTGATAAACGAATTGAGCCATTTGAAACAAGTTCGCGAACTTCCTTGAAACCACGTCATTAGTTTTGTGTTAGGTTTCTTTGGCGTTCGTGCTTATACTTATTCAAGAACTTAAGAACACCTGATGATAGGATGCGAAATTTCACGTCAATCTCTCTTACTGGCTCTGGTTGTTTATAAAAGGATCGTGGAAACGGAATCGTGGGTAGTAGTCGTCTAATCGCACTAGTTCCTTGTGAAGTGCTCTCATTTTTGGCTCTAATCCTATGCGAGTCTCTGAGCCTATGCAAGCCACCAACCATCTTACGACAAGTATTTGCATTGATTGACTGCGAGGGTGAAAAGGACGGACCCAGGCTTAGAAGGTCAATAACATCAGGCGAAAGTAGAGTGCTGCCGATGATTGTGACCCTAGCCGTCGTATCATTATTAGATGACAATTGGTCAGAGCGGTAGTTTCTTGGTTGGCTACTCGCGTTGGTTATTGCGCATCGCAAACACGACCAAAACATATACGCGATAACCGCATTCGACAAACTCAAAAACTTCCGCTTTGCCTCCCTTTCTTCTCTGACAAGATCAACTCTGCCTTCCAACAATGCATTGCTCGCGCCTAGTTGCTGGATGAGGTCATTTTGATTAATATACCAAATGCGAATATCAAAAAGCAACTTGTTCGAAATCGACTCTATGATCGACTTTGTGTAACCGAACAATGCACAATATGTCCATAGGGGAGAGTAGGGGACTGCGCAAAAGTAGGGGTCGTGTACCAAATCGAATGCCTTGATTGTGGCGCACTGTATATCGGTGAAACTGGCAGAGTACTAAGCGTGCGAATCAAAGAACACTTGGCAAGCAAGAGAAGGAAAAGTTTAATAACACCGCTGGGCAGGCATAGGAATGACTTACATGATGGAAAGGACTTCAAAATCAAATGCACGATTTTGACACACGAGAACGAGATCTCGGCTAGAAAGGTGCTGGAGGCATTCTGGATCTCGGCAAAGAGTCCAGAAATGAATAACAAGAACGAATGCTTGTTCATCACTGCCGACTTCCTGCCGTTCGTAGCACTATGTGAGCTATAGATGGTAGATAGACTTTATCCGCCTTTCGTAGATAACTCTCTATCTGCCCATCAGAGTATAGCTCAATTGTCCGCTTCTGTTACATATTTCCGGTCGTACTCTCATATTCATCCGGCGCGGACACTTCACCTAGCGGTGGTGTAAACGGTTGGTTCATTTCGGTTTTTGAGGATTTTTGCGGATTGAACTAGGAAAAAGGTCGAAACTAGCTAAGCTAGAGGAGACATTTGGTGGTCTGGTGCCATGGATGACGCTTTGTCCCGTTTTTAAGCCTCTGAGGACGTTAGGCCATTCGAATAAAGATACCACCATAACAAACCTGTTCGGCACAAACAAAATTGAAGATTATATACAATGCCCAGGTTTAAAGAAATAGGAACATTCAAGTTATTAATTTTCTAATTTTGATAATTTTCTTCTACCGCTTATATCTATGCAGTGTATGCTTATTAGAACAACGTTGAGTTACCGCTTTAGAGTGAATGAATTGCTCTATTAGATGAAAATAGAAGCATGCAAATGTTTTGAAAACCAGAAGTTATGAATTTTTGAATTTGGTGCGAACGAACTTTTGGTCCAACTCAATATGTTGGCCATGATATGTCTCTGCAATTGATCGCAAACCAAACGCTTTGACCAATTCCACTATCATCCTAGTGCTTAAGTTGAACGAGCGTCATGTATTAGATCAAATATGCAGGTGAAGAAAAAAGTCAGCCTTTGGATTATTTTGTTGGCTATGATGTGTCTCTGCAAAAAAACTGAATAGAGGACATCGACTGCACATCAAATGTCATAATCATTTCATTTATGATACGCACTGCATCTAAGGCTGGGTTCATACTGATTCCCATGTTCTGGAACTGTTCCCGCACAGTTCCAGCACAATGCGAGAATTGTGCGGGAACAGTTCCAGAACATGGGAATCAGTATGAACCCAGCCTTAGATGCAATGCGTATCATAAATGAAATGATCATGACGTTTGATGTGCGGTCGATGTCCTCTCCTCAGTTTTTTTGCAGAGACACATCATAGCCAACAAAATAATCCAAAGGCTGACTTTTTTCTTCACCTGCATATTTGATCTAATAGTCTGATCTAATCATTGATCTTGATCATTCGATTTAGAAGCATTTTTGCTGCGCCAAGCTTATGAAAACATATTAATGGAGGGTCAGGTTGTAGCTGTTTGAGTTTTGGTTTGAGGTTACTTTTGGAGTACGGTTAATTATTTACCACATCTTCTCGCACATCCTTGTACACATAGGTGCGCAGAGCGGAAGCCAGTGCGGTGCGCAGGGCCGGTCGTCCCAAAAAATTCCGATCACTACTCGGTGCGCCTACTATTTAGAGAAGTCCAAACCTTGCTATTTGTACCACTCGCGTTTTCCTCTTTGGCGTCCCCAAAGGCAGCGTCCACCTAAGATTGAGGGTCTTAAGCTTTCGGCAGCTTATGATAGTAGAGCCCCCTATCAAGCCAATGCCTAAGTCGAGGCGCAAAATATCGCTTCGGAAGCGAGAAAATCGCTCCGGATTAGCTAATATGAGAGGACCTCCAGACGGCACCGCCCTCCTCATCCATGGCCGCCCTCCGTGCGCGCCCATCCAATCATCGGAAAGCCGGCCTGTGGGTTCTCCGGAACCGGAGTTGTCGCGATGCGGATTCTCGACTTCATTTCGGAATTAAGGACATGAGAAGGCCCTGAAACGAAAAAAACCTGAAAGTAGAGAATCTGAGTGGACGGTGCCCTTAGAAAGCCACCACATCTTTTGAAATTCATCCTGAAGAGAATAATGCTGGATTGAGTTCTCCACATATCATTGACAAATGGAAATCTAGGGGTGCAAACGTTTATAATCAAAGGTCATAATACTTGATATAGATGATACACACGCTCTTGCAACAGAACGATCATCGTTACTATACAGAATGTTTAATATGTTTCATAGCGGGCAAGAATCATCGTTTTTTGCAGTAAACCGTCGCAACAAATGAGTGAACACTGATGCGACAAGATGAAGAAGTGAAAGAAGCACGCAACAAACCGATGATCCAGCGAGATAAAGTAGAGAAAGCAAAACCGAAACCTTATAACGTCTGCTGAAATAGATTCTTTCAAGAAAAGGCGACGATGGAGCATCGCCCTGCTTGTTGATTTACAGAAATCTACATATATAGGTTAGGGTTGGTACATAGGTTGAGACCTAGTCAGTATTGGATCTTCAGACCGTGCGGAAACCGTACGGGCGGGTTAGGTTTGTGTTATCGAAAGTTGGGAAGCAAAATCTTTTCCACGGCTTTCAACTCACTCGTATGTCGCGCTACAAGATGGTTCAGGCTTTTACCTAGAGATCTGACCTCTTGTGAGAATTCTGTTCAATTTCGAAAAAAGCTTGCGTCAAAAGATGTTTTGCAAACCCTGAAAATTGCAGATGTTTGATTTTAGAATGACTTGTTGTCACTTTCTGTGAAGAATGTTTGTTGTTTTGTTTCGCAACAAGTTAGATGATGATGATAGAATTTTGTTGTGTCTATGGAGTTTTGAAAGGTAAGACAGGATTGCACTCTCTTCGCCTTGAACGCCGTTCGAGGAAGTCACAGTTCAGTTGGCAAGCCCTCTTCCTTGAGGTTCCCCCTTCTCGCTCGCCCAGTGTCCTTGGCGGATTCCTCCGCTCGGGTCAAGTGGTCAGCCAGCCCTGGTACTTTCGACCATACCTTGCGTCGGGTAAGGCAACAGGAATTCGGAAAGGATCACTTGCCTACAGAAGAGGGAGAACGTTCTGCACTCCAGCTGGAGACTCTCACCACCTGTCTCTCACTAACTAGCCGAAACTACACATGTTGATTTGTGCTACATTTTTTTCTCTTTTTTTGGCACACCGTTGGTATATTATAAATAAAATAAATAAATAAATATATCAGGAAATTCTTTTAATGCAGACTAGTTCACCAAAAAGGGACAAATATATTAGGGTGATCAATAAAAAATGGGGCACCTAGAGAATAAATGTAGATTTCTCAGAAAAGAAATATGATTAAACTTCCCAATTTTGATAGATGTTAGAATAAATTATTCTCTTTCAAAAAATGCCTATATAAGGTCATTTACATCTTATATATAAAGCTGAATGTCTGTTTATCTGTCTGTCTGTATGTCTGTATGTCTGTATGTGTGTACGTATGTTCCGAATAGAAAATTCCATTTCTGAACCGATCGGGACCAAACTTAGCACACATACACTTCGGGCCCCGGCGGGTGTCATAGGCATACCTTCGATAGTCTGGAGACAGGGCGTCAAAAGTGAAGGTTGTTTGAACATCTGCCCTCGTAAAAAAGTGAAGGTTGTTATAGAAGATCAGAGAAGAAAAGAATACATAAAACGAATATAAAAAGCAAAAGAAAATGCTCAAAAGCGGACAAAAACGCTGCAATAAGGCTTAAAATCTTTCATTTCGCGGCTTTTCAAAGTGCAAGTTTTCGCTTCAGGACCAGCAATTCGCAACACGGGGTTTTGATTTTTGATGCGTCCTTTGAATTTTTACCCCCTCATTGACGCTCCTGTTTCCTGGGACGTTGTCTGGATTGTTGCGCTTATTGTTCTGAGCAACAATCGCCCAAGCTGGAAAAAAATCGATGCGAAAACACAGGAATAGAACAAGGTAAAGAAAAACGCACTTTTTACGATTTTTCGCAAAAAATTCCACAATAATCGAAGAGATAAAGGCTGGGTGGTTGTCTGCATTATGAATAGAAGCAAGATCTATAGAATGCACGAAAAAACCGCGTGAAAATAGCTAACCTACGAGAAAAACAAGAGATTTTCGAAAACAACGTTTTTGCCGGATTTCTCGCTCAAATCAATAAATGTGCTTCTGGGACGTTGTCAGCGTGAAAATAGAGATCAAGAGCTTCATTTTGATGTATAGCTTGCTAAAATTGGGTTCGAAACAGCGAAGAAAAGGGTACCAGAGCCAAATGCCCCGCGTCCCGCGTTTGGGGTAGCGAGGTAGCGCGCAACGCGCGGAGACGCAGACGAGCAGCGGAGACAGACCAGAGCCGACGGGGCATTTGGCTCTGGTCGTAGATCTCCGTGGGGTCTCGACGAAACCCCGCAACATTATATATCATTCTGATCGCCATGACACGACGACGAGAACTGACAACGTCCCAAGCTTTGAAAGTCACTCATTAATAAGATAGACCTGCGTTTTCGTGCGCGACTCTCTCCGCAAGATTTAAGCGCAGTTTCTCGTACTTATTTAGCTCCAATAGCTTTCCTAAACTTCCGAAACTCAATTTTGTTCAAATGAGAGATTAACTAAGAAATTTTATTCTGAATTCTGGCGAAAATCCCACAGAAACCTTTTTGAAGGTAAAAAAAGGCTATAAAAACGCAAATTCTCGATTTCGCTGAGATAAGCTAGAGATATTATTCGCTATATTTGCTTCATTAACATTCGTTCCGATATAACCAGGATAATAACATCCAGGACGAAGCCCCGGATGACTTCTGCTTTTTCCAGGTGAAGGTTGTGTTTCCTCATAGCCCTCAAAATGAAGGTTACCGGAGTACGTGGCTCTATGTATCGAGGGTATGGTCATAGGCTACTTTTCGTCATCGATCGATATCGATTTTATCGATTTTTTGCAAAATTTGAGCTACGGGGCTGGGAGTTGGCACAGGGGGGTAATCGAGCATGCTGATCACCCCCGTGGGGGTGACCAGCATGCTCGATTACACCCCCCCCCCCGCCAAATTCCAGCCCCCTAGCTCAAATTTTGCAAAAAATCGATAAACTCGACATCGATCGATGACGAAAAGTGGACTGTGGCACCCGCCGGGGCCCGAAGTGTATGTGTGCCAAGTTTGGTCCGGATCGGTTAAGAAATGGAATTTTCTATTCGGAACATACGGCGGAGCCGGGTAAGCCAGCTAGTACCTAATAATTTTCATAGTGGCTGATATGCAAAGTTAGTCACTTTGACAAATTATAAACTTCGAGCAGTATCTGCGCAGTGAACCATGCGAAACCATCCAAAGTACTACTGCTGCAATGCGTGAAGGTACAGTTACCAGCCCCCCCCTATGGGTTGCTGGTGTAAACTTTCAAATTCAGGAGATATGGCCATTAGCAGCTTTGAGAACAAAGATACGTGCTATTCAATGCTTTGCAGGTGGGTACCATCTGAAAGAGCTTTTTACGCTCTATCCATCCATATGCAGCTTACCTCACATTTCGTCAATCTCCGGAAAATACAGATTGAAACTTGATTTACTGGTTTTTGTTGCGCCAAAAAATCGCGATTTTTCAGGTATTTCGCTTTTTTTACCCAGAAATAGAAAGAAATCCTGTATGTTTGATATAATGGTTGAAAGGGCATGAAGAGCTCTTTCGAATGGTATATCAATTGCCCTTAACTTTGCGGTATGGCAGCGCAAGAATGAGCGAGGTTTAAAAAACCCTGTTCGAGTTCTTCGGCGCCACGCGTAGGGTTGTGGGAGAGGAGCGCTGACGCTTTGCCTAAATAATAGGCGAAGGTCGCTTATATAAGGGACGTTTACGTTGCAGCCTGCTTGTTGTTGCTCGAAACAAAAAATCTTAAAATTCTATAAAAATCAAGCTGCCCCATTTTTACCGATCACCCTAATATAATACTTCGGGAAGTTTGTGAGACTACTAATTCTTGCATGTCAGGAGGTCATTTTAGTATTAAAGTCGTCTTTGGATAATGTTGATAAGCTGATTTGAAATGTTTTCTTGAAAGAACACTTCTGAACCAAAGGAAGAGGTCCGAACGCGCTAATTCACAATGAAATTTGAATTGAATTTACTTGTTCCGTCAGATTAAACACCGAATCAAGACAGATCATGAAAAGAAAAATAGATTTACTATAATTTTTCGTTCGCACCTCGTCGGAAATTACTCACCTATACCTAACTCCGAACATAAACCTCTTGAGTCTCGCATGTTCCATTATTTATTTTAAAATCTTAGCAATACAAGTGATTGTTGCCTGGAATGGAGACACGTGAAATAGGTGGGTTGTGTTGGCATAATTGGTTAAACCAAGGGTGAACAAAGTTGCCATTTGCCCTCTACACGTTGTTATCATGGACAAGAAATCATAACAACAGGCCCACAGCTACTATATTTCTATCGTTAGCCATGCTCACTTTTCGTGCTATGTTTACGCTCAAATTTCTGGGTTTTGGAAGAAGACTGGTTTCATTAAACGTCACTTCATTGATATCAGTAATTTCTTGAATATGAAAAAATGAGAGCATTTTATTCTTGAAAAAGGCAATAGAATCATGAGATGCTTAAGAGGGTTTGGGACGAAACAGCACTGAACTTGGCCTCCTCGTAAACATATCCGGCGCGGTAAGCCATGAATAGAACTGAGTGGCAGGCGTGTGGGTGGGTTCAGCATGTGTGCTCTGATACAGTTGTTGAATGTCTTTACATTTTTTGTACCGCACTTACCTTCGGTGGTTCCAAAATTTCAGGAAGTGGTGCCACCTTATTTGGCAATGGTGAAGGAGCATTTTGAGTAGTTGGCGATGGCTACAATGACAAGAATATCTGGTGCATGGTTAGAATAGCTACTATTTTTGCATAGTTCTGCAATTCATCTTCAAAAACTTTTGAATCTACCTCTTGTGGTGCAAGGTCATCATCATCGTCATCATACGGATCTTTTGGTTTGTCCTTCGGCTTCTCAGGGCACAGTTGATAGAAACCTCCGAAAAATCCTGGCTTACTCCATTTTTGGCAAGTCTAAGATGAAGTTTCTGTTAAGTTATATCACAAGTAACTGAAAAAATTCTACATTTAGATGGCAGAACGTGTGCACAACAAAGATCGTTGGTCCAGCGAGAATTGTCAGGAGGATGGCAAGTATGAAGAGATACGTGATCTGAAAATTACGAAGATATAATTAGAGATAGCTTAGGATTAAAATACCTGCTCATTCCCAGCTGATAGTATCATGAACCATAAGGTGAAAATCAATAGAGAGAATAGCAACAGTGACTTTGCTGACTTCCTTAAATGGTTCAGGCCCTTCTCAAAATCCTACTCAAATATCTTAATCGTAGTCATTCACTTTGCCCAGAAGCATTGGATTTGATCCTGTTCAGGGATAGTCTGATCACATGCGAGGCAGCTCAGTTGTGCTTGAAGTCCAGCCACAGCAATGAGTATCCAGTTGGGAATGACAAATGCCCAAAACATGTCACCAGGTGCAGTAGTAAAGCAGCTGAAATTGCTGGGTAAAGTCATCACTTTTCTTTCCTTACTTTGTTGGTCAGAGCTGGAAATCTCTAAGTTATTTGGGCAGTCAGGCGACCGCGCTCATGTAACCTTTTTGAGTGCAAATTTCGCATCAAAATACTTAACCTCTGATTCAACGAGATTGGCGGCTGGAAGGTGACCAACACACAACGCAGTCTGCGTCTCGCTCGAGAGCGTGTTCTCTGATTATTCCCTAGCTTTAATGGTCACGAAGTCCCGCCCTTCAGCCGCCAATCCAGTTGAATCAAAGGGTAAAACAACATAACGTTCTTACATCGACTCTGTAGTACTTGTTATTTACCTTCGCCATCCTTAAGATAGTGGATTAAAAAAAAACTCACAGTTGATACGACAAACCGTAGTACTGCTTGAGATAAAAATATGTAAGAAGCGTCGGCAGAAGAGCAAGAGGAATAGGAATGAGATAGTTCAAAAATGCTGGAATGAATCCATTCTTCTTGGACCGCGCATGGACCATTCTGAAGAATAAAGAGGAGTAACACATCTTGAAAATGTGAGATAATTAAAATTTCAAAGAAAGCAGTACTTTTACCTCTACGTGAGGTATCACAGTACGTAGTTCATACTTTACAACTAATGTTATATGAACCATAGCATACTTTTCGGCGAGAGTAAAACACTTACGATTTCGCAAAGATAGACTCCATTACAAAAGCTGCATTCAGCAAAGCCATAAAGAACTGCGACAGAATAGGAATGTATTTGCAGATATTCTAAACAAGTAGTATTTTTATTCACTCTAGATGCTTGCTTGCTTAAAATTCAAAATTCTTACCTTCTTCGATACAAATGTCACATTTGCAACGCCTATTACAATGAACAGAATGACAATAATGATTTCTTCGTAAAGATGAATAAAGCGATGGTGACCGCTGTTTCTGAAAAGAAAATTTTTGAAGTGCACTAACAGTTTCGGAGATAATGTGAATCAGTCTGAAAAGAATAAATAAGGAAAAATCTGTCCAAATTCGTCGTGTGAGAGGAAGTACCGAAAACTAGGAAGGCTCATTTCTATTTTTGTGTAAATCACTAGTTAGCATTTTTATTTTTATGAGAGAATCTGAAGGTAAGCGAAATAAATTGGTTGGTATAAATCAACAACTCCACAGCTTTCCAATTTTTGATTGAAAAATCTCAGATGAAATACTTTTTTTCTGAAAATAAAACTGAATATTTACTTGTTATTTACTATTTACTAATTTACTTACTTATGCATGAAGTTGACAGCTAAGGTAATCAAACACCATAAGACTATCCATGCGGTGATAAAGTATAACATGTACTAAATAGAGATGTGGTGTGTATTTTTAAAAGAGACCTAAGGACCTAATTTTCACCTTCGCAATATTTTTCTGAGATATGGTAAGTACTGTTGTCGTGCATCTTACATTTTGGTCTGAATCGCAAATGCCGTCTTCTGGGTTAACATCCGTGCATGAATCATCTAAAATGGAATTTTATCGAAAATTTTGAGATCAACTCATGACTGATTGGTGTTTTTTTAGAATCTCAAAAAATCAGACCGTTAGGATTGTAGCAGGAAATCGTTCCTGTCTCGTTACGATATATTAATGCGAATGATGAATCCTGGCATGTGCAAGTCGAAGAAATGACGGGATTAAAATCATAAATCTAGAATTATCTTCATTTTCAAACTTCCAAAATTTAGCTCCAGCAATACTCACCTGGAAGCTACAAGAGGTTCCCGATGGCAGTTTCTGTGTTGTCGTCTGATCGCATGCACTGCACGATATTGTGAACACAAATTCTAATTTCAGTGAAAATAAAATAGGTAAGAAGAGGGGCCAGTTCATATGGAGGTGCAATAGTTTTTCAAGATGCTAGGTCAAAAATCCGTCTCCGCCTTTTTCCCATGGAAACGCATAAATTAGTGATGGGTGCGTTGAGTGAAAAATGCTTTGCTGAACCTAGCGCTAGGTTGCCCGAGAAATGAGCAATTGAAACAAAGACAGAGTTCAAAGAGATTTCAATTCGAACAAACACTCAGAACGTTATATTTTTCTAGGTCTTGGAGTAGCAAGTGGAAAGCACGGTTTGAGAGTTTCTTGCGGGAACCCTCAATATTCCTGAATGTTTCGTATTTCGTTTTAATTTTCTTTGATGGCTACCCATCTCAATAGTCCAAGCGGAAATGATGCACATCAATTCACTAACAATCCAACTCTATTTTTTTGAAGGGCATCACCTTTGCGTATGACGAAACATCTGGATTTGTATATGAGAATCGTCATTACTTTTTGTTACTGACTTTTGTATTAAATACATGTTTAAGAAACATGCCTAAATTAGGGAACAGTTTGAAGAAGTGATTAGCAGGATCCTTATCCATGCCATAAAAGTGATTGCAAGGAAGCACACTTTTCACTTTTTGAAATTTCAGATTTTATAGGATGTGAGTGAAGAACTGGAGTTGATGGTCGAAATTATCTAGTGGATTGATGCCACTGTTGAGTTTCCAATTCACCGTTAGAAGTATAGGAAGCCACTTTGTCCCTTTGTAACTGATGGATTAGTGTCAAGTTTTATATTTATCCGCTGACTATTTATTTTACATAAGCGAATCAAACAAAATGAGCAACAAACCTCAATCTACTGTAACTCTTACATCATGACTGAGGTAAACAACACCAAAAAAGGCACACAACACTCGTTTACGTTAAAAAAACGGTCAGTCATGGTACACGAGGGGTAGAAGAGCGGAGAAAAGATGTAAAATCTCAAAAATACCGGTCAATCATGAATAGTTGCAATACATTTCGATGAAAGCATCATCAAGAGACTATCTAGTAGAAATTTATAGGAACAGCCTAATGTAAATCAACCAATAATATCTATTCCCAATTTATTCTGCAATTATTAGTTACTAAAGGCTATAATCAATGCCAACCCCAGCTATTTGCCATGTAAGAAGTGGTAGGTGGCGCTTGCGAAAGGTAACCACCTGTAGCTGGCAGGTAACCTGTGGATCCAGGAAGGTAGCTGAAATAAAAACTACGATTGATGATGGACGTTATAACCTCTACAGTAACCAACCCTGCTCCACTTCCACCGAATGCCACAGCCGCGGCAGCTGCTTGATAAGGCGTTGAAGCAATCTCAGGAGGGCAGGGTTTCCCATCTCTGACTAGCATTTGGATCGGCATACGAAAACTGAAAAAACACCTCCTTTCTAGGAACCCTCTATGTAAATGAAAAGCTACCTAAATTCTGGAATAGGACAGTACCTCCTTGCTGAAAATGCTGTACTAGCTGGGGTCGTAAACGATGGTGACGAGCTGAGCAAACCGGGATTCAGGCCTTTTTCTTGGATGGTCTTCTTTGTTTTGTATCTGTAACTAATGGGAGAATAAATTTGATCAGTTGTATATGGTTGTGAGGAATACACCTACCGATGATTCTGGAACCATATTTTTACTTGTGTTGGGGTTAAACGAATTTGCATGGCTAGTTGTTCCCTCTCTGGTGCGCTGAGGTATCTGGAACAATAAACTAATAGAAAACTCATTTCTGGTCGAAGTTTTGATCGACGACATCTATAACTCTGATAAAAAGACTGGAACCTCTGTGAAATCTCAAAAGCAGCAAAATCTGACTGTTCTTATTCCACAGATAGAAGAAGATATGTCTCGCATACTCTCTGAAGCATTAACTTTCTATCTAACGCTTGCCAGCTTTGCTGTGACTTACAGAGCTCAATCGGTAAGGAAATCAGTGCGATAATCCTCTCAGATCCTTCTTACGACAGTCTTTGGGACCCGGAAGGTAGAGGGCTCGGTTGAGTCAGGTGCGGGATTGAACCTTGATTCCACAATTTGTGGTGGCGCATTATACCACTGCGCCATTTTTCGCGAACAGCTTTGCACAACGTGGCCCACAATGTCCTCCTAATTCATTCGCTAGTGTTTCTCGTGCTCTGATGCCTATCATCAACATTCGGATAGCATTACCAACTTCAGCTTAAAACTTAGCTAGGGAGCCAATCACAAGCGACTATCCTTCGTTACTGTATGATTACTGTAGAAACCTCCGTCGTAACGACGCTTGAAAATCAGCTACTAAGAGAATTGCCAGAACACCTGTGACCTCATCCAGGGGTTTCGACAGCGCTAGTTCAACGAGAATTTTATGCTTGGCGCCACCTTCATCAGAATAATTTTTTTGTCGCCCCCCCCCCATAACGGAAATCCTGGGTAAGCCATTGTTGTGATGGTTTCCATTTCGCGTATGACATTTTTGAGTATACCTGGTGTGATTTCTGAGGAAGGTTCATATTCCATCCTTATATTTAGGTTTAGCACTTTACACATTTCCCCGCCTCTTCGAAGTCTTTCTAGAGCATTTCAAGGATTGAACTAGACTACCACTATCTATTTTTTGGACCTGTGGTTTTGTTTTCTATGTAAAAAAAATCCTCTGCAAACATTTCAACCATAGTCCCAGCAGCAAAGCGTTATAGTGACAGTGCAAATTGTCTACTTGCAGAGACATCAGCACAACAGAGTCATTAACAATTCAACAGTGGGCTATAAATTGGGACGCCTTGTAATATGATGCATTGTAGAAAATTCCTAGGACGTCAAAGTCGAAAGACATCCAAAATTTTATGCAGTCTTCCCGCATGCTGTATTTACCTCAACGAGATGTCACACAATTTCGGCGTCTTGTTATCCCTTCGCGCACCAGTCATCCCCCGACACCTCAGGTGGTACATCATGTCCGGATGTGCACGTTCACAACATCCGCGAGTAGACATTGCTTTAGGATTTTGTTGACGTTACCGTAACCGATTGAGAGAAGAATCCCGCCGACACACAACCGACGACGACATGAGATATTTCGATTTGAACAAACACGTTGTGTGTCGAACAAGAAGTGCACTTTCGTGCATTAACAAACAACTGTGCAGCACGGTTGCTAGAAGGTGGTGCGACGACGAGAGCGATACTGGTCGCGGCGCGCAAGAAGTGTATTTTGGTCGTTTGCTGGTGTGGGGAACGTAGCGGTTGTTCGCGCTGGGAGCCGGATAACGAGTTTGACCTACCTTTGGGTACGGAACCTTCGCTCTAGCTCATAAGTTTGGCCTTTCGTGAAGAGGACTCGTCGCTTCCGCTTCTTGCGTTTCCCTGAAAGGGGAATTTCGGCCTTATAACATTTGTTGGATCTCAAGGGATTCTACCGTTTCCATCATACTCCTCCTCACCATCCTCCTCCATTTCATCTGCGCCATCATCTTCATCTTCGGCTTTTGATCTAAACCAACGATCTCTACAAAAATGCTCCACTTTTGAATAGCCTCCGACTTACCCATTCTTCTCGTTTCCGTCCCCTTCCTTCTCTTCACTGCTCCCATTCCCCATTATCATAGGATCCGTTCTCTGGAAAGGATCAGCGGGCGGCAGGGTGTACATGGAACTTCCAGGCGTCAATGTTCCAGCGAAGTTTGTCGAGGGATCGTATGTGTACATCGAAGACTCTATGGAGAAAGAAGGCGCGGCTGGGTAACCTGAAAATGTTCGGACAAAATTCGAGAGACAAATAGGTCTGGCTAGATTCGCTGTCAAAGCCTATGGAAGTATGAAGGAACTAAAGCCCATAGGTTTGAAGAGGTTTCATTGTATGTTCACTGGGTTTGCTCATTTAGGAGTTTTGAGATACGGTCAGTGGGAGTGATTCCCCACCAACATTATTCACCTTACGTCTTGTAATTAGAGTCAGTTGGCAGAAATTCGAGTTTACTTGCATTCAGATGCACATCACAAATGGAATCTTCATTTAAGCCATTGTCAGGAGTTGATACAATGCAACCGCTATAGTGAGCTGATGGTCTTGAATTCTCGCCCCATAATGCTGGCAACCCCTCTACATCGAATGAAGGTCTCAGCGCGATCAAAGAGTCGCTTTCTGAACATCATTGAGACGCTATATCCACAATAAAACATGATAACTCAGCGAAGTTGACCTGCTTCAACAGGGCTTCTCCTACACTACTGTGCATAGCATCGTAATCAGCCAATCCTGCCAAGTAAGCCAAATCTTTACGCTGAATAGCAAATAATCAGACATGATTTGGATAGCGCTTTAGTCAGAAAGACACTTAGCATAAGACTATGGAGCACTAAAACCTTTCATTTCTGAGTAATTCCCAGCAAGAATTCGCTATTAGTAGATGTGTTATTTTCGATTCAACTACCTTTTCTAAGGACGATGTAGAATGGACTTCAATACATCTTAGGACTATTAGCAATAATTAAAGGTGCTATGAGACACTTTGTTTTTTTTGCTTCCTACTGTTCAGCACTTCAGCTGAAGCTACAGAAAAAGAACTACAAGTAATTTATATTTTAAAAATGATGATTTTAACCCAAGGCTATTTTTATGCCGCTTATTCGATTTGATTGGGAGATATCGGGAATCATGGGCTGATTACAGTGCTATCATTAATGCCTAATCATATAGGCTCAAGGTGAGGTAAGCGTCACAGTGTGAGCTACTTTTTCTAATCAACATGCGCCTTTAACTAATCGAACCCTAGCATAACATCATAGGATTATCTAAAGTGTCGAACGCAAAAAGAAGTGCTCGATTTGAGCTCACAGGGCTCGTTGCTCTATCAAAAAATCTAGTATGGTTTTGAGATTGTGAAAGCTAAAGTTTGAAAATGTCAGCTTCTAATTCAGAAGTTTTACAACATAATTGATAAGTATTTCGAAAGCTCTGCCAAGTGGTTGTAGCAGATTTGCATGATGTGAATGTCAGAGCTTTACACATAAAACACCTATCCGCATCAAAGTAAATGCTGCAGTCAGGTTGAGATAGGTCAAATGTGGCCAATGTCAGGTTTACTTTAAAACCAAGAACACAATTAAATGTTTTGAGGTCCCCTGAACGAAAGCAGTAACAACCAAGGTCAACCCAACACTGTCGACGAATGCGAGTACAGGTTTGCCAGAATACGAACGGTAGGACGATATGCAAGGTATCGGATTACGTTGACGAGACACTGCGACAACAGTCGGATATTGTTCAACAATGGCTTAGGGATCTCATGTAACATCAAAGCTAGAAGTTCGCGCGTATTGTAGCCAATTTCTGGAAATAAAATTTGCTTAGAAAACCAGTATAAACACTTATAACCAGCTGAGACTTCAATTTACTTTTGAGAAATTTTCTGGATAAACTCGCTAATATTCTATAAATCTTTTCTGACCAAAATCTCCCTACATTAGCATCTGCTCCCCTGATAGTGATTATCTGCGGATACACGAAAGCTTCCTCGTGTGCTGCTCGCTCGCTACTGTTTGTGTTCGTGAACATACTCCAACGCTACACAAACAAGAACCTGTGAAATAGCGCGGTGAGGTGGGAGACGCAGAGATTTACGTACGGATGTAGCATGTAGCGGAGAGACAGCGCAGACACTACCGTAACCAAACAATGCGTCGCGTAAGCGGCAGTGCGGCGTCGCTCTCAGGCGGCCAGTGCCGACTTGAACAGACAGATTAGAACGCGTTTCTGGCGATTTAATCTTGTAAGCGCAGGATTATGGTAGTTACGGGAGAGGGCTGCGATTGGTCAGTGATTGGGCATACTGTAAAAGGGTAACACCGTAGTTTAGAACGGACAGAGAAAATAGGAGATGTAGCAATTCAACTATGTAACCATGTAGCTAAACATACAGATTTTTCCAAAATATCTGCAAATCGTAAAAAATGGAACGATTCAGCCTTAGTAAGGTAAAATTTACCTGCAAGCAGTGGTAGATGTTCTGTCCATGTTCCATTTGAAGTCTGAGCTGTTGCATCGCTTGAAGTGTCCCATTTGAATTCACTTCTGCAAATCATGTATACAGTTTGTAGATTATAGCGCAAGAAATGCGAGGATTTTGTCTAGCCACAGTTTATCACACTCTTAGTGAACACAACCGGATCTCAGCATCTGCAAGAATGCTGAAAACTGGAAATACGGGACAGTGTTGGAGGTGAGGTACACACAGACAAATCCGCATACACAGGCTTTAAGAAGTTTCTACAGATTTGGAAAAGGGGCATCGAGAATCAATATTTCTAATTTGACTTTGGGCATATGTTTCCAAGGTAGTTTCGCATATGCAGCTGAAAAGATACTCTTTCTTAGCATCATAAAATCAGATATATTACTAAAATATAAAAGTTTAGACCAGGAAATTTGTTAAGTTTCCAATAAGGTAGACATTTGGCTTATCTTGAGCATAGCCCATCAAACTGTACTAAGTAAGGAAGATATTAGTGACAAATCAGGTTTCTTGAAGTCAGAATTTTCTTCGAGACCCTTTATCAACCCTTAATGTAGCTTGTATTTTGATGGTTATGGAAAGAACTTGAAAAAAGCTATACAAATTATAAGCAACAGCGATAGTTGCGGACAGAGGATCCTGCAAAGAATTTTCCGGTCTCAAGTAATCCTATTTGTCACAAATATCTTCCGCTTTTAGTAGAAATATTGAGCTATTCTCCCAGAGATTTGTGGAACCTTTAAGAACAGAAAACTCTGTGGGAGCCTCTCCATTTCTGCGTTGCTTCTAATATGAACAAGATTATTTTTGAACTGGAAATCGCAAATCAAAAGCAACGACAAAGGTTGGTAAAGGGTCCCGCAGAGAATTTTCTGGTTCCAAATAATCTGATTTCTCACAAACATCCATTCCGCAAAAGTCGGCTGTGCTCAAAACCAGAAAAATCTGTAAGAAAAAGCCCTTCTATCAATTTTTTATTGCTTATAACTTGAACAAGGTTAATTTTGGAGAAAAAATGTAGCGAGTAATTAAAAAGAATTCTTATACTCAAGTCTCAAAAAGGCAGACTAAGACATTTCAATTGGGATAATTTGCTAGTGGATCTCATAAACGTAGCAAAAAGCCATCGTTTGAACAAATTAGCGGTGATAAGATTTGACCTCATCAACTCTTCACTCAAGTGTTTTTGACGAGTGTTTGCGTACGATATGGGTCCGTTGAAGAACAACATAAATACTAGCGAATAAATGAATACTCGACATTGAGAGCTGCGCGGCTTCATTATCGAGTATTTCCCATTCAAAATGATCAAGAGCACTCACTTTGAATCGCCAGCTACAGGTGTCGGCAGTGAAGCGGCGATGCTCTGGCTAATTCCAGTACCAAGCGATGTTGATGACGAACTGCTAAGGCCAGAACTTAATGATGAGCCTAAGCTAGGGCCTAAGCTAGGGCCTAATGAGTTTGAACTGGCAAGTGCCGACACGTTGAACATGGGGCCACTCAAAGTGAAGTGCAATTGACAGCGAGTAGCACCGCCCCCGTTTGTTGTGTGTATGTATGTCTAAGCAAGAGCGAGTGTTGGGCGCCTGCTCCGCCCATTTCGGGCGCATTACGGTAGCGATCGAGGCGAGCATGGGCGCTAATACCAGCCTCGTTTACATGTGTCACTTCTGTGATTGGTGCATTGGGTAAGTTGTTCGTGAATGGGTGGAAAATCACAACCCAGGCTGATTATACATGGCTCGATCAGGGCGGAATTGCTCAATTCAGCGCCCATGAGAAGCCGCACATCCTCCTGATATTGAGAGGGTTGTTTTGTCGAAGGTGTGATATACCCATTGAGTTAGAAGAGCCACGACAAGAGTTATAGAGTGTGAGCGCCGAGATCGGGCCTTCGGGTTGTGCTGCTCTCAAGTGAAAACCCTCGACGCTGCCACATCTACCCATCTCCACTTCAGAGTATCGATGTCGGGATCAGTTGTCCATGGCCACACACGATGCACCGACATCAAGAGTATCGTCGGGTCATTTGTAGCTTGATTGCGTTTCATCACAAACCATGCACGCTACTTCACGACATGTAGAGTTGAAAATTAGTTTTCTGGAATCTTTCCTTGTTTTTTCTTCCCTGTTTTGATTTGATTGAATATGTGCTAGGTAGTCTACACAATTACACAGTTTCTTCAGCTAGAAGAAGTTTTCACTGATGAATTACTACCAAGGTCCCCTCGTTTACCGCGCTTAGTCTCAAATATAAGGTTACAAATACACTCGCATATCTTGTGTCTGATTGTTTGGATTCTTCTTCTCATCGTGTCTGTGTTGAAATTGCACGAAAAGTAAGCAAATTCAGGACTCAGCTGTCGTTGTGAAAATAAGCTGTCCAGCTTCAGGCATCTGTACTGTGTAACGGTATTGAGCTACATCACAGAATAGTCTCATTTTTTCGTCAGGAACAATTTTTTTCAAAAACGGATGTTCTGAAGAAGAGTTTGGCTAGGTACAAAGTTCACAGCAGGATCTGGTCTTTGAAATTTTTTTTGCATAACTCGACAAGCCTAAATAAGGCTGTCCATTGCCACCTCCAATAGAGAGTTTTGACAGACTTCCCTGATAATTTAAAATACTATCTGTAAGTAATTTCCGCAAGGTTCCCTGTGGATCTTGTTTGTCTAAATGCCATAAAAACGTTTTGAGATAGATAAGTGCACTCGCACATCCACATTGATCGACTGCAAATATTGTACTGGAGCTGGTAAACACTCAGAAATGACAGCTTACATTGTTTCTGTGTCGGCACGACTCTAGGCTCAACGAGCGCTTTATGCTGGGCAAATGGGGATGAAAGGTGCCATAATAAGCACTAGTAGAACATTCACGGATAGCGACAACTTAAAAGAGAATCATTCTACAAACCCAAAAGTTCCAAACAATATTGTTCTCAGTATTCATGCGACAACGACAGTCGTTCAGCAGCGATACACCTCGTCTTGCTATGAAATGCAAATAAAGAATGATGTGTAGGGGGATCTTCAGCTCAGAGCAGGCGTACTGTTTGTTCTCCACCTGTGCTGACCCTATTCATTACAGTATTACATTTCACATAGCCCAATCCTTACACGAAACACTGAAACTCACATTGCCATAATCAGAAGTATTTACATTGTCAGAGCTAAACATAAAGTACAAGGTGTTTGTCAGAAGTTCGTGACTACAGAAGCTAGGCGGAAACGAGAGGACGCACTGTAACAGTGTTGATGGTTCCTTTTTGTTACCGCTAAGTTTGAGCTTTGAATTCATCTGAGCACAATATGGTTTTCTGTAATTCTCAAAATTAGATTATTTGTAAATATAAAGGAGATTTCTCTCCTTTTTCTGACAGCCTCACAAAACCTCCCTCTCAGTAAAATCCTTAATAGAACGAGGCGCCAGTAACTACCATTGGCTTGTTCTGAATCCCAGCATCCAAATTCTACTTCCATAAAACCAATTCGTCTCAATGCCGTTACTATTTATTCTCCAGTGCCTATGAGTCGTGTCCAAGATGTTCGTGTCATACAAAGTTTGCATTTTGTCTCCGATTTCAGCATAATCTCATCCGCTGTATAAGCGATGGTATTTCGGAGGTCATGCCCCCGCAGTGTTGTTTGCGTAGTGACGCAAACTCCGTTGTGTGCTACATCAGATTCAATTACTGTTCGTTTTGGAGCCAGTTCATCGAAGAAACTTTGTGGAATGAAAGAAGTTTGGTAATTCTGTAAAAGTACTGACTTTTGAAAACAAGTGAACTCATTTCATCATCATCCAAACTACCCAGGTGAGAATGAGGTACCGAGTTTAATGCTGTTGTCCTGGGTGATGTTGGGGATGTGTCAGTTCATTCTCAACGATGTTCGCGGAAAATTCGTTATTACCTAAATGTAAATTATCGTGATCGATGCTTAGGCCTTGAATCACTGACCCAACCAAAAGCAAAGTAGCTGAAGTAGATAAAGCGGGTAAGCGGATAAGTTTGGCGCCTACCATACTGGAAAGCTCTACATCAACGTATAGCAAAAGATGATATCTGCGATTACACAAAGCCGCACCTCAACTCGCGGTCTGTATATACACTACCAAGAGCGGTCTCTATGTGGGTATCTTCCGTATTTGTCTCTGCATACAAACATGCAGAGTGAAGGAGCGTCTTTCCTGTTAGCCACCATCATTGCCGCCACCGCAGCCACGACCTTTGTTTGATGAGCACCGCGTTACAGTCATCAAGAGGGATAAGCCTCGACTATTCGCGCATTTTTCGTCGCTGTCCATGTCACGAGTGCATGCGACTGGATCTCTGCGTTTCTGGCCAAGCATCAGTTCGATGGAGATGCTCGTAGGATGCAAACAGAATTTTTCAGAGCGAATTGCAACTCCCTAAATTTGCAGCACTTGTTCACTTGTTCAACCATACTCTTAGAAACATGGTTGTTTCCTATCTCCTAAATAAATAGGAATTCTTTCTTCTACAATGGGCATCATGACCATGTTACTAGTGAATATCACTCAAGTGAAAACGCAGCACTTCGAACTGAATATATTCAGCTGAAAGAAAGCATGAATCATGCAGGATGTTTATGAGTACATACATTGGGTATTCATATCGTATTGGAAATACGGATTCTGAAACGTCTTTTTCACATTTTATTTCATCAATGTTGAGAAAGCTATTTTTTATGATGAGTCAACCCTACAAGCTGAGTTTGTTTGACTATCTTGCCGGAATGCAGCATTTATCCAGAAGGTTTTTTTATAAAGGAGGTATGTATGAAGCTAATAGCCTGCCTACAGTATGAAAAGTACACAGTGAAAAACAAGAATAATTGAATTGATTTTGTATAACTCCTTTGAATATATGTGCTCGAACAATTTAGAGGTTGGTGTTAGATCAAAGTTCAAATATTGTATAAAAGCTCATAATAAACGGCCTAACACCAGTAAGTGTGTGAATGTACAATATTGGAGGGGTTACAGCAGTGTAAACAACAAAGTTGAAGAAGGTACTAGTTATTAACTCTAGCGAAGGCTCACCATCTATAGATGCCACGTCGTCAGCGACTGCAACATTAAAGTGGTGGTGTTATCACCCAACATCAACAAGATGCAACAGCAGCTGCCATTAATTCTGCACTCGTATCATCCAACCAACACAGATGCAACAGTAGTTGTAACACTGTAGTTGTGATGTTACCCAACATTAACAACGATGCAACAGCAGTTGCCACCTAATTCTGCACTTATATCATCCAACCAACACAGATGCAACAGTACTTGCAACACTGTAGTCGTGATGTTAACACCCAATATTAACAACGATGCAACAGCAGTTGCGGTACCTAACTCTGCGCTTGTGCCATCCAGCCAACACGCGTGCAATAACAAAATGCCACAGTGTACTCAGCGACTGCAACACGAAAGTCGTGGTTTTATTATCCAACATTAACAACGATGCAACAGCAGTTGTGGTATATAGGTGTGCGCTTGTGCTACCCAACCAACACAGATGCAACAATTACGGTGCTACAGTATTGTTAGCAATTGCAAAACTAAAGTGGTGGTGTTATCGCCGAACATTAACAACGGTGCATCAGTAGTTGCCACCTAATTCTGCACTTATATCATCCAACCAACACAGATGCAACAGTAGTTGCAACACTGTAGTCATGTTGTTAACACCCAACATTAACAACAATCATACCCTCGATACATAGAGCCACGTAATCTGGTAACCTTCACTTTGAAGGCTATGGGGGGACAACCTTCACCTGGAAAAAAACAGAAGTCATCCGGGGCGGAGCCCCGGATGTTATTATCCCGACTATATCAGAACAAATGTTAATGAAGCAAATATAGGAAATAATATCTGTAGCTTATCTCAGCAAAACCGAGAATTTGCGTTTTCATAGCCTTTTTTATCTAAAAAAAAGGTTTCCGTGGAATTTTTGCCAGCAAGACAAAATTTCTCAGTTATCCTGCAATTTGAATAAAACGGAGTTTCACAAGTTTAGGAAGCTATAAGTTAACTAGAAACAAGAAGTTGCGCTTAAATCTTGCGCAGAGAGTCGCGCAAGAAAACGCTGGTCTATCTCGTTAATAAGTGATTTTAACGCTTGGTACGTTGTCGGTGCTCCTCTTCGTGTCATGGCGATCAGAATGATATATAATGCTGCAGAGTTTCGTTGAGACTTCGCGGAGATTAACGACCAGAGCTCGCTACCCCAAACGCGGGGCGCGGGGCATTTAGCTCTGGTACCCTTTTCTTCGCTGTTTTGAACCCAGTTTCAGCAAGCTATATATCATTTTGAAGCTCTTGATCTCTATTTCCACGATGACAACGTCCCAGAACCACCTTTTTAATTTGATCGAGAAATCCGGCAAAAACCCTGTTTTCGAAAATCTCTTCTTTTTCTCCTAGTTTAACTATTTTCACGCGGTTTTTTTTCGTGCGTTCTACAGATCTTGCTTCTGTTCATAATGCGGACAACCACCCAGTCCTTACCTCTTCGATTGTGGTGGAATTTTTTGCAAAAATTGTAAAAAGTGCGTTTTTCTTTACCTTGTTCTGTTTCAGTGCTTTCGCATCAATTTTTTTCCAGCTCTGGCGAATATTGCTTAGAACAATAAGCGCAACAATCCAGACAACGTCCCAGAAAACAGGAACGTCAATGCGGGGGTAAAAATTCAAAGGACGCATCAAAAATCGAACCCATGTTGCGAATTGCCGGTCCTGGAACGAAAACTTGCACCTTGAATAGCCGCCAAATGAAGGATTTCAGACCTTTTTGCAGCGTTTTTATTCGGTTTTCAGCAGTTTCTTTTGCTTTTTACATCTGTTTTACATCATATTCCATTCTCTGATCTTTTTTAAACAACCTTCACTATTTATGACGTCAGATGCTCAAACAACCTTCACTTTTGACGCAGTGTCTCTAGACTATCGAGGTTATGCGTACAAGACAGCTCTGTGGGTATGTTCCGGCAGCGACGAACGATCATACTACATCGTCTTGGCCCAGGGCATTGCTGCTTCCAATAGCTATGCTGCATTTGAGCACGGCCGTAAGGCACGCGGGTCTTCTCGGGGCAGGGCTCATGATATGAGCACTGATAACGAGAACCCCTTCTGCCTGCCATTCATTTCTGATGAATTGAGCAGGGCAGTGCGGCGAGGCGTACATTAGGCGGGTTTGCACGACGTGGTAAGTGGTCGATATTCTTCCCGCTAATCTTAAACGCCAATTGGTTCGTAATCGAGCTTACGACCGCATATGCACTACTCCTACTGCATGGTTTGCCCGTATGGTAGATTGGGGACTGTATGCTAGCCGGGGTTATTTACCTCATTATATGCTTATCATGCGGCGACACTTACATTGGCGAAACTGGACGCCCGCTTTGCTGCCGCGTTAAAGAGCATATAGACGGTTTGAATAAGCTAAAAGCAGCTACGCCATTAGGGGAACATCGTATTACGCGCTATGGTAAGGCTCCTATACAAGTTACTGTTAAGATCTTGTCGTTAGAACCCGAGATCCTCACGCGCAAAACTTTAGAAGCGTCTGGATTAGCGCCAAAAATCCAAAAATGAACCGTAAGGAGGAGTGTACCGCCATAAAGAGAGAACTCGCGCCTTACCAGTCCCTATGCGGATTTGAATATGAGACCGGGATATCAAGGCACGTATAAAAGAGCTGAGGTAATGTCTTGTATATAGGTGGTCCTCGGACTTCCGTCTTGTGCTATCTAAGGTGAGTACTTTGCTTGTAAATATGATTTTGTTAGCATTAGCTTTGTTTTCGGATTATACTTTGGTCTTTTGTTGACGTCTGGGTGAGTAAGTTCATATGATTTCGGCTTGCAGGCTTTGAAGAAGGCGAAAGCGCCGAAACGTTAGCGAATAAAGAAGTGTTATCAACCTTGGAAGTTCGCCCAGCCAATCCCACTACGAGTATCCACCATGCGTTAAGAGACATCCGAACCTGGACAATCCATAAATAAGTGTTTTTGAATAACTCTTGAAGGGATACCACGGAATGTTGGCATTGTGTATTCCTATAAGTTCTTTACGCTCAGCAGGATTAGCAAGTAAATTTGAAAACAGCTCGATGATGTGCACCTAATCCTGCTCATTTCGTTAAATTTGCCGCTGCGATCTTAGATTCTTTTCTACTGAGTCATTCATCCACGCCCTGCACATGGGTGACAGCGATCTGTTCGTATTATATATACCCCTTAAGGCAATTAGACTTCCTATGCTGCATGTCAAGCAAGTTGATCTGCCTCATCTTCCTCTGTGATAAAATCATAGGTATTATTACTTCACGACAAATTAAATCCTTGGAGAATGAACGTTATCTTTACTTAGGGGCACTCCACGAGATAGTGAAGATGACTAGTGAAACCTATTCATGTTGTTAACTAGCATGGGTTTGTTGTGACTACGAGTGAACCTGTTAGCTCGATATTAGTTAACCAAATTTTAATAATTTTGAAAGACATAAAGGTGGTACTAATTTTTTTGACCTCCTCTTTGTCAGTAGGTTTTCAATTGTGTTTGCCCATTAAAACAGATGTGGGCGAGCAATCCCCTAACAGTTTTATAAAACTGATCTTAAAATATTAATCTTTCGTTATTTCATATCAATGTTTTAGATTTTTGTCGCTTACTAGCTTTAAAACAAAGATTTGAAGTTTTTAACTCAGTTGTTAATAATGACGGAAGTTCTCCTCGCAAAGTTCGTGCCAAATCGCAAGGGTAGATTATCATCGTACTAGGAATCTTATCTTGGCCTCCACTTCATCAACCTGTCTGTTTCCTTGTTATCCTCAATACTGTGACTAATAAACTGCCAGTTTAAGTGTGAACGCGCTTCTCCACCAAATATTCGAAGAATAACAATTATGGAGGGCGTGCAGGATCCTCCAAAGGCTCGCCGCTTCATCTCCAGGCGCGCCTTGGAAGGTTATATTAACTTCGCGCCTACCTCACACCTACGTCGCACCTATCTCGCTCCTTCCTGCATTAGTTCCCCTCCGGATAATGCCTTATTCTTCTGGCATAATTAGAAAGGACAGCACATAAGCAACGACTAAATGATTCCAAGAAAAAAATGAAAATGTTGTGAAGGAAAGCGATTCCGATCGTGTTCATTGAACGTGTGGTAGATAAGAGTAGGGTAAAAGCTGATCATGTTTCTTGAAGGCTAAAGATTAAAGGCAGTGGATCGGCAAAATGGACTTTTATCAGATTTTGAAAATGTTAGGTAGTAGACCCCCAAACATAGGTGCGATAAGGGGAGCCGGGCCCTCTCCAGGTGGAGGGGTCTCTGCTACTCCCATGCTTGTAAGGTGAAGGGGGTAGGTGAGCCCTGTAAGCAAAATGCCCCAACAAGTTGTTAGTCATCCGAAAGCTTAGGCCATGTAGAATCGACGTAGGGCGTCGACTTTTTTCTGGGTCTTCTGTGCTGCGAGGTATGAGGGATATTATGTACTGCACATTTCAACTGTTTTTTTGTCCTCACTTTCTGCTCTCCAAATAAATGCTACGAGAAAGTCGGCGGTATACGTTTGTTAATGAAGACTTGCTCTGTAACATAGATAGAAACCAGCAATGATTAGATTTTCATTTGGCAGAAATCTGCTGTTAAAAATGGACATGATTTCAGATAAAATGCAGTGTATTTCTCGATAGAGGGGCTGAAAAGAAGTCGACGGTCTATGTCAAATCCCCTTTTTCTGATCTTTCGAATGGTGTGTAGCTTCCTGGGCGAAAGTACTTGCCAGTTTTTAAAAATGGGCTGGAGTACTATATGTTTACTATTAAAGCCCTAACAGCTTCATACTATTCGAAAGCTGAGGTCATGGAGAATCGACGTAGACCGTACCTTTTTTATAGCTTCTTTGTGAAGCGAGATGCGAGCAATTTTATGCACTTACTTACCAGCTAATTTCGTGTAATTAATTTATGCTTCATTTTTGAAAGGAAGGAAGGATAGAAAAAAAGAGACGGTCAACGTTTACCGGCAAGGTCTTGCTCCGTGATATTTTTAGACAATCAGGCACCTTCATTCATTCTTCACGCAGGAATTTCTTGACAAAAACACACATGTTTTTAACTAAAATGCTATGTATATCTAGGTAGAGAGGGGAGCTAGAGAAAAAGAGACGGTCCACGTCGAATCCCTTTTTCGTGGGCTTTTTAATGGTGTACAGGTTGTTGAGTGAAAAAACTTGTGGCTTTTCAAAATGTGGTAGAGATATTCAATACTAACTTGCTCCCCCCGCTCCGGCTTCCTATGACTCGCCGGAGCAAGCCTTTTTTGGACTGGGAAAGCTTTGTGCACCAACAATGCACCATTCGATAGCTAAGAACACGAGAAATTGACTTAGACTGTCTCTTTTTTCCTAGCTTCTCTGTGAAGCGAGATACGAGCAGTTTTATCTAGCTACGATATCAGCCAGTTCTCGGTAATTATCCTCAAACCAAGAGGGTCTTTTGAACTTTTATATATGATTCGAAAGCTTGAAAAACGAGTAATTTAACTGCTTTTTTATTTGTTATGGTACAATTATTGTCAGCAAACATGCATCCATCACTAGCTAGTCCAAATTTTCTACTCTCGCTCAGCCCTTTCTTGAGACAGTGTACTCATTGATACAATGTTGATTATTCAAAGAATCAAACATCTTTTTAATTTTTGATTATGTTTCGTCAGCAACGCCACAATGAGCGCGCAGAAGGTCTCGAGCATGCCTTTTTCAACAAAATGTTGTTGATTTGATAATCTCTTGCAGTCTAGATGTCTGAGAAGAAGAGCAGCTGGCGTTTCCTTTTCAAACAAAAATTGTCATTGTAACAGCTGTTTAATTCTGCCGTTATGTCTTGATTCTAGTCTCAACCTCGGGCGAAAGGGGTCAGCCAGATGCCGGTCCCAAAGTGAAGGGGGTCAGAGGAATTTCTCTACCTACCGCATCTATGCCCCCCAAGTACACCGTAGCCTCAACCCCACCCTCTAAATCATGTGCTAAGTCTTGTAAAGAAGCGCCGAAACTCCACCAGCCCAGCCCACTTCCATTGAGTGGGCGTTACGGGTGGAAATTCGAAGCGACATTTCGGGACTTAGCGCATGCATTGGAGGATGGGGTTGGGGCTACGGTGTAGTTTGGAGGTATAATACTAGACACTAGCAAAATTTGACAGGGGTTCATTTTGCCGATCCACTATTTTTAGAAACGTAGCTTTGGAACACAGTTTGGAGTCATCTTTTTTCGCATCTTAGCTGATCATTCAAACTACGTTTGATCTTAGAAGCACTGACTCTTCCAAATTTGTGTGTTACGCAAAAAATTAGATATGGAGAGAATTTGCCACTCATTATTCTTGTTTGTTTCTTCCTTATTGCTAACTTTGCTTAAATTTCTTTTTTGTGCGCCTTCTGTGGAAGAAAATGACTACAGATTCTTCCATCCGTATTTTTCATGCGTAATTTTCCAAAGAAGCATCTAAATTGGTTAAACATTCAGTTAGCGTTTAACGCCTCTAACCTCCCTACCACGTATGCAAAGGCCACGATTACAAACAATTCTCTTGTCAGTCTGCTTGTTTTAGTGTCTGGTTTCCCAGCACTTCCACTTTTTTGAAAATTATTTACTTGCCTATGGGCTGACCTTTCTGATTGCCAGGAGAAACAAAGCAATTGTCTGGAAAGCAACTAATGCATGAATGTGCGAGAAGGTACGACGTAGATGCGAGGTAGGCGCGAAGTGAATATTACCTCCCACGGGCGCGGCGGCCTTTGGAGGATCCTGATACGCCGTCAACAATTATGATGCACTGCTTTTGTTTTGGTCTTCCGGGTCAAAAACACTTATGTTCAACATTTATCGCAAGTGAATGCCGAATTTGCAGTCAATCCATCGATAAGGACACAGTTGCGAAGGTTGAAGATTTAAGTTTGAGATACTTCTCAACATGGTCAAGCAATTCTCGCCATCTTTTCTCGGTCATTCGAACAGAAGGACTCGCCTAAATTTCGACAATTGAAGAATGATTTTATCGAGAACGGCATGTCGCCTGTAAGCTCTAACGCCATCTGCCACGAGCACGCTCTCAGAAGGTCGCGGCCCGTAGTAATCGCTACTCAAGCACGGTTCATCCGCGAGGTAAGCAGGGGTACGATAGTTGGAGCTGGGCCCCCAAAAAGTGAAGGTGGTTCCAGTTACCACTGGCCGGCCAAAAGTAAAGGTGGTAGTGCAGTGAAGTGACACTCACCTCCCAAAAACGTCAACAGGGGGGGGGGGACTTCGTAAGAAACTCTAACCCAATGGTTTTCTTGAGGGCCAACAACTGTGACCTAAGGGCCCCCTTTAGGGCCACAAATACGATGAGTATAGCAGCATAAAAATTAAAAAAAAAGAAATAACCGTGCCAATCAAATGGTCTATTTGTAAGCAAAACCCAGCTAGACTTTACGCATTTTATTAAGTTAATTTTGTTATAACGTACTGCGAATAAAGTAAGTCGATCCAGGCAGTAACCACCGAGAACCAGAATTTCGAATAATAAAATGACGTAAATATGCGAAATTTCCACTGCTACAAATCTGGTGGTTGGAGATGTCAGCGATTGCGACTTCATAGTTTTTAAAGGGTAAGTGTTGTTCTACCAGATAGTGGAAGAATCAGGTCGATTTGAGCAGCCGCCGAGAACGAGAATTCTAAAAAATTATGCGATTTTAGGTTACTTAGTGACAGCTGACGTTTAAACTCCTATGAATCTGGAATTTGAAGATGTGCAATGTTGCGGCTTTGTAGGTTTTGTAGAGCAAAAATTTTCTATAGGTCTATGTCTTAGTCGTACCAATCCATCAAGCCGCCGAGATTCAGGCTCTTAAAAAAAGGTAAAAACCGCTTTTTGAACTTCAACAGCTCATAACTTCTTCAGAATTCATGAATCTGCTACTTCATAGATTGGATTCTCCTTTTCAAGAGTTTTCAGATGGTATATAACATATGGGGGGGGGAGGGCTCAATGATTTTTTGCGGCTCTAACCCAGGGTGGAGACTTTTCACCTCAAAGTCTCCACCTCATTGATGTTAACGTATTGGCTGGAGACCGTTAGTGGAGACTTTGGGGTGAAAAGTCTGCACCCCCGGGCATATGCCGTGAGAGGCGTGAAACCCCCGCATCATATATGATCTGAAAGCTCTTGAAGAGGAGAATCCAACCTATGAAGTCTCAACATGACTCATGCAATTCTGAAGAAGTTATGAGCTGTTGAATTTCAAAAAGCGGTTTTTTACCTGTTTTTTTTTGAAAGCCTGAATCTCGGCGTATTTTGATGGATTGGTACGGCTAAGATATAGACCTATAGAAAAATTTTTGCTCTACAAAACCTACAAAGCCGCAACATTGCACATCTTCACATTCCAGATTCACAGGAGTCTAAACGCCAGCTGTCACTAAGTAGCCTAGAATCGCTTAATTTTTTGAAATTCTCGTTCTCGGCTGCCACTTCTCAAGTCGATCTAATTTTTTCACTATTTGGTAGAACAACACTTGCCCTTCAGAACTTATGAAGTCGCAATTGCTGACATCTTCAACCACCAGATTTGTAGCAGTGGAAATTTCGCATGATTTTTCGCTATTTTATCATTCGAAATTCTGGCCCCCGGCGGCTACTGCCAAAAAAAACCCAAAAATGAAGGTGGCACCCCGTACCAACTCAAAAGTGAAGGTAGGCGGAGACTCGGCTCCGACTATTGCACCTCTGGAGGTAAGTCCTCTCCTTCTCTAGTTTTGTTAGTGTCAAGTACCGGCCGCTTTGAACTGTCCGACGGAGCGAATTTTTTGAGATAAGCACATCCAAAAAGTGAGAGCTTTGTAGGAAACCACCTAATGGTGAGAGCTTTGTAGGACTTTTTTGCGCGGGCTACGAGTTATAGATTAATTAAAAATTTCTTTTTTGAGTTTGCTTACGCAAACCATGGATCACTATTTCTGCATGTGTTTTGTCATTTTGCAAAACTTGTGCTTAATAAAGGCGCTTTAGAGGGCTAAATATCGTTTCTCAAAGTTAGAATCACGTTGCCCAGCTATTTCCTGGAAGTTGAAAATGACTAACAAGCATAGCTTTGATCCTTTCGGATGTAGAGCGTTAGGTGACAAATTCACTTCTTTATGGGCCTTTTTGCAACACTCGGAAGCAGATATATAGAAGGAAGTTCAATGAAGATCTTAAAGAGGAAACTTATGAATGTTAACAGCGCATCATGTGAAACTCCCTACATAGGCATCGGATCATTAAAGAAGTAATCACAAGATGTGCAAACCTACTTAAGAGCTGAGAAAATCACTTACTCTGATTTCCCCCCAGGCTTGAACACGGTTGTTGCTCAGGACCTTTATGTCCTCCTTAGACTTTCTGCTGGGTACGTCTTTTGTATAACATGCAGTGGACTCTCCTCCAACGCAGCACCTGCATAGATATCTTCGCCGTACGGTTATTATCCCATTTGAAAAATGTTCACCTGACTGGCAAATAGGGGATCTCAATGTCCAGCTCTTTAGGATTTATTGACTGTTTTTTGGCAGCGTCTATAATCTATATGTCTATATCGTCAAAAATTCGACTTAACCCCGACTGGAGACTCACGGCTCCTTTCATGAAAACTTCGAATTTTCTCCTAGCCCTTCTGAAATCACGGCGAATTTTTGCAGTTCCGCTGTTCCCACAATAGGTAAACTCAGTCTTCCAAGTACCATTGATACCCAAAATGTCGAAATCGATTGCTGAAACTTTGTATCATTTACTGTTTTGCAACCAATGAGAATTCTGCTATGATTGATACAAATGCGACAAATGTAAGAAAGGTATGTTATGTTTTTCATGGTAAGAAGTTCGGCTTGAATGTCTAAATCAAAACTTTGCTTCTCAACGATAGGCATAAAGCAAATTCAGCGTAAGTATAACAGTCTACCACTTCGTAGTCAAGATTATTAATAAAACTGTCAAAAGTAAGAAGACAAATTGACAGTCTTGATAGGTGAAGTTCTTACCAGGAAACGATCCCAACTTAGTGTGGCGGACTGAAACAAACCGCATATCATTGGATGCGGATTGATGAGCTGTTACCAAAGCTATCTTTCTTATCTGCGACGCCGCTCTTTGGGGAGGGGGGGGGGGGCTTTGATGTATAGTCGCTTTGAAATCAACTTGGTAGTGCATGATTATCATGATACTGAGCTACTGTTTTCAAGGGCTACTCACATTTACCGAAAACACAAATGATTGGACAACTAACTAAAAGTGTGGCGTTAAAACTTGGCCAAATTTAGACTTTTGAACGCTTAAAACCATTTCCAAAGAACTGGTTTGACATGGAAGATAGTTTGGAAACAGCTTATTAAGGCACATTCAATGAAATGCAGCTCATCTCAGTTTGTCATCTTAATTTGAGATTTCCCTTGTTAGCGGTACCTGGTACTGTAGGTCCGGTCTTGGTCGCGGGTGTCCTTTTGGTAGCTTTAGCTAAAACCTGTAATGAAGCGGTTACAATGGTTGTGTTCTTTGTGTTTTCAGCGGCCCTCCCACTCTTTGGGACAGTGCTGTCTGGGACGATTACAGCCTCAGTCAAAAAATTATTTGTTAAGATGCTTGTATATAGAGTTGTGTGTTCTGGGGTTGTTGTGCTTTTGGTCGTGGTGGGTACTGCTGATGGAGTGACTTCGACAGTCACTGAGCTTCAACACACTTAAGCTTGCCTTTTGCGTCAAAAATGAGGGACACAGTTGGTGCGAAGAAGAACGTGAAGAAACTTGTCAACCTCCACGTTAGAGCACTGTCTTAGCTTTGAGTTGAAACGATGCCTTATGCTAATCTGAGAGCCAATGAAAGTTGTATGTTTGTATGTTTCAACTAAAATACTTTATTTTCGAACCGATCCGGACCAAATTTATACACATACGGGGTAGGCGAGTGTTATAAGCTACTCTTTGTTCTCGATCGATGTTCTTATCGGTTTTTGAAAAACTTTGCGCTGCGGGGTTGGGAGTTGGTACAGGGAATAAGCGAGCATGCTGTACAAAATTAAAAAAGTTACGTCACTACCGTCGACTCCGCCCCTCTCGGATTATGCGGACTACTCACAATGTTGTCGCCTCTCCCCTGTGGCCGTATTCACCAAAGAAGCCAGTGGGCTCCAGAACCCACTGGGCTCGCAAACACAGTGGACCATGGATTTTGCGAAACCTTGAGATCGGTTTTCCAGTGGTGCTGGATTCGCTAATCCTTTATCCAACACAACGGGGTACCTCTCTAGTCTGTGTATTACTAATTTCTCATCTCTCGACAAAAACGAACCGCGTTAACCTAGTGCCAGCACGCACGCATCTCACGCTTTCAGGTCTTTTGTGCAACAAAACTTGTATTTCCTTATTCTATTCTTTATTCAATTCATTCCGTTTGGTAGTTTCACTTAACTTAGCCCCACGTATGACTGTCGACTATATTATGCGTGGAAAGGGACGCAAAACTCTACTCTTTTTGGACAAGTGTTTTTGTTCAAATTTGTCTTTACCTCATGAGGAAGATAATAGCTACATTTTTCGAGATTGCACGACATAGCTTACATTCGCGAATCTGCATAGTTAATCAATTGTATGCGAGTACGGGCAAGGAGCAGCATTACACGATTTATGGCACGCGAAGACTGGGCGCCGTTGCGTCCGGCCAAAATGATCGTGCATGGAAGAGACAGCAGATGGTTGAGAGAAACGAAAGAGCGCTCGATCAGAGAGACGCCGATACGATTGCAGTATTTAAGTACTATGAATAGCTCATAAGTTTTATCTTATGGATGCTTTTGATATAGATGATAAGTAAATCCAAGCCTTTTTTGGAACTCCTACTTTCAAACAGAATTCTCATCGTCATTGACGAGGTGCATGTTTACAGAAAGCGCTCAAATCCTGTTTGGATTGATTTGTGTCATATTCATTCCTATTTGTCTTGATCCGAATCAAACCGCCTCCTTCGGCTTAGGCGTCAAAAAAAAATTGCGTAGTGACATTTGACGATGAGAATCGATTCTGATTGCTGATTCTTCATCCTACATTTCCTCATGTAGGATGAAGAATCAGCTTTCCGTGCTATAACGATTTCCAGTGGCATGGGCGGGCTACTCTTTCTCGGCGCTGCAGGTAGTATAAGGAAAGCGTTTTTTATCAATCTCCTATTTGAAAAGGTTTGCAGACAACGAGGAACCTCACTAGCAAAGCCACTTTTAGAGATTGCCTCTTGAGCATCCCCTGAATACTGCTCAATTAGCATACGCTGTATGCGGCATAAGCAATTGCGGAGGGAAAACCGAGAAGAAATTGAATTCATAGTATTAGACAAAAACACCATGGCGCAAAAAAGTTTCTAGAAGCCCTTTTCTACACTACAGGACATATGAGGGAGCAAAAGAAGACTGATGGATGAGTCCTCGTGTTATTAACAGGCAACTTTCGTCAAACTCTGCCAGTGATATCAATCGAGATTCCAACAAAATTGAATGGTTGCTTCAATGTTCCTTTTTCTCAAATCATGTTCAATTGCTGAATCTCACGACTTAGACTGGCAGAAGCTTTGAATAGCTGTTGCTTCCTGGCAAAGGCAGAATTCCGATCGAATCAAATTCTCGCATGATCACCTTCCCGCCAAAATTTTACAAGGTAGTTCAATCGATTGAGAAATTGAGCGAAAAGGTCTTTCCAAGCATTGCTGCCAACTTCATGCCGAATGGATTTGCGAGCGAGCGATCCTGGCACCCAAAAATGAGCAAGTGGATCCTACCAAAGTCCAAATACTAACGGGGAAGAGTTCCCAAGTCAGCTCTGCCAACTCGGACAAGTCATATCTCGCCGTAACGCGCTTGAAACGCTGATTCTAAATCTGCTTTCCTTTTCTGCGAAAGAACTCTCCGAAAGAAGTTATGAGCGTTTGAGAGTCTAAATTTGTCATGTTCAAAGTGGCCTAAAGTTAACTTGAGCGTTAAAAGAACACCTAGCCGATTTCCACTGGTTATGTTCCGCCCTTATAGTCAGTATAATTGATACACAACTGATAATAATTGATAGCGCACATTCACATGTTATTGTCCAGCTTTCGCCAATTTTATGCCACTTAAAACTTGATAAATTTGGAATTTCAAATGCTCATAACTTCGTTGGAAAATTTGCTCCGCAGAAACCGAAAGCAGATTTGGAATCAGCGTTTCAAGCCCGATACGGTGATGTATGACTCATACGGATTGGCCGAGCTGACTTGGGAACTCTTCCTTGTAAGTAGCCTATCTATACAAGTATCAACGTGCGCATTCGCTGAATGATGGCTCAGCTTGAAAGACCGTCCATTTTTCCAGAGTTTCTGGATTCGCTCGAGTTTCACCACCTTTCAATTTGGATCTGGACGTTGGTTCATCTGCCATGCTCCTTCGCAATATCAACTCACCAAAGTTGTGCAATAGTGCAAGACTTTATACCAGAAACGTCATGCCAAACGTCATAGAGGCGACCATATCGGTGGGAAAGTTCAAAAGTGACTTTATTTTTATTTCTCGCACTCCTTCAATCCCATCCGATACGCCCTCCAACTTCAAGCGCTGCAGTACCCGACAAGACCTGCACTCGCTATGACGACCAACAAAGGGCGAAATCAGTTTCTGAGAACAGTAGAATTGGATTTAGTCAGATGATGAGTTGTACCTGCGTTCGAGGATCGGGAGTTCGGCGAATCTGTACATATATGCGCCGGAAGGGGACGCGGCTAAGGTAGTGTATCCCATAGCGTTATCATAGTTCCTTCAACTTCAAGCGCTGCAGTACCCGACAAGACCTGCACTCGCTATGACGATCAACAAAGGGCGAGATCAGTTTCAGAGAACCGTAGAATTGGATTTAGAAACTCTTTGTTTCTCGCATGGTCAGTTGTACTTGCGTTCGAGGATCGAGAGTTCGGCGAATCTGTACATATTAGGTTGGTGCAAAAGTTTTGTCAGTTTTTTCAATCCATTGGCAAACACGCTAGAATGAAGATAATCAAATATTTCAAAATGTATCCAATGCAAAATTTCTTCCTCTTTCCAGCTGCAAAACTCCCGTTGTGTTTCATTGCAAGAGTGACGAGATATTTGCTGGAAATTGCAACCACTCGTTTTTAGCATGCCCAACTTTCGCTTATTTTCAAAATTTTTGTATGAGTTTTAGGAGGAACTCTAATAACCATCAGATAGGGCAAACCTTTTGCCAACTAGTGCAATTTTTTGTAGCCCTACGGCTTGTCTTTCAGAATTTCTACGATTTATTTTTTGAAGTGATCAAATTTTACATTCAGCCTATTTTAATCTCGTAGAACATAAAATGTTAAACACTTCAGTCACCATTCGGTGCAGCTTTTTCTCCTCTTCCTAATACTTATCTTTTTTCGCCGAGACAGGCGAAATTTGTGGAAAAAATCGCAGTATTTCTCAATTTCAGGAGTGCGCACTGACGTAACCTATGTTTTAAAATCTTCATAATTTGAAGCGAAAATCGCTCAATACTTTGTAATGGTCGCGGTAGTAACAATCAAGTGTTGAAACCTCAGTATTCTGGAGGTTTTGCAGTGTTTGGTGCAATAACAGGTTATGCGATGTTTAGAAAACACAACACTTTTAGAAAATTATTTGACAAAAATCCGAAAAAGCAGCTTAAAAAAAGAAAAAAATTGCACAAGTTGGCAAAAGGTTTGCCCTATCTGGTAGTTATTAGAACCCCTCCGAAAGTCTCATCTAAAAATTTTTAAAATTAGTGAAAGTTGGACACGGTAAAAACGAATGGTTGCAATTTCCAGCAAATATCTCATCAATCTCGCAACGAAATACAACAGGAGTTTAGCAGCTGGAAAGAGGAAGAAATTCTGCATTGGATACATTTTGAAATATTTGTTTATCTTCATTCTAGCGTGTCTGCCATTGGACTGAAAAAACTGACAAAACTTTTGCACCAACCTAATATATGCGCCGGAAGGGGACGCGGCTAAGGTAGCGTATCCCATAGCGTTAACATAGTTCCCGCTGTTGTATAGTACAGTATTTATCTGTTGCACGTATCTAGAAAATCCAAAGAAATGGAAAAGAGAGCAGAAAATGGCAAAACAGAAAACCAAAGCAATTAACTAGGTGAGCAGCGGTGATCAAAAATGATGATTGTACAGATAAACATATTGAATAGGCTCACTTAAAGGCAGCAGCTCGCCAAAACCGAACATCCCGAAATTTTGACATGGAAAGTTGCTTGCATCCCAAACATGAGAACAGAGCAGGTCCTAGCGCACAGCATGCTGCCCTTGCCCTGAAAACCCTGTTACGCGCAAGCCATTCTAATACGCGCGGACGAGCTTGCGATTCTCCCTGACACGTCAGAGAAGGCATGCCGCAAAGTTATAACTGCGAGGTCCCCGCAACGATTCTGCCTCTCTAACCATAGCGGGACGCGCTTCACTCGTCCAATACCAACCAACGAACTAATGATAAAAAAAAATGTTGAGTAACAGTATAAAATAAATTCGTATGAAGCCTATGGCGGATACGATGAAATGTGCACTGTAGAATTTATTCGAGAACTTTACGATCATATCAATTAGTTTGATCTAAATCACTTTGATTTGGTCTATCTGATGTCAAGGGTCTGGTGGAAAATTCAATTTGATACAGGAAGGTCCCAAGGTGATGTATAGAATTATTCGTGTCCTCATTATTTTTGGCACGATTAAGCACTCTATGGCTGAACTAACCTGCTTATTTTTGGCAGTCTCAACCATCTGCCCAAAAAGAAAAACACCGCAAAGTAACTCCAAACCCAACGTGAAGCGCATGCTGTAAACAAAAATTTTCAACAAAGTTTATATATCTTCTTACAATATGCATGTAATACCATGGAACTGTTCATTTTTTCACGAGTCTACAGTTATTGTTAGTGAGTGAAGTTATGTTTTTTCACATCGAAACTTCTCTCCTCTCTCTTTTTGATTTTTTGAAAGTTCATTTCCATGTATCTAGTGAAAAAGACAACTCGTTGCAAAGTTTTCGCAACAAGCATATGCTTGTATCAGTGGCGTATCCAGGATTTCGGCTCGGGGGGGGGGGAGCGGGCGCGACAAAAAAAAATTTTTGCGATGAAGGTGCGTGGCGTCAGCCACGCGCTCCGAAATTTTTTTTTGGTATGCTTCCTAAACTTTTCGCGGGCTCAGAACCCCGAAATTTCGAAAAAGGGGCGTGGCGTCAGCCACATCCCGAAAAAAAAGGCTAAAATGAATTTTTAAAAAATTTTAAAAATTAATTCAATTATTTACAAATGCAGACAAGTCATTTGCACAATTTTATACAATTTTATAGCCCATGCAAGCAACTTTTAAAAATTTCGCGACCCGTTTTCGGGAGGGGGGGGCTCGGTGCGCCACTGGCTTGTATCACTCCTTGCTGTTCTAGCAGTAATTTAACCTCACACTAATGCGTTGAATGCCCTCCACTTAGGCAATATGTACATGTATTAGGTTGTCGAAAGTATTTACGTTATCTTGAACAAGCACTACCTTTAGCAGAACAAAGATTTTCAAAATGTGGTGGTAGCATGCTTTGAATGCATTTTCTCATGTTCTTTTAGATCTTATAAATATATCCTTGTAGTGTAGCAAACAAGTCCCAGAAAATGGTACATTTCCGTTATCCGGACCCATTCTAAAGAAAGATTTTGCTTCTATCCTTGTACCATACCATATTTTGTCTCAGCTTCACAAGAAGGAGCGTCAACCTTCTGCCACGTGTCAAAAAAATTTGACATGTCATCTACATATTCAACAGGTTTTACCGTGAGTTTGCGTTACCTCACCTAGCCGATGAAATTTCAACCTGCTTTTTATTAACTTTGACCTCATTTTGATCAAACACTTTCGAAATGAACATTGCCATAATGATAATGACATACTATAATCGATGAACAGATTAGACTTGTTGAAGGTAGAGAAGTGCGCTAAAGTTCGATCATTGAAGAGTCGAAATAAGCAGCAGCAAGGTAGTTACCTTCAAGCTATCATTTATAGTCTTTTCGGCTAAATCAGCGATGAGGATGTAAAGAGAAATGCATTTTTGAATTGCTGCCGAAAGCAAGCAGAATGTTCTAGAATAAGTTCATGATTGTTTTCGCTTATGCAAAACAATCAAACAGTTTTGAAATGACCACAAATTCTCTTTTATGTCACCGGAAATGATTTCGAGAAAAAAAAACATGTCAAAATGGGCCAAAACGTGTCAATTTTTTCGTGACACGTGGCAAGGAGGCAGTCCTCGTAGATTTTATGAATAATTGTTTTGAGACTGAAGAACGTATAATATGAGAGCCTTTTGGAAAAATGGGTCCGAATAACGGAAAAGTACACAGAAAATTACTACCCTATTTTCAGGTGTATAAGCCGCACCCTCTTTGCTCTAAACGCGAGCAGACCCATGTGTGCCGCCGCGCATATATCTCGCGAAGCGGTCGCCTTATCGCATACTCACTTAACACGCTCCATGATGACACTCAGTCTTTTGGCGTGTTCGCCTTTGGAGCGAAAAGGGTGCGGCTTATGCACCTGAAAATAGGGTAATATAATGCGACCTATGGTTTTCGCCAAGGTCAAGTTGCGCTTTTTTGCAAATTTTCATGGCAACCCCCGAAGAAATCTAAACAACGAATAGCGCAACTCTACAAAGTACAAAAAACATGTTTTATAGCTTGTTTTTTGAAAGTTCCAAAGTCAACTTCCTGATTTTATCAAACTCCATATCTGGTCAACTCAAACCTCATGTATCATTAACAGGACGGCAACTCGAGTGCCACTCAAACCAGCTTCTTCTTCTTTTTCTAACAACTTTTCTTCGGGATTATCAAAATGTTCGGGGACAAGATCGTGTACCAGGGTGTATCCGGAGATGTAAGATTTGATATATTGAATCCATGAACACTCATTTGCTTTGCAACACTAGGGTTGATCAACGACTGATCTTTGAAATTTTCAAAATCTGATATTTTGTTGTTTGAGTTGTGTCTGAGGTAGACCTCCTAAATTATGAACTCAAAACTAGGACTAGAATTAAACTAGCAGCAAACTAAAGTTAGAAATCAAAACATGAATTGCAGATTTTGCTATTCTTTCAAGACGTTATTGACTGCGCTGCGATGCCTTGAAACCATTGAACCATTGAAAGGAAGATGAAATGCTCCATTGAATGCTACCGCGATCTCTTACAAATCTTTGTTCCTTCAAATGTGGCGTCCCTTTGAAAAAGCGTAATAACTTCGGAGCGACCTAATCCATCACTGTAATTTTTGACTTTCTTATTTTTACGGAACGTCTTAAGCGCATAAATGAAAATAAATATAACGCATTCTTTGTAATTCTTTACTCAGTAGATCAATACAGGTTTATTCAACTGCTTTTCTGAAAGAGCTTAGGCTATATCACCCTTCACAATATCTGAATAAATAGGAGGGAAGAGCCGTCCGCTTTATTTTCCCCTCTTCTTCTTTTCTTGTTGTTTTTTCATACTAAGCTTAGCTGCCAAGGGATTTCACTGAATTTCAATTCGGATATATTACGACAAAGAAACAGTGTGAGATTCACGAATATTCTTGCAAGAAACTAACCATTCGTCATGATCCCGCATCTCTGTATCTGGCTAGCACAGAAGCATTTATTGCAAAAAACATATGCAGCAGATGCTCGATTAGTGTTTACGAACATTTCCTGGGAAGCATACAAAAGATAGGAGCAATTTTTCATGCATTATACCTATGGTTTTGATAAGGTGCGTTCAATTACACTTGCCTTAGTACCTCAGCTAGATCAAAACATTTAGAAAATAAAATTGTTGTTGACTTGATAGGCGCTTCAAATCAAATGACATTTGCAATCGATTGCCAATAATAAGTTCATTTAAACAATCCTGGGGGATTCACCTTTCCTAGCGATCTAATCAGTTCTGCAGCAAAACAAAACAAAACAAAGCGCGCCCTAAGTAAACCGCTACAGCAAACGTTTAAGAAGGGAGATTTCCCAAGTTTGTAGGTTAAGATGGCAAAGCCGAACTCTTGTAATATACCTAAGTGGGTGTTTCGCGAATCTAAGAATGATCAGGTCAATTTTTGTTTCTTTCAAGAATCCTGATTAAGCAATGCGTCACCACATGATTTTGCCCCAACGAAACACTCAAGTGCAGACTTGCACTCTTATGTAGAAAAACATATTCACGAAAGTCAGTGATGAAAACGGGAAACGCTAAGTTTGCAGACAAAAAATTACGGGCGCATTGCTCGAAAATGTATTTAATATACTAGCCCATATTATGACTTCGATTATGCCTTATGATTATGCGTTAGAGCATGTTGCGGCGACCAAATTTTCTATTGTGCGCAAAATGCAATCGTAGCGTATATAACGTATATAATTAACTTTGTATTATCACGCCATTAGCTAAACTTTTAAGCAAAGCTGTCCCATCATTCATATTCTTTTCTTCCATTTCTGTAGACAGGCTCAGGCCTATCATGAATATTATGAATAAATTAATATGAAATATAACGACAAAGAAATGCGTCTGAAATCATCAGGGATTCGCGATACCTGCGGGATAACGTTTTCAAAGATTCACCTCACTTGAGATCTGCAGAAGTATTTGAATTTAGCTTGATAGGACCATTCTTTTCGTGTATTGCGTAGTTGTAATCCGTCGAGTTACAAGTGCGTGTGGTGGAACCCACCTACATACCATAGTATTTTGTAAGAGGTAACCTCGTTCACACTGCAGAAAACTGGTCTCGTTAGGATCGTTCAGTAGGTTCGATTCCTCACGATCATCATGAGGAAAAGGTGTCTGTATTTTCCTTTCGAAGGAAGAAGTGCTAGTCAAATTCAAAATGTTGCATAACCCAGTTACCTGCGAAATACTAAAACTTTTTGATAGCTAGACGAAGAAAAGGGTTATTCTCAAGTTCCAGAGGTTGGTACTGTGCGTGAACACATGGCACTACGGTAATACGCGTTTTTGTGCAGGCGTAACTTGGTTTCGACATTTGATATGGATTATGGGAAGCTGTACACTGTTTCAAAGAACTCACAGCAATAGAACGCGGGATTAGTCGCTGAACTCCACAGTGGGCTTAATAGAGCATCACTAAGATCTTATTATTGTATTTCATAATTCTTTACCTTTTCCCCTCATTTTCTTTGCCCTAAATCTGATATTTCTCAAAAACTCCTATTTGTAAATTCTAAAAACTCATGGTTATACTTCCAAACGTTCATGCTATAGTACCCATGTTAGAGTCCAGCGCAGCTTTAGCAACATCATAATTTTTTCTCCACAGCCTTGCAAAAATTAGCAAAACCATAGACAAATGTCCACTATGGAGGGTCATGCCTGAGCAAGTAGGAAGTTTGTGAGAATTTTTAAACGATTTACGACTTTTTCGAATTTTTGAACATTCGCATCCTCTTAAATTTGGCTTTGAACTTTATGTAGAACGATTGAGGAAATGTTCGGGCGCTATATTCTATTGAGGAAGTAAAAATTGCAAAAAGAATATGGGACGCCCTGACATACACCATTTTTTACTAAGATGTGACCAGAGTTTCAAATTATCCCCATTACAGCAGCTTGAGACGAGTACAGTCTCTAAGGGCCGCATGCACTAACATTTCCGCTGGGGAGGGGATCGCAGCTTCAGAAGAAAGCTTCATATTTTGAAGCTCCGGATATCTGAATTTCACGCTGTCTACCTGTCCGTAAGTACTCCCACCATCCTTCACTATGAACATATTGAGCAGAAGCGAGAAGCTGTACAAGCCGCATTTCCCAGCTTTTTGTAGGATCCCCTGATGATCCCTGGGGGACGAACATCTATTCTTCAAAGTCATTTTTCTTTCTCCGAAGTTAACGAAAACCTTCCAAAGTTATACTGAACATCTAACACAACAGCGCTAAGCATGTTGCTGATGAGAACAAATGAATTTTTGAAAAATCGAATTTTTCGGTATACCCCAAATTTCGACTTGTGGATCATCGAAAATTTCATGACTTCAAAACATCATTTGTTCTTATTAGCAACATGCTTAGCACCGTTGGGTTAGATAATCTGCACAATTTTGGAAGTTTTTCGTTAACTTCGGGAAAGAAAAATGACTTTAAAAAAACCGCCGGGGATCATCAGGGATCATACAAAAGCTGGAAAATGCGGTTTGTACAGCTTCTCGCTCCTGTTCAACATGTTCATAGTGAAGGATAGTAGGAATACTTACGGATAGGTACACAACGTGAAATCCAAGTATCTGGAGTTTCAAAATATGAAGCTTTCTTTTGAGCTGCGATCCCCTCCCCGCGGCCATGTTAGTGCATGCGGCTCTAAGTTTGTTTCCCTTAGGAGGTGAACAGTCGAGTAGATTCTCCGTCACAGAAATAGCTATCTGTTCACGCGCAAAATTTACAGCGTTTTATCTGCAGGCGAGCACACCATAACCCGTAGCAAATTCCCCATTAGTGCAACTCGACTGATGCAGGCCTATGTTGAACGTAGGACGCCTCAGTCCAGCATCCAGTGAGCTATTGATCTGAGGGGATCCTCTAATCATGACAATCATGTACGTTCCTAAAAAAGGAACCACTTGAGCCGGTTTGTTCGTATAGGTAAGCGACTAAAATTGAACGCGCGGCCATGGTTCAACACCGGCTAGCGCCACACTTTTGCTGTGTCGCCTAGCGTCTTTGATAGCGACCACTATCGCAAATTCGATTACGACCGCTATCAAGGATTTCGCCTAGCACATGCATGGATAAAACAAAAACATTTTTTAACGAAATTTCATGAAAAAATGAAATGATTGCGACATGAAATGAACTAAATCAACAAATTCTTGTCTCGAGCAACTATTCGAAAAAAGTCAGCAATCTTCACAAAAAAGAAAGAATCTGTTTTTGTCCTTTCCACGCCAAAGTCAGCTGTTCATTGATTCTCTCCTTTTCGGGCCGCGGTATTGTGCGCTGATTTTGTCCGCAGTGTTAGGCAGACTGATGTGAAAATCGTAAGTTACTCAGGAGCAACTTTACGGGAATCTTCTCCGCGTCTCCTCCTTTCCACACTATTTGCATTCGTCCAACATCAGTTCACATCCAACTCAACTGAACGTGAACTAATGTGCAACAGTTGACTGCAGAAGTGGACGGATGGCCAACTGTCAGCTCACTTGCCATGCTTAAAGAATGGGAAGGTCGGCAATTATTTCACCTGACGTGAGCTCAATTGATGGGTTGAGTTCAGTTCACCTGAACTAATCCAGCTTTACTACAGGCCTATATTAAGCGGAATTTACTCGACTGTACGCGATTTCAAGCTTAGTAATGCATTTCGGCTTAGAGAAATTAGTGAAGTCTTGTAGCCAGGGACATTGCCTTTGATGTTTTCCGATCAGCTGTTTTTCGAAGTTGTAATGGCTTTGCACTGAAGAGCCAGAATACGCACACTCGCAAATTAGTCTCAATTTTCCGCGTTCGAAGCCTGTGTTCGGAGTTGCACCGCAGACTCTCCAGGGCAATCTTGACTTTCTGAGTCTCAATTTTTTGACATTCACCCATTTCTAGCTATGGTAGATTCGTTCTTTTTTATATGAGAACACATTTTCGTGGGAGAAGAAAAAGTAAGCGTGCATAAAGTAAGTTTGAGTAAGCACCTTGCAACAGAAATGCTACAGCAGAATACTTTTCTTCAAGAAGTTTTCCAAGTTGCTTCTTTTTAAGGAAATACAATCGCTGAGTTTTGGAAGGAAGCAAGATTCACATCGTTCTACCACGTGATGTACCCGTTAAACCTCGCTCAAAAGCGCATAAAAAGCTCTCAAATTTCGATTGTTTTGAATCCATAACACACGTGGTGCACCACGCTCTACGGACCTTTTTGATCTCCACAAAAAGTTTTCTCGTGTTCCAAGGTAAAGAGGCTTAGGTTTATACTTTTTAATAATTTGCACCATTAAGAGATAGAATGAATGAAATCGAACAACAGTCGCAACAAGTGCGGCAACGTGGATGACGTATGCGTCGTCGCAACATTAGCAAGAGGAAAACAGTGTTTATGGCAGCGAATGCACCGTATGCGAGAAAGGTGATTTGCTTACCATTTGAAAATAAGTTATTGCCTTTTTCTTCCAAAGCACAGCCTTTTCCTCAGATGAAGAACTTTAAACACTTCGAACTTTTGATTTCATTCGAAGCCTTATGTGTAGAGCCTAATTGTGTTACACAGTCCATTGAAAGAGTTTTCTTCGTTGGCTGTTCAACGGCTGGAAGTAAACTTCAATCGCCGTGCGCAAATTTGAGGTCCGAATAGTGTTAATCTCTCTTCGCGTCTCTCGCATCTCTCCACCACATAAAAGCGTTAGCACGCTAGCGCGGAACGTGTGTGAGGGGATGTGAGAAGAGATGAGAAGAAATGAGAAGAGATCACAAAATTTGAAAACTTTTGGACGCTTTTGGGCGCTTTGAGCGAAGTGTGACTGAAGCCGAAGAGCATTTGAACATACTATATTTTTAGAAATCTATGAACTCAGAAACTTCTCACGGTGCAGCATATCCCCTGTTTCGCACAGATACAAAGAGCCGCAATAATATATTATTATAACCACCCCTCTCTTTGTAAGCGTAAGTTGAAAAAGCATGCGTTCGGATTTTCGCAAATTCTTTTAAAAAAAGCTTCGTCTCGGCACCATATTCATACTAATAGACTAAACGAAAATCCGAACGCTTCGTGAGTGAAGCGCAACATTTCAAGTTGTAACGTGGCTTTTTCGGGTGAAGAGTTTTTTTACTAGAGTGAATGAGAATGCTATGCAAATACGGCACTTATTTGTTTTTTCGCTTCTTTTTGTTGGAACGGATGCTAAGTTTGAAAAGAAGCAGGATGCACTTAACTTTGACTACCTCATAACAAAACCGCAGAAAGCAAATTCGGCGTGATTAGTTATCGGCAAGCTATCTGGCGAAGTACATGTGATTTCCGTATTAGGGCCAAGTAATATCTGCGAGCAGATTAGTTTGGGTCCATCGTTTTTTGATCGTTCCACGCTGAGCTCGTCGCAAATGTTCTAGACTTGTTGACCTTTGATCCACCGAAAACTTTGTCTATGAAGGTTTGAAATCTGTTATTAACAGAATCCTGGATAGCTACCGCTACATGTTCTTTTAACAGAGGAACAGTTAGGAGGCTGTGGCTGAACCACTCGAAATCGTAATCGTGAGGTCCGTCGTAAGTGGTAGTGTATGGTGATTTGCAAATATCAACTTTACTTTGCAGGTGGTGCTCTGCTGAGGGGTGCAATGATTGTGGAAAAGGGGCTGCGCCAATCAGACAATGAAGCATTATGATGATGTCCGCCCGCTAATCATTCAGTCATTTGTGTCATTGTTAAGAAGAATTACTTAATTTACTTGAATTTCCAGAATTTCTCGATAAAGGCTATTTATCTCACACTTATTCATAGCAAATCCTTTGCGGTCGACTTAGACTGCGAAAAAAAAAACTACGCTCCTGAGAGTGAACAGCTCAGGCTTTGAATTGTTTGGATGTCGTTTTCTTAGAAGGCTTACACAGTTGATCTCATACCCACGATACATAGAGCCATGTGCTCTAGTAATCTTCACTATGAGGGCCACTAAGGACACAATCTTCACGTGGGAAAAAATAGAAGTTATCCGGGGCGAAGCTTAGGATGTCATAATCCTGACTATATGGAACGAATGTGAATGAAGCAAACATAGGAAAGAATATCTTTAGATTGTGTCAGCGAGATTGGAATGTGCGTTTTTATAGCCATTTTTACCCTAAAAGAAGATTTCTTCAAAGGTTTCCCCAGAATTCAGGACAACATCCCTCGATTGATCTCTTATTTCACCAAAATTGAGTTTCAGAAGTTCAGGAAAGCTGTTGGAGTTGAACAAAAACGACAAATTGCGCTTAAATCTTGCGCAGAGAGTCGCGCACTAGAACGCTGGTCTGTCTCGTTAATAAGTGATTTTAACGCGTGGTACGTTACCGGTGCTCCTCTTCGTGTCATGGCGATCAGAATGATATTATAATATATAATGTTGCAGAGTTTCGTTGAGACTTCGCGGAGATTTACGACCAGAGCCAGATGCCCCGTCAGCTTTGATCTGTCTCCGCTGCTGTCTGCGACTTCGCGCGCTGCGCGCTGCCTCGCTACCCCAAACGCGGGGCGCGGGGCAATTGGCTCTGGTACACTTCTCTTCTTGTTTCGAACCCAATTCCAGCAAGCTATATATCATATTAAAGCTCTTGATCTCTACTTTCACGCTGACAACGCCAAACCCACATTTCTTGGTTTTGACGAGGAATCCGGCAAAAACTTTGTTTTCGAAAATCTCTTGTTTTACCCTAGTTCAACTCTTTTGCACGGTTTTCTTTTCGTGCATTCTATAGATCTTGCTTCTGTTCATAATGTAGGCAACGACCCAGTGCTTATCTCTTTGATTATGGTAGGATTTTCTGTGAAAAACCGTAAAAAGTGCGTTTTTCTTTACCTTGTTATATTTCAGTGCTTTCGCAGCGATTTGTCTCAAACTTAAGCTATTGTTGCTCAGAACAATAAGCGCAACAATCCAGACAATTTCCCAGGAAAAGAACGTAAATACGGAGGTAAAAATTTGAAGGACGCATCAAGAACTAAATATGGCTTTGATGCGCATTTCGACTTAGTAAAAAAAGAAACTTTGCGTTCTTAACTGATTTCTTCCTTGTTTATCTTCTTCTTGGCAACCACTGCTTCGGAAACATGATTTATTCTTGAAACAATCACAGAAAAGAAATAAGTTTTTCCTCATTTCCTCGTGTTGCGAACTGCTGCTTGAGGGAAAACGTGCGCTTTAAAAAGCCGCCAAATGAAAGACTTCAAAGGCTCGTTGCAGCGTTTTTATTCGGTTTTCAGCAGTTTCTTTTGTTTTTTCATATCTGCTTTGGGTCTTTTTTCTTCTTTGATCTTCTATAAACAACTTTCACTTTTTATGAGGGCAGATGTTCTAACAACCTTCACTTTTGACCCCCCTGTCTCTAGACTATCGAAGGTATGACAACGATGCAACAGCAGTTGCGGTACCTAACTCTGCGCTTGTGCCATCCAGCCAACACACATGCAACAACAAAATGCCACAGTGTACTTAGCGACTGCAACACGAAAGCTGTGGTGTTATCACCCAACATTAATAACGATGCAACAGCAGTTGCGGTACCTAAGTCGCTTGCGCCATTCAAGCAACACAGATGCAACAGTAGTTGCAACAGTGAAGTTGTGGTTTCAACACCCAACATTAACAACGATGCAACAGTGCAACAGCAGTTGCGGTACCTAACTCTGCGCTTGTGACATCCAGCCAACACGCATGCAACAACAAAATGCCACAGTGTACTCAGCGACTGCACCATGAAAGTTGTGGTGTTAGCACCCAACATTAATAACGATGCAACAGCAGTTGCGGTACCTAAGTCGCTTGTCCCATATAAGCAACACAGATGCAACAAAATAGTTGCGGTGCTACAGTATTGTTAGCAATTGCAACATTAAAGTGGTGGTGTTATCACCCAACATCAACAAGATGCAACAGCAGTTGCCACCTAAGTCTGCACTTGTATCCTCCAGCCAACACACATGCAACAACAAAATGCCACAGTGCACTCAGCGACTGCAACACGAAAGTTGTGGTGTTATCTCCCAACATCAACAACGATGCAACAACAGTTGCGGTACCTAAGTCGCTTGCGCCATACAAGCAACACAGATGCAACAAAATAGTTGCGGTGCTACAGTATTGTTAGCAACTGCAACATTAAAGTGGTGGTGTTATCACCCAACATCAACAAGATGCAACAGCAGTTGCCACCTAAGTCTGCACTTGTATCCTCCAGCCAACACACATGCAACAACAAAATGCCACAGTGTACTCAGCGACTGCAACACGAAAGTTGTGGTGTTATCTCCCAACATCAACAACGATGCAACAACAGTTGCGGTACCTAAGTCGCTTGCGCCATCCAAGCAACACAGATGCAACAAAATAGTTGCGGTGCTACAGTATTGTTAGCAACTGCAACATTAAAGTGGTGGTGTTATCACCCAACATCAACAAGATGCAACAGCAGTTGCCACCTAAGTCTGCACTTGTATCCTCCAGCCAACACACATGCAACAACAAAATGCCACAGTGTACTCAGCGACTGCAACACGAAAGTTGTGGTGTTATCTCCCAACATCAACAACGATGCAACAACAGTTGCGGTACCTAAGTCGCTTGCGCCATTCAAGCAACACAGATGCAACAGTAGTTGCAACAGTGAAGTTGTGGTTTCAACACCCAACATTAACAACGATGCAACAGTGCAACAGCAGTTGCGGTACCTAACTCTGCGCTTGTGACATCCAGCCAACACGCATGCAACAACAAAATGCCACAGTGTACTCAGCGACTGCACCATGAAAGTTGTGGTGTTAGCACCCAACATTAATAACGATGCAACAGCAGTTGCGGTACCTAAGTCGCTTGTCCCATATAAGCAACACAGATGCAACAAAATAGTTGCGGTGCTACAGTATTGTTAGCAATTGCAACATTAAAGTGGTGGTGTTATCACCCAACATCAACAAGATGCAACAGCAGTTGCCACCTAAGTCTGCACTTGTATCCTCCAGCCAACACACATGCAACAACAAAATGCCACAGTGCACTCAGCGACTGCAACACGAAAGTTGTGGTGTTATCTCCCAACATCAACAACGATGCAACAACAGTTGCGGTACCTAAGTCGCTTGCGCCATCCAAGCAACACAGATGCAACAAAATAGTTGCGGTGCTACAGTATTGTTAGCAACTGCAACATTAAAGTGGTGGTGTTATCACCCAACATCAACAAGATGCAACAGCAGTTGCCACCTAAGTCTGCACTTGTATCCTCCAGCCAACACACATGCAACAACAAAATGCCACAGTGTACTCAGCGACTGCAACACGAAAGTTGTGGTGTTATCTCCCAACATCAACAACGATGCAACAACAGTTGCGGTACCTAAGTCGCATGCGCCATCCAAGCAACACAGATGCAACAGTAGTTGCAACAATGAAGTTGTGGTTTCAACACCCAACATTAAATTAACAACGATGCAACAGCAGTTGTGGTATGTAGGTCTGCGCTTGTGCCATCCAACCAACACAGATGCAAAAGTAGTGGCTGTGCTACAGTGTCGCAGCATTTGCAACGTGAGAGTTGTGCTGCTGTTTATGTTGCTGCTAAACAGAATTTTACGCATACAATTTGCAACGGCTTTCAATATGTCTGCAAAGCTAGTACAATGGACAAAGCTTGCACAAACAATGTTGTGTCCTATGTGAATTAATAGGAAAAATTTGATAGCGGTCACAAAAACAATTGTCACTTGCGACTACTACTCAAATGACTCGAAGTATTAACCATACAATGTGTATACATGAATGCAAATTGAATAGCTATGGTCCAATAAGTTGTCAGCGTTTACAACATCAAATTTACTGTTTACGTCCAACAAAAAAGTGCAGTAGGAGTAGGGATACATAGCGCTGCGCTAGTGCCATCTAAATAATTAATACTATCATTACTTTCGAAACAAAACACGGGTGATATTGGCACCCAGCAAGGCAAAGTAGACAGTAGCGGTCAATATCGTCAGCACTCTTGGAACCGATCGGTGATGCCATTATCGCCTTCATTAGAACCAATTGACCGTCGCTACTCTATAGACACATTTAATAGCATAGTCATAATGCTGCCGGAAAAATGCTGGGGACGTGTGGCACTCGGTATTATTTTTTGTCGCAGTTTTGGATTGACAATGCTATTAACACTGCGGTCTGATGCTAGAAATTGTTAGTATTATTGTGCTGTAGTGTTGCTCTTGATGCAAAAAACACTGTGAAGCATAAAACCGCTCCGACAGTAGTGAATCGAGTCTCCTGCCCAAAAATTATCGGAAGTGGCCTACATGAGCCATATATTTGTGTTAAGAACTTGTTGTTACTTACAAACAATTACGATGATTCTTGAATTTTATGATTTTACAACTGCTTCATTAGTCAATCTTTCTCAAGATTTTGGAATACGATAAGGAAGATTTTAGAAAGCATCTTAAGGTTTTTTGGAGGCATAACTAGCGCCAACACTTCAATACCACTTCAGCAGCAGATGTGTCATAAAACTATCACTGTAAAATACAAAGCAAACATGAGGCGTCACACCTTGTCATCTCTCTTAACATTCATATGCGGTGCCAGAGCATGAGCAGCCCCTGTGCGAACAGTCCTTGCAGAAATGAGAGCAGAAATATCGACTCTCTACCGTATAGCTACCGTGTCCCTGACTTCCACTATGTCAAAAATTGCACCGCGCGGCCGAAATTGCCCCAGATACAGAATTTCTCCACTCTGAAACGAGATATACGACGCTAACGTGATGTCACTTAGTTAGGCAAAATGACTTGATTGGGACGATTGAGTAAAGTCAAACTACGATAATTTTGCAAAACTTATTAGCGGTATTGTATAAGCATATCATCTTTATTTCACTTCGTAAACTCCAGCTCTAATAACAAGGCAATGCAATAATTATGACTGACTAGTGTATAACCCGTACAGGATAAGGAAAGGACATGACGCTGGGAAATGCTTTGATAAATATGAGGTACAACATTTAAATTCTATGAAGGAGATCAAGCTGCTATGAAGAACTACAAAAAGTCACAATATCGCGAGTCGTTCAACCATCAGTCTTCTGAGATTCAAAGCGATTGGAAATACAGTTATTCTAATGCTGTGTATCCAGCAGGTGCTGGTGAAGGAGAAAGAATCTGAAAACTGATTCAATGGCTAGGGTTCTGTAAAATTAATGAAATTAATGAGTTTCACCTGCTTCAAGGTATCTTCATGATGAGACTTATCGTACCCAGAATCAACCATTGTAGATCTGCAACATACAATTTTTTCGTAATTTTGTGATTCAGAGGCTGGAAAAGCGTTCTAATAGATGAAGTGATTGAACAGGAGCTTCAGGTTCATTTACGTAATCTTAATCATGGATATCAAGTTTACTTTACTCACCGACTAGAAATCGAGCGCGTATCGAAGTCAGACGGTAGCAAGCCACATAGTGATCGAACGTGGTCGAAAGGCTCATCGATAGGTGTATGTGCATCGTGCATTATTTCCCTAAAAATTTTTGACAAACTGTGAAAGTAGAATCACAATTTCTCTTTAATTTGGATCCCCACTAATTAATAAAATTCTACCTATCAGATTTTTTTCAGTTCTTAGAAATGCACCGTTATTCACAGGACGAAGGAAGCTTGGCATCTCTACCTCCTTAGATTATATTTCCTTTAAATTTTAGAGCTGCTCAAGATACTTAAAATTTGGAATAACTCACCGTAAGCTGGTGTAAGATGGAGATTTGACCGACAAATTGTTAGCGATAGCGTTGAAAGGAGGTGAAAGCTCTTTGAGAAGCGACAGAGGTTGTATGTTCAACTGAAAAGGTGTGAAAGAGGTGCAAATGACTCATATGAGTTCGGGTAGAAAAAAACCAATGAAGAAAAAACTAAACTAATGAAGTGTTCTGAAAACAGTGAAGTATTTTGAAAACAGTCATCTTTACTGGAGCATAATTATTTTTCTTTCAATGAAAAATATGATGTCATGTGATTGTAGAGCACTTTACGCAACATTCCGTATCTACTCCCCCCCCCCCCCCCTTTCACGGCTTCCTTATCATTAGGTCCCTCCCATTCTTTATTCGTACCGAAAAATTGTATCTGCATAATAAGCTCCAAAGCACAAAATTTGATTGAAGATTTGTGTATCCTACTTACCTTCGGAGGAGTCCTCCATAGCCTTGATGATTGCATTAACTTTGAAGGCAATAGTGGTTCGTCATCTTCCATCTGAAAAGTAAAAATTCAATAAAATGCAGCTAAATCTTTTTAACAAGCTAGCAGACGATGAGCAACTGCTATTATTTAATAACAGTAAAGGCAATGTTGCAATACAGCGATCAAGCAGGTGTTCTTATACACAATGTGGTGTAAGGATGAAGCATACAAAACGCCAACGAATTGACAGTGCAAAACTTTTTTTCCTAGTGATTTGCACATCAAGCAAAAGTAACACCGAAGCTTCTCTAAGCTCTGGATGCACAGGCCTTCAAATTTGTTCAGTTACAACACTTACACAATGATATTTACAGAACCACGTATCCTACCACTATACGGATGTGTCAAATCTTCTACGATAGCGTTTATAATACTAAAAACTTCAAGCTTTGAGTAAATGTATTATTTATCTTGGACTTCTCTGTAGCTTTAGCAGCATTGCACCAAATTTTGGATATTTATTTATGCAAAAACATCATATTGAAAAATCGGCCAAACTCCCATACCATAATAGTTATGTTAGGGGCTACCAAAATTTGATTCTGTAATATCTCTGGGGACCGCGAAAACAGCATACTTGGACAGACTTTCTTTTTTTATGAATTGATTCAATAAGCCGGTATCAAATTGTGAGGGTTAAAATAGGTTTAAATCGTTTTTTTCGAGAACAAATTTCTAACTTCCTAGCTTTGATACGAATAAGGATAACATCAGCGAATTTTCGCACTTTTGCAATGCACAATAGATTACTTCTTTACAATATGAAAAATTCTTCTGGAATCCTACTGACTACAAAACATGGGATAAATATAGAAAATGACAGACTGCAACTGCTCGATATTGTTGAACCAAACAAGATCACACTCCCTGAAATCAAATGGCCTACCTTCATTACAGAAAAACTTGAATGTTGAGCTGATGGCGGCGCATCTGCTGAATAATCAAAGTAGATGTCACAGTAAGCTGACGACATCAGAGATTCATCATCGTAATGTAACGATCTGCTTGGAGACGTCGAGTGAGATGATGATGATAGTTCTGAAATAATTTGCCTTAGGAAAAGATGACGAACAGTAAACAGTTTACCTCGAAGTTGCCGCTGGTAAAATTTCCTCGGCCTAGGGGCATCATCGGTCTGACAACAGGTTGTCGCCATTTTCTTCACAGCAGGCGGTGGTAGATCTTCTACTATTCGAGTTAAACGGTTATTTTGCAGAAATTTCGAGAACATCAGTGATCTGAACACTTTCTCGGTATATAAGTGCATTCATATGGGAGACTTAGTGGCTGCCAAAAAATGACAGAAAGCCATACAGCGATCTGTAATCTTTAACGCAGCATTTCCAAAAAGTCTGACCGAAAATCGTCCTTCTGTGGTTTTATCTTCTCCAGTGTTCGTACCACATCAAGCATTCGTTTACCATAGCGGAAATGATAGCGATTGAGATTGAGATTATGATGAGAGGAGCCTAAAGCAACAGTTGACTTCCATGAAGCATCAGTTTTCATGCATAAGAAAAAAGATAGGTTTTAGTTTCATGGGTTTTCGGTTTATGTAGCTACTTCTCAGATATTTGGAATAGTTTGAAGATTTACCCGGAAACCTTAAAAATTCTATACGGATCTAATTTTTACAATTATTCGTCTTAAATATCAAGAAATATTCGGATAATTTTTGCTCACGTATAGATGGAGTTGCTGTAGAAATGCTTGACATCCGAGTTTGAAATGGTTGCGAGGATTGTGCGGAGACCTGAAAATTTTTTAAATAAACGGAGTGATAGACTGAAAAGTTCAGTCATTAAGAAAAAACCCGTGGGAATGCCCCATATACAGAAAAGAAACAAAGATAAAAAGAATGAAAATTCTATAGAGCTTCTATCATTGCAGATTACGCAAGGTGTTTTACTTCTCTTCAAATAATTTCAATTTATTTCCAATTTTTCCAGCAAATGCATAGTTACAACCACTTTACGGTGCGATACTCGGAGGCAACCACGTAGGATTCGAAACCGAAAAATTTCACAGGGGACCACATGCTAAGAAAATCGAAGAGGTTGAGACGAAATGCGAACGCTTCTGAAATTTTGACGTACAGTGCGTTGTATTGAATTCAGTGAGTATCCAGTGAAAAAGCGTAAGATTTTTAAATTGTAGCTGCTTAAGACTATCGTGGTATATTTTATTATTATTCGGCAAAATTTTGGGGTCCCAGCTGGAGTAGCTCCCCTACAACAGAAACCGAGAGAAACAAGAGTGAACGTCGAGCCTACCATCACATGTGGTGCCTCCTCTTCCTTGGCTCTTTGCAATTCTTCTTCCTCGTGCTCCTCTTCACTATCACTGTCATGAGGGCCAAGTCGAGAAGCAAGAAGATTATTCGCTATCCTAAAAGGTATTGCTTGCAAAAAAAATTTAAAAAAGGTTTAGAGTCGGTCGGACCTTCCGGCTACCCAGCTCTTTGCTTCTGCTAATAATCCCGTCTCTTTGGTGACTTTCTTCATTGGCAAGGCAAGAAGATTCCCTAAATTAGTGTGAATGAGCAGTGATAAAGAATATTGTTGCAATGCGACTTTTCTCTTTTTCTCTTACCACCCTTTTCTTATAAATGTACAAATTTTAAGGAAAAAAATTATACTCTGAAATTACCTGTCATTCGGAACTCAAGTGGTCCAACTTCCTCTTCCATGTACTCGTCCTGTGCGACGATTTCTGCCATTTTTTCGATTTCTTCGATATACTCTTCGAGAAGTCGATCTAATAAGCGTTCAAGGGCTGCCTACAATATAAGGCTATTTCGTATGGTATGACATGATACCGAAAAGCACATAGGGTTCTCTTCAAATCGTCATACAGTAAATAATTTGTCTCTATCTACAGTTAAGAAGTTGACAAATGCATGACGAAGTTTGAGGCCCAAAAAGTATCAAAGTGCTACTAAAACATATCTTCGGGAAAAATTTAAAATGGGAATTTTTTCGCCTTTTCTCTATTCCCTAAGCTTCCTCAACGTCAACATTTGTATTTCATGTGGTACCAAGTGCTAGCAAATCGCTGGGAGTATATGATAGATGACAGCGGTAAACGTTTCTGTCATATGCTTGTTTATCGCATAAGTTGTGGTTAGTGATCTACCACTGTGATCCTGTCACTCATAATCAAAAAGTACAGTAGACTAGTAAGAGTGACTACACAATCACTCATACTAGTCTCCAGGCGAGCAAGCGAACCCAGTATGAGACCAAAAATTTGTTTGGGTCAATTCTGCAACATTGTTCGTGCCTTAACCCGGTGCCAGCATCTTTTTACACCTTTTTATTGCAGTTTCGCTTGAAATATATTGCACCTAGTGAGCTGACAGCTGTGCATGTGAGAAGAGCTTAACGTTGGCCTTGAATGACCCCATAGATTACTCATTTGCGTGAATCGGATAGATTCCCGATTTTTGAGATGAGGAAGCAAAATCTTTCGACCTTTTGCTTTTACTTAGCATTATTCCTGCGTGAGAAAGGGCGATGACTCTTGACAGATCCATTATGTAAAGTTGTAAAGTATCAAGTTGTCGCTTGACTCTCACATCAGCTTTTCAAAACCAATGACCCTTCTAATTAGAAAAATTGATTAATTTTGTACGTATTCAAGAGAGATCTTGTGCTTTCTAGGTGTATTGATTCAAAATTGGTGCCGGCATATCGTAATGCTAAGTAGAATTGAAAGAAATATCAAAAAAGTGGTTGCCATATGCACCACATTTTTGAGTGTGTGCCTAACAATACGAAATGTTCAATTACCCAAGTTGAACTAAATGTTGCAGCTCAAAAAAATGCATTCTCCCATGAGCAGTACGATTTTTGTTGCTTCTCATTTTGATTGGCCACAAAAATTTTTTTGTATAAAAAAACCATTAAGTCATTTGAAAGTGGCAGGAACCAGTGCTCTGCTGAACCTACCTGTATCAGATTAAAACACATTGAAAGCAGCGCAAGTCCAATAAGAATCAAAAGAAACATGAAAATCATCATATCCGGGTTAAGGAAAACGATATCTCCCAGTCCGACGGTGCTATAACAGTATATGTAGACATAAATTAAACAGCAAATCCTTACATTTTGAAAAACAAAAAAAAAGAGAATGTACCTGATAGAGACGAAAAAGAAGTAGACAGAAGTCAGGTAACCCCATCTGCTTTCCCAAAGGCAAAACAGGCCAGATGAAAATAGGATCCAGATGAAGAGTATAGCAAGTGCTATAGGAATAGGAAATGCATTTTCGGCATACAGTTTTGCATTTACTTTGTTCTGACATTGCACCGACATTAATCGATATATCGATTAGAAAGTGGTAGCAAACCTGCTCTTCGGGACCCAACTCGACATCTTTTGCTTTTTCCTTCAAATTCTCCTGGTCAGATGGAGATAAGTTCTGTAGAGTGGGTAGATATGTGAGACAGAAAAGAAAATGATGTACGAAAGTGAATCTTTACCATAAATGGCTGCGACAATAGCCTTAGAGTTCTAGATTGAGCAATTTTTTGCTGAGATCCACGAAGTCGTTTGTAAAGTTTACGAAAACCACGGGACATAAGACGACCAATATCCTACAAAAAGCTATGGAAGCATAAAAATATAACATTTAAACAAATAAGAAGAACACGTTTTTGAAAATATTTTGCTGAGGGCAACCTACCTTGAGAATTATGAGAAAAATCGGAATACCAAAAAGTATGTAAAAAATTGAGGCAACCCGTCCCGCTGGGGTTCTTGTTATAGGATACCCGTAGCCTGAAATACACAGATCAAATCAGAAAAATTTCGTGAATAATTTACAGAAAATTACAAAAAATGTCAATCTAAGATCCTCGAAATATGTTGTATGGTAGGATTAAAAGCAAGTGCATGATTATTCTTGTAACATATATACTTTTTTCAATCATTAAAAATAACCTGAAAGTTTTGAGATTCAGTAGCCTGAATTTCAAGCAAAATCCGAAAAAAATTACTCTCTGCGACAGAAGTTCATTGGGAAGAAAGATGATTACTTGTGGTAGAAAATTATTGGAATCAACTTCTTATTTCATTACGTAGCTAATATTTGAATGCACTTGATTATTTGTAAAACTTATAATTTTTTCCGATATTATTTTCAGATATTTTTTTCTAATGTTATTTTCAGTTTCAACCATTCACAAGTTAACCCTAGGTGTTTTTCTTCCCGTGGCGTTCATAGCTGCGGTTTTTTAAATAGATACAGCTGTTGTGAGGAATTCCCCGCCACAACATTAATGACGTCATTGTTCTAAAGATAACTAAAAATAATGTTGAATGTCTAGCGTTTTTTGAACTTGACGTTTTTTTTTTCAATATACTAAACATAATAGCGATAATGTGTAGCACACAAAGGTCTTCAATGCTATTAGGTCGTGTAATAAGTTCTGTCCCATTTATTGTTTTAGTTTTTTCGACAACATTGACTTAATTTGAGATAAAGTGTATATGCTTTTGAAAGCTCCAAGTCTGCTCTGCAAGCTCATATACATCATTCCAGAACATAGCAAGAACTTGAAAAAGATTTTTATCATTGAAACAAAAAATCCAAAGAGCCGAAAAATCAATTTTCGACACCTTTTTCCTCCAAACTTTTCTCGCTTTTCGTTGGTAGATCTTATTACAAGCTTGACAACAAGCAAAACAATCTATTAGACTCTTACGCTTCGTTCTATCACTGTTTGCTTTTGTTCCCTTCTTTCCACCGACTATTTAATGACATTTTTTCAAAAGTCGGCAAAGCAAGACTTTGCTCACGGCGATGTTCGCCGTCTCGCGTGCCCAAGCTGTGTGGCTCCCAAGATTCAATTTGGGTATTTAGCCTATGAATTCGTTAATATTGGAGCCACAAACCACCGCTTCTGTCTTTTCTAGACGATCCGCCTACCATCCTCCCTCAGGATGCCTTCAGATGATGCCGAACGTTAACGAAAAGGCGTTATAAAGAAGACTTTGCTAAAGTTTACAGAAATGATTTTTGAAAAGTTTTGGCAGTCCTGAAGCGCAGTAGAAGCTATAGCATTCTTTGCTTACATGTAGCAAATTTTTCGAGCTCATTCGTAGGCATTCTGACTAATTGGAGGGCGACGTAACGTAGTTGTCGAAAATGGATTTTTACCCCGTTTGATTTTCCAAATTTGACGCTGTAAAACTCTTTCAAGTCTTCTGATGTAAAAAGCCGAAATGGAAGTTTCAGTAGAGAAGGCTTAGAGGTTTCAAATGCACATAAAGAATTTGCAGAACATCGCGCAAAGTATTAAGAAAAAATCGAAAGAACAAATGGGACACAATTATTACACAACCTAATATAAATAGCTAAAAACCAATTATGAACCGCTTTCAGACGTACTGCAACGTGGGTATAGGTGTATTTATCCTATTTTTGAGTGGTGCAAAGTATAGTTGAAACGAGCGAAAAATTTCGTCGAACGAATGAATTTCGAATAATCGGCTTTTGAAAAATATTCGAACGAACGAATATTATTCGATCTGTGATTTTCAGATTATTCGAATTCGAATATTCGAATAATGCTACATTTCAAAATTCGAATGAACGAATATTCGAATAAATGGGGTTGGTCGAATATTCGACTATTCGAATAATCGAATAATTACATATGTTCGAATAATCGACTACTCGAATATTCGAATAATCATACCTCTCCGAATATTCGACTATTCGAATAACTCGAATAATCTAGCGCCACAAACAATGCTGGTTTTTTCTTTGTTGCAGTTTTCTGCAAAAAAATAGCTATAGATCTAGATTTGTAGCTCTGATAATTATATGCGTAGCAAATGGTAAGGATGACTGGGTTATTGTCACTTGGTCAGGGTTTCACCTAGGAAATAAAAGAATTTTACTCAAACATGTAGTTCAAGGTGTTCATCGGCTTTTGAGATGGCTACTGAGCCTTACTTAGTAACCGTTTCAATTCCGCATTTATTCTTACTCACAGAAGTTTTTCCCGAAGCTAAACAGAACTTCCTCCCAAAGCTGAAGATTCAACCTGGAAAGCCTTCTAGAATAGGTATGTAGTTGTTCGTAACTTATTCGTGATGGTCAGCGTTGTGTGAGTTCTGAGACTAGCCCTGCGAGAGCACGAGGAAGGCCTACAGTAAGTACAGTACAAACAATTACAGATATTTCCAGGCCTACGTACGCCTATAGAATCAGTGAACCTCTGCAGCAGAGGTGACGCACTGTTGTCTACATAATACTTTTGTGCGCATCCAAATCCTGGAAATATCTGTAATTTAGCTGCTAATCTAGTACTTTTCGGAAATTATCAATCACTGAGTTTCACAGTTCCTTTTGTAGGATTGAATTTTCACGAAGTTTTTTTGGTTATATCTTTGAAATTTGTACTGTTGTAACAGATCTTCCGTCTCTTTTACTCAGGTCAAAAATAATTATTGTTCAGCGTATACGCCTACTTGAAGTATAATTCCTCTACGAACTTTGCAACATCCTAACACTAGTTTTTTTACGCCTCCTGACTATAAGGGCAGCCGATTTGAATATAGTGACTGACATACAGGCTGCCGCCATAAGTCAAGCGGCTCAGGTCCCTACGACCATCTTGCTCTGGCCTTGCGATGGTTAACGTATCTTTCAGGTATTTTCACATGCGGGCGGTGATTAGGCTGGCAAGGCAAGTGGAGATCTCGAGATGAATGAGTGAATGAATGCTGCCTATACGTGCTGCCTTAGCCCCCGGACAGACTTCACGCGATTTGATCGTCGCGACTGAATCGCTACAGACAAATGTTACGAGTTCATTGCATGCCGATCAGCTTGCATTTCGGTTGTGATACTTTTCCAGACTGAAATTTTTGAATGTAGAATGAAAATGAATAGAAATCACGGCGATCAAATCCCGACGATCAAATCGCGTGAAGTCTGTCCGGGGCCTTACGGGCCGGGCATACTTCACGCGATTTTAGTCTTGTTGCGATTTGGCAATATCCCAATTGTCAATAACTCACTATAAGCACATTTTATACGTGCAGAAGACAGAACATTTTATCAGTCCACCTAAGTCATACGTACTATGCATGTGCAGTTTGCTAATGTTGGATCTGAAGACCTTTGGCGATTTGGTCGCGCGACTGAAATCGCGTGAAGCATGCCCGGCCCTTTAAAGGAGCTGGTCCTTCACATGCTTATGCAAGCTGTTTGAGGACCGGTGGTCCGCTAAAGAGCGCCCAATGACGGCTTTGCTTCTTCACCCAATTTAGATTTTGGAGGTATTTCCGCATGATATCGCATCTCAGCTTCTCAGACTCGATTTCCAGAAGATAGTTCAGCACTCCAAATGAATTATGCATAAGACTTGCCGTCACTATGCTCTGGCATGATTCGCGACTTATGCCTCAAAAAGGGAAGCTTGCTAGCCATTCTGTCATATGATTCATTTGTGTGATTGACCTATCGGAGACATACTTGTAATCAGTGTAGAACAGTTGAAGTTTTCTTTTGACATCGAATGTTCGAATGAATGTTCCTAAATATTCGAATATTCGAATGACTGTTTTTCAAGCTGGCTCGAATATTCGAATATTCGAGTAACTGTTTTTTAAAAATCCTCGAATAAACGAATATTCGAATAACTCATTTTTCCAAATAATCGAATGAACGAATTATTCGAATACAGGCCTTTTTCATTTATTCGACTATTCGAATAATCGAATAATTGGACTTTCTCGAATATTCGACTATTCGAATATTCGAATAGTCGAATATTTCGAATAAAATATTCGAACACGAATATTCGGTTCTAACTATAGTGCAAAGAGTACTCGTTAATAACTTCTGGCAAAAGTACAAAATACCAGATGTTGTCTGCATTTGTCTCAAAGTATTTATTTGTTTCCTCAAACTCTGAGCCTGCTTGATTGGCATTTCCATCGCGCGTTTGGAGAGCTTTGTCCAAAAACAAACTCTTCTCCTAATTTTTATCTCTAATACCTTACCCTGTGGGTAAAAGTGAAAACATACCTATAGTCGTGTAAAGCTGCCCAGCGTAAAACATTGAACCAAGCCACGTCCACGGTGTGTCGTTAGTTTTTTCAGTGATGACTTCCGTGAGGTTTAATTCTACCAAGAACCACGTCAGCGCATCTCTTGCGTGTTGTACCTAAAAATTGATAAATTCTCAAAAAGTTTCTTGGTATTCCAGTTTCCCTTTCCCTCCCTCCTATAGCTGACGTATATCACCGCTGGGGCGCTTATGCAGAGTGTGTGTAAAATTTATAGCTCACTTTGTTTTGCAGTCTAACAAGCACATGTGTTCGACTCAAAGCCGGCCAATTAACCCCAAATTTTATTTTCAAACTTCAAAGCCAACCAACCTGATAGTCATGATCTGCTTCTCGTAACTGTACATCATGACATCGTACCTCAAGCATACGCTCCACGACCTGAAAAAGATGCGAATGTCATAAAATGAAAAAATTTTGTTAAAATCTTAGATAGACATAGGTTGAATAATAAAAAGCAAGAAGCGATATACAGCTATGAGAAAAATACTAGCATATGATCAATCTGGTCAAAAATAGAAACATATATGAGAGATTTTTGGGCCCACTCGCTGCAATAAAAGAATTTCGGAGGAGGAAGGGGGACGAATTAGAGAAGGAGAAAAAAGAAAGGTACATTGTGTCGAACACATAAAACTCTGTTCATACAGCAAATGGTCAAAACAGCTTCTTGTTCAGCAGACACTCTGATCCGACAGGCATGCATTTACCCTGAAGCGCCTACCTGGTTCATGGCATATTCAGTCCTGTTTCGATATAGTTCTCGAGCTCGTCGATCGTTTTCCATTTCAAAGAACCTGAACAGAACAGCACCGAATATGGTGTAGGAGACCAGTGCGACGAATGGGACCCATGTGCTCAAATGGAATTTCTGATAGACCCATTTGAGCCGCCGGTAGAGATGGAACATCCCACGCGGTTAGAGTTTGCCTGTAAATGGTATGGATGGTATGGTGGAGCATAGATGAATGGATGAATGAATGAATAAATGGAATGAATGAATGATCGTGAATGAACGAAAGAAATGAATGATTTTATGAATGGATGAATAAATAAATAATTAAATAAATAATTGAATGACTGAAGTAATGAAGTAATGCATAAATCAATGAATGACTAGGGGAAGAGAATAAATAAATAAATAAGTAAATAAATAACTAAATAAATAAATGAGTGAATGAATGAATAAAAACGAGCAGATTTTAAGACTTATTTACCAATGATGAGTGATAATTGTAATACTACGAATCAAAAAGCTTAGAACTTATCGTCTACCGCTCGATATATACCTGGAAAGTTTTGTTTCAATACCCTTCAAAAAACTGAGGAACTTGAAAACTAGAGTCTGGTAGCCGTGACAAATTGATAAAAACAAATAAGGCAATCTTCTTATATATAAAGCTGAATGTCTGTTTGTATGTCTGTCTGTCTGTCTGTATGTGTGTACGTATGTTCCGAATAGAAAATTCCATTTCTGAACCGATCCGGACCAAACTTGGCACACATACGCTACGGGCCCCGGCGAGTGTCACAGGCTACTTTTCGTCATCGATCGATATCGATTTTATCGATTTTATCGATTTTTTGCAAAGTTTGAGCTACGGGGCTGGGAGTTCGCACAGGGGGGTAATCGAGCATGGGGATTCCGAATACAATATTGGTTTTCAGGATTATCGATTACTTTTATCGATTTTATCGATTTTTTGCAAAGTTTGAGCTACGGGGCTGGGAGTTCGCACAGGGGGGTAATCGAGCATGGGGATTCCGAATACAATATTGGTTTTCGGGATTATCGATTACTTTTATCGATTTTATCGATTTTTTTGCAAAGTTTGAGCTAGAAGGCTGGAATTTGGCAGATCATCCCCCCTTGGGGATGATCAGCATGCTCGATTACCCCCCTGTGCCAAATTCCAGCCCCCTAGCTCAAACTTTGCAAAAAAATCGATAAAATCGATAAAAGTAATGGACGATCTTGAAAACTAATATTGTAATCGTAATCTGCATGCTCGATTACCCCCTGTGCAAACTCCCAGCCCCGCAGGTCAAAATTTACGAAAAATCGATAAAATCAATAAAAGTAATCGATAATTCTGAAAACTAATATTGTATTCGGAATCCCCATGCTCACTTCCCCCCTGTGCAAACTCCTAGCCCTGTAGGTGAACTCTGCAAAAAAATCGATAAAAATCGGTAAAATCGACATCGATCGATAACGAAAAGTGGACTGTGACATCCGCCGGGGCCCGAAGTGTATGTGTGCCAAGTTTGGTCCGGATACGGCGGAGCCGGGTAAGCCAGCTAGTTGATTATAAAGCAGTTGCGTTGACAGCTATGACATTAGAAAAAGTTGGTTCATGTAGATAATTCAGAGACTAAATTCTAGGAGAATGACAAACTGCTCTTTAGGAGAACGCATCTTAACCATAATAAGGAAACTTTACTTTCGGATTTATATACTTACTGGCAAGAAAGTGGAGGTAAAGCCTGACTTCCCATAAGCATACTCATTGTCCCGGTCTGTGCATATATATCCAGTTATACATTTCTTTATAGAGACAAGTCATTGTTTTTTCAGCGAATTTATGCGAAAAATCTCTATGGATGTAAATCATCTTCCACAAGCTGCACCCTGGCCTATCGGGCTAATTTTTTTGAAGATCAACATGAATTTCTTGCAAGTCAGCGAACTAATGGTAATTGGAGCCATTCCCAGGATTGTTGACTAAGATAGACAATCGTCTAACTGAATGTGAACTGATTTAAGTAAGGTAGACGACCTCGTCAGATAGACAGACGGCCAGCTAAAATTTTGCATTTTTTCAGTATAAGAAGGTGGTGATAGTCAGTCCACCTCACCGAATCTCGGATGAAGGCCTCAGTTCAGTTCACCTGAACTAAATTAGCTTTACTACGGGCCAATTAGTAAAATCTAGTTTTTTCACAAAGCTTATATGTAGCAGCACCTTTCAAAATCATTGTGTAATCAGAAATAACATCGCATTTTTACATTGAAATGATGTACTCAATGTAATCACAGAATAAAGGCTGCTCAAGGAAAATGCTCGAAAGAATCAAATATATGTCTATGTCTTTCGAAGATTCTTGATCAAGTAGGTGTGAAGTTATCCAACGGTGATAAAAGACAAAATTGAGGACAGTAAATTTCCAGACATTTACTGCAGTAAACCAGATATAAGATGGAAGGATGGGGTAGCACTATAGTCTGTGTAGAATCTCCAAAAATTCTGACCTCTACCATGAAAAAAATTTGAAAAATTTCAATTTGTTTTAACACTTCGAAGGCAAGCGAGTCGGAATATACAGATTGTGAGCCTGCTGCTTAAATTTGTGCAATATGGCAAAAATTCAAAAAGTTATGATCCAGGACTAAGATTCTCGACAATATTCGACACCTGACTCATCTGATGCTACTCGATATACAATCGCAAACAAAACAACTGTCTGAACCACAACACATTATTGACGAGTCTTTGACATTTTGCAGAAGAAAAGAAACAAACAAGTAAGAGAAACATATTAATAATATGATATATCTGGTCGATAAAGCCAAGAAAAACAGAATGAGCTGGTAAAAGTGATAATAAATACTAGCAGTAGAATTGAAAGTGACTTCTGTGAATGGTTAGAAAGTAGCTTACAAAAAAATAACAAACAATTTCAAACCTGGAAGATACCTTTCTCATTTTCATTGCTAAGTCTGGAACAAAAAGAATTGGGAGATTCTAATCTTTTGTCCACCCTACAAAAAAGAAATAACAAAATTTTCGTGCAATTTTGCTCCTCCTCCCTCCCCCCCTCCCCCTCTGCCCAACCTCTTTTCTGCAACAAATGTTCATGTGTAAACAACGATTAAATTGGGGCGAAACATGTGCAGAAAAGAAAAGCATAAGCTGACGAGCCGCATAGCTCGTCAAAAACTAAATTTAGCTGTTCGGGCCTGTATTTCAGGAAATGCTTGTTTTTTTCCGTTACCCGGCATCCTACTCCCTCCACCCGCGGTGGTGAGGGAGTAATTATGAAGTATACTAAACAAGAATACATACCTGAATATCAAAAGCAGCCTCAGAGAACAAACTGTGATAAATAATGGAGTGCTGCGTTCACTCTTTTCTTGAAGTATTAGGTTGTCCCGAAATTTTGTCCGTTTTTCAAACCACTATAAAACCACGCACAATAAAGAGCTGAATTTCAACATGCATTCGATGCAGCTTTCCATCTCTTTCTTATGGATACATTTTCGAAGCAAAATCATGTATGTTTTTTTGATAACAGCCAAAATTCTCCACCCGTCAATTTTATCTGCTCGAAGTCAGGCTAATTTTTAGAAATCTCATTCCAAAGTTTCGAAAAGGCTTAGGTATGAATCAAATAGAGCAAATCTCAGACTACAAGGCGGTGCTGTTAGATTCTCCTAATCTGCGGTTTCGAGCTTCAAAAAATCATTTCTTCGGAGGTTTCAATTTTTGGCAAAGTCATGAAACCAGCTGCAGCAAATACACTAAAGGTTTTGAAGTTTCTGCGAATTGAAATACAATTCTTATGAAACATTATTCATGCAACATAATCAAGTTTGATTTGCTTCAAAAAAGCAGCTTTTTGTAATTTTCGGCACTTTTACGTGGTAAACTTAATCAAACAGCCGTGGTTTTTGTTGAATAAATAATTATAACGGACTTGTTAAACGTGGCCTATGTAAAAAAATTGGGTACAGTGTTGCCAAGGACCGCTTTTTGAAAACAGCAGGATAAAAGATTTTAAAATTCAGGAAAGATTTGGCATTACTGCTGAGCTGCTCCGAAAGCCATGGCGATAACATTGCAAAGACAGGGTAGATCAGAGAGCTACTACAGCTGTAAGAAAGAGGAAAAAATTTGAATCAAATGGTACCTAAGTCGTCCATGCATTGAGCCATAAAAAACCAAAGTTTTTAAGACAGCCTTATATTTTGGGAAACCCAGATATTTTGCAAGCTTCTGAACATGGCATTGAAAGAGATTGTGGCATCACTCATAAAAGAAGAGAAGGAAGCTTTGGATCTTGTAAAAATTATCATTAGAACAAGCAAGAAACTTATTCAGTTGATAGTTAAGCTCCTGCAGGCACTTTAATGATTTCAGAAAATGAGGGAAGCTTGGAAAACCAGCCCATTGATGACAAACTTGATTTATAACAAAGCCCGCAAAAGCTCAATTTGTCGTCCAAAACACCTCTTAACTTGAATGAAAAATAGCTGAAATTAAGCACTGGAATTTGATTTCTGTCGTTATGCAGCCTCCTGAAGTTCATTCATCTTCAAAACCAATCTTATATGGCTTTACGCACTCCAATACTTAATTCCAAAAGATGCGCTGTACACATTTGCTTCAGATTTCGGAATAATGAGAAAGAATGAGACATTAGAGCATCAGAGCACATTGGTGGTAATCACAGAGTATGCAGGAGTCTGCTCAAAGGAACAACAGTCTAATCAGAGCTCCACTCTTAGGCTTCTTGACTTGGGAGATTCGTTTGTCTATACTTGCGGGATGATATCACTATTACTTAGTGCAACTCTCAGCACAGTACATCCAAGATGAATTTTTCAAAAAATACTTGAAGCGGGTAGGTAGATTAGGGTGTGAAGAGGAGGGGAGGTGAGATTTTTGAGAATGGCAAAGTTGGAACAAATCAAATTCAGTTCAGAAACAAAGGAGGATTATGAATGTCTTTCTTCTATGACTAATGCTGGCATTTTCGTCTTGCATAAATTATTGTTGTCAGTGGGAACCCTAGCGACTTCTATAGGATGAGATTTGAAAAAAAGCTGTTGGCATTTGGACAGAAAAATGAATCAACTTCCTATAAGGTTTTTTTTCAAATTTCTTTTTCAAGAAGTACTTAAAGGTATATTGAGGGAGAGAGTGGGGTGAACGAGGGGATATAACTGTTTAAAAACTGTTTGCAAAGTCACTTAGCTGATCACGTTTGAAAATTCCAAGTTTTCAAAGAGTTCCAAGAAAATGTTTTACTCGAGAAGATGGAAGACGTTAGCTTTTTAGAAAGAAGGTGCGGAATGAAGAGCAAAAAGGATCTTACTCATGCAAAGGGCAACGATTCCTCCTTAACCCCTCCTCCTTCCCTTTCATCCTCAGTAAAGATTTTGAGGAGTTCATCCTCTCGCTTTGGGTCAAAATGTTCTCATTTTGAATGATAAATCGGTCCTGCAGCAAGTGAAGGTGCGTGTGCAAGAGGTGTGAAAAACATTGCACTTTGCAATAGTGCATAGCGATAGAGACAATGTCACAGTTGAACTTAGAGGTTCCATGAAATATTCAGACAAGGGCGGACGGGGGCAGGGGTGGGGGCATAGAAAATCGTAAACATTTGCAGTCTGCACTTGCAGCTTCCTCACTCATACAACACTTATGGCTCGTTGTGCGTAACAAGAGGCTGATGCAAGCGTTTACAACATCGCTGGGTCTAAAAACAGCATCGGAGGAAACTTTACATGGTTCTAGAATTCAAGAAAAATGATGAATCGTAATAGCTCTGACATTTTGCATGCTCAAATGAACGAATTGCAAATTCAGGTGAAACTGATCCAGCCCTTCGGGAAAACGATGCCGTGGGATTTTTTGAGCTTAAAAGTCTTCAGAATGCCTGGGCGAGTAAAGAACATCCTTGATGGCTACAGTAACTAAGCAAAATAATTAGATGACTTCGAAATTGAATGAAAGAAATTGGCAAAAAATTGTATTGTGATTTACTTGAAGAATTTGACCAAGAAATGAATAAAAGAGCAGACTAATTGAGCTCAATAGCTGCGTTAATTAATTAATAATGACAGAACAAAAGGGTGTGGAGAAAAAATCCATTATAACAAATCGATTTTTGAGCACTTTGTGTTAATATATGCGAATGAAGGCAATAATGTATAACTGAATGGTTTGCCAAAAAAATGGAGTGGAAGGAAGTTAGATGAACAGAACAATTGTTCGTATAATATTTTGATGCTATAACCCCTCTCCCTTTCCCCTCCCCTCTACCCTTCTCTGCCTCCCCCCCTCATTATTCATGAATAGGTTCCTACTATGTTTTATTCAAGTACACTGTCAAACTTTGTAGTAGGGCTGAGATAGTGCAAAAAGTGCATTCAGAGTCATTAAGTCCCATTGCTCCTGGCTTCGCGTAATTCAAAAAGTAACACTCTGCGTAAATTCAAAATTGGACTGGCTTATATTTACAGCGATTATTTCTTTGCGCACTTCAATGACAATTGAAGGATGCAAAGATTCAAAGAACAAACATAGCAACATTGATTACGTAGTCAGATTGACATTAATATGTAAAGGAAGAAAATTCGCTGAGTAGGTCAAAATGAAAAATTGAACATTTTATCATACTGCTGGAGGTGCAAGAGTTTTTAAAGACAGTGAGACAAAGCGCATTTTGTGTTGTTCGCCTTATGGGACAAATCCGCGGAATCTCTCGGATTGGCGCTTTCAGTGTACCTACCATAGCTCTAAAAGCTTGCCGAATAATATGGAAGTTATTTCTATATCCACCGCGTAGGAAAATTCTGGGAGTAAGTTTCTCACAGAATAAAAATCAAATTAGCAAAATTCAAGCTATGAACCACCAGTGGCTCACACCGCCCCACATGACAGCCATAAGGACCCACCATGTGGGTCATTTGTTGTCAATATGTTAACCCATTGACGACAATGTGTACCACCGGTGGCCCACGCACTTTTTGCCGCCAGAGACGATGTGGACCACCGGTGGCCTACACCCCTTGCAAACTCATATGCTTTCCAGATCTAATATTTTTTCCACAATTCAGTATTCCTTCCAAATTTTTGCACTTTTGGGATCTGAAGACCTCTTCATCCAAGAAGATGATTGTAGTTGTTGCAAAACAACTTTACATTTCGTGAATAATCACAAAACTTTTCCACGCCAAAAGTGTTGTACAAAATCGCGTCGTCCCTCAGCGCCGCCATGCAAAATTAGGCGTTGACGTCAATGGGTTAAGCAGCCCTAGTTCCTCAAACCTCCATTCATATTTTTTGAGTAGGACCAAAACTTTTTACATGCTAAAGTAATTTTTTACGTTTTTCATTGAGATGATGGCATGAAATTATGAAAGCACGTATGTATGTAAAGGTCGAGCACACCCAGCTTGTGTTTGCCTTTTACAAAAAGTGATACAATTATAATGTTTACAGGGTAGCTTATTCTTTTCAAACTGTATTTTTTAAAGCAAAGCGGGAAAAGGGAATGGTTTTATTTTAATTCGATTAAAGAGAAATACGATTAAATTCTGCATAACTAATGCTGTAGTGCACTAGAACACATTAGCTTTAGTGAAATGAAATTACGGATTCTTCAAGGGAAAATGGCCAAAGGTACAGTAGCAATTCGGACACGCCTTCGTATAACTGCTCAGCGGAAGTATTAAAGGCTTTCATATCCTCTCAGTAATATGAGACTATGAATCTCCGTGTGCAAATGCCGAAAGGGATTCCAAGCTAAGATGCACTTTTCCTGAAGAATATCAGGCTATAGAATATTCTATGACGGATTGAACGCTGCAAGAAATTTATTACAAAACATTACTTGACTACCGCATAGATCCAAAAGAATGAGAAGGGTAGAACTGCGTTTTCGGATGGACACAGCTCAACATATGAATAATTGAAGTAGAGAAATTAAAGTGTGTTCGGTTTAGGTTTCTTTCCGCGCTATACTAGGATCATAACTCATTAGCGTGGGAAATAGTCTGGTTCTGCAAATGAGTTTATTCTTGGGTTCGAGGCCACAGTTATCTGATAATTCCCTGATGCCCATCAAATGAACCACGTTTTCGATTTTTACCTCCATCCCTCCCCTCCCTCTTCCAGAAAATTCTCATCTGTTTGTAGTCAGGAAATTATTATTGATGCATCACTTCTTTTTATGTTCTGAAATCCCAGAATTTCCAAAAAAAAATCCTAAATCTTTTTCATAGAAGAAAATGTCAGGATTTACACAACGATATGATCGATGCCGCAAATACACACGTAACCTGCAAATGTACGACAATTTTGTGACATTACTGAACTTTCCTCTTCTATGACTGTTCAGGATGTTCATATGTAATTCGGCACTCCCTTTAAAGTAGCCCATGGCTTCTCAAAAACATAGTGAAAAATTATCAAAGAATATGAGTCGAAAAAAAAATTTATTTTGGTCGAGGCTTCAATAATGTAAGATGTAGAAAATAATCAATTTGATATACTGTCCCCTTTCCTACATTTTGCTGTGAACCTTATTTCATCAACTTTTTCTCAATTTCGTTGACTCCTTTCACTTTTCAAGACGAAAAAGCACTTCTAATTTCTCTTTCTTTTTTGCAGTTTGCTTATTCCCCGCTGTTATCCATGTATATCAACTGTATCTGCTGATGTAGTCAATATGAGAACGATTTTTGAATTTTTTCTGGGGAGTTCAGTCCTTTTCCAGACAGAGAAAGTAGTATAGGTTACATACTTATACATACACATGCATATGCTCAGAGGAGGTCTAGCGACGGAAAAATGGATGAAACTACCAGTCTCAACAGCTCAAATTAGAGGCTAAGAATATTGTGGATGGCAAAAGCTTTCAGAAATTGCTTGAAAACACGTCCAGTAACCTTGGATGCATATCAGCAATACCTGAACAGAAGCTGGCTAGAAACTGAGTCAATAAGAAGCTAATTATAAGCGTGGAGGTGTTGGCACGCAAGTGCGAGGATAATCATAGTGTGACTTTGATCGGTGGAACAATGGATCACAGATGTTTGCTGCCTCATAAATGACCTCAGTCTGTAAGAGTAGGATGATTTGTATGTCTGGATTCCAAAACCAAATGCTCTGATCGGAAATTAGATTTTTTGCGGTTAAGGGATACTTTCAGAGATATTATAGAAAATCTGTGTCTATATGAGTGGTATAACCAACCCGATATTTCAATTACTTGTTGACTAATCAAAGGGAGAATAGCGCAAAATATTTGTGGATGCTACATATTCTTATGACGGCTAAAGCACTTTTTATCTTTTGCTCTTTTTCACTTTTCAAAGCATTTCTCATTTTTCTCCACTTTTCTTCAGTGTTTCCCCTTCTTGTAATTATTCATCACCATAACCGCTGTATAACTGAATCCCGTCAACTGAGTACATGGAAAGTTTAGAGCTATCACTGATTCCATTCCTTATGGCTTAAAATTTATATTGGAAAAAAATATCTCGCTCTTCATTTCTAACAAAACGAATCCGAAAATGTGTTGAGAGATACCACTCGATAAAGTGCAACTCTAGATAACTATTAAATATTAGATAATTATTAAGATAACTATTTCAGATTAGCATAAGTTGTGATTAGCGCTGAGACAATAAGGTCAGGGCCAGGCACGAGTCGGTTTCTATCGTTTCTACGAAGTCTCCCCTGACTTTCGGAAGTTTTACGAAGTCCGCTTTGACCTACCTCATATACTAGTCCGAAAGAAGAAAAAAACGTGAGATAAGAGTGAGTAAGCTGGAGCTGAATACTACGCAACCAGACTTTGGCACTGGAGCGCGATATTCAATATTTTTCGCGATATTTAGCCAGTGAGAAAAGTCCTTATTATAAGGAATTTTCTCACTGGTTTTTACAGCAGATATGTGGTTATGTGTTTTCATCCACATATACACTTGCTATATGTTTGAGGTGAGAGATTAAGAAAGACATGGGAACGGAAAATGGCAGATTCCAGTCCTAGCAGTACTAACAAGGAAAGGATACTTAGTCGAAAGCACCGATCCAGATGAGACATATATCATTGTGACCTGCTCGGAGCGCTGATTTCAAATCTGGCAAAATCAGCTGCGGAGCGCCTTTGGGTAAGGAGCTATGACCGTTTCAAGAGCTAAAAAATTCAATGGGTAAAGAGAGTAAAAGTGATTGTTACAACATGTATATTTTGCAGACAGACTCATTTTAAACGTGTGTATAGCAGACAGACATTTCTCTTTGCGCAGAGTAATCTGACAGACATCACTTCCCCATTCGAGCCCAACTGGAGACTTCTGCGCATAATTTTTTTTCTTCCCTCGACTTCAAATTTTCTTCACAAAAACAACCATAACTCGTTGCCCAAAGGCGCTCCGCAGCTGATTTTGCCAGATTTGAAATCAGCGCTCCAAGCACGTCCAGATGATATATGCATCATCTAGATTGGTGCTTTCGACTAAGTATCCTCTCCTTGTAAGTTGCTTCCGTATCACTTGTATACTATATATCTTCCAGCTTTAATCATGAAATTTCGGCTTTGTCATGCTCTAGGTTCTATGAACTCACATTTTAGCCGAAAACTCGTACAAATCGACGTTCTTTTTTGAACCTAATATATGGAGCTGCTTGGTAAAAAATTTGAAAAATGAGTTGCAATAGGTCATACTACTGGGATGATGGCTAGTTTGAAGAACACTTCCATGTAGTAGCCTTTTCTACCTCTTTCACAATTTAATCCAGTAATCGCGAAATTTATTTAGTCATATTGCGACGAAGTCCTCGTGTCGTGGATGTGAGCCTAACCATTTTGCTATTTATTTTACGAGGTTAACAATAATGGAAACGGCCAGATGTCCTGACGTTTAAAAACTCTTGGACTTTGTCATTCAAATTTATTCTTCTGCTATGCTATTCAATCTCCTTTTTCATTTATATCCAGAAGCTTGCACAAAAGCGCAAGCGGAAGGAAGAACTAGCGGTATGGCATAAGCTTTCTTTTATTGGAGGAAATTCCTCCTTACTTTTGCCACATCAAAGGCGACTACAGCTCATGCCCAGCATCACAGTGAATTAAATATTAAGTGTAATAGAGGCATTCATCGCTATTGTCTTTGCGGATATTACGTTTTGAAGAGGAAGGAGAACGCGTGGTGGCGGTAAAATCTTTGGCAGCTGGCAGAGTGCATCATCGTCGTTCGTCTACGATGACGATCTGCTCGCGGATCGAGTCAACAATCGCGAATCAGAGGTGTAAAAAAGCCAAGCCTTTGGTCGTATGTGCGATCCATCCCGAAGTGCCCCGTGCAGATGGCGCAAGCATGATGTGAACTCAGCTTTGATTGCTACTTCGAAGGACGATATGGATAGCTTTGAGATCATTGAATAGAATTTTGCAAAGTGCAGATTTGCTTGCAAATTATTGCAGGGTAAAGCAGTAAAATGCTGGACTCAGAATTCTGGTAATCAGGTAAAAAAATCGCACCTACGAAACGATAACAGGTCGATCCTGAAAGGTTGAATGATTTGAGATTGAGGGAAGGGATGGATGAAGGCGGATGAAAAATGATTGGCAGAACAAATTGAGATGGATTGATTTCAATGAGTAATCAGTTCAAACAAACGAGATAAAGCGAATCGATCGTTGAAGTAGGAGGAAGGGAAAAGAAATGAAATCAGAGACGTACATAATAAGAACATTAACACATTTAGCTCAGAATAGTGGGAAGCCCCCCCCCCACCAAGAAAATAAAATCGAAATTTAAAATGGCCTACAAGAGTGGGGAAGCGCAGATGACTTGTCTCTGATTGTAAACATTTGGCATATTTTTCGAGATAAAAGAAACTGAAATTAGCTTTGTAAAAAGTGTTTTTGGGGTATGGCTATTCCATTTTTAAATTCTGCGGTTATGCCTCGAAATTTGCTTCCCAGCCAGCCAGTCCCCCTCCCCCCCCCTTCTCCTCCTGAAAACTCTTGGACCGCAAGAGATGAACGAATTTTGATATTCTGTTAAGAGTTCAGATTGGGTTTTAACTTCCTTATAAAGATTTTTGAAAAGTTAGATGATTTTTGAAAAAAGGAACTAGACAATTAAACCGACGGAATAAAGATTTGTAGATCAAAACAAATTTACTTTTAGGCTGATATGCATAAATATTATTGAAAAAGATCAATAATTTACAATAAAGAATTACCGTCAATCAAAAGTGCATAAGAAAATCTGTACTAAGCTCACCATAGGCATACACCTCAAAAAGATTTTTGAAAAGATAGATGATTTTTTTTGAAAAAAAAAAGTTGCATCATATTAGGGCTACTGAGTGAGCAAAAGGCAAAACTGACGGAAATTTCCAGAACATATGGAACAAAGAAAATAACCATAGCGTTGCAGCTAACTGCATTTGTCCGGAGCTGGACGTAGTTAGAAACGATTTCCAATTTTTTTATTCAAGACAATTTGCTCAGCAAGGAAATTTTTGCATTTTTGCAGAGGCAATGGTCTGAGCAACTTATGGTGCAAAAGAAAATGAACATAGTTAAAGTATTTATGCAATTCTAATTCGGAGGCTTTAAACGTATTGAAAAAAATGCGTTGCTAAAAAAGGCTTGTGACCACAAGAGGCTTTGAAAAAAGCAGCAATAGATGCCGGAGGAAAGGATGAGCAAATTGGAGATAACAAAAAATATATATGCACTAGTACGAAATTTTGGATTAGTGGCCAAAAAATTGAATCCGAGATAATCCAGAGTCAGCTGAACTGATGCCATAAATGAATAAATAAGTAAATAAAGGACCGAAAACTTGTTGGGCACAAGATGGTCCGATTATGAAAAAGCATCTCTCCCGGTCATTTGGCAATGATTTCAAAAAAAAACTGCGTTTTTCGACCTGAATCATGCCCACAAATTTTTTCAAAATAATTTTCTAGGTAAAGACGTTGCTTAATTACTATGTATTATATAATTACAATTTTTGAGAAAAGCTTATTTGCATTTTATCACCAGGGACGAGGATTTTACGCGCGAAACTGCATTCAAATTGGCAGTTGTGCAATTGCACTCATTTCATTTCTAGCTACTCCCAAAATCTTGCAAAATTCATAAACTTTATTCGATTCAGGACGAGACAAAGCGCAGACGGATACCGTAATCTATCAAAAGATAAGCTGGGGCAAAAAACCCCTACTGAAAACCCTACTGTCCCCAAAAGATATCAAGTGACAGAGATAAGAAGGGCCAAGAAGAAGTGGGAAGCCGGGGCGTGGTGGGCGCCCGACAGCGACCAGTTGCTGTTGGTCGCCGGGCACAATTAGCCTTGCGATTAATTGTCACATGAGAGGGGGTATGAAACCACTCCGGAGCAAAAAAATGCTCCCTTGCTATGTGTTTGAAATTGAGCATCCTGAGAAGTTTTGGCGTGAGAGCGCGATGATGCGCACATATTGAGTTCTTCGCAATTGCGCATGGGTGTGTGTATATAAACATAGCAAAACGCTCTCATCAACTACCCACACGCAACTGTTCAGAGCGGGCTAGAGTAATCAAAAGTATAAAATAAGAATGAGTAACACGTCTTGAAAATTTGTGGTTTGGAAGATAACATATGACTGTGGCTGGATTTCTTCAAAAATTATCTAATAGGTTGGCGCAAGAATAATTCCTGTGCTAACAACCTAGATTATAGAAACGCAAAAGCGAAGAAGACCTCTATAAGAAAAACCATTGATATACCTAAATGGGAGATGGAGGATGGAAACTTAACCCCCTGCCACGTGTCAAAAAAATTTACATGTCATGTACATGTTTAACAGGTTTTACCAAGAATTTGTTTAGCCTACCTATCAAGTTCAACCTGTTTTTCAATCAATAATAACCCCAGCTTTAGTCAACAGTTTCATGAATAAGCTTTAACATCATGAAAACAGCATTTTATTAATGAACACATTAGATTTCCCAAAAACGGAGAAGTGGACTTGTTCTATCATCTAAACGATGAAACAATGGGCAGCCAGATACTTCAAACCGTCATTTCTATTCTTCCCCGGCTGCATCCGCAGCAGGACTTCTCTAAATCAATGTAGCAACCAAGATGTTTCAATAAACGCTTAAATCTGTTTTGCTTCTATAGAACGCCCCGAACAGCTTTCGAATCATTTCCAATACTCTCATACCTCACTGGAAATTGAAAAAACATGTCAAACTGGGCCCGAACGTGTTAATTTTTATCTTGACACGTAGTGAGGAGATAGTACTCACGAGATTCAAGAAAAACATTTCTAAATTGAAGCAAGTAGTTCATGAAAACATTTTAAAAAATGGGTCCGGACAGAAAGGTACCCAATCTTCTTCCGCTTAGAATCCGAGAAACCATAAATGATATTGCCAACTTCCAAGCCTAGCGATGCTAGTTTCCTGAACCTAGGTATTGCCTACGAACCTTCATGAGCTTGAGCATGATCTTGGTTTTGGAGAAAAATCAGTGATATCGCGATTTTGAGCTGCTCAACCTGCAATATTTGCAACCCAATACCATTATGAGATGAAAAATAATATCTTAGCAGAACCGGATTCAAATTGCTCATAATGAGGCTCAAACTGGTAAAGCCACAGTGAGAAAACTATGCAAAGCAAGCGCTGGAGGACCAAATTGAAAAGTTGTTTAAGTTTTCTTGCAAGAAACTCCAGCCCCACTTGGCCACGCTCTCCTAAAATCTATAGAAAGGAACAAAGGATCTTCACATTTGCTTTACCATCAGTTCGTACTAGGCCATAGGACTAGTTTAGCATCTATATGATTACGAAAACTTGAAGTGCAGCTGTTTTCTATTCGCTATTCCACTCCACTCTTCAACATTCATTTTTCTTTTACTGACAGAAATCTCTGAAAACACGTGCGTGATAATTCCCTTTTCAGACTGGTAATATTCCCGCTTGAGATTTGTTTACATCCGATATAAGAGTTGCGCTTCTACTCTTTTTGTCCAGGAACGAGTTTGATAACTTTTCTCCGGCTACATACAACTCAGCGTACTATCTATGTGGATCTTGAACGTTGAAGTCAAAAAATTACTCATATCAACAGATCATATGGTCCCATTTACCAGCCTTGGGAAAACCCCATTTTAAGAAGTTCTGCGGTTGCACAGCAGAACTTTTCCCTGGTAGCTGATTAACACAAAAAGCAGCCTAAGTATTACTTTGGATATCAAACCCATATCTTTGATAATTTTTGCATGGGCTCTAATAATTTGCTATTTACAGCAGCACTCGGAGATATCGTCGTCTCTCCGCGATAGATGGGGCGTGTCGTCTGCAAAGTCCGTAGATATGCGTGTTTCGTACGGTGTTAGCCGGCGTGGCTTTGCCAACGTTTGCCAACGTATGCGCGTGGCAGTTTTTGGCAGTTAGAGAGTACGAAAACTAATGTTATATGATGGAGATTTAACAAGATTTAGACGTGGCATGTACATGCCACGCCATGGCTAATACTGTACGAAATACGCACGTCTACGAACTTTGCAAACGACACGCCCCATCTATCGCGGGGAGACGATGATATGTGAACATGTTTTAGAAAGGCTTCTTAAATTATATGGCAGGACATTCTTTGACAAATGTCCATGATTATGGAAAATGGATCCAAAACGGAACAAAAAACCGAATCATAATTACAGCAGGCGCCAATCTTTTTCTCAATTATTTTATCCTCTTATGAGGCATTATGACATGACATGCATGGCATTTTAAATACACTTGGGGTTTTACGCGTCATTCTAGATTTCGGCTAACAAGATTCAGAGCTAAATATGGATATCTAATGTCTACATAGGAAGAAATCACGAGATAAAAATTCCTCGTTTTACAGATTCAAGAGGAAAAAATCGAAATATAAAGGGAAACAACTTTCGCCTTTTCTGGGATTATACTTATCACAGCTAAGTTTCACTACCATTCAGTAAGCCTTATACACAGAGCTCTTACCAACAGAATAGTACATTATTTGAGTGTTTTTTCATAATCTCGTTGAAGTTCGGGAAGCTTGAATGCTTTGCTCCCATGATTGATCATGAGCAAGGCGAAAATTATTTATAAATCCATCACAAAAAAAAGCTAGGGTCGCCCTTAAAAAATTGTCGTAAAACTGCTAAATTGTCTTCAACCGATGGTAAAGCCTCTCATCTTTTCTCTCCCCCCCCCCTTCCCACCACTCTCTCCTTCCCCTCGCGCAACAGATGATAGATTTTATAAGACTTTTCGAAAATTAAGATTTGCAAAATAATATTTTTCGCGAGTTCAGATTGACACACGCAGAAATGCACTGGAAAAAAATCACCGTCTTCTGGGAAAGTGGGCCAGTTTCGCGTTAATGAAAATTCTTACTTCGAGCTTGTGTAAAAAAATGTGTTGCATTATCTTTTACAGCTTTTGCACTTGTTTGATGGGAGACGCACTTGGAATTTTTTCAAGGGTCCCCTTTGATAACTGCAGGTAGAATGTTTCAAAATCTACTAAACCAGATCCCCTTTTTCCCATGATTTCTTTCACTGCGGATAAAATAGAACAATGGCCAGCTCAGAAGAAAGTAATGCAGTTGGTCTAGATGCCAGCATTGTGGCACTCGATCGAGCTTATCCCTCATCATGATTGATGAACCGCTACCGGTTACTGATGATCTGTTTTGTCTGGACTATTATTATGAACATTGGTTGGAGTAGGCTGGACATTTGTTACTAGTAATACGTTGTCGAGATAATGGGAGTTAAGAAAAGCTATCGAAAAATTCTTGAGACTGAAAGAAATAGAATCTCAAATTTGAAAAAAAAATACTCGCGTCCGAGTTCCAACAATTTTCACAAAATGTCATTTGAACAGAACACCATATTATCAGCTAAATGAGTTGCACATCAAAGAAAAGAAAATTTTATAGTGAGGAAGGCGAGGTGGGGGAGGGGGGGGGGAAGCCCATTTTTACACTCTGAAGCCATAAATATATTACCCTTATTTAAGACTGCATATCAGGGCCTTATGTTAGGAGTACGATGACATTTTTACCCCCCCCCCCCCCCCCACCTAACCCCCCTCCCCCTCACCCACCCTTCTGCTATTTTCTTTGTTTTCTGAACCCTTTGATGAAATAGCGGATGAAACAAGAGTGGTGAAAAATTGCGTCGGATTAGAAACTGAGCGCGATCGCGTATCCTTTGATCCGCGTTTATTACAAATGGGGAATTAGTTGTGCGAACAAAAGAGCGTACATAGCGAAAACATAACTTTAAAGTTACATGAGGCTCCCAAGAGGATCCTAGGGTGACATTTGAGCTCTCAAGAGAGTCCTGGTGTGACCTTGATGGATACATTTTGGAGAATATTCTCTCTGAACTTGCACTAAACTTCCGCCAACCATTTTGAATTTTGAACCAAGGGCTACCACACCTAATGTCATGCCCTTTTGTGTACTTTTTTTTGGTCCGTCAACATCAAACCCTGATTTATGAACCAACAGACGATGCAGGGGCATCAATCAGATGTATGTCATACGCCTAGTGTCCGTGTCGGTGTAGTTTAATCCGTCCATTGGATGAAGTTTATTTAGAAAATTCATACAGCAACTATATAATATCATCGAATATATCAAGCAAAGTTCATGAAAAAGTGTCCTTTTCCCTTGTTCAAATTTGCATTTTTACCCCTCAGGGAAAACATCGCTTGAAACTGAGAGAACAGGATGGAAGTAACCTGGATCAGAGTACTTTCACCTATATCAATCTGTAACTTAGCTAAGCGAATTTACTCAACGCAATTCTTTCGTAAAATTATTGGATTGGCTAGAAAATAATTTCGTTTTTTCATGCAAATCTCCATAAAAAAATTTTCTTGTTGTTTTTTATCTACGATTTTTTGATAAAAGTAGTTCAAAGCTTTACTATCACATATCGACCACTTAGGATTTTTCATTTCCATAAAGGACGGTTTTGCCCCAACATGGCCATTTTCAAGAGCTCATGAGTTGACGTCAAAATCTTGCGGAAACTCTGCATAATGAAGCAGTGCACTTTATCAATGGTTAAGAAAGTGCTGCGGAACCGTTGCGAATTTTGTTTGTCCTAAGGAAGTTTCGGTGAATGTCTGAGCAGGTTCTTGACTTTCTAAGCTTCGTTTTTATGCTGTAATGTAGGTAGGGATGAATAACTTGGCATATAAATACAGCTAGGTTTTTCCTTTTCAATGAATAACAATAAAAGTTGTAGTTTGCCCCTTTGGAATATTCTGATTACAAAAAAGGTATTTTCTCACATTTGCGCACAATTTGAAATTGGAAGTTTTCTTCTTCGCGCCTTTCTTTTCATAGGAAAATATTAGGTTGGCTAGAAAGTCCTTGCGTAATTCAAACAAAATTCAATAACTTTTCAATGGCTAAACCTAAATTAACAATCTTATTCTCTAAAAATATTAGAAGGCCTGCGCTTCATGATGGATGTTTAAACGCAAGATTTCATGAGCTAGCCCTCAAGAACGAAGCTCTCAAATATGCTAACTGTGTTTTTGTGGAAAAATTACATCGATAAGAGGATTTATCCTGTAAAATGACAAATTCCACAAATTTTTTGTTTTCGCATTTCCATGCGAGATTAAAGCCTGCTAGAATAACGTATGGACTTCTGCAGTGTAAGTAATTTTTACAGATTCTTTTGGCTAGCTAGCGGCACTCTATGATTTTCTGGCACCAAACTCAAAATTGCAAATTTTGAAGACCCATATTTGAGAGCTTCGTTCTCGGGGGCTAGCTCATGAAATCTTGCGCTTAAACATCCATCATGGAGCGCAGGCCTTCTAATATTTTTAGAGAACAAGATTGTGAATTTAGGTTTAGTCATTGAAAAGTTATTGAATTTTGTTTGAATTACGCAAGAACTTTCTAGCCAACCTGATATATTCAATCTAAGCTATGCTTATGTACAAATTCTCGTTGTAGTGCCCCTTTCAAACACCAAATATTATACAAAAAATTGTCTGCAGCATTTGTAGCACCCGCAAAAGCGACCGAAATTATCGACTAGCCAACCTAATATTATATTCTATGTACGGATCACGATAAATAAAATCTAATTAAACGGGAGCGATCAAAATAGCTTACTTTTGTGTAATCATCTTTAGACATTGGAAAATATTTTTTTATTTACATGGTTATTCTATAAGCCCGTGCTAAAACAACGATTAGACATGCGGTTGGAACATCATTTTCCAACAGAAAAGACAAAATGAGTATATAAAAAAGTCGTAATTTGTTAAGGTTTAGTTTGAGCTCAATGCCAAGAAAAAGTAGGTAAGTCATACCCCTCGCTTGCTAACAAGTGATTTTCAAGTTATCAATTTGTCATTGAAAACAAATATGATTGAATATGATTAAGTATCACAACAGGATTTTCGTACTTCTGAAATGCTACAATATTTTCCTTAGCTACTTTAATAAGAAGAACTTAGCGATGATTCCTCAGAATTTCATTTCGTACAAAGATGATAAGGATTGTAACTTGATGAATACGTTGATCTCCACCATAAAATTTCAATTTGTTCAGAAAAAATAGTTATTTTTGGTGTAAAACTGAATTCTAGTAATATACAGCCAAAATACAAGTTAGAATCTATAAACTACTGTCAACAATTAGATAAAACCATACTCAGAGATCCAAGGTCACCGCTGATCTTCAAAAGCAGACGGATACAAGATTTTTATAATAAAATGATGTTGGAGTGTTGAGGAATTGAGCATATAGTAGTTTTTGAAATCAAAAACTAATTCAGTGTACTCAGAGCCTTGGTAGTACATCGAATATGCATCCTTTAGAAAAGAGGATTTTCTAACTAGCCTAGAACAAAGCCCTGCCAAATCTTGGGAAGAGTTTTCTATTGATTTTCTGATGGAACTCAGAAAAATTGAAAGAAAATAATTTCTGGACATGAGCAAAGCCAAAAAAATATTTCCCAAGATGCTGCAGCCTGAGAATTTCCCAACGTTTTCAAACACATTTCAACCAAAGGAAATAGATAGCTTAATTACGTATGCTGATGGAAGCTAAAGTATGTACACAAGCAGAGTCGGCCCACAAGGAAAAGTCATTATTGAAGATGCAAAGCAAGCAGTCATTTCCGGTAAGCTACATCATTAGACAAACATGAATTTCGGCCCACAAGAAGCCCAAGAAAGCAGATGAAAGGGCTCCAGAGAACGTCGAAAACCCTAGTAGGAGAGGCGAGCAAATGCAGCCATGTCAAAAGCCCTTCGGACCACCCACAGAGTGCTAGAGCGGCTTTTATAAAAGAACAACTGACACAAGCAAATTAGTTCATCGCCGATACGAGGAAATGACTCTTTCTTCAGGAATAACGAATCAAATTTTGATTAAGCAAATTGAGAAAGTGTTTGTGATACAATCTTAAGCATCACAGCATATTTTTATGAAGTTCTGGTCCCACAAAGTTGGCTCATATAGCAGACTAGCTGGCTTACCCGGCTCCGCCGTATCCGGACCAAACTTGGCACACATACACTTCGGGCCCCGGCGGGTGTCACAGTCCACTTTTCGTTATCGATCGATGTCGATTTTACCGATTTTTATCGATTTTTTTGCAGAGTTCACCTACAGGGCTAGGAGTTGGCACAGGGGGGAAGTGAGCATGGGGATTCCGAATACAATATTAGTTTTCAGAATTATCGATTACTTTTATTGATTTTATCGATTTTTTGTAAATTTTGACATGCGAGGCTGGGATTTTGCACAGGGGGGTAATCGAGCATGCTGATTACGAACACAATATTAGTTTTCAGGATCGTCCATTACTTTTATCGATTTTATCGATTTTTTTGTAAAGTTTGACCTGCGGGGCTGGGAGTTTGCACAGGGGGTAATCGAGCATGCAGATTACGAATACAATATTAGTTTTCAAGATCGTCCATTACTTTTATCGATTTTATCGATTTTTTGAAAATTTGAGCTAGGGGGCTGGAATTTGGCACAGGGGTGTAATCGAGCATGCTGATCACCCCCCTTGGGAATGATCGGCATGCTCGATTACCCCCCTGTGCCAAATTCCAGCCCCCTAGCTCAAACTTTGCAAAAAAATCGATAAAATCGATAAAAGTAATCGATAATCCCGAAAACCAATATTGTATTCGGAATCCCCATGCTCGATTACCCCCCTGTGCCAACTCCCAGCCTCGTGAGTGAACTCAGCAAAAAAATCGATAAAAATCGATAAAATCGATATCGATCGATGACGAAAAGTAGCCTATGACACCCGCCGGGGCCCGAAGTGTATGTGTGCCAAGTTTGGTCCGGATCGGTTCAGAAATGGAATTTTCTATTCGGAACATACGTACATACATACATACAGACAGACATACAGACAAACAGACATTCAGCTTTATATATAAGATACAGATATATTAGGAGATTTCAAGGTCATTCAACAAATCACTTTTTTGAATCCATACTTCCGTGGTACAAATCAATTACCAGAAATGCTGTTACTGAAGAAACAAAAAAGATAGTAAGTGATGACATTAGGCATGCCCTGTATTTAGGATTTCATGCGTTCATGATTGTTATGAGCATCATGGACAAAAATTTTTTAATGCGTTTTGAACGCCCTTCGAATTGATCTACGGAAGCATAACAGAAATTTAGATAATAAGTAAACGAAAGCGTAGGCCTAGCTAATCGCGTTTGTCGGACTCTTTCTTTTCTCCACAACTTTCGTAAATGTAAATAAGCCTCGGGCACACTTCATACGATTTTCGCGACTCGCGACGCGATCTGGCAAGTGCCATATGTCTTCAAATGATGACGAGATTAAGAAAGGTTGTCTCAAAATAAACATTTTACAGCACAAATAAGGTTACAGACAATTCGATGGGAAATTTCGCGGAAATTGGGAAATCTCGGCCGGGTCGCCTGCAGAAGTTCCGCAAAGGTGCTGCGGAAGTTGCGGAAGCATTCGCAGCGGAAACAGCAAAAGAGGACACATCGTGATCCGCACATTGCTCCTGCGACTGCGAGACTCCACTTTCCTCTGCACTACGGATGACATGCTCGAAAATGCACTCTGGTTGTTGGCCTTTCCGTACAACACATTCAAAACCTGCGGAAGTCCTGGCATATCAAGCTGCGAAATCGCTGGCATTTTTTGAAATTTTCGCAGCTTTTTGTAAGGAGTCGCGGGGAGTTCCGTTCTCAACAAGTTTAATGTGAACATCCTGTAAAAGTACCCATTTTCAATGTTTCTTTTGCATTAGTAAACGTATCCATTTTCAGCGTTTCCACTTTTGCCTTAATATACGAATCCTGCGAAACTCGCTGCAAATTTTGCTCTCTGCGGAATTTCCGTTGTGTCTGAGTACGCACGGTTGCTACGATAAGTCTGTCTTGGCTTCCGAAGAAGATATCATTCGTCCAATTTGTATTAGCAATAAGTACCACTGACAGATTTATTGTTAAGTTTTCAGCTCATTTGATAGTTTTCATAATATAACAGTTGCGCAGACGTTTAACGAATCCTACAGTAATCTTACAGTAAATCAGTAAATCATCATATCTTTCACATTTGACAATCAGTCAGTTGAAGCTAGCTTTCGAAAATTAGTCTGGAAACCATGAATGACAAAGACGGAATTAAGTTAAGCCATGAAGGGAAATAATTGCAAATTTTTTTGAGAAATCATTCTATTCATTGGATCTAGTCCAGATATTTCAGTTTACTTAAGAGAAGTTGGTAAGATTTCTCGAAAAAGCCAACAGTGGCAATTCTTCTTCAGTTAGAATGATAGTCAACGCTTGATAACTCCATGCTAGTTACTGGAGATACGCATAAGCATAAAGCCCTGGCATAAGTGGCTTACATTTTGCAGGCTTTGCAAGAGAAACAAGCCAAGAAGAAGGATAGCTGAAGTAAAGCATCCCGTATAATTCTCTCTAATTCGACGGCCACAAGAACAACATGGAATCTTGCACTGATGTAGAAAGAGCCGTCAAGCAACTTGTCTTACTTTCCCGGAAGACAGCAGGACAAGCCCTATTATGTTTCGTGCAGACGCCCATTAAGTGCTTAACCATTTAGTTCTTGAGACAGATCACTGTCGCTCCCATTATCAAACTTGTGTCCATCAAATTCAAGCAAGCATCAGTCACTAAAAGAGTCAGCCATGGGAAGTGCTTCCCGAAGGGATCGTCCTGCATGTCGAGATTTTGGGATTACCTACATAATCATGTAGTGGGAGGCCAGGTTTATCTAGGTATGCTAGAAGATAACATGAGACTTTGGTCACGAAAAAGCACAACAAAAATTGCTCCTTAAAAAAATAATCAATCTCGAAAATTAAAGCAAGTGTTCTTGCCATACCTCGGATTCAGCTCAGACTTATCTTGAAGGCGCAAAACCTGTGCCTTCACTAAAGGCATACCATATCTATATCAATACCACAACAACTTAGCAAAACCTCTTCCTTCACCAAAATCGGGGTTCCCAATCCCTGCAGTGGATGTCCCCAACTGCTTTAAACGACGTTAGCAACAGCAAAGAGTTACGCAGAAAAACCCGTACCTAATATTTTGAGTTTTTTCCCTATGATTTTCAAAACTGAGTTGTATACATTCTAAAGCAAATCCAGTTCTGGAGGTAAGAGAAGGGAGAGGTGGAATTATGTAAGCGTGAGGGGAGGAACTTTTTTGTGTCACACTTCACGCTCGACCCTATAAGGACTGTTGAAGCCTCCAAAATGAAATTTTGACATTCTTTGATCCGCATCAGGAGCTAGACTAAAACTGAACCGTGATCATCACCATCACTTAAAACATACATTAATCAAAATATGGACACTCTTTATAGTATAAAAAGTGAAGTCATCACAGTACATACCCGCAAAAGGAAAAGGACAGGCCGACATCATTGCTCATAACTCGACCTCATATAATAAACTAAAATAAATACAGGGTTGGGGGAAAGTCTTTGAACAATTTTTGATGTCATTGTATGTTCTGATTTTCCACATATTCTTGCATACTAATTATATGTATTTACTTCTTATACCCTTAGTTACAAGTCCTCCAAAAACTGGAGTACTAGCTTTATTCCTGTCGAAGATATGCCTTCTGGAACGGAGCGAGCGTTGGTGGCGAAGATGCATGAAGAGAAGATGGCTAACCAGCAGATTGCGCGGGTTCTTCAAACTTTACAAATCAGCGTCTTTTCCACCTTCCGTCGTTTCCAGGATATGAACAGCACCCAGAACTGCTGTACGAGTAATAAATTGGCTAATGCGGACACTCACAAAATTCTGAAGATCGTTCGCCAGCGCCATAGTCGCAATCCTCGGAGAAGCTTGACTGAGCTGGGTTCAAAGCTGTTCATCTCTGGTAGAAAAGTCTCCGACATCGTGAAACAAGGCCTTGGGATGAAGCTTTTCAAGATACTTATAATTCATGCTTTTTGGGAAGAAACGAAGCTGATTTGACTGCGCGGATGCCATCGAATGCCTGAACGCCTATCCAAGGCACGCCACCAAACATACAATTTTCTGAAGTCAAAATTTTCACCGTGAAGCAGGTTTCTGATCGCCAAAACAACAGAGTCATCACCTAAACGCCTCAGGAAGCCAGTAGCGAGGATTGATTGCAGAAGGAAAACTTCATCCGGTTTTTGTGACAATTTGCGCGACGATCGCTTCCGGCAGCAAAATGCCGCTAATTTTTGAGGTCTCAGTGCTCAAGGTGGACATTGCCACGCATGTGAATAGCATCCTGAAGAAGGAATTGTTGACCTGGACCAATATGCATTTGCTGGGAGCGATTGGTGCTCACAGCAGGATGGCGCACCTGCGCAACGAGTGAAGTTTGTTTAAGCATGGCTCCAAAGCAACGTTAAGGACTTCACTACTCCTGTGGAATGGCCTCCGTATTGACCGGATCTGAATACCCTTGATTACCGCAAGTGGTCAGTTCTTTAGGCCGAAGCCTGCGCTCACTCACGCAAGACTGTGGAGTCTCTGCGACGTGCTCTTCAGGATGCGTGGGAGGAAGTGGACGTGAAGCACCTCCGTGCCACCATGGACAGCGTTCTCAAGCGATTCCGTGCTTGTATTCGCGGCAGAGAAGGAATCTTCCAGTTGTAAAGACAATTTTATGTAGCAGACAGTTGAGTAAACATTATTAATTGATTTCATGTAATCACCTTGCCTAGCTTCGTCATTACGATAAAAATACCGTGTTCAAAGACTTTCCCCCAACCCTGTAAAAAAAGAATTCCGGAAGTTTCCAGACACTTTGCAAAGCAGAAAAAAGAGAAAACAAAAAGTCAAATTATGTAGACCATATAAGAAGCAGTTACCACTATTTAACTTCAATTACGTTCGCTGTGCGATGTGGATATTGAATTTCACAGCAGGAAGGGTTTCTACAGTTGCTGTCACTTCGGCATTCACATTAAGATTCGCCAAAGCGCCTCTGACTGCTCCACACGGAAATGCGACTAGAGCTCCAGCATCACGGACAAACTGCTGTCCCTCAGCTAATGGTCGCAATGTACAGAATTTGTTGTCTTGCACAACGTAGACTCCCTAAAATCGAATCTTGGATGGATAGAGATGAGGAAACCACAAAAATGCAGAATAGCTGGCTAAAATCTTCACATACCTGGTGATTCGTCCTTAGATTGTCCACTTGCTTACCAAACACTGATGACCAAAACTCTTTGCAAATAAATTTGACGATCTGAAACAATGATATTCCAAATTTTCAATCGGTAATGACCCAAAACTAAACAACTATTCTCGGTTCACTCTGAAACGACTCCTGCTTGAATAAACGGTGGTCAACTTGACACTCACAAAAAAGTAGCGATAGAGGGTTTTTATGATTACGTCTGGAGTCCATACAATAGCAGTCTGAGCACAAACCGATATTTCACAAATTCTTCCTATACGATTTGGATATTTCAACAAATTTTAGAGTTTAGCCAAACTACCCATGTTAGCTGTTAACGCTATCACTGCTGTTAAACCGGCAATGAATGATCGAAGAATCAACGTTGCTATACACGTGTTCCGCTTTGAGAAAGAACGATTGACAGTGCAAAACCATCTTCTCACTCGCGATCCCACCGATTACTGAGTATGGCGTCTTTTATAAAAAAGAGAGTAAAAAGGCGAACTAAGTCACAAACCAACAGGATCGCGAATATAAAATGAGACCGCAAACTGCTCCTCTACAACAAAAACACCGGTAACATAACGACATCAACAACGGTTCTAAAGAAAATGATTAACGTAACAGCAGTAGTAGCGCTAATAAAGTTGCCAGCGGTAAGGGGTAACAACGGTAGCATAGCAAGTATGCTGAAGTAATGCCAAATTTTTACCGTAAAGCTATGAATTTTACCCCGTATCCTATATGAGATAGGATATAGACGGAAGTGTGATCGCTACTATCAAAACTAATCGTTTTCTCCCTCGGCCATACTTTCACCGCATTTAGCTAAATTACCATTGTCTCACCAAAGTAACCAGTGTTTCCACTGTTACCGTTATTCATTGCTATTCTCGTTTCTTCTCAACAGTGCTTCAATTGAGTCGCTGGTTAAGGCTGCAAAGCCTTCTTTTAGCGGAGCACCGGTAACAGCGGTTACAATGAACAATTACAGTGCTAACAGTGGAAACAGAGGTATAGGCAGTCCGCGCTGCGCGCGGAGAGCAACGCTGTTGCGTCCAGTGAAGATAGTTGAGCGCAGAGAAATACAGGCGGCGAGAGTGCACGGGGAAAGAGGAATGACGCGCAATACACACCTTGCGCACTCTCCGCGCTCTGCGCGGACGGCCTATAATAGCGATAATGTATAGTCATACCCTATGACCCACCAAGAAACTGGCACTGGACAAGGAATGCGAAAAGTTCAACAAAATAACTTCAATTTAGAAAAGAGCGAAAATCAAAAAGTGATTTCTCAAAGATAAACTAACATCTAATTCATTAAGCAGCTTCGGAGCTTCTTTCGATACTCTTTCAGCCATTACGTACCCGACTCGATAGCCCATTGATTCCAACTGGGTGATATATGAATTCTGAAACAAATGCATCCACTAGCAAAGCAGGTATGATTAAGGTAAATTAGACATACGTGAGCGAAGGCCAACTGAACCAGCGCGTCATATTTGTCGAGTTCAGCCATATCAACGCATGTATCCATAACCTATATAAACTTCATAAGGGCTGGTTAGAATGCGACAGAAAAAGTGTAAATCTGCTCAGAAACGTTGTGCTGAAGCAGAGGTAAAAATACTCCAAACAAATAAGATAAAATAATACATCAAAGAATACAGTCTTTCAAAAGAATCTGTCGCTATCTAGTAATGTAATCAAACACTCATTTTGGAAATCACAATGCTAACAACGAAATAAGCATGTTATTTTGGAAAAAATGAAGAGAAGAGAGAAAAAACAGAAAAACTAAAGCTACCTGTTTCCATTCCTGTTTGGCGGCATTGCGTCGTTCCTCGCTTTCCTTCGCGTAGTTGATGATTTCAGCATGAAGAAGGTCAAAGGGGAAAGATGCTTGCGTCATTCTCGAGTTGAAATATGCCGACAGCACCAGAATTAACTGGCTTGCTAAAAGAGACGCGAATGAACAGAAGGCTGCAACTTGCAGGCGTCTGACCGCGTTGCTGCGCTTTGTCCACCATGGAGCGCATTATCTCTTAGAAAGGAGGAGCCGAGCGTGAACTTGGGCTCAAACTCTTGCTCCTCATTTCTAAAGAAAACATTCAGAAACAAAGCATGAGTTCCAACATAAAAAAGGAGGAAAGCTTTCGTATCCCTTCTCTATCTGAATTGTGGCTTTCGCTTGTCCGGCTTTGTTGTGAATTTTTGGCAAAAAATGAAATTGTAAGTGGTTTCTTTTCCACAGCAATCGTGTACATGAGAAACGATTATCGTAAAAAAAACTTGAATTTCCACAAAGTATTGATAATTTCCAAGACCAATAATGCTATTCAAAGTAAAAAACCGGAGTACCTACTGTGATAAAAATTGACCATCTGGCTTTTTTCCTAAACGATCTCAATTAGAAGGTTTTTTAAGGAAAAATCGTACTCGACGAAAATAGTTGCTCAATTTTCGGAGGCTTGATCGCTCTAACTCAAAAATCGAAACACCGAATTGTTGCATGTTTAGGACTGGCTAGAAACGGATTAAATTCTTAATTTGTACTATTATAAAAAAATGAAATGAGTAATCGGTACTAGCCACTTCAACCCACCACTTTACACTCTCCCGGAGTTGGATCACCTGAAAAAATGTTCACGTCGGATGTTTTGAGATAAAATTTCTCATGATCTTCAAAAAGTTCATGTTTTTATCTGCTTCGAAGTGCTCTTATTCGTATGAATTCTCATTCACACGAATACCTTTGATTCGACTGGCTTGGAGGCTGAAAGGCTGGGCTTCGTGACCTAAATTTTAAGCTTGAATCAAAATATCAACAATGTTGCCTCACAAACATTGTCGAGTTGAAGCTGCCGCAGGTGCTACAAGAAACGTCCCTTCTTCTTAGTTATTCACTGGACAGAACAAAGTTTTGAGAATTTAGCCGCTCATTCACTAGTTGTGAAGTATAGAGGAGCCTAGGAAGAATTTTTTCTCACCCTCATTATTCCACTTTTCATCCAAAAACATAAGAGCGTTTTGATGTACGCTGTAATCCAGGATGAGCGCGTTTAGAGGTCGGAGCAATGGGCAGGGCTGCCCTTTGGTCCTGTGAAGGTGTGGTGCTCCTATATTTCGACTATCTCACTGCAAGAGTTTCTGGTTTTGGTTTTTTTTCTGAGGCAAAATATGGCTTTTGACGGTTGAAATTCTTCTTGAAGCCTTTACCGTAATTTTACAGTAATGAAGAGCGCTTGTCGAATCGCTCTACACTGTAAATCTAAGCTGAATTTAGCTCCACAGAATGGTTCCTCAAGCTCGGCGGAAGACATGAAAGCAAAGGAGTTATTACAATCAAAGAGTGCACATCTTTTTGAGATACAGAGTATATGATCTTCATCAATTTTACTATCCAAATTAGTCATATATGAAAGTTACTGTAGGAATCTACAGACATGCTCCAGCGTCTAGTGAATTGCTGAATCACTGGTTATACATTCTATCGCTGTAATTTTATTGAAAAATAATCAAGTGACATTATGATTTAGAATATATATGCCTCTATGCTCTTTGTCCAAACTTGTGGACAGATCGGGTTATTGTTTCGATCTCAAAGACAAACAGCGACGCAAATGTTTACCATAGATCTCAATATGGTCATATGCATATGCTGCACTTTTGCACACTATGCTCTGTATTGCGCTGCTATACCTATTTCTCACCAATTCGGCGTTTGCGCTTATTGGAGGCGGCTATGAACAGTTGGTCTGTTTTCTTTATGAGTTTGATTTATACTAGCATTTTCGTGCTCATATCTGCCTGCGAGTTTGCATCTCGAAGGGCACAACCTCACAAATGATCCTTATAATAGGCACTTCCCAGCCAATTTACGGGGACTTCCCGAGGATTGACGTCAAAGTTCTTGGGAAGCTCTCGTTTTCACGACTCCATCCATCTAAGTGCTGAATGAACCCTCGGGAAGTTTGGCAAATTAGCTTACCCCTCGAGGAGTTCCCGTGGATTGTCTGAGTTTATTTGGAGCTATCGCAGCTTCACCTTTTCTTCTTAGTGGATTTCAGAGTAATCAGTCAAATTCTGTGTTTCATTATTTCTACACATCGTGAATAACACTGTTGATGAACGGTGTACAGGCTTTCTCAGTATGAGTGTCAAAGTCCCAGCGGCTCGGGTACCGCTTTGTTCAAAGTCCGCCTTAGGCGTAGGAAAATGCCATAAGGATACGTCCGCGGACGCAGCGCAGAACCTGAGCGAGGCGGCCGCGACGTTCCGAAAAACGAGCTCTTTTGGCAAGTGCATCGTATCTCTTTCCCAACCACACCCTCAGAATTTTATTTTCAAACCTGTATCTCTGTAAAAGACCTCTTGCACCGATGACATAGACCAACTAATACTGTTAAGTTCTTACCACCTTCAGGAACAGGTGTCTCATTAGACAGTTCAAAGTCTTTCGCCATATATGTATAGGCTGATGCATGACGAAGGCGCAAAAGCAGTATTAGCTGAGCGGGCGCGAACGCGCGCGTATCTTCACCGTTGTAAATCCTGCGCCGCATGCGCTCTGCGGCTAATGGAGCCGCATTTGCGCGCAAAGATATTGCGCTTTCGTTAGCAGCCTATACTAAGTCATACCAGGGTAAGACCATGTTTTCGATAATTTCAGACAAACGTCGTCCTACGATTCACGCCATTTGATCCATCGTATCTGTTTCCGTACTTGGCAAGACGACTATCCTTTCGACGACTTAAGGATCCCATCATCAAGAAATTGGAATCAGCACCGTTGATAAAATATTAATTTTTATGGATGATTAAAATATTTTTCCATCATTGCTCTTGTGTTGTTCGTCTTATGGACTATTTATATCAGTCAGGATTGAAATAAGGGTATGCAAGCACTCAGTACCCAAACTCCATAGGTATTGTATATATGTCATCGAAAATCCGTGTTATTCAAACACAGGATTGTCCCAAATGTTCTCACTTTTTTCTCTTCTTTTTCATCACTTCTTATTGAAAGACTAAGGTAGAAATTTCCAGGTGCGCCATTGTGAATTAGCTCCGTAAAAAATTCTAGAAGGATTTGAACTTTCAACATGCTGTAAAAATTCTTAAAGTTTTTTGAAAACGTCAAAAACACTTGTTGCGGTATGCCTGGTATAACCGTGATAGTAAATTGGGAATATCTTATTCAGATAGCGACTCTGATAGCCAAGTGTTCAAAATTTTGAATTTTTGATCTTTTTTCGAGGCAAAATTCGAAGGCATCAAACCTCCTTCGTAGTTCCTACTATAGTTGCAACGGATGGAAATTTTCATTGAATGAATATCGAATAATTATTTATTTTGAATGAACGAGTATCATTTTTGCGATTATCATATTATTCAAACTCGAATATTTAAATATGGACACATTCCAAAATTCGAAATTGAATATTTAAATAACCGAACTTGATGAATTATTCGAACATCCGAATAAGCGAATAACTGAATATCATCGAATATTTGAATGCAATACTCGAATGTTCGAGTACTCGAACAACCGCTTCTCGAATATTCGAATAAGTCATTTTTCCGAGTCGTCGAATGAACGAATTATTCGAAGAACAAGTGAATAATCGAATAACTGGACTTTCTCGAATAGTCGATTCTTCGAATATTCAAATAGTCGAATAATTCAAATACATTATTCAAATACGAATGTTTGGTTCCACCTATAATTGCTGCATACGGGAAGAACCCACATTCTCGAAGACAACCGCTTTGTTCTTTAATTCATTAATCAGCAGATCAAAGGATTATAAGGATTATTCATTTGACCTCAGTTGTAGATAAAAAATCTGCGTTGACAGCTTCTTGATAAAGCAAAAGTAGCTTTTTGCAGTTCAAGTACGCAAAGATACTTTTTGCCATTAAGAAGTAAAGCTGTCAGAGGAAATGTCAATTCGCACATCGCAGTGGTCTAAAGAGTTTTTGTAGGACTAATGTAATACTGTGCGTCGGTATCCAAGGAGAATAGGACTAAAAAAACAAATTTTCTCCTAAAAAAAGGTTGTCAAGGCAACCTTAGTTCTTACTTTCACAAAGTAAAATCACTGGATTCATTTTTACTAGCGACTTAGGTCGTGCATGGCTTAAAACCTGCGCTTGCTCTAAATTGCAACTGATATGTATTATGTTGGATAGTTCTGCCGCATTTTTTGACTTTTTCTTTATTTGATGTGCTGTGATTGGCACCGTCCACCCGAATTCTCGATTTTGTGTTTCTGACCCCCTTGCGCACGCTGGTTTCGAATCCAAGCCTAAAATTGAACAAAAGTTCCAAATTTGTGTTTTGATTGACCTTCAGAATTGGCAGAATTCATCGTAGATGAGAATTTGCTTGCCGGTCATCCTCTGGCCAGCTGGCAGCCGCAGGGCAGGGATAAGGTAGAATCTCCCATACTGGCACGCAAACCACTTCTCTTCTGCCGTTACGTGGGTGACTGCTGTATAGTATGCTCCACCCAAGAAGAGCTTCTCTGTCTTAACATACTCAGCAGTCTCGTCACATCAAAATGACACGGATGAAGCCTAGTGACAATTAGCTGCCGTCCTTTGATGTCGGGATGCAGCTGTCAGAGAATATTGGAGAACTCGATGATATCGAAAGCCCAGCAGCAAGAACATCCCGATACATCGTTTTTCAGCTCATCCCAACAAGTTAAAAAATCGGACATTGAAAATATGTTTAGAGCAGTTGTGAATGTCTCCTCTGACATGCAGCAGAAGGCTTATTCTATGGCGCTAGCTGACCGCATAACTCGATCCAACGGTTATAGGCCCTATAGGCACACTTACGCAAAACATGGCCGAGTTTGAGACAATGTGGTTATATAAACCGATGGAAAGATCCCTTTCTGCTTGTTGTATATGCATATCTGAGGAGTTGAGCACGGTCAGATTAATATTAGGTGGGTGCAAAAGTTTTGTCAGTTTTTTCAACCCATTCGCAAACACGTTAGAACGAAGATAAACGAACGCTTCAAAATATATCCGATGCAGAATTTCTTCCTCTTTCCAGCTGCCAAAATCTCATTGTGTTTCGTTGAGAGTGTGATGAGATATCTACTGAAAATTGCAACCACTCGTTTTTACCATGCCCAACTTCACTAATTTTCAAAATTTTTGTATGAGACTTTTGGAGGAGCCCTAATGACCAGCAGACAGGGCAAATCTTTTGCCAACAGAAGAAATGTTTTGTAGCCCTACGGCTTGTCTTTCGGAATTTCTACGATTTTTTTTCTGAAGTGACCAAATTCTACATTCAGCCTATTTTAACCTCGCAGAACATGAAATGTTAAACACTTTAGTCACCATTCGATGCAACTTTTTCTCCTCCTTCTAAAACTTGTCTTTTTTCGCCAAGACAGGCGAAATTTATGGAACAAATCGCAGTATTTCTCAATTTCAGGAGTGCGCACTGACGTAGCTTATGTTTCAAAATCTTCATAATTTGAAGCGAAAATAGGCATTTACTTTGTAATGGTCGCGGTAGTAATAATCGGTGTTGAAACCTCAGTATTCTATAGGTTTTGCAGTGTTTGGTGCAACAACAGGTTATGCGATTTTTCCAAAACTCAACACTTTGAGAAAATTATTTAACAAAAATCTGAAAAAGCAGCTAAAAGAAAGAAAAAAACTGCACTAGTTGGCAAAAGATTTGCCCTATCTGGTTGTTATTAGGGCTCCTCCAAAAGTCTCATACAAAAATTTTGAAAATTAGTGAAATTTGGACATGGTAAAAACGAATGGTTGCAATTTCCAGCAAATATCTCATCATTCTCGCAACGAAACACAATAAGAGTTTGGCTCCTAGAAAGAGGAAGAAATTCTGCATCGGATACATTTTGAAATATTTCTTTATCTTCATTCTAGCGTGTTTGACGATGGATTGAAAAAACTGACAAAATTTTTGCACCAACCTAATACTATTAGGTTGGCACGAAAGTTCTTGCGTAATTCAAACAAAATTCAATGACTTTTCAAAGACTAAACCTAAATTCACAATCTTGTATGCTAAAAATATCAGAAGTCTTACGCTTCATGATGGATGTTCAAGCGTAAGATTCCATGAGCTGGACATCAAGAACGAAGCTCTCGAATATGGCGCATCAAATTTTGCGATTTTGAGTTTGGTGCCAGAAAATCGCAGAGTGCCGCTAGCTAGCCGAAAAAAATCTGTAGAATTTACTTGCACAGCTAAAGTCCATACGTTGTTTTAGCAGGCTTTGATCTCGCATGGAAACGCGAAAATAAAAAATTTGCGAAAATTCTCATTTCACAGGACAAATCCCCTTATCGCTCTAACTTTTCCACAGAAACACAGCTTGCAACTAGAAATTAGACATAGTGCCTATTTAGAGCCTTGTGACGTTTTCTCGATTGTAAAAAAGTGTTTCGCCGGAAAACTGCGGACATGAGGGGATTTTTTCCGCAACATGACTTATTTCACGAATTTTTTGTTTTTGCTTCACCGTGCAAGATCAAAGCCTTCCAAAGTAACATATGGACTTTTGTTGTGTAAGTAAATTCTACAGATTTTTTTTGGCTAGCTAGCGGCACTCTGCGATTTTCTGGCACCAAACTCAAAATCGCAAAATTTGAAGCGCCATATTCGAGAGCTTCGTTCTTGATGTCCAGCTCACGGAATCTTACGCTTGAACATCCATCATGAAGCGTAAGACTTCTGATATTTTTAGCATACAAGATTGTGAATTTAGGTTTAGTCTTTGAAAAGTTATTGAATTTTGTTTGAATTACTCAAGAACTTTCGTGCCAACCTAATATATTGGATTTTCGGGGTTGGACAAGGGTAATTGACATACCCTACGAACATCATACATCAGTAGTACGAAATAGAGCATACGAAAGGCTTTGCATGATTCCAGGATGCATTTTATGCCCACAGGCATATAACGGATTCTGGAATAGTAGGAAAGACGGTGAATGCATGGTTGCAGAGGTAGTGTACCTTATCACCTGCTATAGAAGTTTCGAATAATCCACAGATTCAGATAACACTTGCAATGGCTAAAAATCACAACCAAAACTGCGTCAACACTCCTTTTTTACACAAATTTTTTTGTAAGACTAGAATATTTCGAAACAGAATCAGGCAAAATGTTGACTTTTTGTATTCTGGAGTCTACAGCTTTTCTATTCTTTGGCAATTGACTCATCGTTATGTCCACACAGCAAAATCACCGTTATCGCGACATCGTTTCTGTTAAGACTGAGTTTGCAAAGTGTTCAGTCTCATTTAACTTGGAAGAACGACTGATGTTGATTTATACTCGAGACTTGCATAATCACCCAACTTTACTCTTAAAAAGTTTCAGTTCTATCAATGATGCTCAATGCTAGTATTTTGTAACATTTATACCCGTCTATCCATTTCATACTCGCTTTCAGGCACGTTTTACGAACGAAAATTCTTACTTCAGTTCCTAAAATGGTAGTCGACGTAAGGTGGGTCGGAAAAACTATGTCTGATTTTGAGCATGTGCAACATTCCAGCTCATTTTTGACGGCCGAAACCGATTTTGGACTCGACATGCTTCGTCAGAAATCGCCCGATGAGTGTATTGTGGTGTCCCCATTGTCTGTGATATTTGCATTGAATCTGTTGCAACCAGGAGCTAAAGGAATTACCAAGAGTCAGATAACTGACGCAATATCTAAAGGTTTTTCTTTCGACAGGAATGCACAAATCGTTCAGAGTCAGAGCTTGCAGGATCGTCTGACGACGAAACGCTTGAGTATTACTCCGAGCTTATGCGCCAGATTTTGGACTCAACGAGCAATGCGCAAATTAGGATCGCTAATGGATTCTTTTTCAGGTGAATGTTCTATTTTTCAGTCATTTTTGTTGAGAACGCGACAGAAATCGTATCGACCAGAGTACAAAACATTAGAGAGTTGTCTTGTGTAAGCGAATACCACAGAATGCCGACCTACTCCAGCTAGATTCTTTAGACATGAACAAGAATATAATGAGTTGAGGCAAAGATTTTGCTCACAATTCTAGCATCAAATCAAGGAATGCACGCTATGTGCAGGCAAGCCAAGATACTGGAAGCAGTCGAAGGAAGACATCAAGGAGTGCCGAAGGGACCTTGAATACCACGTACCGCTAAAGCACTATTAAACAAAGAATGGGCATCGACCTCTTCCCGGCAAAGAGATCTATTGCGAAAAACTTTTACACCAATCTCTTCCGCTCATCAACAAGTGTGCCGACGCCCCTTGTTCCCTACTGGGAAACTATCACCACGAATTCCACATGCTGAAGTGCGCAGTGTAGACCACGAAGGCATTTATAACTCCAGAACAGAACAAGCCACAACATTCTCCATCGAACTTCTGGAGCCGGAGGACAACGTTACACAAGCTTCTCGCGACGCACCTAACATCAAGAGGAATCTGGAAACTACCGTCTAATATGCCTGCTGGGTGTGCTGTAAAGCTTCTCACAAAAATCATCTTCGTTCGTGTATCAAGGACCTCGAGGAAGCTCAGCCCCAAGAACATCTCGGGTTTCGCAGATCAGCTGCACGGACCACACCCGATGGTTTCGACGTTCATAGAAGTCTATTGAGTATCGCTAAAGTAGACATACATCGAAAGGGTTGTTTCATACTGCCGCACTGACTGCAGCAGACTGCAACAGACTGCAGCTGACTGCACTGACTGCAGCAGGCTGAAGCAGACTGCAGCAGACTGCAGCTGACCGCATTGACCGCAACGACCGCAGCGGCTGTAGCATGCAGGCGGAGAGGATAAATAGTTGTGGCTTAATAAAAAACAACAACAATATATACGTAAAAGCAAAAGACAACGTTTAGAATGTTACAAAACAGGTATATGCAATGATAGGAGGAATTAGAACAAATACGAACATACCAAAGAAAACTATCGCCAAAATTTGATTGAGAAGAATTCTGATGGAACTTATAACTTCTTATGCGTTAATTACACTATTTTGGTAATCGCGGTTGTTTTCTTTTAAGAAAAGAGGCTGCAACCGGTGCGGTCAGTGCAGTCTGCTGCAGTCAGTGCAGTCAGCTGCAGTCTGCTGCAGTTTGCAGCAGTCAGTGCGGCAGTCTGAAACAACGCAAAGCAACAGGCACGTAGTTTGCAGTAGTGGAACATAGTAGAAAATAGTTGAAACAGTTACCCGACACGATCTTTCCATTTCAACAACTAAACTGTGTGAGACTGCGCAACTTTTTATTCAACAAAAAATTAAAAAGGAGAAATTCCATCCTTGGTGCAAAATAATGTCCGCCTTTTTAGGCTTTTTAAGGCAATGGCTTGTACTAAACCGCTATTCATCTCAGTTGACCTGTGAGTCATTCAGAAGAACTTTCTTGGGTGAACCTAATCCCGCCTATCTTCCCGTGCTTTAAAATAGTTAAACAGTCAGGAGCACTGTCCGTTCATGTGTCACAGTCAGTTTATCAAAACGCCACTTAGCCGAGGATGAATTATAGCGTGACCAGAGGGAGATAGTGTGCAAAAGAGGAAAGTCAGATAAATTTCCCGTAGGTTGCTCGTAACTTACGGGACAATTTAGATGACGTAATCTGACCACCGTAACTCCCCAGATGCCGCACTGAGGCGCTCTACGTTCAACGTAGGCCACCTCAACCGACTTGCGCTAAACAGGGGTTTACTGCGGGCCAATATTTTCCCATTAAACCTATTTGAAAGGAGTTTTAACTGTAATATAGGATTCTTATAAAAGAGGCTTTTCTATGGCTTAATGCTACCTCACGCGACTTCCGTCGCTGCGCGATTCTGCACAGAAGTGACTGTTCGTAATGCCTTTATCTCCCTTTGTTTGAACAGGACTTGCTATGCTTGCAAGAATTTACAAAAGCTACGCACTTATGAATTTGGAAACCGCCCACGATGAATTTGTGAAATTCAAGAAGCCAAATAGCGTGAACGTCGCGATTTTGTCAAGTCGCGTCAGGAAGGGCTAAGGCATCGGTCATACTTCGCGCGAATTCAAAATGTAATCGACAAAGCCAGAACGCGTGGCGACCACTATCCATAAGAATTGCTCAAAGTAGGGCCTATGGCGTTGTTTTCTTCCCGTTTGCTTTACTAGTACACGCGAGTATAGGAAATATATAAATGAAAATAAATAATAAATAAAATAGGAAATTGACCGAAGTTATATCAGGTTGATGCATAATTCCTGCACCAAAATAGATACAGACCGCAATTATCCGGAACAAAGCTATACCTCAAGTAGGATTCGATATATCATTAAATAGCGCAAACCTAGCTCTACAAGACAGTGCTCAAATCTCTGCACCAACTTTGTTTCACGCGAAGGTTTGAGCCGAAAACTGAAAAAAAGCCATGCGTTAGAAAACCTTAGAACCAATCAAAACAAAATTGTAACTTCGTTCAAAAAGCTCCTACAAAATTACGTCCTTGCTCACGCGTGGACATCCCACGTAAGACATTTATCTATGCGGTTGCTGTATTTTTTTCTTAGGTAGACTATGAGAAAACGAAGTTTTTCATGTTTTTCCCAAATTAGTGCTTAGATGTTCTGGCACTAACAGTTGAATAGTACATGCCGTTAGCAGTGAAACTTTACATTTTCAGCGTTCTAGAACTGCTAGTTCACGAGAAATGACGAATCTAGCTTTCCTTATCCGAATTGTTCTTGACTAGTCGCTAAAAATTCGATATTTCTCGTGAACCAGCTGCTGTAAAGAGCTGAGTATTCACAGTCACGCTTCTAAGGTCCTGTAGTATACAATTATCAGTGCTAGAACATCTCAGCAAAAAAACATGAAAAATTTCGTTTTTTCAAAATTTTTGGAAAAAACATGAAAAATTTCGTTTTTTCAATTTCTAGCTGAGAGAAAAATACAGCAACTGCATAGAGAAAGTCTTATACAAAATGACAATGCATGAGCATATTGGGAATTTAGAAGGATTTTTCTGAACGAACTTTCAATTTTTCCTTGGTTATTTAAGTCGCTTGGATCTTTTTCGTTTTTGGCTTCAATCTTCGCTTGGATCAAAGCTGCTGCAAATCTTTGAGCACTATCTTGTAGAGCTAGGTTTGCTCTGTTTTGAGATATCGAATCCTATTTGGAATAAAGGATTATTGCGCATTATTGAGGTCAGTAATTATTTTGGTGCAGGAATTATGCATCAACCTAATAGTTAGTCAGAGAGAAGTGCAAACCGGATATTTTTTGGCTACCTATAAAAATTCTCAGATTCCTTCCCTGCCATACCCAAATCACCTTTACAAAATACCCAAACAAATCGGTGTAATTTTGGTTGATGAGCATCTGAGACAACGTTATTATTGGACCCCTGCTTCCAGTGAGTATATACTTCGCCCAGGTTTTAACGTTCAGATAATTGTAAGTGAGACACACACGGATTTTTTTTGGAGGGACACAAGTATAAAAAGCCCTATTACTTCTGTAGGACCGCCTTGTTCTGAGCTTTCAGAAAATGTGCATTTCGAAGGACTGCTGTCTATGAAACTTAACAGGAGCGATGTCGCTTTGCCTCTTTCCTTCCTCCGTTAGCCAACCTATACCTACTTTCATATCGGCCATAGCAGCGAATTTCCGTTCATACAAAAAGTTATAAATGTGGAGGAAGAAAAATATTCTTCAATGATTTTGAGCCTTCTTTATAGAATTTTTGATTCAACCGCCATTTGAACACCTCTTTTGGTTAACATTTAGGACGCAGAGCCAGTAGATTTTGAATACTTAAACGATTGCAATACGGATCGAATACAAACTTGAGTAAGCAACAGACATGCTTCGTTGCGCATGTGTGTATCAACGTGCTAAGAAGTTCAAATCAAAAGAGTTCCTTCTTTCAAGGAAAGCATTTCGTCAACTCGAAGTTTATTGTAAGATGAAAGCAGCAACCGTGATTAACAGTAAAAAAAGTTCTGTGATTTGATTTGATGCGGAAATCTCGTACCCTTTGCTTTAACCAGATTGTATAAGGCAGAGCTTCATGAACTAGGAGGCGACTGCTAGCGTCCGCGACGCATTCTGCGCCTCCCTCGGGAACATGCCCTCTGCTCACTTTTTAGCCTCAGTTGGGTCACGGAGCCCCGCGTTCCAGCAGCGGATCTGGTTGAAGCAAAAGGTATACACTCCCGATAATACAACATATTAACAGAAACTGCTGTTGTTTGTAAATCCAACAAAGTTACGGTAAGCACGTTGTTGTAAGCAGTCAATTTCAGGAATGGTCTTGATATAAACGACGATTATGCTCACAAAATCACGGGAAAGTTGTGCTCAAGACTCGAAGCTCATGACTTTAGCCAAGCAGATGAGACGGCCAAGGTATTCTGTTTGCTTTCCATTGAAACTAAGTAGAATAGGAAAAAGCTGTGTGATTCTCTAGCTTTGTGAGATACTTATTACTTCAGGTCATCAACAACTTCGTCGATAGCAGCACGGCAGGAAAGATCAAAGAAATCATCAGCGCTGATACTGTAAAAGGTGAAGTAATATATTGGCCCGTAGTAAACTACCGTCAGGGCATCTCCCCTGAGGCGGACCGGAGTTGATATCTTGGCGCCTCAGTCCAGCATCTGGCGAGCTATTGATCTGGTGCAGATCGCTTTCTGGACATTGTAATCAAATGCGTTCTCGAAAAAACAGCTACTTGGTTCGATTTGGTTAAATGGGTAAGCCATTTTAATTACATGCGCGCGGCCGTGGTTCGACTCCGCCTAGCGACACAACTTTTGCTGCATCGCCGGGCAATCTTCGATAGCGGCCACTATCCAATCGATGATGACCGCTATCAAGGATTTCGCCTAGCAAACGCAAAGATAAAACAAAAAAACATTTTGTTACGAAAATTTTGCGACAAAGCGAAATGGTTGCAACGTGAATTCAATGAAATGAACAAATGAGTCCTCGTTTTGAACAGCTTCGAAAAAACCAGTAAAGTTTACAAAAAAGAGAAGAATTTGTTTTTTTCTGTCTTCCTCGCCAAAATCAGCTGTTCATCGATCCTCTCCTTTTCGGGCGCGGTTGTGCAATTTTGCGCCGATTTTGTCCGCAGTGTTAGGCAAATTGCTGTGTATCGTTAGTTACTCAGGAGCAACTTACGAAGATTTTCTCTGCGTTTCCTCTTTAGCACGCTATTTCTGGACATCATCGCTCATATCATCTCCCATGACCCGGCAGGGAGATCATCTCCCTGCCGAACTTCACCTGAGGCTCACCTCTCAGGTGACGTTGCATCCCTATAGCATAGGGAAATGGGCGGTCGTCATTTTACTGACAGAACCTCACATGAAGGTCTCAGGGGAGATAAACTCCCATGACCGAGCTTTACTACGGGCCATTAACATTGATACCTCTCCTGTATTTACACATAGATGCAATCTCCGTAATTGTCAATGCCATCTACTTCAAAGCAGATTGGGATGTGAAGTTCAAAAGTAGCAACAGTAGTAAAGGCGAGTTCTATAGCGCACCGGACAAGGAGAAAGAGGTTGGAATTGTGAGTAGGGAACTACTCGAATTTGGCACTACTTTCAGGTGGAATACATGAGATGTTCGAACACGCATAGACTTTATGCAGAAGACGATGATACACAAGTGCTGTCGTTGCTTTATGAAGACAATACATACGCTTTCAACATATTCTTGCCGAAAAACAGGTATAAGCATATCGAATAGTTGCGAACTGGTTAGCGTATGAAAAATCTTCTTTTTACTAGTGCCCATAAGACCTATCCGTTGCGAAATGAAAGAACTTTGAGTTGCAAGATGTTACAATGCAATATCACAAAGCATATGTGTAAGCCTAGTACATAGTGCTCGCGATTCTATCGGATTACGAATTTTTAAGCGAGCAGTAACCATCATCGCATGACAATCTTTCTGCATTTCGGTTGTGGTAATTTTCTGACGCGACGGATCGCTGACCGATTTTTGTTAGTGCCTAATTCCCTGTTGCTAATCGCCGCGATTTCTGAAAACATAGCTATATCGCGTTGCTTGTGTTGCACAGGCAAGGTAAAGGTCAGAACTAGAGTGCATATATAAAGTGGCTTTATAGAGTTTTTCTTGTAGGCGAATCTGTTCGAAGCTTTGCTGTATGGTACGCATGTCAGCTTACCATAATTACTCAGAACGGCCGTTGAGTTAGAATGAAGAAGAATAGAGAAATCTGAAAAGCTCTTACTGAGAGCTGGACAAAATTATAAAGCCTCCTGGGTTTTCTGAACACATGTATTTCTTGATTCTCATATTTTCTGAACATTTATATTAGGTCGTTTCAAAAGTAATTTCGCTTTTTTCAAACGGGCACCACATTTGACGGAACAAAGCTTTCTAAGAGATCTTGGAGGCATTAGATGCAGAATTTCATTCTCTTTCTCATGGTTATGAAGTTGTTGCAAGACAATCAATGAGCTTTCAGAAAATAACCATCTGCGACCCATGCTTTTTGAGATGGTCAAGTTTCACGATTTTTTAAAACTTTCATATCAATCCTCAGAAGGAACTCGAGTAAAGATTCGATAGAGTAAATCTTAAGGAATACAGTACCATTTTTTCTCTTTCTCATAGCTCGCCGTAATTTTTCAAAAGATTTTTCAACAGAACCATCAGATTCTGGCATGCCCGCCTCAGCCACAACCGCATCAAACATCATACTTTTTCGGAATTTGAGACTACCAAGATGGTACTATGAGTTAGTATTAATTTTACAATGCAAGCGAAGATTTATGGGTTCGAAATATCAAATTTCGAGTTTTTCGGGTACAGTCTGGGGCTCGCTAAAGAAATAAGTTATGATGATTTTTCCCCGGAAACTAAACGAATCGGAAACAAAAAACACCTGTTAGAAAGAGAAGAAAATGCTGCATCGAATAGTGCGCGAACTGCTCTTCTTTTGATGTTCTCCAAGGATTTAGCTGTCCAAGTATGGAAATCGGTAGCATCAGTTTAAATTCTGTTAAAAATGCATGACAATATATGGAAAGGAGAAAAAAGTTGTGCTGTATTCTATGAGGTTTGCTCTATCGAAATATTACTTGAACTCCTTCTGAAGATTCATATGAAAGTTTCAAAAAATTGTGAAACTTGACCATCTCAAAAAGCATGGGTCGCAGATTTTGGTTATTTTCTGAAAGCTCATTGATTGTCTTGCAACATTTTCATAACCATTAAAAAGAGAATAAAATTCTGCATCGAATGCTTCCAAGATCTCTTAGAAGCCTTGGTTCCGCCAAATGTGGTGCCCGTTTGAAAAAAGCGAAATTACTTTTGAAACGACCTAATATATAGATCACTGCATTTTTTGCTTTAAAGTCAATATGCTCCAACAAACAGCTGGTTCAAAAAGTTTTCAAACTCTTATTCATTTCACATGATAGTCATAAAATCCATTGAGCCTTTTCAATGAATGAGGCGAAGAGCGCTTTTATATACTCTGCGTAATAGCCTAGTAATGACGGACAAACTAAAACCCACCACAACGTTGTCGCACTTTTGCACCGCAAATCTAGATTTTCAAGCAACAGAAAATACTGTATTGTAGCCTTTAATTCGGATGTACTATAATATGATCTTTTTGAGTTCATCTCCTGATAAATGAATGACCTCAAATAAAAGATTGTCACCCATCATGGATCATGAGGAATTATGCCACAAGTGGGAACGCAGTTTTTTTCAACAAAAACATACTTTTGTCTAATAGTTTAAAGTGTTTTTTTGTGACTGCGCTCCTTTCTCTGGCGTGGATCTTGATCGAGCGGTTTACGACAAAGTTTTGAGATAGTTGCCATTTCATGTTCTGCTTGTTAGATTACCTACAACCTAAACAAAATTAATCTGAAATTCCGCGTAAGAAATGATTTCATTTCAGGTATGGACTTGGAGATCTTCTTAAAACTTGGACTGGTGAAAAAATACAGCGTTCTTTGTCAACACTAAAAGAAACTTTCATCACGGTAAAAAAAAGCAAAGCCGTAGACTTTCTTCATAGAAAAGCTCATATTTTCAGATTGTCATACCAAAGATGAAGTTTGAAACTGATTTCGAACTCAAAAAGGCGTTGATCAACATGGGCATCAAGGATATGTTTACCAAAGCTGCTGATCTAAGCGGCATCTCAAGTGCACCTCTGATGGTTTCAAGCGCAACACACAAAGCGCTCATTGAGGTAAACTTTATTTTATAGCCAGAATTGGGATCAGAGCTCGGCCCAGGTGGCTAATAATTAAGCTGAATATCGTTTTTAAGACAAAAAGCAAAAGGATATCGTTTCTGTGGGCGAAAATACGCGTTTTCAGCCGACTTTTTGTTTTTTGAGGGCTCTTTATGTTTATAGTTTGGGGTCAAATGGGGCTTCGTAAAATTCTGGGAAAGTTGAAGAGGAATTCGTTTTTTGCATTCTCGGAAAGCCACCTCGTGCCGAGCCCTGATTGGGGTAAACTGTCCTCATAATGGCGTGCCAGCTTATCCTGTTTGACCAGTTTATGCGCTCACCGCGTTCGCGATTGGTCAGTTTAGTGTTTGACCAATAGCGAATGGGTGAACCGCTTGAACGGATAAGTACAGCGCCTATTTGTATGGTCCATTTTATTATTTAACTACAAGCTTTAAGTATGAGTGTGTAGTGCTTAGTCTCTAAGTTTTACATAATTTTTATGTGGATGAGGAAGGCACCACTGCTGCAGCTGTCACGGTCATGACGCAGATGCTTCGAGCCGTTCCAAGAAGGGAGGAACCTATAAGATTTATTGCTGATCATCCATTTTTATTCGTTCTCACGAAAAACAAAAATCCTTTGTTTATAGGTTTATTTGTATGAATGGGCGCACTGTTTTGATGTGTGTAGCGAAACGAACCTACAATTAGCATCTTGTCAAGTTTGGTGTTCTCACATTTTACCGTCTATCTAAAGAATCACATGGTTAAGAGTTAAGTCAAGAGCTTGTAAGATGTCTTGGACGGATAACGCATTTCAACGATAAAAATGAGTTCTTGCGTTGAAGCTGTACGGGATGCGTCAAATTCAAAGAGTCTGGTATTTTTTCTGATAAAAACAAAAAAAACTACACAAAACACGACGTTTGCACAGTTCATTCAAATAGGGTTAAAATACAGCACATCATTTGAATCGCATTAAACCCTTTTCGTCAACGCAAGCCATAAGTTTTGACAGTGTGATAGAGCAAATTTCCAGCGACGCACACTAGCCAGCCCTGAACTTTCTCTTCTGCAAAATTTAAGGACAAGACTTTTTGCAATTTGACAGTAAGCATATGTACGCCGCGCTATAGAAACTTGCTTAAAGGAGGAATGGAGTAACTTCAAGAAGTTTTGAGTTTTTTTCAGCCAAACTATGTTCATCTAGAAGACTTATGTACAGAGTATTACTTTCAAAGGGCAACGGCCACTAAAAGCAGGGCATTAACAATTTTCAGCGCTAATAGCATAGTCTCTGGAAAGCGCACTATAGGTGCAAATTTCGTTCACAATGTGGACACAAACCTGTTCAAAAATGTTCCAAGTATCCCAGCTGACTATTCATAAATTGCAAAAATTTTGATTCTGCACACTGAAAAAATAGCAGTGAAGATAATTATATATCAAGACTGATAATAATAACTGATAATTATATATCAGATATTATCAAGACTGGTTGAGTGCAAATTTGTTGAGATCGTGAATGCATATCAAAGGGTGCTCGCCCTGCTAGTGTGAGTGAGGATAGCCTAGCCAGCGTCCTCGCTCAAGTGAACTACTCATACATTACGGCTGAGTACGATTGTACTTCAGCATGTTTGGAATACAATAGATTTTTGATTACCCGATTGAACATGTTATAAATATATCGCTGAGGTAAAAAATTCCTAGAGCTTGGTAACAAAACAACTCCTTGGATGTGAATCTGTATGGCTTCTTATCGCGAACCGGTGTCGAGGCTTTTCGCCTCGACTTGGCCTGGGATGTGTATCCTGCATCCTTTCAGGCGGAACGTGGGAGGCTTTGATACTTCGGCAAATCTTGCACTATATATTAGTTCGTTCTGAGAGTAATATTGCTTTGTTCAAATGGGCTTAACGTCCCGCAGAACAAGGGTAATGAATTTCGGGTACATTCAACGTCACTTTTCATCCTCTTATATAATGGAGGTTCCTCATGCCAGTTTCAACAACTAGCTTTCAAAAAATGTCCGAAACTGCGATCCATACTTTTGATATGCTGGAGTTTCTCTAATATTTTGAATTTTTATATCGACTCCTCGAAGAATTAATAACTAAAGAATACCTACAGGAAATAAAACAATTTTCTCACTTAATTTGTTTTTTGTTTTCATAGTTAAAAATTTCAAAATTATTTTCTGATGCCATCAGCTTCCTTATTTGGTCAACTCAAACCTCACAGAGTTCAGCCTGCAAGAGACTCGGGCTTAGGTTTCATGTGATGCTGCTTTTTTTCTATTTCTCACAGGTATATGGATAATTCGTGTTTTTGGTGTGCCCAAGACTGTTCGAAAAATTAGGGATATTTTCAATCTGTAAAAGATCTTTGACTTGTGAAATTAGTGTAAATCGTAGTCCATTTTGTGGAAGTATAATCAATTAGTAAAAATCTCAAACTTTGACAATTGATCTGCTTTTGTTACATTCGTCTTTGAAGGCCTGCTAAAACTTGACGGTCTCTGTGTAGAAACTTTCGTATTAATTAACGTTTGGAAAAGAAAAAAACTGTTCTGTAACCTATGTTTGCTCGATCCATGTGATACTTTTTTACTTGTACTTCCTCGAGAGATCGGTACACAAGTTTACGGGATTAGCGAAACATGACCATGACAATAACCATGTGTCGCAGTCTTGACATTTTTTTGAGATTTCAGAAAGATGATCAAACTATCCGATAAAGCCATCATTGAAGGAGAATGGAAATCTGCATCGGTGCCCAAATTTTTTCAGGACCCATGTTAAGCGGGATGTTGATCCCATTCAAAAATAGCAAAACTACTTCCGAAGCGACCTATCATAATTGCAGTTCTAAATATAAAATGGCTCGTTCAAATCACCTTCGAAAAATTATCTCCTAAAACGAGACTCCAAAATTTCTCTGTTACAATTTGTGGAAGTTTGTGCTTCCTGAAGTTCAGCAAGCCGAACGCGTAGTACGTGGTATCGTAAGCTTTGGAAGTGCTACCGCACATTGGAATGAGCCTTATAACGTTGTACGTTATACGTTGTGTCTAATCCCTTATTACCTTTTGATTCCAGAAGATTCTGATCTATCTTATCAATGTAGAACAGGCGCTTGTTTGGATGCGCTAGATTAGCGAAAACAGTTTTTCCCTTTGACGCAAAATTGCGCTTCGCTCAATGTACACACTGAGAGCAGCGTTTCGGCACTCTGCGTTGTTTTCGAGATTAATCTAATATACTGTATACTTTATAACATTCGAGAATTGTTTCGAATAATCAAATATCTTATATTTTCGAAGTAAGAATTATTGAATAATCGAATATCGAATATATTTGAATTGAAAAAAATCCAAATACTCGACTATATTTGGAAAAAAATCCGAATAAACCAATATTTTGCATCGATTATGTCGAATATTCAAACGAATTTTAATCAAATTAGCACGATGAAGGACTCCGTGCAGTGGGCAACTTGGACAATAACCGATGGTTGCTGGTATAGCAGTCAAAATTGTGACGTCATGTAGTTATTCGATAATACGAAATTGTCGAATAATCGAATAACTTCTAAAAATAAATATTCGAATGTTCGAATATTCTCGAAAATCAATTTGCGAATAACCGAATAATCGAATAAATTCGAAATTGACAAATTTCGAATAAGCGAGTATCGATTATTAGTATTCGAGCTTTGAAATTTTCGAATAATCGAATTTCGAGTAAAGTTTATTCAAATACTTTATTCGAATACTCGAATATTCGATTCGGAATTTTCGAATAATCAATTTCGAGTAAAATTTATTCGAATCTTTATTCGAATACTCGAATATTTATTCGATTCGGTCCAAATATACAGCAAATTGTAGAGACCTTGCTTCCCTTTTTCGTCCCTGTAATCAAAAAAGGATGTCAATTTTTTGGGCTGTTTCGGCAGCTCCTCTAAAGAGATCGATCCTACTTCCGCCATTCTTTATAAGATAACGTTAAGATGTCATTAGAGCTAGATCTTTTAGACTAGAAGGGAATGGTCAGAAGTCAACGTGGCCAATCCGAGCAAACTGCTTACCATTCGATATAGCATTCAGCGCTGATTTTGAATCTGTAATGAATATCCGCTCAGCGCCTTTGTGGACGATGTTATGAGCAGATTTATTGCGAAAAAATCATACATAAAAATTGCAAAATTGAGCACATTGTTGCACTTTCAGCTCGATTTCAGGCTTTAAAGGCAGTGGATCGGCAAAACTTAACAGCGCAGGATTTTGACGCAGTATGTTCCTCATCGCACAAGTATGAAAACAGTGCAATCCCTGTTGTACAGCATGCCTTCCTTGCCGAGAAAACTGCTCTCAACTTAACTGCTCTCATACTTACACGCGCAAGCCAATCTTACACGCGCCCGGTCGACTTGGCAATTTCCTTCCCACCATTGGAGGTTGCCCGCCGCAACGCTATAGCCATTGGGTCCTGCAACGATTCAGCGCCAGCAGCCTTGCTCCCTCGCCCAACTTCAAAAGGAAGGGCATCGAAAAATGCAGGTTTTCGCTGTTTCCAAACTCTCTGAAGAGTCGGGATCAGCGTATTGAATAACCACAGGTAAGCAAAAACTTAACTGGTTGAGATTTGCCGACCCACTCACTGCCTTTAAGAATATAAAGTAACCTAGCTGCATGTTTTGGCCCAGCACTAAGACAAACATGGCTCTGTACTGCCAAATTTACACTTTGCATTCACGATTTCTTAGCAAAAATAACTTCCTTTAAAGGCTCACAACTTCCCTTCCTTCCCCCCCCCCCGCGCGATAAGCAAATATAGAACACAAAGTCGAAGTCAGCATGCTGCATCTGATGGTATGCAGCTTGTTTGGATTGACCACTCAAATTCTGACCATTTTCAAGAACACTTTGCTTGGTCCTGGCTTGTGAACCTACCTTATAAACTTCTGCAGTCCAGGTGGGAGTATAGTATTCAATTAGGATCTGTTTCACCTCTATCCCTAGACATGGAACTGTATCAGACCACTCCCGAGGCTCATTCAGTAGGGGGGAGTGGGCTGGAAAAGGGATAGTGGTAACAATATAACATAGATGAAAGCCTAGGCCGAGGATTCAGATCATGCTGTTTACGGTCATTACGTAATTACTCAGTTGATTGCACTTGTATGTAATACATTTGTTGAAAGTAATGCATTTGAAAATTCCTAGTTGTATTATTTCTTTGCTATAATTTAGTTTGAATAACAACTTAATCATGTTTCTAATTCTTTCATAAAATTCCCCAATTCCAGTGCATGTTCTGTATACTCTCAAAAGTTCTGTATAGATAATAGCACTTTTGAGTGCAAAGCTTATGTGTGAAGTTTCGTGACAAAATCTTGCAACTTCAAAACTAAAGGCTTCTGTTTTATTATATTGTTTAGTGATGATAATATGCTTTTCAGTAAGAATGTGTGAGACTAGAAAATTACCTAATAAACGGTTGTATTAGTAGTCTCCATATTTAAAACATTATTATGAACTTCTTTCGATAAACACTTTGTATATTCTTGCATTTTATCGTGGGTAATAAGTATGTCATCTATGTATCGATATGCATGGGATAAAAAATTTGGGTTTTGTTTGTTGAATGGAAATGTGTATTCAAAGTATGAGAGGATAAGATCTGCGATACAGGGCTAGCATTACCTCTTTGAGGTACTCCAACTTTTTGATGAAATAGTTGTTTGCCTATTCGGCAGAAGCTGTTATGTAGAATATAGTCTAGCAGATAAATTACATCTTCTACCCTGTAATACCTATGATTGTCATTATCTTTTTGTGTAGAGGAGTAATGATTATGATTATTATTAATTTTTATGTATTAGGTGATGAAAGTTCGTGCCGTTTTAACCTATTCCAGAATCATTCCAATAAAGATAGGAAATCTTTCAGACACCACCCGATGCAAAAATTCGCCCTCTTTCCAGCAGCTCTGTCTCCGTTGTGACTGTTTCGACGAACGCTGAGATAATTGCCGAAAACTAATACTTTTCATTTGCACCATGTCTAAGTTTCATTAATTTTCAGAATTTTCGCTTTAGAGTTTGAAGGTGCTCTAATTAAAATCTGATAGTGTAAACCTCTTTTAATTTAATGCAGTTTTTTGCATCTCTCTAACATGTTTTTTAGAACCACCAAAATATATTTTCTGAAGCAACCAAAGTTTATATTTGGCTCATTCTAACTACGTAAAACATCAAACGTTAAACAGTTTAGGTACCACTCGATGCAACTTTTTCTCTTCTTTCTGAAAGCTACCTTTTCTTCGCGAGTCATGCGACTTCTGCAGACAAAATCACTGTACTTCCTAGTTTCGGGTGCACAATGTTGCAATCAAGGTTTCAAGATCTATCCATTTTCACGCCGTAATCGCTCATTTACTTCGTAATAATAGTGATAGTAATAAACGAGTTTCAGAGCTTCAATATTTTGAGGATTTCGCAGTATTTGGTGCAAATATGTGTCACGCGATTTCTTCAAAATCAAATGGTCTGGTAAAATAATGCAGCAAAATTTTAAAGAGGAAAGCTGAAAGAAGCTGAAAAAATGAAAAAAGTCGCATTAATTCGAAAAAGGTTTGCCCTATAAGGTGCTTATTAGAGCACCTTCAAATGCCTAAAATGAAAATTCTGAAAATTAGCGAAAGTTAGGCATGTAGAAATGAAGGGTTCTAGTTCTCGGCAATTGTCTCAGCGCTCCTTGAAACAGTCACAACGTAAAGATAGATGCTGGAAAAAGAAATTCTGCATCGGATACTGTTCAAAAGACTTGTCATAATTCTGAACGATTTTAGAATAGGTCTAAAAGCGGCACGAACTTTCGGACCCACCTAATATTTTCCGAAAGCATTTTTGAAGCATAGTTTGATAATCTCTTTTCGGTTATAAATTATGATACTTTGAGGAGTGTTAGTAAACATGTTGGTTAAATTCAGCAGAGGAGAGTCTTTTGTTTTTAGCTTCTATGTTTGTTAGATTTATGATTATATTAATATCATTGATAGCCTAGTAAGTTTGTAAAGTAAATATGTATGGAGGTCGAAATTTGGTACCTTTTCTAGAGATTTCATAAATTTCTACTTTGTAAAAAATACTGATATCTCCTGTAAAAGTATGTTTGTGATGGCTGAATGCATAAGTTTGGTATTTATTACAAACTAGTTGGCATACCCGGCTCCGCCTGGGCCTGTCAATAATATATTTGTAAACAGCATGCTCGATTACCCCCCACTCCCAGCCCTGTAGCTCAAATTTTGCAAAAAATCGATAAAATCGAAAACGATCGATAACGAAAAGTAGCCTATGACCCGCTCCCTGCCCCGAAGTATATGTGTGCCAAGTTTGGTCCAAATCGGTTCAGAAATAAAAATTTCTATTCCGCACATACGTACAGACAGACATACAGACATACAGACAGACAGACATTCAGCTTTATATATAAGATACTAGCTTGCTTACCCGGCTCCGCTCGGCTCTGTCAAAACATTAATAAAAGTTCCATCCCTATCTCTGTACAGCCTTTCCTTGTGCCCACATCTACACTTCATTCCCCGTTCCCTATGTTGTTTTCGGAATCAGCATGACTTCCCCCCTGTGCCAACTCCCAGCCCTTCAGCTCAAATTTTGAAAAATCGATAAAATCGATAAAAGTAATAGGTAATACCAAAAACTAATAAAGTATTCGGAATCGCCATGCTCACATACCTTCCTGTTCCAACTCCCAGCCTTGTAGCTCAAACTTTGCAAAAAATCGATAAAATCGATAAAAGTAATAGATAATTCTGGAAACTAACAGTGTATTCGGAATTGCCATGCTCACTTACCCCCTGCGCCAACTCCCAGCCCTGTAGGTGAAGTCTACAAAAAAACGATAAAAATCGATAAAATCGATATCGATCTATTAGGTTGGTGCAAAGGTAACGCGCGTTTTGCGAGTTCTCACTTTGACGTGCTATAACTTTCTAAAAAAATCCATATTTTTCAGTGCGGCAAAGTTCATCAGAGGCACCAAACATCTCTCTATACAGCGCACATTAACAGTGTACTTATGTGGTTTGGACTTTAGATATTTGAAAATGTCATATGTTTTTTCCGTATGCTCAAAAAGCAGATTGATTTCTTTTGAGATTTTAGATTTCTTCTATGGTACTGTTTGGTCTATTATGGTGTCTATGGTTTCCTCTACTTGTTCTCTTTTTTCATATTTCGCGGCTGAAAAACGAAAACGATGTGATTTTAAGGTTGTTAAAGGGTTTTGGAATGGATTAAGATTTCAATAGCCTTCAGGCTGCGTTCATACTGATTCCCTTGTTCTGGAACTGTTCCCGCACAGTTCTCGCACTGTGCGGGAACAGTTCCAGAACAAGGGAATCAGTATGAACGCAGCCTCAATGTTGACAATGAAACCTGATGGTAAAGAAGTCATTGATAATTCAATCCAAAAATGTTCATTGTTTTTAAGTATTTCTTTGAGTCGTATATCAGGTAAGTTGTCCAAGATTGGTATTTCAATGTTGTTACTGTCGCGTCCTTTTTCCTTGAAATATTTATATGATATTTTATTATCGCTTTCCTTGGTTACATCTCTAATATGTTCTTTAATTCTTTCACTAAGTTTCGGGTGGTTATTCCAACATCTAAACCACAAGTACTGCATTTAATGCAGTATACAGTTTTCTTTTAAATTACAGGTCACAGTGTGTGTTTATAGGTGCTAATTTTGAATCCAGTGAATTGGATATTACGCTATTGTTATAGTCTATCTTACTTCATATGTTACAGGACTGATTACATTTTGAGCCTCTATTATATTTGCCAAAATCGAGTAGGCTGTGCCTGCCGGATACCTTAGCTTGTAAAAGTAAAACCCTGAAAATAAGAGTGGGAATAACCTATGTTTTTGTATTGTTTTTAAGCCTAGATCTAAGGTATAGAAGGGCTCCATCCCATACCAGAGGGAAGGACTGCTCAAAGTTCCGAAAGGACTGCTCCCAGGGGTTGGCTCTCCCTTCAAAAGAATAAATACGGGAGGCGTAGCACTCATGCCAGTAATTACTTGTGTAACCCCTATCGGTAGTACCGGGAAAAAGGCGAAAAAGGAAAAAGGAAAGAAAACTAAACCCAACACCGTAAGGTACATAACCTATCCCTTGTGTTTGATACATTCTGTATTATCCTTATGGAAGTAATGTCTGCTTCTAACTTTGTCACATAGAGATTAGATAGAAGCAGTCGAAGGGCAAAAATCATGTGTAAAAGTCGATAGCAAGATTACTTTATTGTGTATTTTGCGTCATTGTGTTAATCTATACATATTACCTGTTTTCGTTATACTGTCTGCATACCAGTTTCCTATGTTTTGTCCTTATTAACATATGTAATTTGTAAAGATGGAATTGATCAAGTTGCTCTCGTTATACTGTCTGCATACCAGTTTTCTATGTTTTGTCCTTATTAACATATGTAATTTGTAAAGATGGAATTGATCAAGTTGCTCTCGTTAAACATGCTCCAAGTTTGGTGTACTGTAGCTCAGAGGTCCAACTAGTTGTTATAGGCGTCCTTTAATCAAAAATTACCGTTTTGCCTAAAATTTTCAGATTAGTTATTCTGTTTTTAATTGCTTTCAATTCCGGCTGGTCCGTGTGTGGTGTCTATAAGTAATTTTTCTTTTTTCAGATGGGAGGAAAGAAGGCGTCAATACGAGGAGTCTATTCAGAACAAGGTGTTGACCCAGTATATTTGAATAATAAACATTCCGATTACGGAACGCAAGAAATTCAACCTTTTGTGTGATGCTATCGACTTGACTGCTTGACTTGACTTGTTGTGGGTGTTTATTCTGGCTGGATGTCAGGCTGGAAGATCAGTTGTCACAACCGTAACAGAGTTCTCTTGTGCACATGGCGGTCTCGTAAGAGGACGTTGCATAAGTCGTCTCAACTTCAATTATTCCACTAGGAAATTGCACCGCTGGCGTTCCGGCTTAAGGCGAATACTTCTTCCATACATACTGCGTGTAAGTAGTGGGAGTCCAGCTGGCCACGAAGTATCGGTTGCGTGCCTTAAAGCCTTAAAGCCCTAGCCCTAGAACGGATGACTTTTGAAAAAGATGGTGAGAGGAAACCTATGAAAAATGAGGAGGTGCGACTTCTCTCCTATGCCTGTAATGAATTAAGAATTTTAACACTACGGCGCCACCAAGCACAATGGCGACTCTGCATGTCTCAATTGTCTCAGTTGGAAAATCGGGCTTTTCAAAGTATAACTAAAGTAAGGAGAACTGGCCTTTCCACGACCGCTACGACTCACTACGCCGATTGGTCTAATGGTCTGATGTTTCAAAACAACATTTGAGGACTTACCACGCATAAGAAGTGCTCTTCATCGATAGCTTCCACTCCGCTGAATAGCCTCAGATGTTATGGACACCTTTGTGCCCAAGTTTCTGACGTGGGTTTGGGAAACACTTCCGGCAAGAATTCTTAAATTGTTTTTGATTACCGAATACGAAGCGCGAATACCTGCGACGATAGCGTGGCACTCCTTGTAGACAATCGCCGCTACAGTTTGAAGCAAAAGCTTGAACTCCTGTGCGCAGGGATGCAAGCTATGCAAAATCTAAGATTATCGTCATAATTTGCGCTCAACAATACACAAGTATCTGCCGTTAGATTGCTATCCTGTGCTTGATGTCGATTGGAAAATGACTTCGATCACACAGCATCTTAAATTCTGCACGCGTGCATCTTGTATACTCGTGGAACAGGGTCTCATCCTCATCGTCATGATATTCTTCGAAAATGGTGAACCTGGTGGCGACTTGCGATAAGTGCGTCTAATTTCGGTACGTCGCTCTTTTTCTCTATTGTTCAACAGTCTTCATAAAGTTTATTGTCAACGCAACAATATGCAAACACATTCGTTTTCCAGATCATGCCACTATAATAATCTACATGCAAGCTTTCCATGCAGATTGGTGAGCTGATCCAATGCGTGTTTGTAATTTACTACTTCTCCTCACAAGATATGTCATAACAGGTGCAAGGAACCAGTAGTCGCGAAGACCTGGGACACTGCGCGGAGATTCGAGAATGACATTTTTCGGTTAGAACAGCCTGTTATATCCAAAGCTCCAGCGGCTCCTTTGCGACCGCGTCGTTACGGCCTTACCACACGATCGCGTGCGTATTCTCTGCACATTTTGTCACAATGCCCAAGGCTTAACCACTGCTCCTGCGTACGAAATACCTAGCAGATTCCGACCGCGACCGCGAGGAAACCCAATGCTATATGGCGACGCGAACGCGGCTATATGTTCTGAACAAAATATAGAAAACATAATAAAAAACAAACTAGAATTTTGAAAAACTTGAAATAGAAAACAGACAACCTATTTCAAACCTATTTGTTGTTTCCAAATTCTAGAAAACCGAAGTAACTTTGTAGAAAGCTGGAATAGAATTACCAAAAATATTATTAGGTTGGCACATCAGTTTTGCAACTTTTCCCGTAACTTTTTTCCTATTTTATGTAACAATCTCATTTTGTGACATGTAGATCGTGATGTAAGCTGCAAGTCTGCGCAAACCGTTTGATTTTTGATAACGTAGTACAAAAATCTAAGCATTTTTTGAAAACTGCTGAAAATCGAGGTTTCACGATTTTTTGGCAAATGAAGCCCTACGAAACCTGATTCAAACATATGAAAAAACAATTATAGGCAGCATGTAGCTGGAAGTTGGCACATTGGAATCAGTGAAAAAGAAATAAAATTTAAACACAAATTAAGGTGGGACGCCTTTGAGAAGTTGAACAAGTCAAATGCGTCAAGTTTTGAAGGCAATTTGTCAATAACTAAGCTGCAAAAAGTCAGAATTCGCTATAACTTTGCACTACGGGGTAATCCTATGCGGTAAACACGAATATCATATTCATTTGTCGCTAAAATGAAATTCATCTTTTGATCTCACGAACGAGGCCTTTTCATGCGAAACGGATCTCATTTTTGTGATCAGCATGTCAAATAAGCCCTATAGGCCAAGTTTCAGCAAAATCTGATGCATTCTAAAATTTTTCCCATAGTACCGTAAACCTACCGTAATCCTCACATAAGATGGTAAAATTCGGCAAAAATGTGTGCATTAGAAGCTTACATCATATTCCTTATATTGCCAAAAAATGAATGCGCTATGTTCAAATAGACAAAAGTTATATAAAACGTTGCATTACTTTTTTTGCATAGTCAAATAGCTTCTTTTTAGGAATATAATGATAATTGATAGGCTGAAAACCGATTCAACATTGTCCGCGGATACATCTTCTACAACCTCCACCGTTTTCACCTCATCTACATCGACGTTACAGTAGCGTACTTTAGAATGAACAAAATATTTTTCACATCTCGTATGGTAGAAAAACCTTCATCATCTGCCGCGTCATTGAACCTTGACTGTGCAAAAAATTTGATAGCGTTTCAGTATTACATCCTGATACGATACAATTGGTAACGTACTATCCCTATGGTTTTTGAAGGTTTTCTGAAGTAGCTTAGCTGAAAGAAAGCACTCACAAATTATGTGATGAGGACTCACCTACCATCAAATCGCCTTTTGAACTTTTGGTACATGCTTTCGGCCGCGATTTTTAATGCCACGAATCGGGTAAGAAGGTTTTTATAATTAGCTTCTTCTTCGTTCCAGGCTGCTGGGTTCTCAAGCGTCTAAGAAATGTTTTTCAATCTCGTTTAAAAATACAATATCGATTCCTTATAGGTTTCCTTCTCTGAAAAAAGCAGCATTCACCCAGGCATAGGAGTTATTTTATTCGTGATGCATCTCCGCGCCAAATCATTGACAATTCTATGAAAACGCATGTTACTTAGGGAAAACATAGTTTAGTTTCGGGTGGTGCTGTTCAAGGAGGTGACACCGTTGGTGCTGTTTAAGGAGGTGACAATCTTCTAACGTAACAAGGGTGATACTGTTAGTGCTTTCAAAAAGAGTTGAGGGACTACTTCTGCTGCCAAAACTGCTATAATAAAAGGGGCAGTTTTTAGGTATCTTCGTGTCGTTTTGTCATCTCGTTACCACTCAACACAATTTTGCAATTTTGGTAAGATTTAACCTTTTCGGCTCATGTCCTTGCAGGATATCCAATTAGATAGTGCTGCGGATATCTTCAATAAGATTTTCGAATGAGTTGCTTTACAGTGGAGGAGGCCTCGCTGAATGACGCTGATTGCAGCACACCTTGCACTGATGCTGATAAAACGTTTATCATCATCTTATTCGCTATCAACTTATAAAAACTCAGATGGCGAGGCTAATTTACAGTCCAAAGAATCGGTTATAAAAGTGCAGCAAGAGAGTGAGTGCAGCAACCATTCATTCTCAAACTGAGAGACTGGAAACCGTTTCGCAGGCACTGTCCAAACAATCATGAACTTGTTTTTTCTCGTTCCAAGAGCAAATGACCCAGGCTGAGTGAATAACAAGTAAAAGTGTTGAAGACATGTTCAAGTTTGTTCTGACAAGTTGCGCAAAGCAGTTTCCTGTCTCTTAGCCTCAGAATGAACAATACATCCTACTGGAACAGGACGTACTGATACTAAAATGTTAATCTCGCCCAAAGATGGCTTTGATTGCGGCGATGACCAGCTCTTTGAAAACGAAGATGTAGGTTGCTCAAGAAATGTGTTTACGTTAAGATGACGAGTCGAATCCCAATCCCAGGACTTTTCCTTTGCAGCTTCACTAAAAAATCCTCGATTGTACTGAGCAAACATCCATAGAGGATGTAGACCTTGAAGAGTTTTTGACTGGACTAACAATGGAGTTGGTTACCTGCCATGAGGTTTGTGGGTCCTGAAGTGAAGTGTACTGTACTGTTTTCGTCTACATAATGTTTGTCGCGAGTATGCAACTGACACAGACTACAGTAGAGCGCGAGAGTTGATGAACAGTGGAAAAAAATTAATGAAGAATTTCTAATTTAGAACGAAAACATTATGCCATATAAAAACGATTCCAAAACCTTTGGCGTCTTTACGCGCTAACCAGGTCGATGAGCAGGACAGTAAAATAATGTTTCTCCCTCGAAATGCTAAATTAGGTCTAGACTGTTGTTTGAAACTAACGGAAAAGCATGCGTCACTCATGTCTAATTTGACGCATAGGTTCCTCCTGTGTGCCATATCCGCAGCGAAATGCAGCCCTTCCCTATCAATGTCCTCAACCTAAGGTATTTTTTTCAGAGATTTGAGGTTTAGATTCATACCACTTGCATCGACCTATCCTTCTTCGGGACGCCGAACATGTTAGACATAGGTGTTGCAAACAGCCATGGATATATCCCCTTCAATGAGTAGTTTACTCAGCGCAGAATCGATGGGGCGATTTATGCTGTGCAACCCAATCTAAGAGCAACCACTTGTGAGGCACACTTTACCGCAGCTAGCATATATAAGTCGGATTGCCATTACACCAGTTTGTACGAAGTTGGTCAAACGGCCAGCTATTCGGCTGAAGCTAATCTTGACAAACCCTATTTTCCATCATTTAGCGAATAATATAATACAAAGAAAACCGACCCCCTCTCTTTGACTTCGGTTTGTCTGTTCTCCGCAGTCTTTGGGCTTGTCTTTTGCTTCCCCTGGGACCAGTTCGTTTTACTTAAGTCCAAATAGCTTTGAATGAAGTGTTTGGGATATAAGGTGAGAAACTGATTCCGGCAGCGGTGTTATCCTGTGAAAAGGCAGGCCTGTGAGGTCCAGTTTCAGACCTTTGCGGCTTATTAATTATGAACTAGCATTGGCCGTTTCAAAAGACCCATCTCGACAATCCTCGAAAAATGCGTAGTGGCGGTACCGAAATATTACTAGCAAAGGATAAAAAACTGTTTCCGATAATATTTTAGCTTTTGTACTAAATCGATGACATGATGGCGTTGATAAGCGTTTTACTCAAAACGTAAGCCCGTCTTACAAAGCTGAGTTGAATCTCGATTTCCTCGGGAAGGTCTCTCAACGTGGTCACCGGCAAAGGGTGACCAGACATGCGCCACATCCTTTAGGATTGCTATAGGCTCAATGGTGAACATCACGCTTTCGCCAAGTGTTCAAAGCGGCTCTTAGCTTGTTCTGACAGGTCTGACCTGATTGGTTGAGTCCAAGCGGCACAATTGGTGTGGTGGCCACTTCCTTTTCTGTTGTCGAAAGTCATTCCTGCATGGAATCCTGTGCAGTCCCACAGAGGGCAACTGAAAGTCCAACATCAATTCGACAACCTCCGCCTTTGCCTCTTCTAAGTCCTGACGACGGAGAAAGAAGGAGCCTCGGTCAACGACATAGTAGTTTACGCGGCCGATGGCCGTGGTTGCGATCGCTCGACTCAAAACGATGACGACTCATTTGCAGTGCAAAAAACTCATTAAGATTTCCCTCAGGGGTAACTTGTATGTGCGAGATTCCGTCGGCGCCGTGGCTGTAACCATGTAGAGACAAACCACGCAATCAAGGAGAGGAGAAGAAACAAAAACGGTGTAAAGGCAAGCATACATACAGCATAGGAGCGCTCCAAAAGCAATTTGAGGCGTACATCCGAGCAGCTCGGTAACACCCTTTGGCGGGAGTACAATAGATCAAATAGATCAAAGGGCGATCAGTAGGTCGGGAGGACGCGACCATCGGAGAATTGGAAGGTACTTGGAAAGCAAGAGCTTTTTGATATTTAAAGCTGTAGAATTCTGATCTTTGCAACATCTGATAGTCATTTTTGGCTAAAAGTTCTTCTGAGCTACTCGCCTATATAGCAACGACACCTTCGAGAACAGTGTAAGGCATTAGCGTTTACTTTTCCATATTTAGGCATTTGCACCAATTTTGCAACAATCCTAAGGAGGGTGTAGTTTTGGGAAATTTACTGCGCACAATGATTGCTTTTTATTTATTTATTTATTTATTTGATACGCACAAGGCGTGCCCAATACACAGAACGAAGCATCACACTAAACAAATAGGGACAAAAAAAGAACAAAAACAGGCAAACACCCCACAATCAGCTCAAGTCCAGCCCGCAAAATATTTTCTAGGGATAGAAAGGGAGTGGGCTTGTCTAGACTAATATGAAGTCATCACATGTATAGAGGTTCGATGGAGTCTGTCTCATGCCCCCTGCTTTTAGCAAAAATGCTCTTATTCAAACATAAGCAAATGTATATGTTGGAAGCAGGTGTATTGGTAGTAATATTGGTAAAACCCGCCCAACCAAACTCTGGGGAGAGAGCAGAACTCCGGAAGAGGTTGCACAATGCAGAAGTTTCAAGCCCAAACAAGCTAACCCAAGCATCAATGGAAATGATGAGATGAGCCAGACCCAAACTAACGGGTGAGGTATGAAGTTGAAAAAAAAGCCAACACAACGAATGGCAATGGTGTAAACCAAGGTCCAATGATTTGGTGGAATCTGATCCCTAAAATCCAACGCAAGACATTCATTTATTCGCATCCCTTCGATCATAGTCAGCCCAGTGTGAACACCAAACTGAGACAGGCGGAGTCGCGTGCCATAGAACCGTCAAACGAAAAGGACAGAGACATGCACAGCACAAAAGAAAGGATCTAGAAAAAGGAATTTGAGAGATGAAAAATAAAGTAGAAGTAAAAAGTGCAATTAAAATCAAGCCTCAGAACCAAGCATAGGAGAACCATAACAACCATAAACCCTAAAATCCTTAACTTTAAAAAAATCTGAACACAACATTGAAAACGCAATGCCATCAAAGAGAAGTATCACTGCTCAAAAGTTGGGTCAAATCAGCTTTTTTAAATTTTTTCTTGAAGGCTTCACCGCTACGCGCTGACACAATATCAACGGGTAAGCGCTGAAGCCATCTTGCGCAGCGGAAGAACAGTAGTTAAATATTCCAGACTGATGTAGCTTAATAGGTTTATAATGCAGATTAAAGCCACTTAGCCTAGTACCAACTGGTTTGAAGATCCAGAATTTACTTGCTTTTAATTTTATTTCCATGCGAAGAATACGAAAACAAAAGACCAGGTCAGATATCATGCGTCTAATTCTGAGAGAAGTCAAGCCCAATTTATTAGAGGATTATTAGGTGACAGTCTGGCATATCAACTGATGTTCCACCACACGCACGACGGAAAACCAGACGGGTAAAAGTGTGCTGAACTCTCTCAATTTTCATCATATCTTTTTTCGGGAAGGAGTCCAAACTTGTGAACAATATTCGAGATGTGGAATAACATAAGCTTTGTATAATCGGGACAGTATCATTGGATTACGAGTTTGTATATTACGAAAGATTGTAAATAGAGTGGCATATGCTTTGTTGACAACTGAATCAATATGCTTAGAGAATTTCAAATTACATTCGATGATAACTCCCAGATCTTTCACATCTTGACAAGCAGCCATCTCGACTCCATCAATTTTATACGAAGTTGAGGAATGCTTACCAAGATGGAGGAAGGAACACTTTCTTGGGTTGAGAGAGAGTCCATTCTGAGAAGCCCAACCACACATTTTATCAATTGACGACTGCAATGCATCATGAACTGTGTCAAAATTATCTTCATCATAAGATGCATATATCTTTGTATCGTCTGCGTAGATTTGTACGCGTACATCCATTGTTTTTAAAGTATTAGGTAGGTCCAGAGTGTATACCAAAAATAACAAAGGAGATAGGACAGCTCCCTGAGGAACTCCACTGGGACAGGGAAATTTTGTTGAATATTTATGACCAATCTTTACCGTCATGCATCTATTGCTCAAGTAAGACTCGAACCAAGTTAATAGGTTTTCCGAAATTCCGATATTCTCTAGCTTGCAAAGAAGCAAACGATGAGGTATTCTATCAAAAGCCTTGGAAAGGTCGAAGTATACAATATCCACAGATTTCCTCAAACTCAAGGCTACCTTCCAATCAAAAACAGCTTCAGTAAGATTGGTTGCAGTTGACTTGCCTGGCACAAAGCCATGGTCTTCGGGCGAAACAAGATGGAACCTCTCCAACCAAAGTAGTAATTTACTTCTGATAATTCTCTCCATAATCTTGATGGGAACAGAGTTATGGCTAATGGGGCGAAAATCGGCAACGCTTTCAGCTGCGGAAGTTTTAGGCACAACTGTAACAATGGCTTCCTTCCAAAGAGAAGGAATCTCACCGAAGTATAAGGAAAGATTGAATATATCAGCAAGCGGTTTGGTGAGAGTATCTGCACACATTTTGTAGAGTATCTGAGGGATGCCATCGTACGGCTCCATACACGAAGGTTTTAGAGACCTCAGGACTCTTCTAACTTCCGCAGGGTGAAAATAAACAGAATTCAATTTGTTTTGAGGAGGATGGGAGGGGGGACGGTGATACTCAAAGGATTCGCAAACACAGTGGCAAAATATTCACCCAAGGCCTCTGCTTTACTAGAATCATTACAGCAAGTACAACCCAAAGAGTCTTTCAACACCGGGAGGCTAACTTTACTTTGTAACTTGTGGTGAATGTATCTAAACAAATTTCACATAGAAGATTTCTTCGATAAGCGTCGCTCATGATTTGCTAAAAATTTTTTGAGGTGCAGGTCAATATCAGCACAGACTTTCTTATACAGGGGGCTAGACAGAGGTGAATCTAAAACACAAAATAAGCGACACTTCTGTTCAATAAGGGAACGAATATGAGCAGGATAAATCAAGCCAGAGGTGCAGTTAATCTTCATAGTACCAAACAATGCCATTCCAGTATAGATGACTTGGCAGAATCTGAGATACAAGTCATCAACATTGCGGTAATTATCAAACAGTGCATGCCAGTCAACTTCAGATAAATACTTGTTGAGAGAATCGTAGTCAAAGTGCACAAAGTCGGGTGTAGGATAAGATGGGACAAGTTGAAAGTTGTTGTTATACTCAAATGTAACGATGCTATGATCTGCAGGAGCCAAAGGTGGATAGAGTCTGACATTGTGAACGTTTTCCGAAGTGGACAATATAATGTCCAGAATATTATCAGCGTGGGTTGGATATAGGACATGCTGTTTCAATTCAGCGTTGATGAAGAAGTCAAGGAATGGTTTAGATTGGGCTGATGTGCTTCATATTGAACCAATCAATATGCAGATTGAAATCACCCACAATAAGTGTACTATTTCCATCAGAAGTTAAATTGGTGAGAAGCTCAATCAGCTGTTTATCATCACCCTGCGTGGAGTTAGGTGGACGATACACGATTACGAACTTGACAGTATTCAAACTCGATGAACAAAAAAGTTCTACAATCAATAAACCAGAACTCGAAACAGTGAATCTAGTCACTTGTTTGATGTAGAAGCAACCTTTAACAAGGCAGCTTACACCACCACCTTTTCGCTTCGGTCTGTCAGTACGAAATATCGAATATGGCAGATCACCAATCAGCTCAGAGTCGTGTATCTTTGGCTTAAGCCAGGTTTCAGTCAGAAACACGAGATCAGTTTTAGTATTTATCAGAAACGAATGCAAATGGTGCAATTTATTCACAATACTACGTGCATTCAGTAAAACACATTTCAGTATTCCAGGGTTCCCGTGCGTGATCATTAGTTTACCGAATTCCTACTTGGGAGCTCCGAGATACGCTTGAGTTGGCCGCGATAAACGACCCACTCCTTCTCGGGTTTCCCAGCATTGAGTTCCTTGGCCTGCTGCCTAAGTTCGTATTCGACCCTCCGTTCCTCGCTAGTCATACTTTTACGGATGAAAATATTGGAGAAGGGTGAGTTCCGAAGCCGATAAGAATTTGCTAGCGCTTTTTGCCAATAGTAAGTTGACGGAAAAATGACCTTAACTAGCCGAGGACGGTCGGGCGATGCCTTCCCAATGCGAAGGATTTCGCTTGGGCAGCAGTCAATATCAAGAACGTCCATGATATCGTCCACCCTACTCCTAAGGTCCCTAGCCCGCTCCGATGCGCGGAGATCATTCGATGACTCTTGTACCCCACTTATGACAATTGTGCGCGATCGTTTCTCAGCCTCAAGTTCACCAGAGACCGCATTCTGGAGTCTCTGCGAAAGGATGTCTAGCAATTGATCGATCACTGGATCCTTGCTCCTATCCTTGATATGCAGCAAAAGGTCTGAGGCTGGCATTTTCTAAAATTATGGATAGTTGAGTAGTAAAAGGCTTTGACTTAGATTAGGAAGCATTTGTAACAGCAAGCCTTTGCTTCAGTTGCCTCCATACCCTCGAATCGTAGAGCCATGTACTCCGGTAACCTTCACTTTATAGAACTCAAATCAGAGAGAGTAATTTTGAGTGTAATGTTGTCGCTTCGAGAATTGCCGTACTTTGATTCACCTCTTCCTGCTATTCAATCTTTCTAATGCGTCAAATTCTGGAATTGTCAGAATAGTAATGATTGGTGGTTTGAAACGAATATCATTTCTAAAATTGTGGATAGTTGAGTAGTAAAAGGCTTTGACTTAGATTAGAGCATTTGTAACAGCAAGCCTTTGCTTCAGTTGCCTCCATACCCTCGAATCGTAGAGCCATGTACTCCGGTAACCTTCACTTTATAGAAAGCAATTTTTCAAATATTGCGCTTTACATGCCGATGTCACAGCCACATGAACACCCTTGCAAAGCGATTTCCGCATGTTCGGTAAGGACATCAGAAACGTTCCTGTAGATTCCTGTAAAACACTTTATGGCAATTGGGTTGTTTCTAATAAAAAATTTGATAAATTGAACTTGAGAAACAGATAGATCTTTGAAATAAACCAACAAAATTATTCTTGCCAAATTATGGGGGCTTTTTTGAAGCTAGCAAATTGGAATGCCTTCATTAGTATGTGCCTTTACCGCGTATCTGGTTTGAAAAGAATAAATGTAAACTCAAATCAGAGAGAGTAATTTTGAGTGTGATGTTGTCGCTTCGAGAATTGCCGTACTTTGATTCACCTCTTCCTGCTATTCAATCTTTCTAATGCGTCAAATTCTGGAATTGTCAGAATAGTAATGATTGGTGGTTTAAAACGAATATCATTTTCTAAAATTGTGGATAGTTGAGTAGTAAAAAGCTTTGACTTAGATTAGAAAGCATTTGTAACAGCAAGCCTTTGCTTCAGTTGCCTCCATACCCTCGAATCGTAGAGCCATGTACTCCGGTAACCTTCACTCCAAGCAAAACAGAGGCCATCCGAGGGTCGGCCCCAGATTTCAAACTCATGGCTAAATCGAATGATTGTTGATGACGCAAGTGCAGGCAGTGACATCTTGTCATTCCAGCAAAACGAAAAATTGCATTTTTGTAGTCTTTTTTCTCTGAAAGCAAAGTTTTGTACGAATTTCCTGGTAAGGACAATTTTTCTCAATCGACTTCTTTCTGAACAACGAATGAGTCCCAAAATCATGGCTGTTGAAGTTGAATGGAAATGAGAAACTGCGCTTGAATTTTGCGCGGAGATCGCGCACGAAAATGATGCACCTTTTTAGTGATCACTAAATTTTTTCTAATTTTTGAAATGTTTTCTGGACGCTTCTGGGATAGCATAAATCCGCGACTTTCACAAATATTTCGCACCTCTGTGAGCGGTGTTTATGCATGTGCAAAGGAGCTTTTGTTTTCCGATAGTAGTTCGTCTTCATCAGAAAATTACGATTTTTTGAGTTGAGTAGCTGTCTCAAACTATGTATTACTATTCATGTCTATGTTGGATGTTCTTCCCTTGCTCTATAAAAAACCAACTTGAGCATTTGTAAGGTTCAGCAAGGTTTTACAAACGAAAAAACTTGGAGACCCCAGAACATGCGGTTTATGATTGCCAAGGAAAAGATGTATTTGAGTCATGAATTTAACAGCAATTTTCTCTGTTTTTTGAAAGCACAGTTGGCACAGATAGCGGCCAGTTTGCCTGTGTACACACTAAATAAGTTCGTAATTTAATTCATTCGCGTGAGTACCAGCAAAAGCGACAATTGAAAAATTGTTAGGTTGTCTGATGATTTCTCTTCCACTTTTTGATTTATTTCCCAAAAATCACAACAGCTTTTGAAAGATCTCATGTTTATGGCATATGGGCAGGATCAAAAGCCCTATTCGTAAGTGCCGTCGCATCTGCAATTGCAAAACACCCACTCAATGGCTAAAAATCCGTTTTGTTCCCATTTTTGTAAATGAGTTGACACTCTTTCAGGTGATGAGCAAGAGACTAGACATTGTGGTAATCAGGTAGGGCATAGTTTGTAGCGTTTACTAAATATGGGGAGTAACACAGACACTACACATATGTAGACATGTCTGTGTTATCCCCCCATATTTACTAAACGTGCTGCATATCTGTCGACGTTTTTCTGAGGGGTTTAATTGTCAGGGTGCGCAATCTTTGCAATAATCACAGACATTTTGACAAGAAAAACATCGTCAAAATAATTCAAAAAAGGTCATTTTTAAGTTCTCTGTATTGATTTCTACGCAATGCACATAGAAAGGTTTTAAATTTTTCCAATTTTTTTTGATATTTTTCCATTTCTTGACGCTAGAGGCGCCGGAATGCCTTCATGTAAGAGGAAATGCCAAAATACGTTCTAAAAGAATTCTAAAAGAGGAAAATCGCAAGTAGGCGCAGAGAATCAGGCAAAAATTAGTTTTTTGGGTGCTTTTACAAAACTGCCGTAAACTTGATGGTCATAGTGCTCTTGCGGCACCAGTCATGCTGATAGGTAGAGTTGCTATACCCTAATCGTCTCGCAAATCTGGGATTTCCAGGAAGCTTCTAAAACGTTTTAGAAAAAATAAAAAAAAAGTGTAACAAAAATTATCCGACAACCTAATTATTTGGCAATCTCACACTGAAGGCTTCTGCAAGAATATTATACTTAACAAACTGCGAAAAACAACTCTTTGGCCGTTCTTTTCTAGCCGAAGCCTTTTCTAGAATGAAAATCTATTTAATCTTACGTACAATCTGCGTCGACGAAAACACATTATGGTGATGACCTACTACTATTTGCGCAGAACTATGACTACATATGTTAATTTAAAGGTCACATCTGCTCAGCATCCTACATGTTCTGTATTTCATATTTTTTTCGAAGGATTGCTTTGCTTCTCATTGTGATTTGCTTTATTCTTTTTGGTGTAAGAAGTTTTCAGTATTTTCCATGCTTTCTTGTCTATAAGCAAAGGTTTAGGCTGCAAATAAGTTTGCGATTTCCGTTAACTGCCTAAGCTGTGCCTCGAAAGGTGCACTAGAAAAATACTCCAGCGCTGAGCACGGTAAGTATGAAAAATTTTACTGAATTGTCAAAAAGGGAAGGTGGTCGTGATCGTGATGGTAGTGATGCTAGAGGTAACATAATGTACTATGTCAACAGTCAATTGAGCTCATCATGCAAAACACAAGCATACTGCGACATTGACCAATCATCGTATACGTTAAGCGCAATGAAAAAAACTTTTACCAAGCATAACAATATCATTTTCGTATTAGCACTTCAAATAACACCTGTGCACCAGAAGTGAATGCTGAGGTTTTCGGATATAAGACCACCCAAAATTGGTCTTTTTTAACGCGATTAAGTTTATTTTGGAAGTAATTTAAGGCCGGCTGCACGCCAGATATCGATTAGGAGACTGCCAAAATCTCGTTTGTCTCATTTTTTGCCCCCCAACCAATTGGAGTAACTGAACAATTTAGGCACGAATTACTCTTGTAAAAACCACGAGATCTAGCTATCGAATATATTTACTTTTGCCACCCCAGTTTACGTAGTAGCGCGAATATGGCGTACTACCGTAACCAAATATTTGCCATGAACATGGGCTTATGAAAACAACCACAATTTCTTCTAAGAGTAACGGTTTCGTATAAACTCTAGTGTAAAGAGAGAAGTTTTAGCTGCTTCACTGATCTAAAAACCATAAATATATGAAAGTTTCGAAAGTAAGTTAACGACGAGTAATAATACTCCAAAAAAATGTGGCAAACCACAATTTTTTTTGGGTGTGCCACACCCTATTAACTCAACTCCAAAAGAGCTCTTAGCAAACAATACATACATGTTATCGTAACCTAAGTCTCTAATTTTCAAAGCAGTAATTTAGGTTTGACTCGTCATCTTCATTCTGATAAACAATTGTTAAAAGCACAACTTTCTTTGCGAAATTGGTACAGACGTGATTTCGAATGGCTTTTAATTCCAGAGATTGGCGCTCAAAGAAAGTGGGATTCCTCATAAGGACAAAGACGATAAGCGTTTTGTATTGGGTGCAAAAAGAGGAAACCGATTTACCTGTAATACAAAGTCAATCATGTTGAAAATGAGACTTCACTTAGGTGGCTCAATATTTGAAAACCACGAAATTCGCTATCGATCCACATTGACATGATAATTACGAAGACGCTATTTATTATGCAGCGACATCATTTTAGCATAACGATAGATAGACATTAAAGGCAGTGGGTCGGCAGAATGAGACCCGTGGCAAAACAAGATTATAGGGTAGGAGCCCCAAATGGAACCTATGGGCCAAAGTTCGATCTTTCTCTGCCACTTCTAACCCCCGAAATTTTAAAGCGAAAGCAGTGCTCATCTTCTGTCCTCTCCGAACCCGCCCACCCCATGGACGAGTGACTTCCGCGGTCAGAGCGCCAGCCGCAATGCTATAAGCATGAGGTCCCGCAACGACTCTGCGTCTTCGCCATGACGGGCTTCGTGTTCGCTCGTCTATGGGGTGGGCGGGTTCGGAGAGGACAGGAGATGAGCGCTGCTTTCGCTTTGAAATTTCGGGGGTTAGAAGTGGCAGAGAAAGATCGAACTTTGGGCCATAGGTTTCATTATGAGGGCTCCTACCCTGTGATCTTATTTTGCCACGGGTCTCATTCTGCCGAACTACTGCCTTTGAAGGGCGGGGGGTCGTATTAAGAGGCGACCTTGGTTATTAGCTACCACTACAGCGTGCACATTTCTGTAGTTTCGTCAAGCTGAACATGCACTATCTTGTGCTATATGTTGTATAATATTAGGTTGATGCAAAAATAATGTCTGTAGCAAACGCTACCAAAGCATGTGAACATGGAAGTATACAATTGAGGTCTCATTCGATAGAACGAAGCAAGCTCTACAGTAAAGTGGCCATCAAAATCTATCTACACATTAGGCCTACGTAAAGTTTGATGCCAAAATCTGTGGCCAGCTCAAAAGTCGGATCTTCGGCCAAGAAATCCTAGAGATCTCTCAGTTAGATCACATAGTAAATACCTAGTAACTTTTATTGCCTGTAATTTTTCTCACTTGGAATTTAAGAAAAAACGAAAATCAAAATTCGGCAATTCGCGCCCATAAATCCTCCCCTTTTCCTGATTCAGGTATCGTGTAAAACAAAGCTTCTAAACATGAGAAATCCAAATCTGGGATCGGCAATGATATCTGAAAATGGTCACTTTTAGCTCTTGGATTCCATTAATACAGCCATTGATTTTGCATCAGCCTAAGACAGTCATACTGTTTTTATAACATGACAACATAGATACGCAGACTGGTCGTAGAAGAAGCAGGAGATGCACAAGCGATCAAGTCACGGATAACACTTCGTTCAATGTGGACTTGTGGGCATTTTCGCAGAGAGAACTTGCAACGAAATTTGCTCACATAGAAGCTGGAGGGCACAGCATTCCCCAAGATTGCACTGCAGCACATAGAGTGAGTAATTATTTACCAATGGCATGCGCAACCGTAGGGTAGACTGAGGAGTGCAGGCTTTTGCAATCAACGACAAAGTAATAGCCGCCTTATCTTTGAACTTGCTCTTCTTTTTTCTTCATCGGAAATGCTGTCCTGATTTGTTACGTAATTCTGTCGATTCTCGGTGAGTTTTTGCGTGGGGAGGTCTGGCTCTCTCCTGAACAGTTTTCGACTACCGCGAGCCTCTTCTGCTCGCGGCTTCCCGTTTGTTTCCCCTTTTATGCCCTACTGAGAGGGGCAAATCGCATCTTCTTCCCGCCAACTCCGTATTGGTGATCTCCGGTCGCATCTTCCAACACATTTACATATTATCACTCGGAATAGCTTGTAGCGCTTATTCGAAAAATGCTGTCCATATTGGTCGGTGCTTGCTTCAAAACAAGCATCATTTTGAAGCAAGTCATCGGCCAATATGCGCAATTTTCATAGTGTCCTTACTCACAGACGTTCCGGCATTATCAATTGGGTGCTTATGCTTTGCGTCAAGATCCTTAACAAAATAATAAGGCTTATTTAATGACAATATAATTCAGCTTTTTTGTTCGGATCTCTCCGTATACAAAATGTCCTCTCAGAATAGTATGTCAATCACGCATATGAAAAAGCTCATCATTCGAAAAATTGAATGCGATCTAAAAAAATTTATCCAGAATTGTTCAAACGAACCAATGTTAATTAGCAGAGCCTCCAATCAATAGGTAACTTCTGTCTAATACACTCGGAGTCAACGCTGCTCTAATTGAGCGCTGAAAAGACCGTAACGGTTGATTTTATCTAAATTCTGCGTCCATTTTTTGCTCAAAAAATACCCGTAGCTAAGCGCCCAGGGGCGCTTGGCAGATAATGGAAAACAAATTTGGAGTCAGCATTCAGTGCTCTTCAAAGCGGTATAGAACTCATTTGAAAAGATTACCTCGTCTACACTGGCCTCCCTTGTAAGAGAGTATTCACCCTTTGTGAGATAAAATCAATTTTTCAGTTTGGCAATTAGGAAATTTACGGGAAAACTGGAGCTAAAAGAGCTCGTCATTGTAAAGAAGGTTCATTGATTTTGGGAGTTTTTCCTTGTTCTATATTAAGAAAGGTGGGTTTGATCCAGCATTTGAATCGGAATTTTTTGCAAACACTTTCTTTAGCGATTCTGCCCATTGGTGCACAATCAACACCAGTACGGAACGATTTCAATTCACAAACTTTACAAGCAAAAATGTTATTTTTAGTTCCTCTGCTCAATCGAAAAGAATTCTGCTTCAGTTTTTGGCAACGCTGTCGGTTCCTCTTCTTCCACTGCTAACTTTATTTCGATTGAGACTTTCTGCCATGCTCAGCTCAAATGCTCATGTGTCAGAGTCCAGAACCGTTGGACAACAGAGATGCCATTATCTATGTATAATATAGGTGATGCAGTTTAGCTTGCTGTCGTGGTGCCCTACACATATCGACCCTTGTACTTCAACATTTTTCTCAATAATATGCATACATTTTTGAGCAAACAAAAAATGGACTACTCTATCATTGTTGTGGAACAAATTCCTGGCCAGACTTTCAACCGCGGCAAGGTTGGCCAACTTATAATGTTATAATGTTACTAGATTTCCATGGTTGAAGAAAGAATTTAGATGTTAAACATTGGTTTTGCCGAAGCTCTGAAATATCATGACTGGCAGTGCTTTCTATTTCACAATATGAATTTGATTCCGGAAGATACAAGAATCTCGCATGCTTGCCCTAAGCAAAAACCACGATCTATGGCTGTTACCATGGACAGCTCAAAACATACGTAACATGTTCACATCTTCGAATGTCAGGAACTAATTCAATGGTAGGTTTAGCGAAGAGATGGCTGGAAAAAGCTTGCTGCTGAATATTGAGCAGTTTCGCAACATCAATGGGTATTCCAATCAGTATTGGGAATGGAAAGGAGCGGAGCCCGATTTCTTAAACAGGTAAACTGTTGGCTAGTAAACATGTTTGAACTTTGATGTTTTACTATAGTAAAAGTACGGTGCTTGCGAGTGAGAGAAGGAAAAGAAACCGTTGAGAATCTAATACTTCCTTGGCTGATTTGAATTCGAACATAGGTTTTGAAGTAGCGATGCTCTCAGAGTCAAAAACAGTTCCGAAAAGCTATCAATGGCGTACCAGAATTTTCTTTGGGGGGGAGGGGACAAAAATTTTCCTACCAAATAAAGCATAGCGTTAGCCATGCACTTCGAAATTTTCTCCAGATGCCCAAAATTTTTGCAAACCTATCAAGCAAGCCCCCGAAAAGATTTTTATAGAGGGCTGATTTGACTTCAAAAGTCTCAAAATTCAATTATACTATATTAGTTCGTTCCCCAAGTGATGTCGCTTTTTTCAAATAAACGCCACATTTCACGAAATTAAGAGATCCTAGGAGCATTCGATGCAGCATCTCAATCTCTTTCTTACGGGTATATAAACATGCAAAAAAGTTTAACAACCTCTCAAAAATTATCAAAATCTACGACTCATGCTTTTTGAGAAGGCCAAGTTTCATTTAAGTTTTTACAATCCTCGAAAGGAGTCCACGTAATGGATGGATAGAGCAAACCCTAAGGAAACAGCACAGCTTTCTTCTATTTTCCAGAGCTCGTCATAATTTTTGTACAGATTTTTCGATGAAACCACCAAATATTAGCAGGCTTGTCTCAGACACAAATGCATCAAACACCAACAATTCTTCGCATTTTGAAGCTTACAAAGACGGATTATGGTTTAACATCCATTTTACAAAGCAGATGAGCATTTACCGCTTCAGATTTGCAACTTTTGAGAATTCCGGGTACAGCCTGAGGCGCCCTGGAAAACCTTAAAATGATGATTTTATCCCGGAAAACTTAGTGAAGCGGTAACAGAAAACAACAGGTAGAAAGGGGAAAAAAGCTGCGTCGAATGACATCCGAGTTGCTTGCCGGTTATTGTTCTGTGAGGTTTGAGTTGACAAAATATGGAATTTGATAGCACTAAAAATTTGATTTCAGAAATTCTAGCAAGCAACTAAGCAAAAGAAAAAAATTACTCTGTGTCCTAAAGGGTCCGTCCTGTCTATCCGTCGCTTGTACTTCTTTTAAGAATAGGTACAAAAATTTAGAAAATAGCCGAACTTGACGATGGCAAAGAGCATGAGTCGCAGATTTTGGTGATTTTTCGAGAGCTCATTGAATATTATGCAATGAAGTTAACCGTTAGAAAGAGGATGAAATGCTGCATCGAATGCTTCTAAGATCTTTTGGGAATCTCGATTCCATGAAATGTGGCGTTTATTTGAAAAAAGTCACATTACTTTTGGAACGACTTAATAAAGCAATAAGTGGAAAGAAAAGAATGTTTCATATTATTTCATCGTCATGGCATCGCAATAAGGCGACTCCCAGAAACATACCATCTGATAGAGCAAAGCAAGCTCTACATAGTGGTTTTACTGCTTTTGCATCAAGTTATATCACATGAAGTTCGAACACTCAATGCAAAAAAATTTTAATTAGCGAAAAATTGGAATTCGTGTTGTACAGAAAATTTTAACCCCAACTTGCTTACGAATACATCTCTCATCAGACGCGCACTTGCTGTAATTTTACCTTGGCTGGACATCGATAGATCAAAATTTTCATGTTTCCGTCAAACTGATGCTGGTCAGCTGCCGCGCATAATTCTATACTACCTAGATTGAAAAGTACAGCCAAAGATTTTTAGCCCTTTACAAGAGTTGTTTTTGGAGAAATCAATTTGGCCTTTTAACCTCTGTTCTTCAAATTGAATTTGATATTTCTCGTAAAGTAACTCTTGTAGACGGTTGAAAACTACGGTCGTACTTTCCAAGCTAAGTGGTATAGAATTACACAAACAGGAACAGCCCATCATCGCTTTGGCAAAATTAGAAAATTTTTGATTCTTCGAAAATCTAGCCAAGGAAAAAATTGCAGCAAGTGCGAGTGTGGAAGTCGAGGATTGCATGTTTGTGAGCAAGTTGGGGATCTGCAGAAATTTTTTGGATGGAGACACAAATGTTTTCGATTTTGGTTATTTGGAGCGTTTAGATTCCTCTTTAAAATCCATGTAGATATAACTAGGTGCAAAAGCAATGACACGATTTCGTAGAGCTTGCTTTCCTCTAAATGGAATTTCATACATGTTCTTTGGTATTTGTCTTGTAGCGATGCCATGACGAGGAAATAAAAAGAAACATTCGTTTCTCTCCAACGTAATATAAACAAATCACTTGCACATTTTCATAACTCATTGTGGTAACTTTCAAAAAAATTTCGCGACCCAGTCTCGGGAGAGTGTGTTGAAGGGGAGGGGGGGGGGGGACTCGGCACTCTACTGCGCGCTATTTGTACCTACGAAATTGAACTTTGCTCAAACAGACTGCAAGTTTGCATCAACTTACAAAAGCTGTTCCCTCAGAAAATTAAAATCATAGCTGTTTACAACCTTGTATCATTTATTAAGGCTTTAAAATCACACGAGTAGTGTCAGATTGATTTGTAAGCACATCAACTTTCGCGTCTGAAAGGTGGGATTGAATGGTTGATAAGAGAGTGTCAGAAAATATGTGCCATCTCAAATGAACGCTGCCTCTTCTACAAGTAATTCGAAATCCTCCATAAACTTTCATGCAAAAATGGCGTTATGATTTTGGCTCCCCAATTCACCCTTACCAGTTTCTACCAAAGCGCTAAGCTGATTTCGATGGGAAAAAGTGCCTTCAGGGCCATATGCATCAACGTCCCCACTGGGAGGGGCATCGCGGCTCAGAAGAAAGCTTCAAATGTTGAAGCTCTCGATAGATTCGACGCTGTCTATCCATACGTAAATACTCCTACTCTTCACCATGAACATATTGAACGGGAGCGAGGATTGCACAAGCCGCATTTTTCAGCTTTTATGATTCCTTGATGATCCTTGGCGGCCGAGCGTCTTTTCTTCAATCTTATTTTTTTCCTTGAAGTTAATGAAAACATTCCAAGGTTGTACTATGTAACCTAATAGTGCTAAGTATTTTGCTTAAGGCAGATGAGTTACGGAAATATCGAAATTTTCAACAAACCGTAACTTTCGACTTGTGGTTCATCGCTTCTCATGACTTCGATATATCATTTGTTCTTATCAAAAACATGCTTAGCACTGTTTGGTTAGATATACACTAAAACCTTTGTCACATTTTGGTTTACTTTGAAGAAAAAAAATGACTTTGAAAAAAAGACGGTTGGCGCCGGGGATCATCAGGGAATCATATAGAAATTAGGAAAATGCGGGTTGCACGGCTTATTGCTCCTGTTCAATACGTTTATAGTAAAGGATAGTAGGAATATTTGATGATAGACTTACAACGCGAGATTCAGGTATCTAGAGCTTCAGGATATGAAGCTTTCTTTCAAGTTGCAATCCCCTCTCCGCCGAGAATGTTAATGCATGCGCCCCTCAGTCACTCTCCCATTAATTACAAATGTCATTTTAGAGCGCAATCTTTTCGTTAGTCCTATTTTCGCACACTTCATACAGTTCCATCATTGCTGCCAGTTTACTGTTTCAAAAAGTAAAGGAGCTTCACCCAATCAAGATTATGCCGATACCTCATTTCTGACATATCTCCTGCACAGATGCAAACTGCTTTTTGGAATTGTAAACATATGAAGATTTTCTGTCTTAATCGCGGCACTGCGTAAGATTGACGAATTTATAACGTGCTTCATGACTACATGCACGATTCTGCCTTTTAGTTCATGCCTGACTATTTCTTTTTTTTCAATATTATTTCCATTCCTGAGTATCCTCAACTTCCAGTGTAGTTTTTTATTAGGTTGTCCCATAAGTCTTTTCATTTTTGAGTTTTCGCTGTGAAAAGTCGTAAATAGACATTAGGATACCATTCGATAGAGCATAGCAAGCTCTATAAGATGGCGTTTATGCTTTTGCATCAGCTTCGATCCACCTCAGGTTTGAAACCAAAATTCAGAAGGTTTTGGATGCCCAGAAAATTGAAAATTTTTTATATCTTCATTCCGAAAAGCCCTACAGATCTGCCACTCGTTCACGCATACTCCACATCAGGCACTCATATGTAATTTTACTGTCTTTTATTATTAGCTAGAAATCAAGAAATAAATTTTATGTTTTACCAAAATGATGCTGCGCTCTTCTTATAATAACAGTTTTTGTATACTACGAGCCCCCAAATGTACAATTATTAGGTTGGTGCAAAAGTAATGCGCGTTTTGCGAGTTCCCACTTTGACGTGTTGTAACTTTGTAAAAAATCCGTATTTTTCAGTGCGGTCAAGTCCATCCGAGGCACCAAACTTCTCTCTGTACAGCGCACACTAAATTGTGCTAACATCACAAAACGGTGGAGAAATATGGATTAATAAGCAAAAAAAATTTTTTCCGGAAACCTCGTTTTTAAGTGCTCATAACTTCCTTCAAGATTTGTCGGTTTAAATGAAATGTTGACTGTCTTGTAGCCGCAAGCCAGCAGTACAAAAAAAAGTTGAAAGGAGCTCAAACAAAGAAGATTCGCGAAAGTGAAAAAATAATATTCAAAATTGCCCGCTTTTTCCGACACTTTTTCGTAGCCCTCAAAATCCTAAAATATGGAGATTTTTGATTTTCTGCGTACTGAACAGCTTCCACATTTCTGCAAAAACTGTCAACAGGAGGCCGACTCTTACGCTTACAGAAATGAGCGAAACTTTGGCGATTGCCTTCTTCAGAGGAAATCTATCGGCCACAGAATGGTCAAAATCATCACTCATGTTGAGACGCCGAAATTTCAGTCTAAATAATTTTTTGAGAAAACAGCAAAGTGTGCATAACGTAGAAAAATTCTACTTCATACTGCAGCTAAATTTTCAAGAGAATGCGTTTACTTTCGCTGAAATTCTGGCCAAAAAAGTAAGTGCAATGAAATTCTGATTTTAATTGCGGTTGTATGAAGCTCTAGAAATTTCTAACGAATGAGGCTAGAAGCTTATTTCAACCACCACTGAATAGAGCATAAAAGAAGCTTCTTGATAGTATGCTGGGTAAGTTTCACAGGAGAAACTTCGATGGAGAAAAGCTATCTTGAAACAAGGGCTAGAAAAACGCGCATTACTTTTGCACCAACCTAATATTAGGTTGATTCATAATTAATGCACGTTTTTTAAAATTCATCTTCAAAGCGCCGTAATTCTTTTCCCACATCATCTTTCAAAGAGCAATAAAAACTATTGCAAAGAGCAAATCTTTGGCTTTACAACACATACTTTTGTTTTTAGATAAAGGTGACGAGAAAATTTGTACAGTCCGAAAAATGTCAGGAATTTTTTTTGAAAACCTCTACTTTGAGAAGGCATAACTTACTCTTAAAGGTAGTAGGAAAGCGCAAACCTTGCTCATTGCGCAGCCAATGGTCAAGAGAGCAGTGGCAAAAAACTCGGATTTTACGGTGTTTTTCTACGACGAGATACTGCGAAAAATTCAAAAGTTATCATTTTTTCTAGCCTTTTCAGAAGAGCGAAAAATTGTCTTTTTTGAGAATTTTCAAAATTTTTGCCATTGCAAAGCTGTAAAATTTCACCGTTTTTCTACCACTCAATGTGCTATGTCTATTCTTTATGTACGAAGCAAAATCGCAGTCATTGGTTCTTGTTCCAAAGTTTTATACGACTTTGAAAGGCCACAATGACCGGCCAAGTTTGTGGTTGAATCTCTCATCTCAAAACTTTTGCAAAATTCAGCTTTATAGAGATTTCTATAGCAGAAAGCTTCGCGATTGTTATGCATATTTTTTTGAAATCAAAATCTTTTGTTCTCATGAAATTAGAGCAAAAAGAATGAAAGGAAAAAATTTCACGTTTTAGTCTCTCATATTCAGAAGCATGGAATTCGGTATCATACAGAGTGTCACGAAAAAGAAAGGATACACAAGAAACTAGAAGGAACGCTCTTTCAGACAGCATTAAAATTTTTGGGAAAGATTTAGTATCTTTGAAATACCAGCGCTTGCAGATAGAGGTGACAAAAACGTGTATTAATTATGAATCAACCTAATATATATTTTCAGCTCTCATAAGCTCTAGTTCCTGAGAAATATCAAATTTAGCTCTCCTCACTCAGGTTTTTCACGCTTAACTCAACATTTCTCGGAAACCAGATCTTCTAGAGAGCTGAAAACTTACAATTGTACTTTTAAGGGCTCGCAGTATACAACCATTAGTATAAGAAGAGCGCAGCATCATCTTGGTAAAAACATGGAAATTTTCGGTTTCTCGGTTTCTAGCATATAAAAAAAGACAGCAACAGCACATATGAGTGTCTGATGTGGATTGTATATGCGTGAGCGAGTGAGAGATCTATAGGACTTTTTGAACGGAGATATAAAATTTTTAAAAGTTTTCTGGGCATCCGAAACTTTTTAGATTTTGGTTCAAAACTTGAAAGAACCGAAGCTTGTGCAAAAGCATAAACACCATCTTATAGAGCTTGCTTTGCTCTATTGAATGGCATCCTGATTCTATTAATAAGAAGTGTACGCTTATCACAGCGAAAACTCAAAAATGAAAAGACTTATGGGACAACCTAATAGTAAAGTAGAGTGGGCGTATTCATCAACGAGCCCTGAGGGTGAACCTTACCCTGAGGGTAATATTCGGCTGAGTTGTTATAGTAAAAGATTTAGGTAGGTTGAAACACATGTCCAAGGGCTAAGGGCCGTCTAAGGGCTTTGATATGGCGAAAATCAAGCACAAAAACTCAAAAAATTTTCTCAACATGAAACTCCCTCTTCAAATTGTGGTCCAACATACTCGTTCAGTAAAATTTGATCTACCGACGAGCTACGCTTACAACTGACCAACAAAATACTGAAAAATTTCTATTTTGTGATTGACGAGGCGTAAAGAAAACTTTGGAGCTTTGGTATGATATTAATCAAAAAATATGTGTTTGTTGTCTAAACAGTATCGTTGGGACTGAGTGAGGCATTAAGAGATCATTTTATGCTTGTGTGAAGTGTCAGGGTGAATTTAGCCTTGCTCTGTGCTAGGGTTAAATCTACCCTGATGAGCCACGTTTGTGAATACGGGTTAATCACTTTCGGGGTAAGATTTACCCTCAAGGATAGGCTTAAGGGTGAAACTTGAGGGTAAAACTTCCCTGTGCTTCGTGAATACGAGTCTTATGCTTTCTCAGGTAAGAACTTACCCGCAAAACTAAGAACTACCGTCAGGGTTCATTGATGAAACGGCCACAGAACACACAGTAAAAACCATTTTGACTACGGAACGTACTATTTTGGTTTTCCTATCTTCATTCGAGTGTCTCCACCGACAATTGAAAAAAAAACAAAGCATGCTTTTTTTTGTAGATTTAGGTTTCTAGGAGTTTAAGTACCGTACGATTTTTCGCACAAAAACGTGGGAAATTACAAGCATAAGCGCTTCGTAATACAAAATTAAGCAACGCGGTTTGGTGCTCTTTGGACGGCAGTTTTTCGTTTTTAACGACCCTTGGGTGGGTGTGAACATGTCTTATCGAAATATGATAAGCCATAGCTAAATTTCATAAATAGCGATGGCTTGTTGTTACAGTTTTCTAATAGCTGCGATTGAGAAGGGAAATCTGAAGCCAAAAACGCTATATTGAAGTTCCACTCCTTCCCTGTACAACCTTTCTCTGTGCCTACTTCTACCGCAATTCCCTATTCTCGTTGTGTTAGTAATCAGATTCTTAATCAGCATGCTCGATTACCCCCTTGTGCCAAATCCCAGCCCCGTAGATGAACTCTGCAAAAAAATCGATAAAAATCGATATTGACCGATGATAAAAAGGGGCCTATGACACCCGCCGGCCCCGAAGTGTATGTGTGCGTTTGGTTTGGTTCGGTTCAGAAATGGAGTTTTCTATTCGGAACATATTAGGTCATCCCGAAAGTACTAGGTCGTTCCGAAAGTAATGTCGCTTTTTTCGAATGAACGCCACTATTCGTGGAATCAACATTTCCAAAAGATTTTAGGAGCATTCGATGCAGCATTTCATCCTCTTTTTAGTGGCTGCAATTTCACTGCATAATGTTTAATGAGCTTTCGAAAAATTACCAAAATCTGCGACTCATGCTTTTTGCCAGGATCAAGTTCGGCTATTTTTCTAAATTTTTGTACCTAATCTCCGAAAAAGTACAAGTGGCAGGTAGATAGAGCGAACACTATAGAACACAGAGTAATTTTTTCTTTTCTTTAGCTTGCTTCTCAGAGTTTCTACAATCAATTTCTCAATGCCATCAAATTCCATATTTAGTCAAGTCAAACCTCACAGAACAAAAACCGGCAAGCGACTCGGGTGTCATTCGATGCAGCTTTTTCTCCTCTTTCTAGCGGTTGTTTTTGTTCCCGATTCGTCAAGTTTTCCGTGATGAAATCATCATAATTCGACTTTTCCAAGGTACCCCAAGATGTACCCGAAATTTTCGAAAGTTGCTAAACCGAAGCGGTGAATGCTCGTTTGGTTTGCAAAATTGTTGCCAAACCATAATCCATCTTTGTAAGTTTTAAAATCCGAAGATTTATTGGTGTTTGATGCATTTGTGTCTGAGGCGAGAATGCTAAAATTCGATAATTCCATCAAAAAATCTATACAAAAATTATGACAAGCTCTGGAAAGTAGAAAAAAGTTATGCTGTTTCCTGTTTGGTTCTCTCCATCCATCCATTACTTGAGCTCCTTCTGAGGTTTGTTATAAAATTTTAGAAAAATTGTGAAACTTGGCCATCTTAAAAAGCATAGGTCGCAAATTATGACTCTTTTCTTGGAGCTCATTGACTGTATTGCAAAAACTTCATAACCATCAAAAAGAGAATGAAATGATGCTTTAAATGCTGCCAGAATCTCTTACATATCTTTGTTCCACGAGGTGTGGCATACGTTTGAAAAAAGCGACATTACTTTCGGAACGACCTAATATTTTCGCTTTTTTCAAACGGTTGCCACAATCGATGGAACAAACCTTTTTGTGAGATCTTGGAGGCATTCGATGCAGCATTTCATTCTCTTTCTAACGGTTGTAGAATTGTTGCAAAACAATCAATGAGCTTTCAGAAAATAACCAAAATCTGTGACCCATGCTTTTCGAGATGGCCAAGTTTCACGATTTTTCAAAACTTTCATATCAATCCTCAGAAGGAGTTCAAGTAGCGATTCGATAGAGTAAACCTTATAAGACATAGTACTACTTTTTCTCCTTTCCTTAGCTTGTCATACATTTTTAACAGAATTTTAACTGTGCTACCGATTTCCATACTTGGACAGCTAAATCCTTGTAGAACATCAAAGGAAGAGCAGCTCGGGTGCTATTTGATGCAGCATTTTCTCCTCTTTCTAATGGGTATTTTTTGTTTCCGATTCGTTTAGTTTTCGGGGATAAAATCATCACAATTCATTTTTTTAAGGAGCACCAGGCTGTACCCGGAAAACTCGAAATTTGATATTTCGAATCCGCAAACTCTCATTTCCTTTATAAATTCAATATTAAGTCATATATCATCTTGAAAGCTTGAACTTCCGAGTAACTACTGATGTTTGATGCGATTGTGGCTGAGGTGGGACTGCCAAAATCCGGTGGCTTTGTTAAAAAATCTTTTAAAAAATTACGGCGAGCTATGAGAAAGAGGAAAAGGAAGTACTGAATTCCATGAGGTTTACTCTATCGAATCCTTACTTGAACTCCTTCTGAGGATTGATACGAAAGTTTTAAAAAATCGTGAAACTTGACCATCTCAAAAAGCATGAGTCGCAGATTTTGGTTATTTTCTAAAAGCTCATTGATTGTTTTGCAACAAATTCACAACATTTCATTTTTTTAGAAAGAGAATGAAATTCTGCATCGAACGCTTCCAAGATCTCTTAAAAAGGCTGTTCCATCGACCGTGGCGATTCTTTGAAAAAAGCGAAAATACTTTCGGGACGACCTAATACATACAGACAGACATACAGATTTACAGACAGACAGACATACAGACAAACAGACATTCAGCTTTATATATAAAATTTCGTAAGTCTTCAAACTTCAATCATTGGGATACAAAATTGCAGAATTCTACTAGCAGGCTACGAGTTAGACCAACTTGATGCAAGCATCGGAAGGTATATGATCAACGAATATCTAGCTGATGTGGAAAAGTCAATTCACTCGTAAGTTTACTCTTTTCTTTTTTCTAATTCGTATCCGATGCGAAAAGTAAATTTATTGTTCCATCAAAAACGGCTTCATCGAATGTACAATTTTATTGTGAATTCTCACAACCTAGCGTTATAGGTTGTCCGCCTTAATAACCAAGTTAATAAAGTCGTCGCAATGTTTAGCTCAAACCACGCGATCCGTCTGCAGTAAGAGGGGGAAGGGTTGACGCAGGATTTCCTAGCACCTCTGAAGCACATAATCAAAACCAACTTTCACACTCCACTCTCCTCGCACCTTCACAAATGCTCAACAGCTTCTGCGTCTTAAGTCGACTCTGCCCCGTCATCACGTCGTGCTACTCAGCTCCGCTTTCGAAGCCGCTACCACTTCTTATAGGGGGCTGCAGGATTGCGAAAGTCGGAGGTGCGTACGGCTATTGCGCCGCGCACGTCAGATGTCACTAAGGCATGTGTCAGACTTATCCGCTTCAGCCGGTTCGTTCGGTTCATAGGTCAAATCGCTACACTGTCCAATAGTAAAGGTGGTGAGCCGAATGAACCTGTTCAACAGGATAAGTCTGGCACTTACCTGAGTCGTCGGACGCACCTCTGACGTGCGCGGCAATGGCCGTACGCACGTCCGACTCTCGCGATCCTGCAGGCCCCTATATCCGGTTCCTCCACTTGCTCTGCAGTCCTTCTTCTCAGACAATCGCTGGGGGCAGGCGGGCACCGGAAAAATAGATTGCTGATTTCTCGCACCCCGCTCGCGGATTTTTCGCAAAGCAATCAGGACTTTTCGGAAGATCGCTTGCTGAGTGAGCGGATTTTTGAGAGACCGCCTGTTGAATTTTTTTTCGCCTTATCTTTTGCAGATATATTGCTGAATCTCTGAGAAATCAAGAACTCAGCAAGCGGTCTTCCGAAAAGTCCTGTTTGCTTTCCAAAAAATTTGCGAGCGGGGTGCGAGAGATCAGCAATCTTTTTTTTGTTGGTGCTCGCCTGCCCCCGGCGATTGTCTGAGTTGTGGCCGCCATAAAAATGAGCTTTCTAGCGAAGGCCCGCGCTTATACAGGGTGTCCCAAAAGTAAGTACACACTTTTCAAACGTCCATATCTCTCTTCCCAATGAGTCTTTTTTCGCCATTTAAGTAACTTAAGCGAATCACCGACCGCTCTTCAGTGTAGGATTACGGTAACAACTTCCAGCAAGTAGAACTACTGTGAAATATGCCATTTGACAAATTTTTTTTCAAAAAACCTGAAAAATAGTGTACTAAGGTTTTCGCGCACGCTGATACCACTACACAACTTTTTATGAGTGTTTTCAGCTTTTTTGACGGTGTAATCACATTTTTGACAAATATTGAGAATTTGGATATCACGCTTTACCTGAGATAACTTTAGAAAGAAGCATCATAGTTGAGTGGAAGTTCTCATATTTGAAATTAGCAACTCCCATTACCGTAGTCTAGGAGTTTTTGGTTTGTTTGGTTTTGTTCCGAAGCAGATATAGCCTCCAATGGCTAAAATCCTTGTCGAAGATTCTACAGTTATCCTACAGTGATGAAGATCGGTCGGTGATTCGCTCAATACCGTAAATCTAAGTTGAAGCCTCCCCTACAGAATGTTACTTAAATGGCGAACAAAGACACAATGGGAAGAGAGATATTAGCGATTGAAAAGTGTGTACTTACTTTTGGGACACCCTGTATACGTTGTTTTTCGGTATCAATCCGCAAGGACATTATTCATTTGCCGTCGCTAATCAAAAGATTGGCTCAAAATTGAATTTCTTTTTCCTAATTGTAACAGGCAACATATCCAGCACTTAGACTTCATAATTTTCCTCTGTTGCTTTCCTTCTCTTTGTACTCATTCATTTACCGAAAGCCAAAAGAATTATTTTCGAAGGCTGTGCTACTAGGAATGAGAGGACAGAAATAGGCAGACGTCCAAAAGGTGCAAAGGCGCCTTGAAGGCGATTATTACCGATGGGGAAAGGCGACAAGTTTTTGGGCTGAGTCGCCGCCGTCTGCGGTCACCTATTAACAAGAAGCGATAGTTGGGGACCTTGGCCATTTGTAATGATACATATATTACTATATGCGCCTTGAATTCCAAATCTGTTTTCGCTATCTGCTAAGCGATTTTTGAATTGAGTTGCAAACTTCTTTCATAAAAGCTTGAAGTGCTCCATAACAGTTGAAGCACTCAAATTTCTCTTTTTGCTCCTTGGAACAATTGAAGAAAAGCGCAGCTACTTTTAGTTTGGATAACTATCTGTTATTACCCCGATTATGTTTTAGTGTGCAAAAACTTTGCGAAAAAGTTTATGATTTCTTTTTGGAAATTCGCTCCGCAGATAGTGAAAATAGATCTATTACCAACGTTTTAAGATGCATATACTGATATGTACCACATAAAGAATGGCCACGGTCACTAAGGTATCTTTCTCCCAAGGAAGACTATTAAAAGAGCATGAAAGTCATTCCTATGTACAATTCGTAGATATCAAGGTAAGTTTACCATTTTCGGAAATAGTGAATTTTTTCTGAAGTATATATGTTGTCCGACTACGTAGCAGGTTTCCCAAAGCCTCGCCTTTCCTGGCTGTGGGTAGGTGCGTTCGTTTAAGTTGTACACGCGTATTAAGAGGTCCCCTTGTAATTATGGAAAACGAAAATCAACGAGATTTGTTCGTATGATCTTTCCAAGTTTTTCTTCAAACTTTGTTGGCAATGAGTGGTTTCAACGCGTTCTACATCAAGTCCTCTGTGCGCAAAAATTGTCGAATCCTACAAATTATATGACACGCGGATCGATGTGACTGTGCATAAGAGTATACGATAACGATCGGGAAGTAATGGAACACCCAAAGAATAATTGTATTTTTTCAAAAAGAAAAATCAGTTGGATGTCCATGTTTTAGGAGATGGGTACAAAATCTTCTGATCGCATTATATAGGCAGGCATTGCCGCATGGCGTCTTATAGATGCTCAAAGTTTAAGATCGTCACTTCAAGTAATTTTTGAATTATAGGCAGCAACACCGTAGTAAAACAAGTGAGGCTACTAAAAATATATGTGCTGCAATGGGCTAGAAGACTGTCACAAAATTCACGATGTACAAATTCGGATGGATTTCAAAAAGGCCTTATTTTTTTGAAGCGAAAAAAACCAAAATGTCCCAATTTCCCTATCACCCTAATAGTTATGACGAACTTATCCGATGGTGTATGCAAGTTTCGAATCTATCGCGTCAGAAAGTCGCGATTAATTGTGGTGCATAAAGGTATTCACCACAGATGAATCTATGATCATATCTATCTGAGCTTCACTTTGAGGACTAAGCTATGTCCTATGTTGTAAATTACATCATACCACCTTGATGAACAAGAACGTAGGTCATTTAATCTATACTACAGATGCCGCCACAATTTACAACATTACACAAGACTACAGTGGCAATACGATGGCCTGAACTCTCTGCGATACAAGGTGGTAAATATCACATTTGGGGTGTTGTACACGCATATTCTGGTGGATCTCTTGGAAAAAGAAGAAAGGAGATCGAGCGAAAGCTTTTGCAAGCAGTTGGAAAGAGTTATCAATGCTAAATTGATTTAAAGTATATGATTTAAATTTGTTGATTACAGTTTTTTGCCCAAGCGAATTATTCCTGATGTTGAACTTATTTAATGTACATTTCTTATGCCACCATAATAAACAGCTATTACTTTATATTCGAAAAAAATTTTTCCATTCACAGTGCTTGTCGTTTATTAAGACTCAAATTCTGGTGCTCGAAAGTCCGTTTACCTAAAGCAGGTCGAAGCTGAGATTGAAGATCGCTCACCAATATTAGTATCAGCTTAGACAAAGTTAACTCAAGGGTTTTTTACCACATTCACTGCAAAGATTCGGTGATTTATAATGCCTTCATCCGAGTTTAGTAAGTGCTTGGAAACTCCAGGAACTAACAGTTTTTTCAAACAAAGTGACTTTCAATTCATTTTGAAGCAGAAAATGCAGTATAAATCCTTATTCAAAGGCGACAGCATTGGGTGTTACAAATGCTTCATATTTTAGTGATATAACTTCACAGAAAAACTCTTGGTTCAAAGAACATAGTATTGTTTGAAAACAGGAGATGGCTCTATTGCTGTGAACAAGCGTCTGAACACGTTTTTTTCAATTTTTCAATATTTCTCCGGCCAACATGAATGAAATTCGGCGACGCTTAGATGAAGATTATAACCAGGGTAAAGCGGGGGGTGCGGCACTCGACCGTCGGATACGACCCCCCCCCCCTGATTGCTGTCTTAATAAGACCCCCCTCCTAAACTATACACTTAAGATAGTATTACCTGAAGGCTCTGTCAAACATAATGGACAACATATCCATAATTAGCATGTCAAATACCCCCTGTAGACAAAGTGTGAGCGAATTCTGAAGATTCAAGATACTAGGCTACCTAAGTGAAATGGTCAAATTCCAACATGGTTAACTTTGTTTTGAAGGTGAATTAGCTATCCGTTTTTGCACTCAAGACAAAGCACTACTCCTTCTTTGTCCACCTCAGGAATCCCGCTTCAGAAGACCTCCAAACTGTGGAATTAGAAGCCAACCAAAATCTCATTTTTCCCATTTTTCGCTTTTGATGGCTGTGCTTTCACCAAATATTACTCAGAGCTAAGAAGACGAATCAGGCTCAAAACATCCCTATGGAATCTACGAGGTTTAGGCTATCGATTCATATAAATATTGTCCGCTAAAAATGTTTTTTTGATATAGTTAATGGCCTGCGGCACCCCTGCGGCACCCCTGCGGCAGCCGCAGGTTTTGAGGAGGGGTGCCGCAGGCCATTAACTATATCAAAAAAACATTTTTAGCGGACAATATTTATATGAATCGATAGCCTAAACCTCGTAGATTCCATAGGGATGTTTTGAGCCTGATTCGTCTTCTTAGCTCTGAGTAATATTTGGTGAAAGCACAGCCATCAAAAGCGAAAAATGGGAAAAATGAGATTTTGGTTGGCTTCTAATTCCACAGTTTGGAGGTCTTCTGAAGCGGGATTCCTGAGGTGGACAAAGAAGGAGTAGTGCTTTGACTTGAGTGCAAAAACGGATAGCTAATTCACCTTTAAAACAAAGTTAACCATGTTGGAATTTGACCATTTCACTTAAGTAGCCTAGTATCTTGAATCTTCAGAATTCGCTCACACTTTGTCTACAGGGGTTAATTGACGTGCTAATTATGGATATGATACGAATATCATGTTATCGCTATAATCAGATCACCTAACTACGACCCCTCCCCTTTTGACTCCTCAATACGACCCCCCCTCTGCGGCGTGCCGCACCCCCCGCTTTACCCTGATTATAACGCTGGATTACACACAGAGCAGTGGTTTCCCAGACAATCACGTTCAAGCAAGGGCAAATTACCGTCATTTTCTAGGGTGGCTCTATAGCTATGGTCAGCACTGGTGGTATACTGTTCGAATTATGGCTTCCATGACGAATCGTAATAAAGCGATAAAGGCGTCCTCAAACAATAAATGCAAATATGCAATAGTTATTTTTGGTTTTCAATTCTCCTCTATGAAACGTGATTTGACATAGCTGGGCGCAAACGAAACTTCCAATATCGCCCACCCTCGTGTTGTAAAATGTATCCGTAAAATGACTCTCAAATCAGTTTGAAATAAAGACTGACGCACAAATATCGTGTGAGTGCGGCTTTGTCGGATACAAATTCGCATCCACTGATGAGTAGTTAAATCATGACCGCTTCAGGCTGATCATGAGAAAATTTTTGAGACTAGTCAGGTCTGAAAGATTGTAGAGCAGGTATTAGATTATTAGGATTATCAAATAATACCCTTAATTTGTGCGAGCATGACTGCAGGAATCGTTTTACGTATATTTCTCTAGGGAGAGACTAGGAGCTCTGAGGGCCCTATATCTCCGTGTTTTGAGAACAATCCTTGTTTTCTACTCATCTCTCGAAGGCTCTTCTATTCTGATACTTCAGCATAAAAATGAGAGCGTTTTCTTATGTAAGCTGAGCTTTCTACTGTTTTATATGGTATTCTAGATCCATCAGGATATTACCGCCAATTTCATGGTCATTTCTCTTTTTGAATTCAATCAAGTATCACTGAACTGCATAGATCTGCTGTGATAGCACTGTGCATGATTACAGTAGAAACTAGACTAGCTGGTTCCGGCTCTCAGTAAACTTCCGTGATCAGCACGTTCACTTACTCCCCCCCCCCGTCAATGCCTCGTAGATGAAATTTTGCAAAAAACCGATAAGATCGATATCGATCAGTGACGAAAGTAGCCTACGACACCTTTCTCCCTCGTCCAGGTCTATAAGCCAGTTTGGGTCCTTCGGTTCAGAAATAGAAATTTATAATCGAAACAAATGTATGAGTCACACATGCTCAGATAATCGCCAGGAGGTAGGCGGCCATGCGATTCCTGGGCAAGCGGGCACCGAAAATAGTCCGCTAATTTCTTGCGGTCCGCTTGCAGAAATTTTAAAGAATGTTGGCCAATTTTTAGAGGAATGCTCGGAGAAGTATCGTGGTTTTTCTATAGATTAGTTGCGGCGGAGTGGCCGCATTTTCGCGGATTTCCCGCGAGAATATGCAAAAACATTGAGGACCGCGCGATCCTTTGTGAAGGACCGCACAGCCCTCAGGTACTTTCCGCTAAAAGAAAGTGCCTCGAACTTAAGTAATTGAACCATCGATGACAACTCTGTCACATAAAGTCTCATCTTTGCTCGGCGTATGCCCGAAACTGCGTAAAATGAGTCCGAGGGCCTGCTGAAAGTTTGGCCAGCGCAAAAGAGATTATTTAAGGAACGCTTGCAGAAAACTCTGTATTTCTTCCCGCTGGCAGAATATGCGGCAGTAAAGGAAGTATCGCCCGCTGAGCAGAGGTGCGATGGGGGGAGCCGGGCCCATCAAAAGTGAAGGTGGTCCTAGCTACCACTGGCCGGCCAAAAGTAAAGGTGGTAGTGCCGAACACTCACCTCCCAAAAACGTCGACCGGAGGGGGGGGCATTAACGTCTATCCTTCCAGGTCGTTGCCGCCAGTGCGCGGAAAATAAGCAAAACAAATGCAAAAGGGATCACTGCAAGCATATTTTTATGTATACAGCGTCATAAATATCTAAAATAAACGTGCTTATCAAATAATGTATTTGGAAGAGTTTGTTGGACTGTACGGATTTTATTAAGTAAATTTTGTCATAACATACTGCGAAGGAAGTAGGTCGATCTAGGCAGTAACGGCCGAAAACCAGAGTTTTGAATATTTAAAAAGTGAAAAATCGTGCGAAATTTCCACTGTTGTAAATCTGTTGTTTGAAGATGTCAGCAGTTGCGACTTCATAGGTTTCGAAGAGTAAATCGTGCTCTATCAGATAGTGAAGAAATCGAGTCGATTTGAGAGATAATCGCTGAAAATTAGACTAAAAATTTACGCCATTTTTGCGTGTTTTTTGACAGTTGACAATTAAACTCATCTAAATCTTGAAAGTGAAAGTGTGTGATTTCATAGTTTTTATAGAGTAAGGTTTGCCTTATCAGGATATATCTTAGCCGTACCACTGAAACAGTGCCGAGATCCAGAGTCTTGAAGAAGCAGGTAAAAAAGCGCTTTTTGAAATTCAACAGCCCATAACTTCTTCAGAACTGCATGAATCATGTTGCGACTTCATATGTTGGATTCTTATCATCAGGAGCTTTCAGATGATATACAATATGTGGGGGTTTAGAGCCTCCTACGAATTATGCCCGTGGAGGGAGCCTTTTCATACCAAAGTCTCCCCCACCAATACATTAAAGTGGGCTAGGGGGAGACTTTGGTATGAAAAGGCTCCCCACGGGCATAATTCGTGGAGGCTCTAAACACCCACATATTATATATCTTCTGAAAGCTCTTGATGAAAAGAATCTAAATTATGAAGTCGCAACATGATCCATGCATGAAGAAGTTATGAGCTTTGAAGTTCAAAGAGCGGTTTTTTACCTGTTTTTTTAAGAGCCCGAATCTCGGCGGTATCTTGATGGATTGGTACGGCTAAGACATTCTTCTATAGGAAAGTTTTGCTCTACAAAATTTATAAAGCAGCAACATTGCACGTCTTCACATTCTAGATTTATAGGAGTTTAAACGTCAGCTGTCACTAAGTAACCTAAAATCGCTTATTTTTTTGAAATTCTCGTTCTCGGCGGCCACTGCTCAAATCAACCTAATTCTTCCACTGTCTGGCAGAACAGAACACTTGCCCTTCAAAATCTATAAAGTCGCAATCGCTGACATCTTCAACCACCAGATTTGTAGCAGTGGAAATTTCGCATGATTTTACGTTATTTTATTATTCGTAATTCTGGTTCTCGGTGGTTACTGCCTGGATCGACTACTTTATTCGCAGTACGTTATAACAAAATTTACTCGATAAAATTTTTACAGTCTCGCTGACTTTTACTTCCAAATACACCATTTACTGAACACGTTTATTTCGAATATATATGCCGCCGTATACATAAATATATGCTTTCAATAATCTTTTTTTGCGTTTGTTTTGATTATTTTCCTTCTTTATTGTCCAGCGAAAAATTTTTTATTTCAAAAGTGAAGGTAGCCACCCTGTACCAGCTCAAAAGTGAAGGTAGGGGGAGAATCGGCTCCCGCTATCGCACCTCTGCCGCTGAGGTTTTGGCCATGCCCCAAAATTCTGCTGACCGCCTGCAAAAAAGCATAAGTTTGCGCACGCCTGCCCCCGGCGATTATCTGAGTGGATGCACACATAGAGACACACACACATACAGACACAAAGAGGCATTTAGCTTTATTTATACAGGAAAGTGTATTTTCATAGTAACGAAAACTTTAACGGACCATCGCCCGTCTGTCGGGGTCTATCGGAGAGCTCAGAACATCCACATTCCATTTCTCTTATCGAAAACATGCTTAATACGACCACAAGAGGTCCTCTGCATGGATTACTATCAATTTCATTCACATTGAAGGAAACTGCTTTTCAGATTAGCAGTGGTATTTTGAAGAATCATACAAATTAGTGGTAAATCAGCTTACATGCCAATGCGCTGCCATTACTTATTTAGAGTATAAAAATGGTAGAGCCTCTAGAAGGTAAGTAATGAACAAGAGATATAAATTAGAATACGAAGCTAAAAACTTATCCTTACAGCTCTCCTACTATACTTTGGAAAAATGCGAAATTTTTTTTTCGAATATTTGAATATCGAGTAATATTCGACAACGAAAACCTTCTAATATGCGACTATCGAATATTACTTAAATTCTCAGACTTTCGAATATTCGAATATTCTTAGCATTTTAATGATTTTTTTGAATAATCGTCTGACTAGGTCTAAAATATATCTTTTGCTCTCATCAGCAGATATGGACGCGCATACGGGGCATAGTGTTTGGTTATAATTTCTTCTGTGTTGCGCATCATTGGGGTCTCATTAAGCTTCTTGTGGCTTCATGCCTCAACATTTTCTCAGCGAAGGTCAACCTGTAAATACTAGTGATACTTTTCGTACACATTCAACAAGTATTACTCATTTCAAAAGATAACACATCACCGTCTTCATGCTGTAGGTGGCACGCATTGCAAACACCGGCAGACCTGTCAAGTTTGCCTCGCAGGGAAAGGATTTCAAATCGCAGTGGAAAAGTGGAATGAAATACATATTAGATGCGTTTTGATGAGCTGATTCCAGATCTGACTTTTGCATCTGCTGCAAGATTCTCTGGAGGAAAATAAGAGCGGTAAAAAGTGTGAAGTCATTAGATCTTAACGCATGATGTACATCTGAAAACAGCTTGGAAGCGCATAATTGGGAACCTGGGTGTGCTGACTACAAGTATGCATACACTGATCAAAAAAATGAATAAACTTTTGAACATCTAATCCTCAAAAGATTGTTATTGAACGTGTGCCATAATCAGAACTTTGAACGCTCATACTTCTCTCACGGAACTCCGCAACAAGTGAGGAGGACAGATTTGGCTTAAGCTCAACAAAGCGCATCCAGTGATATGTCGTTCCAAATCGCAACTGCGATTTGGAATTCTTTTCTAGTCAGATAACTTCCAATTTATTAAATCTCAAAGTTTTCTTCAGCAGATTCAATCTCCTAAACTTACTCAATCAAAACTTCCTTAAATTTTGTAGAGAAACAGACTAAATTTTGCATTTCTTTGCATTAACATCTGCGTCACAATTCAGTGTGATGCTTTTATTCGTCGATCGCTGTCAGCGATTGTGCTGCTGTTAAAATGCTGATTGATTCCCGATTGCACGATTTCTCCTATCCACATCACTGCTTGTTTACAGTTTGTGTCAGAATTTGCTAAAAATTTTGCAAGTAAAGAACGATTCAAGTGCCTTTTTATAATTATCGGTGCATAAAAACTGCTACTGTCTTATAGATTTGTTAGAGATGCTGTCTGGCTTTCGTTTTACAGAATGAATTCCTTAAGCACTGAGTAAGTTCTTGATAATATTCAGTTATGCTCCGATGCTTATGTCTCAGAGAAGTTTAAGATCCTTCATCGATGCGGAGCTAGACTTTGGACTAAAGATGATTCGGCAAGTGCCTGCACATGTGCAAGCGGTTGTTTCTCCTCTTTCCGTCGTTTTAGCTCTGGCCATGGTCCAGTCAGGGGCCAAAGGGCGAACCAAAGCACAAATCAACGGCGTCATCTCTCAGGGTGAGATTGTGCCGAAAGTGGGAAACGGTCAAAAAGCGCGATCTTTCCAGAGGTTAACAAAACAAAAGCCCAATTTAGAGCTATGCGAGTCTTCAGAAATAAAAAATAAAGTACTCCAGCTTACTAACCAGTTGAAGTTACCACTTGCTAAGTTTGATGATTTTTGATGAGAAATCGTTAAGAGATCGGAGCATTCACAAAATCGCCATTAGTTGCATTTTCGCGGGTGTTTGACTTTCAACATTCATGTTTTATATCGATTTCAAGGCATGAGCTTGAACAGCTCTGGCAACGATCTTGCGTATCTTCTTAGAAACTCAATAGTCATTTGATACGTTATTAAACACTATAAATTTTTGGTATCCATCTGGCACAAATTTCGCACCTCTTGACATACACCCACTGAAGGTTACTAGTGTACAGCTTTGGCCATTATTTATGGAATAAAAATAACAACAATGAAGAACTGAGTTTGCAAGGACTCAACATGGGTTACTCTTATGTCATACCTAAGAGTAATCAACTTCTTCTACAATTAAGCTAACCTCACATCGACTTTTTCAACTAGGGTGAATTTAGGAGCAAACAGTACTGATATAGAAAGATTTTACTCGAGGCTTTCACAAGAAGTTTTGAACGTTACCAACGGTGTCCAAACAAGGATTGCAAATATCTTTTACATCGAGTGGGTTTACTCTTTGACTGACTTTTTCTTCACCACTTCTACTTACTTCTACTTACTTCTACTTAATTCATTGCTTATAGTAAGCGCTACATTATTGAAAAGCAGTATGAAGCCACAATCAAGAAATATTCTGCTGTATTGAAAGCACTTGATTTCCAACAAGCAGCAGCTACCGCTGAGGTGGGAGACAACACGGTGGAGTTGTAAATTAGACATGGAAATTCGTTTAAAGGTTATCGATAAGTCTTTGAGTGATATGACAGAAGGGAAAATACGAAATTTGGTGAATGAACAGATGGTTTTAGGTGAGTGAACATGGCTAGACTTCAATTATGTACTTGTATTCATTTGTAACACTTATGTACTTAATATTCATTCAGGCGCTTCTTCACTCATTGTCAATGCAATCTACTTCAAAGCTTTGTGGATGAATAAATTTGAGAAGGATTCAACACAAAACGGAACGTTTCACTGTTCGGAAAATAGTCAGAAAGAGGTGATGAACTTTATTCTCTGTTAAGCTACGACTTTCAACAATTTACGCCCATCTTATTTTCATTTAAATAGGAAAGGAAGTGTTTCAACGTTCTAAGATAAGAACCGCTCATTCAAAGCGTAGTTTACTGCCTTGCGGATCCTAGTTCCACTACTGATTACCAAAAAGATTAATTTCAGGTAGAGTTCATGCACGAGCACGATGTATATCGTTTGTATGCGGAAAACGACGTTATGCAAGTTTTGACGCTTCCTTATAAAGATCCCACTTACGCATTGAGTATATTGCTCCCAAAGAAACGGTAATACTTTGATAGGTAGGAGGTCACTGAAGTTTGGTGAGCTTTTCGAGATTTGGTTTGAGGTTTGCTCTCGATGCAATTAGAAATAAGACCAGCGGAGCAGAATTACGAAGACTGTTGAACCAAGCTAAGATTAAACTAATGAAGGTTAGGAAAGCATCACAATTTTTTTTTTTAAATTGTTGATCACCTTTCCAGATTTCATTACCAAAAATGAAAATCGAAACGAAATTTGAGCTGAAAAAAGCGCTCATATCGATGGGTGTCACTGAGATGTTCACTGACAACGCTGATTTGAGCGGTATCACGAAAGTTCCACTCAAAGTATCCGATGTTGCACACAAAGCGTTGATAGAGGTTTGTGAGAAATACAAAACGACATTTGCTTTCCATGTGATTAAAGTTGATAACGTTTATATGATTGGAGCGCCTTTAACAGTAACTGTGCTTGTAATGAATAGACGAATACTACCAGAAAAATAAGCCAAATGTCAGGGGTTTCAAAATAATTTTATGCGGTACGATGATTTGGCGAAGCAACCTTCTATGTTGAGGCGCCTCTCTTGACAAGAGTTGCTTATGTGCTGCAGATGCCAGCGCAAGATCTTCACTTTCGGCCACATATAGTCCCCCAATCCTTTGCAATAGGTATGCTGACTATAAACCCTATCTACAAATTAGCCTAGTTTTATCTGGAACGATGAGGCTATAACCAACTAGGTTGACTCACAAACAATCGAGCACGAGGTGTAACCACGATTCTCAAATAAGACCTCTCTCTTAAGTTGTCTTTCAACAGCCCTCCCCCCTCCCCCAAATTACCGTATACCTACAGTTAGGCATAAGAAAAAGACTCTAACAAATAGTAAGTTTCACTTCGGTAAGTAGCATGTCAAATAACCCTACTAGTCCGAGTTTTAGTAAACTCTGAGGCATTTAGGTATTAGGCCATCTAACTGAGTTGGTCATTTTCAAAGATGATTATAATTGTTTTAATTGAAACCAGTACAAAGCACTACTCCTTAAAACCGCAACATGGAATCACCAAACAAAATGCTAACTTTGAAAATGAGAACCGAGCCGAACTCTCTTTTTCCCATTTTTCAGTGACTTTGCAGTAGTCATCGCTCAAAAATATGAAGACAAAACAGCCTCAAATCACTTCTGTAAAAACTAGGGGATACAGACGATACTATACAATATTGATAGGGTCTGGGAAAAACTTTCTGTGTGATATAAATGTCGGGGTGCGGCCCAATCTTAGGAGGCTGCCACAACTTCTTTGGGGTTGTGCCACACTCCAACATTTTTCGTCACAATAATATTAGGTTGGTGCGAGAATTATTCAGAGTTTAATAACTTTTCAAGCATTAAACCTGGATTTATTAGCGTTTCCTAAAAATAGTTCAAGGTTCACGTCCATGACAGATGCCAAAAGTAACTTTTGATAAGCTGATGACTGAGACCGAAGCTTTTGAATTTTGGAAAATTGACTACCTTCAAATGAAAAACTTTCACACATTTTCTGAGGCAGGGCAGAGGTCCTTTGCAATTTTTAGCATCGAACTCACAATTGCAGATTTTGAAACGCCATTTTTGAAAGCTTCGTTTTCCGTTGTTAGCTTATAGAAGACGCTTCAACATCTTCAATGGAGCGCAAACTTCCATCTATTTATAGGAAGCAAGCTTTCGAATTTAGGTTCAGTGCTTAGAAAGTTATTGAATTGTGTTCAAATTACCAAAGAACTTTTGCATCAACCTAATATCCTTGGGAAGTAACTCGAATATGCTTTGATAGCCTGATCTCGTGCTATCACAAAAATGATTTGAGCCTAATTTGCTCCAAAAGGCTGAATAGTGATTGCTGAAGGCACAACCACCGAAAACGAGAAATATAAACAAACGATGGATATTTTGCACCTCCATTTTCATAGTTTGGCTTTGTTTGAATTGGGGTAATAGGTAAATTGATACAAGGGGATTATTCGACTTGACGCTCACGAATATGATCCATTGGTAGAGACTTGTTTGCTCAAGATGGATACAGTGATGAGTCAATATCTTAGGTGCTTGTTTTTTTTGCACAAAGGGGTTTTTTGATATTCTAACGGATATCGCGTTTTTATTACCACCAAAGCCACTTCAGTTACGACCCTCTCCCGTCTCTGACACCTTAAGCGAAGCCCAAATGTGACGTGCCACTCTCCACACTTGACCCTGGTTCACGGTTGATCCACAAGCTTGGAGCCAAAAAAGTTTTTATTCACTCAAAAAATTGGGTCGCTGCTCCAAAATTTCTACAAAATCGATCCAAATCTTTGTGTGCAAATATTGTACTTTTTGTATATTGCAAGTAAGAAGAAACAACCTAAAGTAGAGCGCCTTGGATTGTTCGGATAAATGATACTAGACAAACGATTTTTTAGATTTTTTAGTCTATTACACTTGTAGCTTCTAGCAAACGCAAACTTCCAATAAGTTAAAATGGCACAAAAACTTCTAAAAACCGGAAAACATTTGCAGATTGAATTCAACCTGCCTTTGCGATCCCTAGATGAGGAAGAATTTAGCAGTGGTATAGGAATGTTTAACTGAAAAAAGCTTTGTCAATTTCTGCAATCGTTTGTTTGCCCCAGATTTTTATTAAAATCGAATAACATGCAAAACAGGTGTCTTAAACCTTGTTGTTTTTTTTTCGAACAGTTGCGTTTGCTCCAGTCATAGTTGACTTTGAATTTTGGCTATTGAGAAGGAGACAATAAATCTTTACTCGTCATCTAATCATTATCACTTGACACAAGATTTGATGCTCAAACATTTGTAGCATGCATTTCTTGAGAGTAATGCTTGTAACTCAAGGTTTATGCTAATTTTTTTGTAAAGATTACGTCATAGCTTTCTTTGTGTCAATTTGCAGGTTGGCGAAGATGGCACCACTGCTGCTGCCGCTACAGTCAGCAACATGTTCAGAATCTCGGGAATGATTTTTTCGGAGGATCCTATATCTTTCATAGCAAACCACCCCTTCATGTTCGTACTTACCAAAAATGTTAGTCCGGTATTTATTGGACAATTTATAGCATAAAGATATAGCTTATTCCTATTTATAATAGTGAAGACTTCGTATAAACTAATTTCAAATTTGTCAATTTGCGAGATTTCACAACCCTCAGAATATCAATTTTGTCGATTTTCGGGGCCTTTAAAATATCGATTTTATCGATTTTTGTCAATTTTCGGAATTTATCAACCTTCAAAATATCGATTTTATCGATTTTTCCGATTTTTGGGATATCGATTTTTGTCAGTTTGCGAGATCTCACAACCCTCAGAATATCGATTTTGTCGATTTTCGGGACCTTTAAAATATCGATTTTTTGTCGATTTTCGGGACCTTTAAAATATCGATTTTATCGATTTTTTTGTCAATTTTCGGAATTTCTCAACCTTCAAAATATCGATTTTATCGATTTTTCCGATTTTTGGGATATCGATTTTTGTCAATTTGCGAGACCTCACAACCCTCAGAATATCGATTTTGTCGATTTTCGGGACCTTTAAAATATCGATTTTATCGATTTTTTGTCAATTTTCGGGATTTCGCAACCTTCAAAATATCGATTTTATCGATTTTTCCGATTTTTGGGATATCGATTTTTGTCAGTTTGCGAGATCTCACAACCGTCAGAATATCGATTTTGTCGATTTTCGGGACCTTTAAAATATTGTCAATTTTCGGAATTTCTCAACCTTCAAAATATCGATTTTATCGATTTTTCCGATTTTTGGGATATCGATTTTTGTCAATTTGCGAGACCTCACAACCCTCAGAATATCGATTTTTTGTCGATTTTCGGGACCTTTAGAATATCGATTTGATTTTTTTGTCAATTTTCGGAATTTCTCAACCTTCAAAATATCGATTTTATCGATTTTTCCGATTTTTGGGATATCGATTTTTGTCAGTTTGCGAGATCTCACAACCCTCAGAATATCGATTTTGTCGATTTTCGGGACCTTTAAAATATCGATTTTTTGTCGATTTTCGGGACCTTTAAAATATCGATTTTATCGATTTTTTGTCAATTTTCGGAATTTCTCAACCTTCAAAATATCGATTTTATCGATTTTTCCGATTTTTGGGATATCGATTTTTGTCAATTTGCGAGACCTCACAACCCTCAGAATATCGATTTTGTCGATTTTCGGGACCTTTAAAATATCGATTTTATCGATTTTTTGTCAATTTTCGGGATTTCGCAACCTTCAAAATATCGATTTTATCGATTTTTCCGATTTTTGGGATATCGATTTTTGTCAGTTTGCGAGATCTCACAACCGTCAGAATATCGATTTTGTCGATTTTCGGGACCTTTAAAATATTGTCAATTTTCGGAATTTCTCAACCTTCAAAATATCGATTTTATCGATTTTTCCGATTTTTGGGATATCGATTTTTGCCAATTTGCGAGACCTCACAACCCTCAGAATATCGATTTTGTCGATTTTCGGGACCTTTAAAATATCGATTTTATCGATTTTTTGTCAATTTTCGGGATTTCTCAACCTTCAAAATATCGATTTTATCGAATTTTTCGATTTTTGGGATATCGATTTTTGTCAACTTGCGAGATTTCACAATTCTCAGAATATAGATTTTGTCGATTTTCGGGATTTCACAGCCCTCAGAATACCGATTCTATCAATTTTTGAGGATTTGGTGGTTCACTAACCTCCAAAATATCGATTTTTCGCTTTTTAGGTGTGAACTGTAAGCCCCGCCCACTTATGATATTAATATACAATACCGCTCACAGAATGTGCAAGATTTCCGTGAATATCGCGAAGTTCCAAAAATTCCGCGCAATTCCTGGAATTTCGCGAAACTTCGCGAACTTTCCGAAATTTCGCGAAATTCCGGAAAGTTCGCGGAATTTTCGAAATTTCGCAACATTCACGGAAATTTTGCACATTCTGTGAGCGGTATTGTAGTTGAAATTCTGCGTAACAAAGGTGCATTCCTTGAACATGGCAGTGGCTGCACACTATTTGACCTTTAGTAAAAAAGACGTTCCTGCTCTGCAACGGCTGAAAACAAGATGTGAGCTTGTAAGGAAAAAACTGAGTATTAACAGTTGTTGCCGTAAGGCGTCCATTACACGCACATTATAGAAACGATAAGGATTATCTCATTTACGCTGTCGATAGTCTCAAAAAGAAACTAATTAAGCAAAAGATTCTTAAAAGCAGCAAGCAAAATCTCCCCCGATTGATATCTAGTCTACAGAAAAGCTCTAGGATTAAGACATTTGCGTTACTCCGGTCCTCTGGTGTAGCCTCTGAACGGGAAAAATAGACCTGAAATTTGCAAGTGCTATCAAGCCAAACCCTCTCTATGCTCCACCCATCCAGGTACTGAAACTTTTCTGTGCCTTGGGGTAAAGCTCCCAAAAACTGATATTTTTGGTTTGCACTTTTTTGCACATAACCAGGGTAAGAAAAAGGCCTCAAAATGGAATGAAATGAAGAAGACGAAGGTTTGGGTGGATGCTGCATTCAAAATGGTAACAACGTTTAAAGTTTGCTTCTGTGACGAATGTGCCAGAAATCATACTGAATGCCGCAGAGGCTCGCACTGGCATTACTATCCATGTGCCTTACTCATTCTCGTAAAATCGTGGCACTGGAACTCACCGCGCTATGCCGGTTACCACGAATGAAATGTAAACAACTACTCATTTAGAAGGCTCTTTCACGTGAGATCGGTGATTTCGCGTGGATGAAACTTTTCGCATGAAGACAAACGCAAATTTGAATAGGTTTTTGAATTTGTCATGGCTTGGTAGTGGCCATAAAGGCAATAATCACCGTGAGCTACATCTCTGTGCAAAAATCACACACACAAAAACACGTAAACAACTCTTAGCCCGTTATTATAAGGTCTTGATGGGCTGAGACAATTTTATATATAAAGCTGAATGTCTGTTTGTCTGTATGTCTGTGTGTACGTACGTTCCGAATAAAAAAATTCCATTTCTGAACCGATCCGGACCTTGGCACACATACACTTCGGCGCGGGGAGGGTGTCATAGGCTACTTTTCATCATCGATCGATATCGATTTTGTCGATTTTTTGCAAAATTTGAGCAACGGGGCTGGGAGTTGGCACAGGGGGGGGGGGTAATCGAGCATGCTGATTACAAATATACAGGGTGTCCGTAAAGTATGTATGCACTGTTTGATCGTTAATATCTCCGTTCCCAGGGGGTCTTTTGCCGAGCTTCAAGCACCATACTGTAGAGCTGGCTTCAACTAAGACTTACAGTATAGAGTGAATCAGCGATCACTACTGTTACTGTAGGACTACGGTAGAAACTTGAAGCATATGGTGTCAATGTGGAAAAGCTGTCGTTTCAAAATTTTTCAAAAAAATGTGAAAACTTGTGTAATAAGGTTCATATGGACGCTGAGTTCAATACTCAACTATTCACAAGATTGCGAAGCTTTCTAAACGGTGTAAACGCACTTTTTAGGACCATTGAAAAAATGGTCGCTACCTCTTACCTGGCATAACTCTTCAATGAAGCATCATAATAAGTTGGGAACTTTACAATTAGAATCAGCAACCCTAATTAGCCTAGTGTAAAAGTTTTCAGGCTGTTTTGTTTCCTTTCTGAGGCAAAATATGGCCTTTCATGGCTCAAAACCCTCTTTGAAGTTCCTACCGTAATCCTACAGTAATGAGAGGAGACCGGAGATTCGCTCCATACTGTAAATGTAAGTTGAAGCCAGCTCTACAGTATGGTGCTTAAAGCTCGGCAAAAGACCCCCTGGGAACGGAGATATTAACGATCAAACAGTGCATACATACTTTACGGACACCCTGTATTATTGACAGGGCCGGGCGGAACCGGGTTTGCCAGCTAGTTTATTATACGCTTGAACAAGTCAGATGGGTTCCTCTTCAGCTTCTTCATTTAATTATCTACTTTCAAATTCTCATATTTTCATTAAGTAGACTTTCATGCCTGCCCATCAAACCAACGCAGTAGGACGATAATTTCAAAACCATCGTGTCTTTCCATCCGCAATGCCCAAACAAAATATTGCGAAACACTATGACTTCAGAAATGCGTCAACGAATGATTGATTATTCGTGTTTGTGTCTGAAGCTCTAGCATTTGATATCCGAATGCCATTAAGCATCAACTTCTAATTTATTCATGTTTGATCGCTTCGGTGATTTGCATAGTGCTGTTATTTCCGAATCCACGTTTTATAGCAACATCGATCATACACATCTTGCATTTAAAAGCGTTTCTTGAAGCTTTGTTTGGGTGAATTTCACACTTTTTACGGCAGTTTTTGGCTGTCTCAAACAACACTCTTTCCTATATGCTTAATGGATGAATGAATGCATCTATCTTCCGTGATGAAAAAAAGAATGAGTGGTAATAAACCGTCTGTGTAAGCTTACGGTTTTTGATGGCAAACTATTGCTTAGAGATTACTCAAAAGAATTATAACATATAGTTTTGTGCGCGTACTTCCAATATGTTTTACTGCTGCCACGAAGAACTTTGCGAAATCTGTCTTATTTGTTTTTGTATTTTGTTCGACGTCACTACTTCGACTGTGGCTGTTAGCCGAAAACTTTCTCTCACTTTTACGAAAACTAATCTTGTTACAACGAATCAAAACTTTTCGTCAGAGTATCATATTCACTATATGATTCGTTATTTTCCCTTGAATAATCACTCCCACTGTAAGGCCCAGCAAAGCCGGTTTTGAATAAGCAGTTATCGCTTGTTTCGGCTTGACCTCAAATTTAATATGCAAACTTCTGTGAACGGAAAAAAATTGGAACTAGTTCTACGAACTACTATCACGAAAAATCAGCACGAGAGAAAGATGATAGACGTTTGGAAGATTGATCCTGCCAAATTTAGGCTGGTTTGCAAATAAGCTAATGCATCGCTCACATACTTCTTCCGGAATAGTTAGAATGGAAGCATGTTTAGTCGAGGTGATTTTCTAGATGGGAAGTATCCTACAGAAGGCGGATCAAAGCACATTATTGAGAAATACTTTCAAATAAAAAATATATCACGCTTGGTTGCATTATTTAAGAGCGAGTAAGATTTTAGCAACATTTTATCCAAAATGCACATTCTATTTTTGGCTCCAGAAACCCTCATAACTCCTCTTTTTCAAACGTTTTGCAGATAAGGAAGGCAGATTTGGGATCAACATTTTATGTCTTCAATATGGTATACATGACATTTAAAAAACCACTTTGACTAAACAAACTTTCCTCGTTAGTTTTATGAAAAAACTTTTTGACTATGTCCATCGCAGATCCTTATAGGATTTTAAAATTCTTCAACGTTTTTTAGGAGTTGTTGGTGATGTGAGGCATACTGTACAATGACTGTTCCGCCTCTCTGGCTAAGAAAGCAGGATGAGTAAGCAAGTTTCTGAAAACCAAATATAGTTGTGAAGATGCAGAGCGCAGAAATAGACTTTGGCTTGAATATGCTTCAGCAATCTCCTGCGTCTCAGCAAATGGTAGTGTCTCCACTTTCGGTGATTTTCGCTCTTGCTATGGTCCAGCTAGGAGCAAAAGAACGAACAAAGGAGCAGATCAATCGGCTAATTTCGTATGGTATGGTATATTAGAGTAGCTCCTTATTTGAGAAAAACAGTTTCTAGCAAAAAAGCAAAAATGCAGCTGATTGTTTTTTTTACAACAAAAAATGAGAGATGTTACTTTTTAATAATATAACTTTTCTTGCCCGTGTTGCACAAATCTCTATCACATCTAACTTGATTTTTGCGAATTGTACACAAGACCACATCACGAAATGAATTCACTTCAGAGTTTTCACAAGCATATCACGTCAAAACACGTTTCTTTTGAGTCTTGTCTTTATAACTGTTGAGGAGTCGGCAATGAGGCTAGCGTAAAATTCTACTCGGATCTTTCAAAAAATATTACAAACTATTCGGATGGGGCGCAAGCCAAAATCGCAAATGGATTCTTTTTGGAGTAAGTTTGTTGTTTTTTGTTTGATTGCGATTTAATAAGTCTATTCAAAACGTGAACTTCAAACGAGGAAGTGTAAATTTCTACAAAAGGTACTGTTCGAGGGCAAAGATGGTTCGAAAGACTTGTGACGTCAACTTTTACGCTTAACAAATGTACATACTATACTTTTATCTGGACTAGTAACAGTCGCTAAGACCTAGCAAACTTCACTCCTCCCCTCCCTCCCCCCCCCCCCCCCCACCTACAGTTCTTTCCAGTACTATCTCCATCATAAGCTTGAGGTTATAGATTATAAAAGAAAGATTAAAATGTTGAAAGTAAGATTATAAAAGCCGCACATAAAAGCCTTGACAAACTGGGTGACACTCAGTGACGAAATCATCTTTGCAGGCTTACTGAAATGCGGTGGGTCCAAGGTCGGCTCGTTTTTACACCTCAGTGATCTCGCGCTATGTCTAGCGCTAGCCTATGTCTAGACTAGCGCGGTGAGGAGGGAGGCTCTTGGCATTGTATTGCCAAGATTCAAATAACCTGTAATCTTCGTTCAAACCTCTGAAGAAGACGAGACTGTCGAAACCGAAAGGTTCAATGAAAATCTCAAAAACCTAATTTGGCATAACTCAGCATATACTTTTTTTTGAATTATAAATTTTTTGAGTCTGCCTTTTTGTCTTTACTCTACTTCTGCAGCAATTGGCGGTGACGTACGTGGTTCGCGATAGCCTCTCGCTGATAGCGCGAAGTTTATTTCAGAAAGAGTTTGTACTGACGCAACTTGACGGAGCCGCCAAATGGTTCGGTAGACAGCAGAGTCAAACTTAGTTTAACTAGATTTCGGCCGCGTACCTCACATTTAGGGGAATAGTATAATAGAATACTGCGGGATCAACCGTTTATTTCAGATCGTACATAGTCAATTATCCAAACACTAAGGCTGTCGGCCTCTCACGGCCGGCAAAGAAGTGTTTACACCTGATTTATCTCCACTGCAATTTGCTTTAGAAAAGGTGCACTTCAACGCAAAGACATGGTGGTCAGTTTCATGACGTTTGAGTGTTAATGTTCGATAATTCAATTTTGCTTCTTACTCATGTTAGCTTCAGATATATCTATTACGCCATGCAGCCACTTTCGCTTTATTTGGCAAGTTTGTAGAGTTCTATCAGTTATATTACAATGAAATGCGAAATTGCGGTCGTACAAAATCGCTCTCGAACCGTGCCCATCTCTGCGCTTCTGTAAATGTAAGCTCATATACAATTGTCTTATAAATTAGATGTTCCGGTTGATTGGGTACCTTTAGCTTCCACTGTGCTTCTACTGAGATCAATCAGGTGTTTTGATTGTAACCTTTTTGAGACATCACTATCAAGTGGGTGTGTAGCAGTGTTACCCAGGCAGCCGCCTGGCGCCGCAGCCAGCCGCCAGAGCTGGCACTAAGCTAGCTGGCACTACGCCGCTGTTGAGCTACCGTAAGCGTGCTTTCGTGGTCCACAACTTCTCCGTGAGAGGTTTTCGCTGCAGCCTCGCACCTCATCGCCCTGGGGTGCCATAATTCTCTCAGAGACGCGCGACTACCACAAATTGTATATCAAACAGAAGAAAATTTGCAGTTTATAAGTATTTTGTCAAAAACCTACATTTCCATGCCGATTTCAAAGTCGAAAAGACCGTTTCTTTGAAATGGTTTCTACTTCTTGATTTCTGACAGTTCTAAATTTGCAGGATTCTTTGGACTACAACTAGATCGAACTGAATCTTCAAAAACCTCAAAACTCTAAATAATCTTCTGAACTGAAGGTCACGAAGAAATGCTGAAAAGCTAAGAATTCAGCTATTTTATAATTTTTTTTACAAACTTCCCTTATTTAATTGTTTTTTTTTTTGTTGAGGAGAATTGAATATGTCCAGTTTTCTTCCTTACTGAATTTTTTCAGGGTTTTGTGTCATTATCAGACACTTGATCCAATCTTATAATTATACATAACTAGCTTGCTCACCCGGCTCCGCTCGGCCCTGTCAAAACACTGTAATAAACACTATACCATTTCTATCCCTGTACAGCCTTTCCCTGTGCCCACTTCTACACTTCATTTTCCGTTCCCTGTGTTATTTTCGAAATCAGCATGCCCACTTACCCCCTGTGCCAACGCCCAGCCCCGTAGGTGGACTCTGCAAAAAATCGATAAAATCGATAAAATCGATATCGATAGATAACGAAAAGTGCCTATGACACGCTCCCTGCCCCGCAGTGTATGCGTGCCAAGTTTGGTCCAAATCGGTTCAGAAATAAAAATTTTTATTCCACACATAAGTACAGACAAACAGACATCCAGATTTATACAGTGCGTTCATAACTATACGACACCCCCCTAAACTAAGATGTTCGGATTTACAGAAGAGATCGAGTACTCGAGTCAGTGCCTTTATGGTCTACATATGATATTGATTAAAATACCATGTCAATCAATACGTCTAATCACTTGCTTTTCTACATGTAGAAACATGTCTAATCTTCCACTGTTTCGTAACTATACGACACCTCAGAGCAAGGTACTTTTTCCAAGGAGAAGAAAACGCAAAACGGGATTTTTATGAGTAATCGGGCTACCGGCCTTCTCTACCACTCTATCACTATTGGAAAGGTTTCTGACAAATGCATGCATGTCTTCGGTTCACTGTTGTCACAAGCGTCCAGAACTGCTGCAACTTTTTCAATGCCTCGTAGTGTTTGTAACTGCTCAGAAACGCTGTGCCAGTAGTCTGCAGGAAATTTCAAAAGAATTTAAGACATGACAGTATGGTCACCTTTAGAGAAGCTGCTCACGATGCTGGCGAGGAACGGTGGTAAGTGACCTGCGTGCATGTTCGGTGCGTTGTGCTGCTTCGAGTAGTGTTGTCACCGGCGCTCGTGGAAGTCATTGGCCTCCCAGTACTTCTTGACAGTCTGCGCGTAAAGTTCCTCAGCAAATCTGGGCTTGTGGACCTCGCATAATCCTCCCAGATTATAGAGAAACCCCCGCTAAAGCTTCTCTAGCTTAAATGATGTGGACTTTGCATACATCCGGCCAGTCCGTTCTCTAGTCGTCCGGACTAAATTTTTTTGATTAGATTACACTACCAAATCATTGGCTCATTTTTTCTGTCATCTTCTTAACAAAGCGCCTGTAGCAGCATTACGTTTCACAGCAGCACAACGCATATGAACACGCACACAAATCACTTACCGCCGTTTTCCGCCAGCATCGCGAGCAGCTCCTGTAAAAGTGACCATACTGTCTTGCTTCAATTCCTTCAAAAAAAAAAAACACTCTGGAGATTACTGGCACAGCGTTTCTGTGCGGTTACAAACAGTACAAGGAGAAGTTGGAGCAGTTCGTTGTGGACGCATATGACAGACAACAGTGAACCGAAGACATGCATGAATTTGCCACAAGCCTTTCCAATAGACTCGATAGAGTGGTAGAGAAGGCCCGTTAGTCCGATTACTTGTGAAAACCCCGTCTAGCGTTTTCTTTACCTTGGAAAAAGTAACTTGCTCAAGAATGTCATGTAGTCATGAAACAGTGGAAGAAGAGAATATCTCTACATGTAAAAAGGCAAATGACTAGACGTAATGATTGAGATATTATAATATTTTATTCAATATAATATGTAGACCATAAAGGCACTGACTCGAGTACTGGATCTATTCTGTAAGTCCGGAAACCCAAAATTTTCGGGGGCGCCGTATAGTTATGAAACGCACTGTATATAAGATTTCATTTTCTATTTTTTGTTTGCACATTTTACAGTGCAAATTACTAATAATGCAAATTTTCTGCTGTCCTGGTCGATATACCATTTGGCAGTAGCGCAAACTCTGAGGAAATTCTCGCACCTCAGCGCGATGAGGTACGAGGCTGCTGCGATGATCTCCCATCGAGAGGTTGTGGACCACGAAAGCGCGCTTACGGTAGCCCAGCCGCGTCGTTGGTGCCAGCTCTGGCCGCTGGCTGCGACATCAGGCGGCTGCCTGGGTTACACTTGCACGCCTCCTCTATCAAGTTACTCGGATTGTCCTCATGTTACTTGGATTGTCCTCACTGGTTCGTTGAAATAGCGTGTGAAATAAAATCACGAGAAAATGGTGTGAGGAAAGAAAAATTGTTCTATGCACACATGTAAAAGCTAATGTTGGACGAAGACGCGAAAACGATTAAGAGCAGCAGCGAATCTTCACCATCAAAATCCTTGCGCCTGCGCTCGCGGGCTAATAAAACCGCCTTCGCGCCCTTAGGTATGCGCATTCGTCCGGCCATACCTATGAACTTTACTCACACACTACTTCAACAAATGTAATGATAGCAACATTAGTCCAATTAATCACCTGCGTAACCTCTAAAGTAAAGGGACTCAAGAAGTCAGACATTTAGGTACAACCAGTGAAATTAACAAGAAATTGATGCAAAGATTGACACCAGCTATTGTTGTAAGCTGCAGCGTTTGAATTGTCTTAGGGAACGGCCATAGGTTGTCGGTGTTGTCGGTGTTGTCGGGGTTGTGGGGGTCAGGGACAGTTTAGAGAGCGCGCGAAACGTGGAGGCTATCATAGGTCCTACAACGACCGGCAACCTCGCAACCCCGACAACACCGACAACACCGACAACCTATGGCCGTTCCCTTAGGCAGCGCAACAGGGTCAAATTCTTGCTTACACGCCCGAGTTTAGTACTTGCGCGAATTTGTTGGGAAGCCCACAGGCTAGGACTACTAGGACCTATCGGAATATCCATGATTTATTGTTCGGGCCTTATTCTCCTAATTTCTAGAATGTTTCGTTCCTTGTTAGACGCAGACTAACCAAAGCAATTTAATTCGAATACATGACATACTATTGATGACATAATCTGACCGACAAATCAAGCTACAAACAAACAACCATTGAAGAATCTAAAAAAACATTTGGAATTATGAGTCAACCTCTTTTTTGTATGGAATCACGACCACCGAAATAGCAGCCAATAGCCATTTCATTCAACCGAAGCCTATTGAAGTTTATTGTACTTGCACAAAGCAGGGCGATTTTGTAGGACGAAGATGTGCAAACATGCACATCTTCGCGCCCAGACAAGTAGATGCTAAGCTTAATACATTGCAATTCAGTGTTAGGTTGCACTAGAAGGAGTATAAACATCATTTGGGCTTCACAACATAACCATTTTCAGCAAGAAGGTTTCGATCAAGGATGACTATGCGAGCGCGTTAGTAAAAAAATATGCGGCAAAAATAGAGGCTCTCGATTTTGGACAGGCGAGGAAAACAGCTAAGGTATTCGCAATTTATAGGCAGCAAGGAAGAAATAGGATTTTAATTAAGGTTATTGATGACTTTGTTAGTGCGACAACAGAAGGAAAGATCAAAAATCTAATAACGGAGGATGCAGTGAATGGTGTGTCTTTCTGAATCCCTGATCTTTTCTCCATGCATGCGTACTACTAAGGTGTATTCTCGCTTATTGTGAACGCTGTTTACTTCAAAGCCGATTGGTGGGACAAGTTTAGTCAGCGTTCTACAGCAAAATATATCTTCTATCATTCGAAGACGAATAAAAGAGAGGTGATTTAGCAGCTTTGCTCATCAGACTGGTTTGCAGCTTTGAGCAACTATTTCAGACGGAGTTCATGAATGAATACAAGAAAAATTGTTTATATGCCGAAAACGATGACGTAATGGTGTTGTCGTTACCTTACAAAGACAAGTCTTATGCCTTCAACGTACTTCTGCCAAAAGAGAGGTGGCTACTGCAATTTGAACCTTGTGTGAGGCTACATAATGCTTTCATGCCTTTTTAGATTTGGCCTAAAGGATCTCAGAACGCGATTGAGTGGGCTCGTGATCCGAAATCTGCTCTCAAAACTCAAACCTGAGTATTTGACGGTTAGTGAATTGAGTTTGACACCTAAGATACAAAAATTAATTTAGATACGCATTCCAAAAATGAAAATAGAGACCAACTACAAATTGAAAGAAGCGCTTCAGCATATGGGAGTCACTGATCTTTTCACAAGCCAGGTCAATCTAACAGGGGTTTCAGACCTACCTCTGTATGTGTCCAATGCAGCTCATAGAGCTCTAATTGAGGTAAGTACAGGAGGCTAAGAACGTTCGCTTGTGCTCTTAGATCCGTATGTACTTCACATCCAAGGGAAGCAAACAGCTGCGACAGATTTACAATCTTTAAGTTTCTAAAGGAATAAACGAGTCGTAGAGTAGTTGAATCTTCGATGAACTACTGCTTGGCAGTTAGGCTATAACAGTCACAAGATCAAGTCTAGAATACAGCTGTCTCACTTAAGGGTTTATCCAAGAGGTATGAGGCAACACAATTTTGCCTTTTTTCATAAACAGTATAGATTAGTATATTGTGAGTAGTTAGTAAGCCAATCGAGGTTAGTATTTATTAGTAAGTGGCGGCCTAACGTTTCGAGCTATTCGTCTTCTTCAGAGGCCTAAAGTGGTAAGAGATTTATGATTTTATGTCTACCCCACCAAAAACCTCCTCCATCCCCGGCTAGCCTCGACGTTGCCCCAGAATGCTACAAACAAAAACTCCATAACGTGAAAGACGAACTAACCTCCTCCACCGCCGGCGCGCAGATGTTGAAAGCGGCCGTCCTTCAGTGCCACTGATAGCAATAATGGAATACACTGTATACCATATTCGAACTAATCAGTGGTCTTTCAACTCACATAACGTCACGAATGGCAAAAAGTCATTTGTGATTGACATACACTCATTTCGGCTGTTCATGCTAGGATTTCTTGCGAAAATCCAGAACGCCTCGAGAGCCTTTCTAATGGCAGTATCGTATTCGTATGCCAGTATTACACATCTGATCTCGAAGTCCTTACCACCGTGGACTTCAACTTTATGTTTACCGAGAGGAGTGGTAAGGCTTCCTCGCCTTTTGCTGGCAAGATGTTCTTTTAACCTAACTCCCAACGGTCTCCCAGTCTCTCCGATATAAGTGGCGCTGCACTTGATACATTCGATCTGATAGATTACACCTGTCTTACCGCAGTCACCAACTTTACCGGATGGACAAACTACGCAGTCTTGGATTCTGCAGTAGTTGTCGTGCAGCCTGTTACGTACTAACCGCTTCCTGATGTTATCACTTGGAACGTCAAACAAAATGACATCGTTTTCGAGGTTCGCGTGTTTAATGCATCGTCGCACTATAGCACTAGTCGCGTCAGAGACGAAAGGAAGGCAGAGAGGTATTTTCTGTCGGTGCTGGTTGCTGTTGATGATAATGGATGGTCCACTACGTCCGTTTCGGAACGTGTAGCCATTTATTCGAACAATATCCAGCGCCCATCTCCGCGACTCCTTCCGTTCTTCTTCTCCTGTGCATACATTCGTTGCTGTTTTGAGCATGTTACGAATAACAGCTCTTTTAACAGTAATCGGATGTGCGGAGCGAGCATTAACCAAGATGTTTTTGGAACTCTCTTTGCGATACCATTTTACATTCGCAGCGCCGTTAAACAGTTGGATTTGTACGTTGAGATAAGGAACCCAACCATTTTTCGGTTGCTGCCGTGTAAACTTTATGTACTGTGACTGTTGGTTGAGTAATCGGAAACACTCATCCATTTCGGATTGTGTTGATGTTATAACGCAACAGTCGTCTATGTAACGACAGTACATTAGAGGTAAACGCAACAGCACTGATTCCTCTATTCTACTCATAAAGCAGATCGCAAGTACTGGAGCAAGATTATAGATTAGAAAATTCTAAAGAAACAGTGCAGACCCTTTGGGAAGAATACACAATTAACGAAAATCGTCAGATGGAAGATAAATAGAGCCGTTTCAGCAGAGATAGGCAAAAAAATGTAAAGCTCATAATCAGTGGAATTGAAGATCAGTTTCACGAACCTTCCCTTCCCGACGGGATGAACGTGCATACGGACCTTCAAGTCCACGCAAGAGGGTGGTGGAATTTTATGCGGAAGCGGGCTGCTAAAACAATCCACTACAAAATATGAGTTTTGAAGAAAAAAAACGCTCAAGGGGCAACGTCACTCTGCAAATCAAGATGGTTGATCTGGACGTAAGTCCAAAAGTGAGCCTCAGTATATAATGGCACAAGATTTCCCTTCATTATGATTACCACATTTTCAACAATTTCATCTGTTTCATTGGACTCATTGTTAATTGGTGATTTTCTCAGTTTATTTATATTTTGCAACGGAAGCGTGCGTTACTTAGGGGAGCTGCTATAACACAGCGTAAAAATCTCACTGTCCTAAATCCGGGACATGGCGCTTCTAACTATCACTTTTAAATTGATGAAGAAGGAACTACTGCGGCTGCTGCCACATATTTCGCAATGTTTGGGTCTGCAGGACCAAAATGTAGAACAAACCCAAAATGTTCGTAGCAGTTCATCCTTTCTCATTCATCCTGATCAAAAGATAACAACTCTTTCTTTATTGGGCAATACGCATAAAGCTGTATCTAATGGCTGAATAAGTGAAATTACGCAAAAGGACTGATTATCGATTTTTGATGTTAAGATTTGGGAAGGTACGATAAGTAGCTGAAAGTTGCTACGGGGTACGAATATCACTATTCTCTTGATTTGCAAGTTCCTAACTATTCTTACTATACTTACTGTCGTCCAGCGAAAGCGTTGCGACTTATGGTGCATGCATCATTCGAATCAGCATGCCGAATTACCCCATTCTGCAAATCTTGAGATCAGTTTGTGTTGGAGATTTCTACTATATGCCTATCGCGACTCTTCAGGATGGAATCCCAAAAATTTTTCGGAGTGCGTGGCTGACGCCACGCACCTTCAATTGAAAATTTTTTTTAACACGGTCCGAAATCCTGGGACCGCCACTGCTGGCAACCGATAGTCCATATCATCCCTGCGGTAAGTACCAGGGCCGCCTGTTCAGATCATCGTCACTTGGTTGAATGCACCTAACCCCATAATGATGGTGGCGAGATTTTATCCTGTATACAGCGGGATTCTAACTGAGCATTTGCCCTTTTCTGCTGTAAAATATGAATTTGAAGCGAAATATTGCAAAAAAGCAGAAGAGGCATTGGAGACTCCGCACTTCAAGGAGAGTGATCCGAAGACAACAAATACAAACTAAGCTTCAACCCTTTCAGACCCGAATTTTCGCAAGCGAGCAAAGAAGCCCGTCTCCTATTGTTTTTTTTTGCTTACTACCATACGATTAGCATCACAGTGGAGTTTGCAGTTTTTTAGCCTTATACACTATTTCTTTTTAATCTTTAACTTTTTTGGTGTTGCTTTTATTTTTTATTTTCAAATCTTCTTAATACATGTAGACAAGCGAACAGTTAGCAACTACACTTGCACAACATTGTACTCAAATTTTCTGCTAGTGTTATGGGTAATTTTTGGCTAATAAACAAGATTTCTGACACGTGCTGAAGCCGGCACAAGTTACTGATTAGTTGCAATCCACTTGTAAAAAATTTTTTTTGCATTGCTGACGGGAAAACAAATGAACATGGGGTTTCAAAGTGACATTTGGAAGGCAAAGGCTATATGAAGCAATCTATAATATTGAGTAGTGGAAATATGCTCTTGCGCCAGAGTGCAGGTTTCTGAATTGATGGTGGCAATTGCCACCGTCCGAAAGGGTTAATGTAGCTAAGCTTGGATTTTACCTTCATTATGATCACCCAATCTTCCAGATTTCCTACCTTTTTTGAATCATTACATTCAAATGCACTTCGATGGGAGGAATTCACCATGGCCGCTTTTATTCGAGCAATTTCCTCACACCGGCGTTCATATTTTGCAGTTCAAGTGAGCGGCTGATCAGTCAGGGCCCCGCCATTGCAGAACACCATACTCTTGCTATTCTCAATGTGAATGAACAGTGTCTCTAACTATCATTGTAGGTTGATGAAGAGGGAACGACTGCAGCTGCTGCCACGTATTTTGCAATGAAATTGACGGCACGACCGAATATGAACAAACCCAAAATGTTCATAGCAAATCATCCTTTCTTATTCATCCTCACCAAGGACAACAACCCCTTATTTATTGGGCAATACGCATAAAACCGCTAACTGTACCTAATAAATGAATAAAATTAAGAACATGCAAAAATCCTTGATTATCACGCTCTCATATCTGATACTCTAATCAGGAAAATGATATTGAAGAAAGGAACAAAGCGAAGCCATAATTCGCTCTTCATTCTTCTGAGTACCGACTTTTTGTTAAGAGTTTTTCAAAAATTGTTTATCCTATTTTTGAGAGAAGAACGCTGATACTGTATAGATTTTACATACCAACGAAAAAAAGATTGGAACAACGCAATAGGCCATTCAATGAAAATATGTCCAGCATAATTGACGTTCTAAAAAGCTAAATCTAGACTAAGAGGCTGGCTGTAGTAACAAACCACTTCTGCGCGAAATGTCGGGCTGTACAGAGAAGAATATTTTTTCAATTTGGTCTTTTGACTACATGTAAAATTGAAATTTTTGAGTTTTTGAACGAACATTAGCACAAAATACTCAGATATTGCAAAAATGTTGCATCTAGAGCTGATAGAATGTACCAATCATCAATACCACTCTCAGAATGCGCAAAATAGCCGTGAATGTCGCGGAATTCCGGGAGTTCAGTGACATCTCAAGAATTCCGCGGAATCCACGCGAATCACGCGAATTACGCAGCGCCATAACTTCCTACGGAAGAGCATCCTTAATTCCGATTTCGGTATTCCTGAATCTTTCTGCGGACGTACCTTCGCAAAGATTTAAAGCGGCGCACATTACCCCCAGTAGACTCCAGTAAGGACGATTTGGTAGCACTTTTTTTTATAGATTATGGATAGCTATAAAGTATCCGCAGTTCCAGAGGAGATAGAAGGGCTGGTGAATTGTGAGAATTCTAAAATACGAAGCTGTCTTGCTAAACAGAAGTGAGTTATCAGCAGATCAGATAACTCTATGAAACTTTCTCAAAAAGCGCGGGCTTTTTGATTTTTTTCTCGTTTTACGCTGCGAAGTCTGCCGATGAATTCCTAGAATATTGATAATCTTGAAATGGAAGAACTTCTCTTATAGAAGTTTTCTGAAACGCTGCTAATGGAAACAGCAATCTTTAAGGAATACAGGGTCTTCTTGCAGAGTTATTGTGAGGTAACTGTAACTGAGTCGTGAAAGTTCGTAACTTTGCCTGCACTTCTCGCGTTCGTAACTATGCCTGCACTTCTCCTTCGTAACCTTGCATTCCTTCTTGCGTACCCGTCAGAAAAACTGCCTGCTCGCTTTTATAGGCTAGAGTTACAAGGGAGTGTGCCATCGAAATGGTGCATGTCTCAGGCTTCAGTCTCAAAAATCGCGCAGTTACGAGCCTACGAATACACGTCTTCTTTGAATTTTGCCCAAAATGTAAAGATCACATACTTCGTCGATCCTTCGTGAGCGGTTGTATAACACGGTGATCAAATTTTTGACATCGCTCAATGAATCTTGTTGTGTTAAATTTAGCATTTAGATACATTTGAGCTCTAGCTGCGATTGGTATTTGATGCAGCTGAAGAACAGGCAACCACGATATTCAATACATTGGGATCCCTTGGGCAAAGTGACAATATTTTGCAATCAGAATGTCATAAAACACTCATGTTGGGATCTCAAAGAAGTACGAGATCTTTACATTTGAGAAAAATTCATGATGAAGTGCTTTCGTAGGCTCGTAACTCGGCGATTTTTGTAGACTAAAGCCTGAGATATACATCATTCGATGGCAACCATAACTCCAGTAACTTCAACCCATTGAAGGAAACAGGCAAGTATTCTGATAGATACGCGAAACAGACAAAGTTACGAACTTTCATGACTCATTTCTTACAAGACTTCGTGCTCGATTGGATAAACCTTGGCATTGTGATTCAAATTGTAATACAGTTCTTCAAAAATGTTAACCAAGATTGATAGCAAGGTTTTATTGAACGAAAAGCCAACGTTTCGGCGGTCCGTCCGCCTTCTTCAGGGCTTCCTGAAAGATCGAGACTTTGAGAACTGCCCGCCCAAACACCGTGTTTGGCAATGGATTTAGTTTGACTATGTGATGGAGTGCAGAATAGATGTTGAAAGCCTGACCTCAGCCTTGCCAGATCGGGAGTAGAGACCGAACGACCAGTACTGCGCTGCAGCTGCGGGGTGCGTAGCAAGTGGTACCCGGGCAGCCGACTGCTACCGCAGCCAGCCGCCAGAGCTGGCGTAACGCAGCCGCATACGGTAGGATAATTGCGCTAGCCGTCTGAAACTCTTCGACGAGAGATTTCTTCGCACCTCGTCGCGCTGTGGTGCGATATCAGCTTCAGAGATAGCGCGATATCATCAATAATGTTATCAATATCTATATCATTTTAATCAGAAAAGACTGATTGGTTCTTATATATCAATATCTATATCATTTTAAACAGAAAAAAATTCCTAGTTTATTGAGAACCATGCAAACAGTTACAAAACTATATACAAGCGACAAATCTCCAAAATTGGACAAACAATTACAATTACAAAAGTGAATAAATGACAAATTAAATAGTTTTTTCCGTTACAAATTTGGACATCATAATACAATAACTATTAATTGAGGCTGTAGTTACATATGCGCCAGAACGATACTCTTCCCTAAAATCTGTCATAGTATTTATTATCCGTTCGCGACGTAAATCTGTTCATTTTCATTTTATCTTAATCATATTTATCATATTTATTTTAATTTTGGAGATTTGTCGCTTGTATATAGTTTTGTATCTGTTTGCATGGTTTTCAATAAACTAGGAATTTTTTTCTGTTTAAAATGATATAGATATTGATATATAAGAACCAATCAGTCTTTTCTGATTGAAATGATATAGATATTGATAACATTATTGATAATATCGCGCTATCCCTGAGGCTGATATCGCACCTCAACGCGATGAGGTGCGAGGAGACCTCTCGGCGGAGAGGTATCAGACGGTTAGCGTAATTATCCTACCGTATGCGGCTGCGCTAACGCCAGCTCTGCGGCTGGCTGTGGCAGCAGTCGGCTGCCTGGGTACCACTTGCACGCCTCCCGCAGCTGCTTTATGAGTGAGTATGATAGTTAATGTCAACAATGCCCTTTGTATGATTATAGAAGATCTCGTATTAGAATCGACATAGCGTTTGATAAGAAAACAGTTCATTGTTTATGGGAATGCCTTCATCGTTGCGATTCATTTTTGGGGATTTGGACGCTATCCAAAAGGCTTCCAACGTTTTGCGGGCTATTAACTCGGCCTCATGCAATAAGATCGTTACAGTGACTTGAAAGTACTGGTTTGCGTGACATAACCTTCGATGTGCACCCAAAAGTTGGACACCTCAGATTTTCTAAGGCCGTCAAGATGCTATGCTCTTTAAGTCTTGTGCACAAAGGGTCCGCCAGTCTTTCTTATGTACTGGTCACCACGTTTTTGACAGGTTATGTGACATACCACTCCCGTTTCCATGCCGTCGCCTGCTCTTCCAGACGTACAGATGGCGCAATCAACGGTCGTGCAGATTCTGTCATATGCTCGACTGCGGCTAAGTTGTTTTTTGAGATTAGGAGGTGGTACATCTATAACTCTGACGGAATCATCGAGGCCCGCTTATATTAAAGATTTTTGATAGCTCTGCTGAAATCATCAGTCACAAATGGAACACAGAACGGTATTTTAGTTGTCTGGTTCATTTCGATCGTCTGCATTCTTGCCTACAGGTATGCCTTGGTGCACCATTTGTGAAATAGCAGTTAGATTATGCAATCTGTGGCAAGGTTAGTCGATGCGTTGCGCTGTTCAACATTGGACGAAACCGGTTTTGCTGTCCTGAACATGTCTCTTATTACGGACCGTTAGCTCCGAGGATGCGCAGAGCGGTAGTGAATTAATATATTCTTACTAGCGGGTTTGCGAAACCATTTACTTACGTATGATCCGTGAGATAAAGACACTTGAACGTTTAGGAATGCTAGCCAATTTTCATCGGGTTTATCCCGCGTGAATCTTGTGTTAAGGGACTGGCTATTCAAAATTTTAAAGCATATGTCTATTTCACTTTGAGTTGGACATATGATGCAGCAGTCGTCAATGTATCGATAAAAGAGTAAGGGATTACGATCAAGTACGGGTTTCTCAATTTTTGACATGATTGCGACACGGGAGCCAATCTTTGCCCCATCGCTAGGCCACGTACCTGCTTGTAATACCTTCCTGACCATCGAAATACGCTGCAGTTCAGTTCAATTCAATCTTCTATAACCATATAAAGGCATTGTTGACATTAACTACCATACTCACTCATAGCGCAGCTGCAGCGCAGTACTGGTCGTTCGGTCTCTACATCTCCATCTGGCAAGGTTGAGGACAGGCTTTCTATGCTCCCAGATACTCTTTACAGGTGGAAAAATAGGTTAGCTTGGCAGTAAGATAAGTGAAGCCATTCTCTGACCTGACAGTAATCAATGCTAACTCTGCAAATTCAATTTTTCGTAGTTGATTTCATTTTTTCTTATAAGAGTTTTGCTAAAATGGCCAAAACTAAATATAAGGTCGGTCCGAAAATTCTGTAGTTTTAGTTTCAAAAATTTATAATTTTGCGGTAGTTTCATGGATTGCTTACATAATTTTTTTTGAAAGAATATGTCTTTCGCTTTCGAATACTGTTTTTATTCCAAGCTTCTGTTTGACACTAACTGCAGAGATAAAAATGGAAAAGGAAGATGTCAGCTTTGATTTTCAAAGTTAGGTCACCAAAAATCTGGAACGATGCAAAAAAAGTACATAAGTTTTTTGGTCTACACATTGCAACTGTGAAAGGTATGTGCTGTCTGGACGTTTTTGTGAAAAGTTATGAATTTCGAGTTTACTAGGGATAACTCCAAAATTAAATGCCAATTTTCTCGAAAATCATAACTTCTCATAGAAACCTCCAAACAGCATAAGCTCTTTACAGTTGCAAAGAATAGGTCAAAAAACATATTCGTTGACAACTTCACATTCATGCAGCGCTCTAGATTTTTGGTGATACCATTTGTCTCAAAATCACTTTGACAAAAGCACACATTTTCCAGTTTTATCAACATTTATATCAAAAAAAAGTTAGAAGTCACTGAAGAGGACTTTCCTGTCTTTTCCAATTTATAATTTTTTGGGTTTAAAAGAGTTTATTGTGAGACGCTGGTGTATGAGGAGGTATAGTTCGACTGGCAAGAAGGAAAGAGACGAGACAAACTCCGAATTCATGCTCGAGTAAAGTAATTCCGATTCAAATTCAGTCATTCTTAGAGTAATTTCGATTCGATTTTGACGCGCTTTTTGCTTTACTGTACTCATTACACCTAGACATCATTATTTTAGTGAATATCAAAATCCTTTGCGGTTTCTTTGATTTTTTTGTAGATTGAAACACATTAACCTAGCTGTCCAAACCTCTTTTCTCGAAATGCTTCTTACGGAGAAGGAAACATGACTCACAGAAGCCCTGGTATACCGCTTAAAAACTTTTCCTTCAAGGTTTCTTACATGTTCTTCTATTTTCGTAAAAGTAAATTAGTTTTGAAGTATTGTGCCTTGAAGGACAAGATATCCAGTTTCAATATTTTTTTTGTCAAGATATCCAGCGCCAAATTTTATATTTTATCTTCAGAACCTTTACAAGCGTGCAAGTTTTTTAAAAACGAATACAAAGAAGGTCAGAGAGTTGTGCTACAAATACATGTTTATAACGACTTTATGACGACAAAAAATTTCAAACTGGAAAACTTCAACAAAGACTTGTGCAGCGATTGTCTGCTCTTACCATGCACATGAAAAAACCTTTGTTCGTAAGCTACTAAAAATCTTTGTTACGAAAAAAAAGTGTAAACTTAGTGCTACTTGTAGTAAAATTACGGAAAGTTGTTTCAGTGGTTCGGCGTTGAAAAAAAGTAGACAAATCAAATAGCGCAATCTTTCGCCTTTTCGAGGAAGTGAAAATTGTTTAGTGCCTTGAGGCAAAAAATACTTTACTCTGTTGATTCAGTGGTTTCTAATGAGTTAGGATTCGCAGTTAAAGTATATACGCTTTTAGATTCATAATCGAATTTTGAATCAAGTTTGGCGTCGTAACATCGAGAGACATGGTACACAATTACTCATGCCATAACGTACTGCTACTAGCAAACTCAATGAGGCATATTACAGAAATAGTCAAGTAAAATCTGATGCATTTTGAATGTTATTTTGAATACAACAAGGTCCACACGTTAATGTGAGAATATATCTAACCCTATCATTCGGAAAAATACTTAATGTATTCCGTAAGCAGAACACAAAATAATTTCCTTGAATAAAGAAGAAGAATGAAAGTGGGCAGTCTCGAATGAAGTGCAAAGCATATACAGAGTGTCCCAAAAAGTTGTGCACATGTTCACACGATTTGTTCGTTGATAACCTCTTGCTTTCATGTCTCTTGCCGAGCTTGAGGTACTATTCTGAAGACGAGGTTTAACTTAAATTTACAGTATGGAACAAAAATCAGCAGTCACTCTTCATTACTGTAAGAATACGGTACGAACTTTCAGCATACGGCGGGCGCTACTGTGGAAATAGCCTTTTGATGATATAATTTCAAAAAATCTGAAAATTTGTCTAGCAAATTTTACAGGAGTGCTGATTTCACTACATAACTTTCCAACAGCTTTTCAAGCTTTTTTGATAGCGTATTCACATTTCTGACGAACATTGGAAAAACAGTTACCCTAATTTCACGCGTACAAGGCGCGGGGGATTTTTTTCGAAAATCGACCAGCCCAAACACGGCAAAGGACTTCGCGAACAAAAAACTATATACAGCGCTGTATATTGCCTGAGAGTATCGTGCGGCATAAGTCTCGTTTTCCGAAACATAACGAGGCGGTTTAGCGGCACGTTTGAAAAATTGAAAAAGGTGCGCCTTGTACGCGTGAAATTAGGGTATTACCCTAAATCTGAAGTAACTTATAAAAAAACCACTATACTGAAGCGCAAACGTCATCTTTAGAATCAGCGACTTCGATAAGCCTACTTCAAGAGTTTCCGAATTGTTGGCTTTCTTTACGAGCAAAATACTGGCAAAATACTGCTTGTAATGGCTTAAAATCCCTCTCGAAGTTTCTACAGTGTTTGTTTGTTTCTACAAAAACCAGAAGTTTTGTCGCTTTGATTTGGAAAAATTCGTAACTGCTCTCTATATTAACGTATTCGCTTACAAAAAACTCCCCCAAAAAGAAAATTTTTTCTAGAGGCTCGATAAACATCTTCGCGTCACTCCTTGACGACAAGGGAGTCTAGAGATAAAAATTCGAAAAAAAAGCCCCTCTAACTCTAGATTTTCGAAGAAAAAATCGTCCGGCATGCAATAGACTCGTAAAAGTTATTTTCTTGGGAGAATCGAGAGGGGCTGAAATCGGGTGATTTATATCCGGCCTTTAAAGCAAATGTTCGTGCTCATCACAGTTAGATACTAACATATATTGCATAATTTTCGACATAAAACAACAAATGCTGCCAAATTATAATACTTTAAAATTTTTCTTGCAGACTCATTCCTTAGATACGATTGCGAGAAAACATGTTTTAGTAAAAAAGGTTTTATAAGTTTCAGCAAAAACATGCAAACTCCGGACCTAATTTTAAAAAGTTATGTGGTTGGTAGGTACATCTTTCTGTAAGTATCCTTCAAAATGCAAGTGTCCGAAGAATTCCTTTGAAAAACGCTCTTCAAACATTTATCAACATTGAAAGCAGCGTTCAGGCACAAGTATGACGATGACGATTGAAAAGTATTATATAGTTCACAAGTGCCCATCTGATAAAGCTCTTGCCTAAGTGGTAGAGCACCATTTTGTTCCTGCGAGAAAACAGCGGCCTCATAACAACACTATATTTCGACTCTACCAAACTTGCTTCATACGTCCACAAATAAGGGAATCGTAGTGAGTCCGTCTTCAACATTTTCAATCTTTCCAAGCTGCGTTTCAAAATTCAGTGGGAAGCTAAGAGAAATTCTCGAGTCGAACTTGCCGGGACCGCCTTTGACTAAAGGACGCCCCTTTTAGGAGTCCTGCATTCTGCTGCTGCAGTAAACCAAATGTCATAAAGTTGACTATGCACTGCTTGTCGTTAACAACTTTCTTCTCGCAAAGTCTTTTGCAGACCATAAGGCAACATACCGGCTTTAACATAGATTCATAGCATAAAAACATCAATCCTTTGTTATTACTGTATCATTCTGGTAGGAACTATGGAGAGTAGTTTGAGCTATTAAGAGCTACATTTTGCATTAGAAAGTGAACCAAGAACTTAAAATACATTCATACTAAGCTAAGCAGAGTCTCTGACACCATATATGCAGTCTGAATTCAATGTGGTGCTTCTTTGGCAAGTTGTGCTAATTCAGAATGACCGTTTTCTCAACTCCATTTAAAATCCTTCGAGGAATCTTGACTTTTGCTGTGCAGAACAGGTTTATTATGGCGAATTTTTTTGTTTGAACAGCTTAACACTTCAATAAATTTTTCGTCCTCATTTGCCATCGCAGTTCTTGTAGCGGTGTTGAAAACGGCGTATTTATCTCGGCTTTGAGGATCAGGGTTGAAATAGCTGGAGGGTCGATGCTAATATTGGAAGATTTTTAACGAAATGATCTTTCAAAATGACCCCTGTAACACTCGTTAAACGCTGATCCTAAATCTACATTCATTTTCTGCGGAATCTCTCCGATAAAAGCTATGAGCGTTTCAATGTCCAAATCTGTCATGCTATAAGTGGCACAAAATTGGTGAGAAGCTATAAAAACAGCTGCAAGTAGGTTAGTCAGAGCTATATAAGTACACTGACATGGAAGGAACAAAGCACGTGAAATTCGCATAAATGATTTTGTATAGCTTATAGACAATTTGATGCCACTCACAGCTTGACAAATCTGATTTTCTGAAAGGTGTTCTGCAATAAAGAAAGGAAGGTCTGAAATCATGTTCAATGCTCTGCAAAATGATATAGGTGTTATGATGAGCGTCCATTTCGACTAAAGTAGTTCAAGCAATGAAAAGCAATAAGTGATATTCTCAAAATTTGAGTCTAATTTGGCTAGCTCACCTAAATGTCGGATTAAACTTCGCGTTATATAGGCAGGCACTATCGCATGGCGTCCTGTTTATAAGTGCTCAAAATCTGAGCTCGTCACTTCAAGTAATTTTGAACTATAGGCAGCAACACCCTAGTAAAACAAGTGAAGCTACCAAAAATATATGTGCTGCAATGGGCTAGGGGACTGTCATCAAATACGCGACGTACAATTCGGATGGTTCTCAAAAAATTTTTATTTTTTGAAGCGAAAAAATCGAAGTGTCCCATTACTTCCCGATCACTCTAATAGTTATTACGAATTTATCTGGTGGTGTGTGCATGTTTCAAAATTATCGCGTCAGAAAGTTGCGATTAATCGTGGTGCATAAAGGTATTCACCACAGATAAATTTATAATCATATCTATTTGAGCTTCACTTTAAGAACTGAGCTATGTCCTATGTTGTAAATTATATCGTAACACCATGATAAACAAGAACATAGGCCATTTAATCCATACTACAGGTGCCGCCACAATTTACAACATTACACAAGACTACAGTGGCAGTACGATGGCCTAATCTCACTGGGGTACAAGGTGGTAAATATCACTTTTGGGCTATTGTACACGCATATTCTGGTGGACCTCTTGGAAAAAGAAGAAAGGCGATCAAACCAAAGCTTCTGCAACCAGCTAGAAAGAGTTATGAATACTTGATTGAAAGCATTCGATTTGAATTTGGTATATACAGTTTTTTGCGCAAGCGATTCCTTCTTGACGCTGAACTTGCTTGATGTACATTTCTTATGCCATTATAATAAACAGCTATTGCTTTATATTCGAAACAACAAAGGAAAAACAAATTTTGCATTCACAATGCTTGTCGTCTAGACATCGAAGTTTACAAAAGATATACACACTGTAAAGCTTTTCGGGCATTAAGACTCAAATTCTGGTGCTCAAAAGCCCATTTACCCAAGGCAGGTTGAGGCTGAGGTTGAAGATCGCTTATCAATATCAATAGCGCCTTTTACCGCATTCACTACAAAGCATCGGTAACATAATGCCTTCATCCTAATTGAGCAAGTGCTTGGAAACTCCAGAAACTAGCAGTTTTTTGAAAAAATGACTTTTTATGCATTTTGAGGCAGAAAATGCAGTATAAATCTTTTTTTTCAAAGGCAGCACCTGAGTGCCACGAATTTTTCATATTTTGATGCTGTAACTTCACAGAAAAATTCTCGGTTCAAAGAACATAATAATGTTTGAAAACAAGAGATGGTATTGCTGTGCCTACCGTCTGAACACGTTTTTTTTCAATTTTTCAATATTTCTTCGGCCAAAATGAATGGAATGAGCCGCCTAGATAAAGTGATAACTTTGAATTACACACACATTCCAAGGCGGCTTTATAGCTATGTTCAGCACTTTAGTTGAATAATATTCGAATTACGGCCTTTAGATGAATCGTAAAAATGATAAATGATAAATGCGTTCTCAAACACTGAATGCAAATATGTAACAGTTACTGGTGGTTTTCAAATCTCTTCCACGAAACACGACTTGACATAGCTGGGCGCAAATAAAACTTTCAATATCGCCCATGCTCGTCTTGTGAAATGTATCCGTAAAATGAATCTCAAAAATTTGAAATAAAGACTGACGCACAAATATCGTGTGAGTGTGGCTTCGTCAGATATAAGCTTCATCCACTCGTTATGAGCAGTTAAACAGTTAAGCGCTTCAAGATGACCATGAGAAAATTTTTGAGACTAGTTAAGTCTAAGAGATTGTAGAGTAGGTATTAAATTATCACGGTTATCAAATTATATCCTCAATTTGTGCAAGCATAAACTGTAGGAATCGTTTTACGCACATTTCTTTAGAGAGAGAGTAGGAGCTCTAAGGGCACGGCCTATAGTGTTTTGAGAACAACTCTTCTGCTCATCCTTCGAAAGCTTGTTCACTTAGTCGAAGTAGCGATTCGGAAGGAGATCTATACCGCTGGATAGAGCTTAAAAAGCTGGTCACAAATATACCCTCTATATCTGCGATGCGTTGTTCTGAAAATAGTTATGAGTTTTTCTAAAACCAAATTTTTGTGCATTTTGAGCCGCAAAATCATGATAATCGCTACACAAATGTGTGCAAGTTCAAGCAAATTACCTAGTAAGCATTTTAGGTCTTATTCGAGTTCATCCGAACGTTTTCGAGTGTTTTCCGACCATGTTGTTTATTCACAGGCCGTCATTTTCTTCCTAGATCACACTTCCATTATATATACAAAAAAGCCCATAACCTCCATCTAAAAGAATGCGTCGCAGATATTGAAGATATATTTGAGAGCATATTTTACGTCCCATCCATTGGTAGTTTCCAAAAAGTTTGCTATGCGTCGCGTTTTTCTAGATGGAGGTTATGGGGCTTTTTTGTATACATAATGGAAGTGTGATCTAGGAACGACTTGACAACCTGTGGATGAACAACACGGTCGAATAACATTCGTTAGCGTTCGGATAAACTGGACTTCGACCTACAATGCTTATTAGGTGGTTTGCTCAAGCTTGCACATTTTTGTGTAATTATTATCATGATTTTGCGACTCAAAATGCACGAAAATTTGGCTTTAGAAAAGCTCATAACTTTTTTCAGAACGACGCATCGCAGATATAGAAGGTATATCTGAGATCAGCTTTTCAAGCTCTATCCACTGGTATAAAACTCCTTCCGAATCGCCACTTCGACTAAGCAAACTTCCCTTGCAGTAGATCTACTGCGACAGTACTATGCATGGTTACAGTAGAAACTGTTTGGTTAACGTAGCTCCACTCGATGCTCTTAATGACGCTTCCTTGATAAGCACGTTCACTTACCCCTTCCCTCCACCGTGTCAACGCCTCGTAGATGAAATTTTGCAAAAAATCGATAAGATCGATATCGATTGATGACGAAAAGTAGCCTGCGACACCTCTTTCCCGTCCAGGTCTGCAAGCCGTTGGGTTCGTCGGTATAGAAATTTATATTCGAAATAAACATATAAGACACACACAGGCATGCTTTATTTATGCAGATATCTGTAATTTCAAATAGCGAAAACTTTAATGAACCATCGCTCGTCTGTCGGGATTTATCGGAAAGCTCAGAACATCCATTTTTTATTTATCCCATCGAAAACGCTTAATACTGCCACAAGAGGTCCTCCGCGCGGGTTACAATCCACTTCATCCACATTGAAGGAAACTGGTTTCTAGATTAGCAGTGGTATTTTGAGAATCACGCAAATTAGTGGTAAATCAGCTTGCATGCCAATGCTCTGCCATTACTTATGTAGGGTATCAAAATAGTAGAGCCTCCAAAAAGTGAGTAATAAACAAGAGTTATAAAAAATACAAAGCTAAGAAACCTATCTCCACAGCTCTCTTACTATACTTTGGAAAATGCGAAATTTCTTTCGAATATCTGAATATCGAATAATATTCGAAAACCGAAATTTTCGAGTATTTGACTATCGAATAATAGTCGAATATCGAATATCATTCGTTATTCGAATTTCAAATATTATTCGGTTTTCGAATATCTCTAATAATTGATGTCAATGAGATGACTGGCTATGAGAGACCAAAACACCTAACAATAATGGTTTCGTGTAAATATTAAGAATGGAAGCTTTTTCATGTTATAATGTACATAAACAAACGGCTTCGTGGTGACGTCAAGAGATTTGCGAACCTAGAAGCATACTCCTATGACGGTTGCGAAGCGAACTAGAACTTCGAAAAAAGATTGTGTACCCCCCCCCCCCCCCCCAACAATTTTCAGAATTGTGGATTGATGTAGCGATTTCAAAAGTACAAGGCTGACCTCAACTCAGACTTACAGTATGGAAGACTATCGATCGCCAAGCCCTTTTTTGCCTAAGAGAGAGAATTGAAGCCAAAAATATCATGCTAAACTTCTATAGACAGTCATACACTCAACCTGTTTTTTCCACAACTCATGCCAGGTACACCGTAATAAATGTTTTCCAACGCCTATTAAAAATGTGATTCCACATTTGGAAAGCTGGAAAACACGTGCGTAGTAGAATAAGCATGCATAAAAACTGCTATTTTTATATGTTTTTGGAGGAATCTGGGTTTACTGTTAATGCATGTACCTTTCTTGCTAGGACTTGGGAAGTTCTTATCTATTATGGATGTGTTATTTCGAAGCTGCTCTATATGCTGGAAGTTCCTGACGTGATCACATAAGAAAAGCATGGGTGATTAGCTTTTTATTATATATGTGAGCTAAAACCATCCCTCAGGATGTTACCCAAAGGTTAGCAAAAGGTATCATTCAAACAGTGCGTAAATACTCCTGGGCACCCCGTATACGTTATGGATATGGAGTTTTTGTATATTCGATGCTCATCGAACGTTCGAGTAATCGATACTTATCGATTTTTTTGAGCATTCGGTACTCATATTTGAATCTTCGATGGGCATCGAGTGATCGAATTGATGACCATCGCATAGTCGACTTTCGAATAATATTGAAAGTTGAGATTTTCGAATATTCGAATTCTCGAATCATTCGCATTCGAGTGATCTTTTCGAATTGTCGAATAATCGTTCGACTCGATTTTAAAGCATATCCCTTACTCTCATCAGCAGATATGTACGCGCATACGAGGCATAGCATTTGGTTGTAATCTTCTATGCTGCGCTTTATTGAAGTTCCGCTAAAGTTCTTGTAACTCCATGCCTCGACATTTTTTCAACGAAGATTTACCTGTAAATACCAATGATACGTTTTGTACACACGACCTACATTCGACAAACATTACTCATTTTAGAAAATAACACATAACCGTCTTCATGATAGAAGTGGCACGCAGTGCAAGAACACTGGTAGACCTGTCAATTTTGTCTCGCAGGGAAAGGATCTCAAATCGCAGTGGAAAAGTGGAATGAAATACATATTAGATGCTTCTTGATGAGCTGATTCCAGATCTGACTTCCGCATCTGCTGCAGGATTCTCTGGAGGAAAATAAGAGAGGTAAAAAGTGTGAAGTCATTCGGTCTTAATGCGTGATGTAGGTCTGAAAACGGCTTGGGGGCGCATAATTGGGAAGACCTTGAGTGTGCTGATTACAATATGCACACACTGATCAAAAACATGAATAAACTTTTGAACAACTAATCCTCGAAAGGTTGACGTGAGCCATAATTAGACCTTTGAGCGGTCATACTTTTTTCACGGAACTCCGCAGCAATTGAGGAGGACAGATTTGGCTTAAGCTCAACAAAGCGCATCCAATGCAGTGGCGTACCCAGGATTTCGGCTCGGGGGGGGGGAAGCGACAAAAAAATTTTTTCTAAAGAAGGTGCGTGGCGTTAGACACGCACACCGAAAAAAATCTGGGGATGCTTCTCAAAACTTTTGCGGGTCCCCGACCCCTAAAATCTGGAAAAAGGGGGCGTGACGTCAGCCACGCCTCCAGAAAAAAATTTTTTTACAATGCTAATTTGAATTTTTAAAAATTTTTAAGAATTATTTTAATTATTTACAAAAATAAACAAGTCACTTGCACATTCTTATAACCCATATAAGTAACTTTCAAAAATTTCGCGACCTCGGTATGCCACTGATTCAGTGATATGTCGTTCCAAATCGCAACTGCGATTTGGAATTCTTTCCTAGTCAGATAACTTCTAATTTATTGAATCTCAAAGTTTTCTTCAGCAGATTTAATCTCCTAAACTTACTCAATCAAAGCTTCCTTAAGTTTTGTAGAACAGGCTAAATTTTGCATTTCTTTGCAATAACATCTGCGTAACAATTCAGTGTGATGCTTTTATTCGTCGATCGCTGTCATCGATTGTGCTGCTGTTAAAATGCTGATTGATTCCCGACTGCACGATTTCTCCTATCCACATCAATGCACATCAATGCTTGTTTACAGTTTGTGTTTCAGAATTTGCTAAAAATTTTGCAAGTCAAGAACGATTCAAGTGCCTTTTATAATTATCGGTGCATAAAAACTGCTACTGTCTTATAGATTTGTTAGAGTTGCTGTCTGGCTTCCGTTTTACAGAATGACTTCTTTAAGCACTGAGTAAGTTCTTGATAATATTCAGTTATGCTCCGATGCTTATGTCTCAGAGAAGTTTAAGATCCTTCATCGATGCGGAGTTAGACTTTGGACTAAAGATGATTCGGCAAGTGCCTGCACATGCGCAAGCGGTTGTTTCTCCTCTTTCCGTCATCTTAGCTCTGGCCATGGTCCAGTCAGGGGCCAAAGGGCGAACCAAAGCACAAATCAACGGCGTCATCTCTCAAGGTGATGTGGCTGAAAGTGGGAGACGGTCAAGAGGCGCGATCTTTCCAAAGATCAGCAATACTAAAGCCCAATTTAGAGCTATGCGAGTTTTCAGAAATAAAAAATAAAGTACCCCAGCTTACTAACCAGTTGAAATTACCACTTGCTAAGTTTGATGATTTTTGGTGAGAAATTGATCGGAGTATTCACAAAATCGCCGTTAGTTGCATTTTCGAGGGTGTTTGACGTTCAACATTCATATTTATATCGATTTCAAGGTATGAGCTTGACAGCCCTGGCATCGATCTTGCACATCCCCTTAGAAACTCAATAGTCCTTTGATACGTTATCGAACACTATAGATTCTTGCTGTCCGTCTGGCAAAAATTTCGCACCTCTTGACATACACCCATAAAGGCTACTAGTGTACAGCTTTGGCCATTATTTATGAAATAAAAATGACAACAATGAAGAACTGAGTTTGCAAGGACCTAGCATGGGTTGCTCTTATGTCATACCTCAGAGTAATCAACTTTTCTACAATTAAGCTAACCTCACATCGACTTTTTCAACTATGGTGAATTTAGGAGCAAACAGTACTGATATAGAAAGATTTTACTCGAGGCTTTCACAAGAAGTTTTGAACGTTACCAACGGTGTCCAAACAAGGATTGCAAATATCTTTTACATCGAGTGGGTTTACTCTTTGACTGACTTTTTCTTCACCACTTCTACTTATGATAATTCATTGCTTATAGTAAGCGCTACATTATTGAAAAGCAGTATGAAGCCAAAATCAAGAAAAAATATTCTGCTGCATTGAAAGCACTTGATTTCCAACAATCAGCAGCGACCGCTAAGGTGGGACAGCACGGTGGAGTTGTAAATTAGACATGGAAATTCGTTTAAAGGTTATAGACAAGTTTTTGAGTGATACGACAGAAGGAAAAATACGAAATTTAGTGAATGAACAGATGGTTTTGGGTGAGTGAACATGGCTGGACTTTACTTATGTACTTGTATTCATTTATAATACTTATGTACTTGATACTCATTCAGGCGCTTCTTCACTCATTGTCAATGCAATTTATTTCAAAGATGTGGATGAATAAATTTGAGAAGGATTCAACACAAAACGGAACGTTTCACTGTTCGGAAAATAGTCAGAAAGAGGTGACAAAAATTATTCTCTGTTAAGCTACGACTTTCACACATTTGCGCCTATCTCATTTTGATTTAAATAGGAAAGGAAGTGTTTTAACGTTTTAAGATAAGAACCGCTTATTCAAAGCATAGTGTACTGCCTTGCGGATCCTAGTTCCACTATTGAATACCAAAAAAATAATTTCAGATAGAGTTCATGCACGAGCACAATGTATATCGTATGTATGCGGAAAACGATGTTATGCAAGTTTTGACGCTTCCTTATAAAGATCCCACTTATGCATTGAGTATATTGCTTCCAAAGAAACGGTAATACTCCAATACTAATATGTCTCTAAAGTTTGGTGAACTTTTCGAGATTTGGTTTGAGGTTTGCTCTCGATGCAATTAGAAATAAGACCAGCGGAGCAGAACTACGAAGACTGTTAAACCAAGCTAAAATTAAACTAATGAAGGTTAGGAAAGCATCACAATTTTTTTCACTTGATTACCTTTTCAGATTTCATTACCAAAAATGGAAATCGAAACGAAATTCGAGCTGAAAAAAGCACTCATATCGATGGGTGTCACTGAGATGTTTACTGACAATGCTGATTTGAGCGGTATCACGAAAGTTCCACTCAAAGTATCCGATGTTGCACACAAAGCATTGATAGAGGTTTGTGAGAAATACAAAACGACATTTGCTTTCCATGTGATTAAAGTTGATAACGTTTATATGATTGGAGCGCCTTTAACAGCAACTGTGCTTGTAATGAATAGACGAATACTACCAGAAAAATAAGCCAAATGTCAGGGGTTTCAAAATAATTTTATGCGGTACGATGATTTGGCGAAGCAACCTTCTATGTTGAGGCGCCTCTCTTGACAAGAGTTGCTTATGTGCTGCAGATGCCAGCGCAAGATCTTCACTTTCGGCCACATATAGTCCCCCTTTACAATAGGTATGCTGACTATAAACATTATCTACAAATTAGTCTAGTTTTATCTGGAACGATGAGGCTAACCAACTAGGTCGACTCACAAACATAATCGAGCACGAAGTGTAACTACGATTTTTAAATAAGACCTCTCTCTTAAGTTGTGTTTCAACAACCCTCCCCCTCCCTTAAATTACCGTATACCTACAGTAGGCGTAAGAAAAAGACTCTAACTAATAGTAACTTTCACTTCCGTAAGTAGCATGTCAAATAACCCTACTAGTCCGAGTTTTAGTAAACTCTGAGGCATTTAGGTATTAGGCCATCTAACTGAGTTGGTCATTTTCAAAGATGATTATAATTGTTTTAATTGACACCAGTATAAAGCACTACTCCTTAAAACCGCAACATGAGAATCACCAAACAAAATGCTAACTTTGAAAATGAAAACCGAGCCAAACTCTCTTCTTCCCATTTTTCAGTGATTTTGCAGTAGTCATCACTCAGAAATATGAAGACAAAACAGCCTCAAATCACTTCTGCAAAAACTAGGGGATACAGACTACTAAATGATATTGATACTAGCGGCCCTACGGGCCGCTGTAAGTGGGTCGGGGCAGATACATTAGTATTTGCTTACTTGGGACTGCATCTAACTATAAACGGTGTTCACATCTCCTCTCTGGAGAAGCTAAATAAAACAAAAATCAGACTTTGCAGGTAGACACAAAAAATACCTGATCTTTCCCTCCAAATGCCACCACCAGATTTCACTTACTTGATACACTTGCTTCTTTCGTTGCTCACTTAAAATCAACATAATCGCTTTCCCAAAATGCTGACCAATGCAGATGCATGGTGGGTCTTTCCTCCGGGAGCAAAGGAAGGCTGGTGTTTTCGATTTCGACAGAATTTCTGCGGCTGAAGTTTTGTCGAAATCGAGGTTTTTGTGGAACTTGTGAGAAAAACAAAAATTTTCGCTCTAAAAACAGGTCAGCCACAAAAGGGCTTGCCGGAGCTCAACCAGCGAGACCACAGCTTCCATGTTGGTCTTCACTCGGAAGCAAAGGCATTTTCTGGCTGAAATTTTGTCGAAATCGAGGTTTTTACCGTCTTTGGTGGAAATTGTGGGAAAAAACAAAAATTTTCGCTCTAAAAATAGGTCAGCCACAGAGAAAGTTTGCCGGAGCTCAAGCAGCGAGACCACAGCTCTCATGTTGGGTCTTCACTCCGGGAGCAAATGCATTTTCTGTGGCCGAAATTTGAAATCGAGGTTTTTACCGTTTTTGGTGGAAATTATGGGAAAAAACAAAAATTTTCGCTCTAAAAACTGGTCAGCAGCAGAGAAAGAACGTGCCAAAAACCCACTTTTTGCTGTTCAATTGCTCTTCGGATTAGGATTTTCGTCAACATTTCACAAAATGTTGAGCTCTGACGACTATTCAATGAAGAATTACAATGCTCAGATTTCCTACCAAACTGTTATGCAAAATGGGAGAGGGGGGGGGGGCAAGGGAGTCTTTAGAATGAAGGAGGAATGTAGCTAAGGACGTGAAAAGAAGTGGAACTGTGTATGTAAGCAGTAGGTATGCTACAGCTGTGAAGGCCGTGATCAAACCGAATATACGGTATTTCATCACAATTCGTCATCGCAAGCAAAGTCAAAACACCTGCCGTCATCGCATGCCTATAGGGTGCGATCAATTGACAAATGTCGAGACAACTCTCTCCTCTCTAGCTTGCCTGCGGATGGGAGTACACCGTTTCTCTAGAATTCTCGTCGTCCTTAACCTCTGCGAGAGAGGGTGATTTCTCGCGTGCTCACACAGTCAACAACTCTCCCTCCGCAACGCTGAAGGGGGGCGCCAGGGTGGAAGAACAAGGTATGGTTTTCGTCGTGTCGATGGATGTTTCCAGTTTATATATAAGAAAGATATCGAACAGTTCATGCCCTAAGTGCCGCTTGAAGACCATTTAAAAATTACAAGAATGCCCCAAGCTTATGAAAATCTGTTTCCCTGCACGATCGAGTCGCTAACTATATAAAGTGAAAGTTTATGCCCTAAGTGCCGCTTGAAGACCGTTCAAAAATTATAAGAACTGCCCCAAGCGTATAAAATCTGTTTCCCTGCACGATCGAGTTGCCCTACGTGCCGCTTACAGACCGATAGTAACTATTTAAAATGAAAGTTTATGCCCTAAGTGCCGCTTGAAGACCGTTTAAAATTTACAAGAATGCCCCAAGCTTATGAAAATCTGTTTCCCTGCACGATCGAGTCGCTAACTATATAAAGTGAAAGTTTATGCCCTAAGTGCCGCTTGAAGACCGTTCAAAAATTATAAGAACTGCCCCAAGCGTAGAAAATCTGTTTCCCTGCACGATCGAGTTGCCCTACGTGCCGCTTACAGACCGATAGTAACTATTTAAAATGAAAATTTATGCCCTAAGTGCCGCTTGAATACCGTTTAAAAGTTATAAGAACTGCCCCAAGCGTATAGAAATCTGTTTCCCTGCACGATCGAGTTGCCCTATTGCCCTACGTGCCGCTTACAGACCGATAGTAATTATTTAAAATGAAAATTTATGCCCGTGCCGCTTGAAGACCGTTTGAAAGTTATAAGAACTGCCCCAAGCGTATAGAAATCTGTTTCCCTGCCCGATCGAGTTGCCCTATTGCCCTACGTGCCGCTTACAGACCGATGTAATTATTTAAAATGAAAATTTATGCCCTAAGCGCCGCTTGAAGACCGTTTAAAAGTTAAAAGAACTGCCCCAAGCGTATAGAAATCTGTTTCCCTGCACGATCGGTTGCTGACTATTTAAAATGAAAGTTTATGCCCTAAGTGCCGCTTGAAGACCGTTCAAAAATTATAAGAACTGCCCCAAGCGTATAAAATCTGTTTCCCTGCCCGATCGAGTTGCCCTACGTGCCGCTTACAAACCAATATTATCTATATCTAGAAGACAGTTCATGCCCTAAGTGCCGCTTGAAGACCGTTTAAAAAATATAAGAACTGCCCCAAGCGTACAAAAATCTGTTTTCCTGCCCGATCGAGTTGCCCTATTGCCCTACGTGCCGCTTACAGACCGATAGTAATTATTTAAAATGAAAATTCATGCCCTAAGCGCCGCTTGAAGACCGTTTAAAAGTTAAAAGAACTGCCCCAAGCGTATAGAAATCTGTTTCCCTGCACGATCGGTTGCTGACTATTAAAAATGAAAGTTTATGCCCTAAGTGCCGCTTGAAGACCGTTCAAAAATTATAAGAACTGCCCCAAGCGTAGAAAATCTGTTTCCCTGCACGATCGAGTTGCCCTACGTGCCGCTTACAGACCGATAGTAACTATTTAAAATGAAAATTTATGCCCTAAGTGCCGCTTGAAGACCGTTTAAAAGTTATAAGAACTGCCCCAAGCGTATAGAAATCTGTTTCCCTGCACGATCGAGTTGCCCTATTGCCCTACGTGCCGCTTACAGACCGATAGTAATTATTTAAAATGAAAATTTATGCCCTAAGTGCCGCTTGAAGACCGTTTGAAAGTTATAAGAACTGCCCCAAGCGTATAGAAATCTGTTTCCCTGCCCGATCGAGTTGCCCTATTGCCCTACGTGCCGCTTACAGACCGATGTAATTATTTAAAATGAAAATTTATGCCCTAAGCGCCGCTTGAAGACCGTTTAAAAGTTAAAAGAACTGCCCCAAGCGTATAGAAATCTGTTTCCCTGCACGATCGGTTGCTGACTATTTAAAATGAAAGTTTATGCCCTAAGTGCCGCTTGAAGACCGTTCAAAAATTATAAGAACTGCCCCAAGCGTATAAAATCTGTTTCCCTGCCCGATCGAGTTGCCCTACGTGCCGCTTACAAACCAATAATATCTATATCTAGAAGACAGTTCATGCCCTAAGTGCCGCTTGAAGACCGTTTAAAAAATATAAGAACTGCCCCAAGCGTACAAAAATCTGTTTTCCTGCCCGATCGAGTTGCCCTATTGCCCTACGTGCCGCTTACAGACCGATAGTAATTATTTAAAATGAAAATTCATGCCCTAAGCGCCGCTTGAAGACCGTTTAAAAGTTAAAAGAACTGCCCCAAGCGTATAGAAATCTGTTTCCCTGCACGATCGGTTGCTGACTATTAAAAATGAAAGTTTATGCCCTAAGTGCCGCTTGAAGACCGTTCAAAAATTATAAGAACTGCCCCAAGCGTATAAAATCTGTTTCCCTGCCCGATCGAGTTGCCCTACGTGCCGCTTACAAACCAATAATATCTATATCTAGAAGACAGTTCATGCCCTAAGTGCCGCTTGAAGACCGTTTAAAAAATATAAGAACTGCCCCAAGCGTACAAAAATCTGTTTCCCTGCACGATCGAGTTGCCCTATTGCCCTACGTGCCGCTTACAGACCGATAGTAATTATTTAAAATGAAAATTTATGCCCTAAGTGCCGCTTGAAGACCGTTTGAAAGTTATAAGAACTGCCCCAAGCGTATAGAAATCTGTTTCCCTGCACGTCGAGTTGCCCTACGTGCCGCTTACAAACCAATAATATCTATATCTAGAAGACAGTTCATGCCCTAAGTGCCGCTTGAAGACCGTTTAAAAAATATAAGAACTGCCCCAAGCGTACAAAAATCTGTTTCCCTGCCCGATCGAGTTGCCCTATTGCCCTACGTGCCGCTTACAGACCGATAGTAACTATTTAAAATGAAAGTTTATGCCCTAAGTGCCGCTTGAAGACCGTTTGAAAGTTATATGAACTGCCCCAAGCGTATAAAATCTGTTTCCCTGCACGATCGAGTTGCCCTACGTGCCGCTTACAGACCGATAGTAACTATTTAAAATGAAAGTTTATGCCCTAAGTGCCGCTTGAAGACCGTTTGAAAGTTATAAGAACTGCCCCAAGCGTACAAAATCTGTTTCCCTGCACGATCGAGTTGCCCTACGTGCCGCTTACAGACCGATAGTAACTATTTAAAATGAAAATTTATGCCAGAAGTGCCGCTTGAAGACCGTTTAAAAGTTATAAGAACTGCCCCAAGCGTATAGAAATCTGTTTCCCTGCACGATCGAGTTGCCCTACGTGCCGCTTACAAACCAATAATATCTATATCTAGAAGACAGTTCATGCCCTAAGTGCCGCTTGAAGACCGTTTAAAAAATATAAGAACTGCCCCAAGCGTACAAAAATCTGTTTCCCTGCCCGATCGAGTTGCCCTACGTGCTGCTTACAAACCAATATTATCTGTATCTAGAAGACAGTTCATGCCCTAAGTGCCGCTTGAAGAACGCTTAAAAATTATAAGAACTGCCCCAAGCGTATGAAAATCTGTTTCCCTGCACGATCGAGTTGGCCTACGTACCGCTTACAGACCGATAGTAACTATTTAAAATGAAAGTTTATGCCCTAAGTGCCGCTTGAAGTCCGTCTGAAAGTTATAAGAACTGCCCCAAGCGTATAAAATCTGTTTCCCTGCACGATCGAGTTGCCCTACGTGCCGCTTACAGACCGATAGTAACTATTTAAAATTAAAATTTATGCCCTAAGTGCCGCTTAAAGACCGTTTAAAAATTACAAGAATGTCCCAAGCTTATGAAAATCTGTTTCCCTGCACGATCGAGTTGCCCTACGTGCCGCTTACAGACCGATAGTAATTATTTAAAATGAAAATTTATGCCCTACGTGCCGCTTACAAACCAATAATATCTATATCTAGAAGACAGTTCATGCCCTAAGTGCCGCTTGAAGACCGTTTAAAAAATATAAGAACTGCCCCAAGCGTACAAAAATCTGTTTCCCTCCCCGATCGAGTTGCCCTACGTGCTGCTTACAAACCAATATTATCTGTATCTAGAAGACAGTTCATGCCCTAAGTGCCGCTTGAAGAACGTTTAAAAATTATAAGAACTGCCCCAAGCGTACAAAAATCTGTTTTCCTGCCCGATCGAGTTGCCCTATTGCCCTACGTGCCGCTTACAGACCGATAGTAACTATTTAAAATGAAAGTTTATGCCCTAAGTGCCGCTTGAAGACCGTTTGAAAGTTATAAGAACTGCCCCAAGCGTACAAAATCTGTTTCCTTGCACGATCGAGTTGCCCTACGTGCCGCTTACAGACCGATAGTAACTATTTAAAATGAAAATTTATGCCAGAAGTGCCGCTTGAAGACCGTTTAAAAGTTATAAGAACTGCCCCAAGCGTATAGAAATCTGTTTCCCTGCACGATCGAGTTGCCCTACGTGCCGCTTACAAACCAATAATATCTATATCTAGAAGACAGTTCATGCCCTAAGTGCCGCTTGAAGACCGTTTAAAAAATATAAGAACTGCCCCAAGCGTACAAAAATCTGTTTCCCTGCCCGATCGAGTTGCCCTACGTGCTGCTTACAAACCAATATTATCTGTATCTAGAAGACAGTTCATGCCCTAAGTGCCGCTTGAAGAACGCTTAAAAATTATAAGAACTGCCCCAAGCGTATGAAAATCTGTTTCCCTGCACGATCGAGTTGGCCTACGTACCGCTTACAGACCGATAGTAACTATTTAAAATGAAAGTTTATGCCCTAAGTGCCGCTTGAAGTCCGTCTGAAAGTTATAAGAACTGCCCCAAGCGTATAAAATCTGTTTCCCTGCACGATCGAGTTGCCCTACGTGCCGCTTACAGACCGATAGTAACTATTTAAAATTAAAATTTATGCCCTAAGTGCCGCTTAAAGACCGTTTAAAAATTACAAGAATGTCCCAAGCTTATGAAAATCTGTTTCCCTGCACGATCGAGTTGCCCTACGTGCCGCTTACAGACCGATAGTAATTATTTAAAATGAAAATTTATGCCCTACGTGCCGCTTACAAACCAATAATATCTATATCTAGAAGACAGTTCATGCCCTAAGTGCCGCTTGAAGACCGTTTAAAAAATATAAGAACTGCCCCAAGCGTACAAAAATCTGTTTCCCTCCCCGATCGAGTTGCCCTACGTGCTGCTTACAAACCAATATTATCTGTATCTAGAAGACAGTTCATGCCCTAAGTGCCGCTTGAAGAACGTTTAAAAATTATAAGAACTGCCCCAAGCGTACAAAAATCTGTTTTCCTGCCCGATCGAGTTGCCCTATTGCCCTACGTGCCGCTTACAGACCGATAGTAATTATTTAAAATGAAAATTTATGCCCTAAGCGCCGCTTGAAGACCGTTTAAAAGTTAAAAGAACTGCCCCAAGCGTATAGAAATCTGTTTCCCTGCACGATCGGTTGCTGACTATTTAAAATGAAAGTTTATGCCCTAAGTGCCGCTTGAAGACCGTTCAAAAATTATAAGAACTGCCCCAAGCGTATAAAATCTGTTTCCCTGCCCGATCGAGTTGCCCTACGTGCCGCTTACAAACCAATAATATCTATATCTAGAAGACAGTTCATGCCCTAAGTGCCGCTTGAAGACCGTTTAAAAGTTAAAAGAACTGCCCCAAGCGTATAGAAATCTGTTTCCCTGCACGATCGGTTGCTGACTATTAAAAATGAAAGTTTATGCCCTAAGTGCCGCTTGAAGACCGTTCAAAAATTATAAGAACTGCCCCAAGCGTACAAAAATCTGTTTCCCTGCACGATCGAGTTGCCCTATTGCCCTACGTGCCGCTTACAGACCGATAGTAATTATTTAAAATGAAAATTTATGCCCTAAGTGCCGCTTGAAGACCGTTTGAAAGTTATAAGAACTGCCCCAAGCGTATAGAAATCTGTTTCCCTGCACGATCGGTTGCTGACTATTAAAAATGAAAGTTTATGCCCTAAGTGCCGCTTGAAGACCGTTCAAAAATTATAAGAACTGCCCCAAGCGTACAAAAATCTGTTTCCCTGCACGATCGAGTTGCCCTATTGCCCTACGTGCCGCTTACAGACCGATAGTAACTATTTAAAATGAAAGTTTATGCCCTAAGTGCCGCTTGAAGACCGTTTGAAAGTTATATGAACTGCCCCAAGCGTATAAAATCTGTTTCCCTGCACGATCGAGTTGCCCTACGTGCCGCTTACAGACCGATAGTAACTATTTAAAATGAAAGTTTATGCCCTAAGTGCCGCTTGAAGTCCGTCTGAAAGTTATAAGAACTGCCCCAAGCGTATAAAATCTGTTTCCCTGCACGATCGAGTTGCCCTACGTGCCGCTTACAGACCGATAGTAATTATTTAAAATGAAAATTCATGCCCTAAGCGCCGCTTGAAGACCGTTTAAAAGTTAAAAGAACTGCCCCAAGCGTATAGAAATCTGTTTCCCTGCACGATCGGTTGCTGACTATTAAAAATGAAAGTTTATGCCCTAAGTGCCGCTTGAAGACCGTTCAAAAATTATAAGAACTGCCCCAAGCGTACAAAAATCTGTTTCCCTGCACGATCGAGTTGCCCTATTGCCCTACGTGCCGCTTACAGACCGATAGTAATTATTTAAAATGAAAATTTATGCCCTAAGTGCCGCTTGAAGACCGTTTGAAAGTTATAAGAACTGCCCCAAACGTATAGAAATCTGTTTCCCTGCACGTCGAGTTGCCCTACGTGCCGCTTACAAACCAATAATATCTATATCTAGAAGACAGTTCATGCCCTAAGTGCCGCTTGAAGACCGTTTAAAAAATATAAGAACTGCCCCAAGCGTACAAAAATCTGTTTCCCTGCCCGATCGAGTTGCCCTATTGCCCTACGTGCCGCTTACAGACCGATAGTAACTATTTAAAATGAAAGTTTATGCCCTAAGTGCCGCTTGAAGACCGTTTGAAAGTTATATGAACTGCCCCAAGCGTATAAAATCTGTTTCCCTGCACGATCGAGTTGCCCTACGTGCCGCTTACAGACCGATAGTAACTATTTAAAATGAAAGTTTATGCCCTAAGTGCCGCTTGAAGACCGTTTGAAAGTTATAAGAACTGCCCCAAGCGTACAAAATCTGTTTCCCTGCACGATCGAGTTGCCCTACGTGCCGCTTACAGACCGATAGTAACTATTTAAAATGAAAATTTATGCCAGAAGTGCCGCTTGAAGACCGTTTAAAAGTTATAAGAACTGCCCCAAGCGTATAGAAATCTGTTTCCCTGCACGATCGAGTTGCCCTACGTGCCGCTTACAAACCAATAATATCTATATCTAGAAGACAGTTCATGCCCTAAGTGCCGCTTGAAGACCGTTTAAAAAATATAAGAACTGCCCCAAGCGTACAAAAATCTGTTTCCCTGCCCGATCGAGTTGCCCTACGTGCTGCTTACAAACCAATATTATCTGTATCTAGAAGACAGTTCATGCCCTAAGTGCCGCTTGAAGAACGCTTAAAAATTATAAGAACTGCCCCAAGCGTATGAAAATCTGTTTCCCTGCACGATCGAGTTGGCCTACGTACCGCTTACAGACCGATAGTAACTATTTAAAATGAAAGTTTATGCCCTAAGTGCCGCTTGAAGTCCGTCTGAAAGTTATAAGAACTGCCCCAAGCGTATAAAATCTGTTTCCCTGCACGATCGAGTTGCCCTACGTGCCGCTTACAGACCGATAGTAACTATTTAAAATTAAAATTTATGCCCTAAGTGCCGCTTGAAGACCGTTTAAAAGTTAAAAGAACTGCCCCAAGCGTATAGAAATCTGTTTCCCTGCACGATCGGTTGCTGACTATTAAAAATGAAAGTTTATGCCCTAAGTGCCGCTTGAAGACCGTTCAAAAATTATAAGAACTGCCCCAAGCGTACAAAAATCTGTTTCCCTGCACGATCGAGTTGCCCTATTGCCCTACGTGCCGCTTACAGACCGATAGTAATTATTTAAAATGAAAATTTATGCCCTAAGTGCCGCTTGAAGACCGTTTGAAAGTTATAAGAACTGCCCCAAACGTATAGAAATCTGTTTCCCTGCACGTCGAGTTGCCCTACGTGCCGCTTACAAACCAATAATATCTATATCTAGAAGACAGTTCATGCCCTAAGTGCCGCTTGAAGACCGTTTAAAAAATATAAGAACTGCCCCAAGCGTACAAAAATCTGTTTCCCTGCCCGATCGAGTTGCCCTATTGCCCTACGTGCCGCTTACAGACCGATAGTAACTATTTAAAATGAAAGTTTATGCCCTAAGTGCCGCTTGAAGACCGTTTGAAAGTTATATGAACTGCCCCAAGCGTATAAAATCTGTTTCCCTGCACGATCGAGTTGCCCTACGTGCCGCTTACAGACCGATAGTAACTATTTAAAATGAAAGTTTATGCCCTAAGTGCCGCTTGAAGACCGTTTGAAAGTTATAAGAACTGCCCCAAGCGTACAAAATCTGTTTCCCTGCACGATCGAGTTGCCCTACGTGCCGCTTACAGACCGATAGTAACTATTTAAAATGAAAATTTATGCCAGAAGTGCCGCTTGAAGACCGTTTAAAAGTTATAAGAACTGCCCCAAGCGTATAGAAATCTGTTTCCCTGCACGATCGAGTTGCCCTACGTGCCGCTTACAAACCAATAATATCTATATCTAGAAGACAGTTCATGCCCTAAGTGCCGCTTGAAGACCGTTTAAAAAATATAAGAACTGCCCCAAGCGTACAAAAATCTGTTTCCCTGCCCGATCGAGTTGCCCTACGTGCTGCTTACAAACCAATATTATCTGTATCTAGAAGACAGTTCATGCCCTAAGTGCCGCTTGAAGAACGCTTAAAAATTATAAGAACTGCCCCAAGCGTATGAAAATCTGTTTCCCTGCACGATCGAGTTGGCCTACGTACCGCTTACAGACCGATAGTAACTATTTAAAATGAAAGTTTATGCCCTAAGTGCCGCTTGAAGTCCGTCTGAAAGTTATAAGAACTGCCCCAAGCGTATAAAATCTGTTTCCCTGCACGATCGAGTTGCCCTACGTGCCGCTTACAGACCGATAGTAACTATTTAAAATTAAAATTTATGCCCTAAGTGCCGCTTAAAGACCGTTTAAAAATTACAAGAATGTCCCAAGCTTATGAAAATCTGTTTCCCTGCACGATCGAGTTGCCCTACGTGCCGCTTACAGACCGATAGTAATTATTTAAAATGAAAATTTATGCCCTACGTGCCGCTTACAAACCAATAATATCTATATCTAGAAGACAGTTCATGCCCTAAGTGCCGCTTGAAGACCGTTTAAAAAATATAAGAACTGCCCCAAGCGTACAAAAATCTGTTTCCCTCCCCGATCGAGTTGCCCTACGTGCTGCTTACAAACCAATATTATCTGTATCTAGAAGACAGTTCATGCCCTAAGTGCCGCTTGAAGAACGTTTAAAAATTATAAGAACTGCCCCAAGCGTACAAAAATCTGTTTTCCTGCCCGATCGAGTTGCCCTATTGCCCTACGTGCCGCTTACAGACCGATAGTAACTATTTAAAATGAAAGTTTATGCCCTAAGTGCCGCTTGAAGACCGTTTGAAAGTTATAAGAACTGCCCCAAGCGTACAAAATCTGTTTCCCTGCACGATCGAGTTGCCCTACGTGCCGCTTACAGACCGATAGTAACTATTTAAAATGAAAATTTATGCCAGAAGTGCCGCTTGAAGACCGTTTAAAAGTTATAAGAACTGCCCCAAGCGTATAGAAATCTGTTTCCCTGCACGATCGAGTTGCCCTACGTGCCGCTTACAAACCAATAATATCTATATCTAGAAGACAGTTCATGCCCTAAGTGCCGCTTGAAGACCGTTTAAAAAATATAAGAACTGCCCCAAGCGTACAAAAATCTGTTTCCCTGCCCGATCGAGTTGCCCTACGTGCTGCTTACAAACCAATATTATCTGTATCTAGAAGACAGTTCATGCCCTAAGTGCCGCTTGAAGAACGCTTAAAAATTATAAGAACTGCCCCAAGCGTATAAAATCTGTTTCCCTGCACGATCGAGTTGCCCTACGTGCCGCTTACAGACCGGTAGTAATTATTTAAAATGAAAATTCATGCCCTAAGCGCCGCTTGAAGACCGTTTAAAAGTTAAAAGAACTGCCCCAAGCGTATAGAAATCTGTTTCCCTGCACGATCGGTTGCTGACTATTAAAAATGAAAGTTTATGCCCTAAGTGCCGCTTGAAGACCGTTCAAAAATTATAAGAACTGCCCCAAGCGTACAAAAATCTGTTTCCCTGCACGATCGAGTTGCCCTATTGCCCTACGTGCCGCTTACAGACCGATAGTAATTATTTAAAATGAAAATTTATGCCCTAAGTGCCGCTTGAAGACCGTTTGAAAGTTATAAGAACTGCCCCAAACGTATAGAAATCTGTTTCCCTGCACGTCGAGTTGCCCTACGTGCCGCTTACAAACCAATAATATCTATATCTAGAAGACAGTTCATGCCCTAAGTGCCGCTTGAAGACCGTTTAAAAAATATAAGAACTGCCCCAAGCGTACAAAAATCTGTTTCCCTGCCCGATCGAGTTGCCCTATTGCCCTACGTGCCGCTTACAGACCGATAGTAACTATTTAAAATGAAAGTTTATGCCCTAAGTGCCGCTTGAAGACCGTTTGAAAGTTATATGAACTGCCCCAAGCGTATAAAATCTGTTTCCCTGCACGATCGTGTTGCCCTACGTGCCGCTTACAGACCGATAGTAACTATTTAAAATGAAAGTTTATGCCCTAAGTGCCGCTTGAAGACCGTTTGAAAGTTATAAGAACTGCCCCAAGCGTACAAAATCTGTTTCCCTGCACGATCGAGTTGCCCTACGTGCCGCTTACAGACCGATAGTAACTATTTAAAATGAAAATTTATGCCAGAAGTGCCGCTTGAAGACCGTTTAAAAGTTATAAGAACTGCCCCAAGCGTATAGAAATCTGTTTCCCTGCACGATCGAGTTGCCCTACGTGCCGCTTACAAACCAATAATATCTATATCTAGAAGACAGTTCATGCCCTAAGTGCCGCTTGAAGACCGTTTAAAAAATATAAGAACTGCCCCAAGCGTACAAAAATCTGTTTCCCTGCCCGATCGAGTTGCCCTACGTGCTGCTTACAAACCAATATTATCTGTATCTAGAAGACAGTTCATGCCCTAAGTGCCGCTTGAAGAACGCTTAAAAATTATAAGAACTGCCCCAAGCGTATGAAAATCTGTTTCCCTGCACGATCGAGTTGGCCTACGTACCGCTTACAGACCGATAGTAACTATTTAAAATGAAAGTTTATGCCCTAAGTGCCGCTTGAAGAACGTTTAAAAATTATAAGAACTGCCCCAAGCGTACAAAAATCTGTTTTCCTGCCCGATCGAGTTGCCCTATTGCCCTACGTGCCGCTTACAGACCGATAGTAACTATTTAAAATGAAAGTTTATGCCCTAAGTGCCGCTTGAAGTCCGTCTGAAAGTTATAAGAACTGCCCCAAGCGTATAAAATCTGTTTCCCTGCACGATCGAGTTGCCCTACGTGCCGCTTACAGACCGATAGTAACTATTTAAAATTAAAATTTATGCCCTAAGTGCCGCTTAAAGACCGTTTAAAAATTACAAGAATGTCCCAAGCTTATGAAAATCTGTTTCCCTGCACGATCGAGTTGCCCTACGTGCCGCTTACAGACCGATAGTAATTATTTAAAATGAAAATTTATGCCCTACGTGCCGCTTACAAACCAATAATATCTATATCTAGAAGACAGTTCATGCCCTAAGTGCCGCTTGAAGACCGTTTAAAAAATATAAGAACTGCCCCAAGCGTACAAAAATCTGTTTCCCTCCCCGATCGAGTTGCCCTACGTGCTGCTTACAAACCAATATTATCTGTATCTAGAAGACAGTTCATGCCCTAAGTGCCGCTTGAAGAACGTTTAAAAATTATAAGAACTGCCCCAAGCGTACAAAAATCTGTTTTCCTGCCCGATCGAGTTGCCCTATTGCCCTACGTGCCGCTTACAGACCGATAGTAACTATTTAAAATGAAAGTTTATGCCCTAAGTGCCGCTTGAAGACCGTTTGAAAGTTATAAGAACTGCCCCAAGCGTACAAAATCTGTTTCCCTGCACGATCGAGTTGCCCTACGTGCCGCTTACAGACCGATAGTAACTATTTAAAATGAAAATTTATGCCAGAAGTGCCGCTTGAAGACCGTTTAAAAGTTATAAGAACTGCCCCAAGCGTATAGAAATCTGTTTCCCTGCACGATCGAGTTGCCCTACGTGCCGCTTACAAACCAATAATATCTATATCTAGAAGACAGTTCATGCCCTAAGTGCCGCTTGAAGACCGTTTAAAAAATATAAGAACTGCCCCAAGCGTACAAAAATCTGTTTCCCTGCCCGATCGAGTTGCCCTACGTGCTGCTTACAAACCAATATTATCTGTATCTAGAAGACAGTTCATGCCCTAAGTGCCGCTTGAAGAACGCTTAAAAATTATAAGAACTGCCCCAAGCGTATGAAAATCTGTTTCCCTGCACGATCGAGTTGGCCTACGTACCGCTTACAGACCGATAGTAACTATTTAAAATGAAAGTTTATGCCCTAAGTGCCGCTTGAAGTCCGTCTGAAAGTTATAAGAACTGCCCCAAGCGTATAAAATCTGTTTCCCTGCACGATCGAGTTGCCCTACGTGCCGCTTACAGACCGATAGTAACTATTTAAAATTAAAATTTATGCCCTAAGTGCCGCTTAAAGACCGTTTAAAAATTACAAGAATGTCCCAAGCTTATGAAAATCTGTTTCCCTGCACGATCGAGTTGCCCTACGTGCCGCTTACAGACCGATAGTAATTATTTAAAATGAAAATTTATGCCCTACGTGCCGCTTACAAACCAATAATATCTATATCTAGAAGACAGTTCATGCCCTAAGTGCCGCTTGAAGACCGTTTAAAAAATATAAGAACTGCCCCAAGCGTACAAAAATCTGTTTCCCTCCCCGATCGAGTTGCCCTACGTGCTGCTTACAAACCAATATTATCTGTATCTAGAAGACAGTTCATGCCCTAAGTGCCGCTTGAAGAACGTTTAAAAATTATAAGAACTGCCCCAAGCGTACAAAAATCTGTTTTCCTGCCCGATCGAGTTGCCCTATTGCCCTACGTGCCGCTTACAGACCGATAGTAATTATTTAAAATGAAAATTTATGCCCTAAGCGCCGCTTGAAGACCGTTTAAAAGTTAAAAGAACTGCCCCAAGCGTATAGAAATCTGTTTCCCTGCACGATCGGTTGCTGACTATTTAAAATGAAAGTTTATGCCCTAAGTGCCGCTTGAAGACCGTTCAAAAATTATAAGAACTGCCCCAAGCGTATAAAATCTGTTTCCCTGCCCGATCGAGTTGCCCTACGTGCCGCTTACAAACCAATAATATCTATATCTAGAAGACAGTTCATGCCCTAAGTGCCGCTTGAAGACCGTTTAAAAAATATAAGAACTGCCCCAAGCGTACAAAAATCTGTTTTCCTGCCCGATCGAGTTGCCCTATTGCCCTACGTGCCGCTTACAGACCGATAGTAATTATTTAAAATGAAAATTCATGCCCTAAGCGCCGCTTGAAGACCGTTTAAAAGTTAAAAGAACTGCCCCAAGCGTATAGAAATCTGTTTCCCTGCACGATCGGTTGCTGACTATTAAAAATGAAAGTTTATGCCCTAAGTGCCGCTTGAAGACCGTTCAAAAATTATAAGAACTGCCCCAAGCGTACAAAAATCTGTTTCCCTGCACGATCGAGTTGCCCTATTGCCCTACGTGCCGCTTACAGACCGATAGTAATTATTTAAAATGAAAATTTATGCCCTAAGTGCCGCTTGAAGACCGTTTGAAAGTTATAAGAACTGCCCCAAGCGTATAGAAATCTGTTTCCCTGCACGATCGGTTGCTGACTATTAAAAATGAAAGTTTATGCCCTAAGTGCCGCTTGAAGACCGTTCAAAAATTATAAGAACTGCCCCAAGCGTACAAAAATCTGTTTCCCTGCACGATCGAGTTGCCCTATTGCCCTACGTGCCGCTTACAGACCGATAGTAACTATTTAAAATGAAAGTTTATGCCCTAAGTGCCGCTTGAAGACCGTTTGAAAGTTATATGAACTGCCCCAAGCGTATAAAATCTGTTTCCCTGCACGATCGAGTTGCCCTACGTGCCGCTTACAGACCGATAGTAACTATTTAAAATGAAAGTTTATGCCCTAAGTGCCGCTTGAAGACCGTTTGAAAGTTATAAGAACTGCCCCAAGCGTACAAAATCTGTTTCCCTGCACGATCGAGTTGCCCTACGTGCCGCTTACAGACCGATAGTAACTATTTAAAATGAAAATTTATGCCAGAAGTGCCGCTTGAAGACCGTTCAAAAATTATAAGAACTGCCCCAAGCGTATAAAATCTGTTTCCCTGCCCGATCGAGTTGCCCTACGTGCCGCTTACAAACCAATAATATCTATATCTAGAAGACAGTTCATGCCCTAAGTGCCGCTTGAAGACCGTTTAAAAAATATAAGAACTGCCCCAAGCGTACAAAAATCTGTTTTCCTGCCCGATCGAGTTGCCCTATTGCCCTACGTGCCGCTTACAGACCGATAGTAATTATTTAAAATGAAAATTCATGCCCTAAGCGCCGCTTGAAGACCGTTTAAAAGTTAAAAGAACTGCCCCAAGCGTATAGAAATCTGTTTCCCTGCACGATCGGTTGCTGACTATTAAAAATGAAAGTTTATGCCCTAAGTGCCGCTTGAAGACCGTTCAAAAATTATAAGAACTGCCCCAAGCGTACAAAAATCTGTTTCCCTGCACGATCGAGTTGCCCTATTGCCCTACGTGCCGCTTACAGACCGATAGTAATTATTTAAAATGAAAATTTATGCCCTAAGTGCCGCTTGAAGACCGTTTGAAAGTTATAAGAACTGCCCCAAGCGTATAGAAATCTGTTTCCCTGCACGATCGAGTTGCCCTACGTGCCGCTTACAAACCAATAATATCTATATCTAGAAGACAGTTCATGCCCTAAGTGCCGCTTGAAGACCGTTTAAAAAATATAAGAACTGCCCCAAGCGTACAAAAATCTGTTTCCCTGCCCGATCGAGTTGCCCTATTGCCCTACGTGGCGCTTACAGACCGATAGTAACTATTTAAAATGAAAGTTTATGCCCTAAGTGCCACTTGAAGACCGTTTAAAAGTTATATGAACTGCCCCAAGCGTATAAAATCTGTTTCCCTGCACGATCGAGTTGCCCTACGTGCCGCTTACAGACCGATAGTAACTATTTAAAATGAAAGTTTATGCCCTAAGTGCCGCTTGAAGACCGTTTGAAAGTTATAAGAACTGCCCCAAGCGTATAAAATCTGTTTCCCTGCACGATCGAGTTGCCCTACGTGCCGCTTACAGACCGATAGTAACTATTTAAAATGAAAATTTATGCCAGAAGTGCCGCTTGAAGACCGTTTAAAAGTTATAAGAACTGCCCCAAGCGTATAGAAATCTGTTTCCCTGCACGATCGAGTTGCCCTACGTGCCGCTTACAAACCAATAATATCTATATCTAGAAGACAGTTCATGCCCTAAGTGCCGCTTGAAGACCGTTTAAAAAATATAAGAACTGCCCCAAGCGTACAAAAATCTGTTTCCCTGCCCGATCGAGTTGCCCTACGTGCTGCTTACAAACCAATATTATCTGTATCTAGAAGACAGTTCATGCCCTAAGTGCCGCTTGAAGACCGTTCAAAAATTATAAGAACTGCCCCAAGCGTATAAAATCTGTTTCCCTGCACGATCGAGTTGCCCTACGTGCCGCTTACAGACTGATAGTAACTATTTAAAATGAAAATTCATGCCCTAAGTGCCGCTTGAAGACCGTTTGAAAGTTATAAAAACTGCCCCAAGCGTATAGAAATCTGTTTCCCTGCACGATCGAGTTGCCCTACGTGCCGTTTACAAACCAATAATATCTATATCTAGAAGACAGTTCATGCCCTAAGTGCCGCTTGAAGAACGCTTAAAAATTATAAGAACTGCCCCAAGCGTATGAAAATCTGTTTCCCTGCACGATCGAGTTGGCTTACGTACCGCTTACAGACCGATAGTAACTATTTAAAATGAAAGTTTATGCCCTAAGTGCCGCTTGAAGTCCGTCTGAAAGTTATAAGAACTGCCCCAAGCGTATAAAATCTGTTTCCCTGCACGATCGAGTTGCCCTACGTGCCGCTTACAGACCGATAGTAACTATTTAAAATTAAAATTTATGCCCTAAGTGCCGCTTAAAGACCGTTTAAAAATTACAAGAATATCCCAAGCTTATGAAAATCTGTTTCCCTGCACGATCGAGTTGCCCTACGTGCCGCTTACAGACCGATAGTAATTATTTAAAATGAAAATTTATGCCCTACGTGCCGCTTACAAACCAATAATATCTATATCTAGAAGACAGTTCATGCCCTAAGTGCCGCTTGAAGACCGTTTAAAAAATATAAGAACTGCCCCAAGCGTACAAAAATCTGTTTCCCTCCCCGATCGAGTTGCCCTACGTGCTGCTTACAAACCAATATTATCTGTATCTAGAAGACAGTTCATGCCCTAAGTGCCGCTTGAAGAACGTTTAAAAATTATAAGAACTGCCCCAAGCGTACAAAAATCTGTTTTCCTGCCCGATCGAGTTGCCCTATTGCCCTACGTGCCGCTTACAGACCGATAGTAATTATTTAAAATGAAAATTTATGCCCTAAGCGCCGCTTGAAGACCGTTTAAAAGTTAAAAGAACTGCCCCAAGCGTATAGAAATCTGTTTCCCTGCACGATCGGTTGCTGACTATTAAAAATGAAAGTTTATGCCCTAAGTGCCGCTTGAAGACCGTTTGAAAGTTATAAGAACTGCCCCAAGCGTATAAAAATCTGTTTCCCTACACGATCGAGTTGGCCTACGTGCCGCTTACAGACCGATAGTAACTATTTTAAATGAAAGTTCATGCCCTAAGTGCCGCTTGAAGAACGTTTGAAAGTTATAAGAACTGCCCCAAGCGTATAAAATCTGTTTCCCTGCACGATCGAGTTGCCCTACGTGCCGCTTACAGACCGATAGTAACTATTTAAAATGAAAATTTATGCCCTAAGTGCCGCTTGAAGACCGTTCAAAAATCATAAGAACTGCCCCAAGCGTATAAAATCTGTTTCCCTGCACGATCGAGTTGCCCTACGTGCCGCTTACAAACCAATAATATCTATATCTAGAAGACAGTTCATGCCCTAAGTGCCGCTTGAAGACCGTTTAAAAAATATAAGAACTGCCCCAAGCGTACAAAAATCTGTTTCCCTGCCCGATCGAGTTGCCCTATTGCCCTACGTGCCGCTTACAGACCGATAGTAATTATTTAAAATGAAAATTCATGCCAGAAGTGCCGCTTGAAGACCGTTTGAAAGTTATAAGAATTGCCCCAAGCGTATAAAATCTGTTTCCCTGCACGATCGAGTTGGCCTACGTACCGCTTACAGACCGATAGTAACTATTTAAAATGAAAGTTTATGCCCTAAGTGCCGCTTGAAGACCGTTTGAAAGTTATATGAACTGCCCCAAGCGTATAAAATCTGTTTCCCTGCACGATCGAGTTGCCCTACGTGCCGCTTACAGACCGATAGTAACTATTTAAAATGAAAGTTTATGCCCTAAGTGCCGCTTGAAGACCGTTTGAAAGTTATAAGAACTGCCCCAAGCGTATAAAAATCTGTTTCCCTGCACGATCGAGTTGGCCTACGTACCGCTTACAGACCGATAGTAACTATTTAAAATGAAAATTTATGCCAGAAGTGCCGCTTGAAGACCGTTTGAAAGTTATAAGAACTGCCCCAAGCGTATAGAAATCTGTTTCCCTGCACGATCGAGTTGCCCTACGTGCCGCTTACAAACCAATAATATCTATATCTAGAAGACAGTTCATGCCCTAAGTGCCGCTTGAAGACCGTTTAAAAAATATAAGAACTGCCCCAAGCGTACAAAAATCTGTTTCCCTGCCCGATCGAGTTGCCCTACGTGCTGCTTACAAACCAATATTATCTGTATCTAGAAGACAGTTCATGCCCTAAGTGCCGCTTGAAGACCGTTCAAAAATTATAAGAACTGCCCCAAGCGTATAAAATCTGTTTCCCTGCACGATCGAGTAGCCCTACGTGCCGCTTACAGACCGATAGTAACTATTTAAAATGAAAATTTATGCCCTAAGTGCCGCTTGAAGACCGTTTGAAAGTTATAAAAACTGCCCCAAGCGTATAGAAATCTGTTTCCCTGCACGATCGAGTTGCCCTACGTGCCGTTTACAAACCAATAATATCTATATCTAGAAGACAGTTCATGCCCTAAGTGCCGCTTGAAGAACGCTTAAAAATTATAAGAACTGCCCCAAGCGTATGAAAATCTGTTTCCCTGCACGATCGAGTTGGCCTACGTGCCGCTTACAGACCGATAGTAACTATTTAAAATGAAAGTTCATGCCCTAAGTGCCGCTTGAAGTCCGTCTGAAAGTTATAAGAACTGCCCCAAGCGTATAAAATCTGTTTCCCTGCACGATCGAGTTGCCCTACGTGCCGCTTACAGACCGATAGTAACTATTTAAAATTAAAATTTATGCCCTATGTGCCGCTTACAATCCAATAATATCTATATCTAGAAGACAGTTCATGCCCTAAGTGCCGCTTGAAGACCGTTTAAAAAATATAAGAACTGCCCCAAGCGTACCAAAATCTGTTTCCCTCCCCGATCGAGTTGCCCTACGTGCTGCTTACAAACCAATATTATCTGTATCTAGAAGACAGTTCATGCCCTAAGTGCCGCTTGAAGAACGTTTAAAAATTATAAGAACTGCCCCAAGCGTACAAAAATCTGTTTTCCTGCCCGATCGAGTTGCCCTATTGCCCTACGTGCCGCTTACAGACCGATAGTAATTATTTAAAATGAAAATTTATGCCCTAAGCGCCGCTTGAAGACCGTTTAAAAGTTAAAAGAACTGCCCCAAGCGTATAGAAATCTGTTTCCCTGCACGATCGGTTGCTGACTATTAAAAATGAAAGTTTATGCCCTAAGTGCCGCTTGAAGACCGTTTGAAAGTTATAAGAACTGCCCCAAGCGTATAAAAATCTGTTTCCCTACACGATCGAGTTGGCCTACGTGCCGCTTACAGACCGATAGTAACTATTTAAAATGAAAGTTCATGCCCTAAGTGCCGCTTGAAGAACGTTTGAAAGTTATAAGAACTGCCCCAAGCGTATAAAATCTGTTTCCCTGCACGATCGAGTTGCCCTACGTGCCGCTTACAGACCGATAGTAACTATTTAAAATGAAAATTTATGCCCTAAGTGCCGCTTGAAGACCGTTCAAAAATCATAAGAACTGCCCCAAGCGTATAAAATCTGTTTCCCTGCACGATCGAGTTGCCCTACGTGCCGCTTACAAACCAATAATATCTATATCTAGAAGACAGTTCATGCCCTAAGTGCCGCTTGAAGACCGTTTAAAAAATATAAGAACTGCCCCAAGCGTACAAAAATCTGTTTCCCTGCCCGATCGAGTTGCCCTATTGCCCTACGTGCCGCTTACAGACCGATAGTAATTATTTAAAATGAAAATTCATGCCAGAAGTGCCGCTTGAAGACCGTTTGAAAGTTATAAGAACTGCCCCAAGCTATAAAATCTGTTTCCCTGCACGATCGAGTTGCCCTACGTGCCGCTTACAGACCGATAGTAACTATTTAAAATGAAAATTTATGCCAGAAGTGCCGCTTGAAGACCGTTTGAAAGTTATAAGAACTGCCCCAAGCGTATAGAAATCTGTTTCCCTGCACGATCGAGTTGCCCTACGTGCCGCTTACAAACCAATAATATCTATATCTAGAAGACAGTTCATGCCCTAAGTGCCGCTTGAAGACCGTTTAAAAAATATAAGAACTGCCCCAAGCGTACAAAAATCTGTTTCCCTGCCCGATCGAGTTGCCCTACGTGCTGCTTACAAACCAATATTATCTGTATCTAGAAGACAGTTCATGCCCTAAGTGCCGCTTGAAGACCGTTCAAAAATTATAAGAACTGCCCCAAGCGTATAAAATCTGTTTCCCTGCACGATCGAGTAGCCCTACGTGCCGCTTACAGACCGATAGTAACTATTTAAAATGAAAATTTATGCCCTAAGTGCCGCTTGAAGACCGTTTGAAAGTTATAAAAACTGCCCCAAGCGTATAGAAATCTGTTTCCCTGCACGATCGAGTTGCCCTACGTGCCGTTTACAAACCAATAATATCTATATCTAGAAGACAGTTCATGCCCTAAGTGCCGCTTGAAGAACGCTTAAAAATTATAAGAACTGCCCCAAGCGTATGAAAATCTGTTTCCCTGCACGATCGAGTTGGCCTACGTACCGCTTACAGACCGATAGTAACTATTTAAAATGAAAGTTTATGCCCTAAGTGCCGCTTGAAGACCGTTTGAAAGTTATAAGAACTGCCCCAAGCGTATAAAAATCTGTTTCCCTACACGATCGAGTTGGCCTACGTGCCGCTTACAGACCGATAGTAACTATTTAAAATGAAAGTTCATGCCCTAAGTGCCGCTTGAAGTCCGTCTGAAAGTTATAAGAACTGCCCCAAGCGTATAAAATCTGTTTCCCTGCACGATCGAGTTGCCCTACGTGCCGCTTACAGACCGATAGTAACTATTTAAAATTAAAATTTATGCCCTAAGTGCCGCTTAAAGACCGTTTAAAAATTACAAGAATGTCCCAAGCTTATGAAAATCTGTTTCCCTGCACGATCGAGTTGCCCTACGTGCCGCTTACAGACCGATAGTAATTATTTAAAATGAAAATTTATGCCCTATGTGCCGCTTACAATCCAATAATATCTATATCTAGAAGACAGTTCATGCCCTAAGTGCCGCTTGAAGACCGTTTAAAAAATATAAGAACTGCCCCAAGCGTACCAAAATCTGTTTCCCTCCCCGATCGAGTTGCCCTATTGCCCTACGTGCCGCTTACAGACCGATAGTAATTATTTAAAATGAAAATTTATGCCCTAAGCGCCGCTTGAAGACCGTTCAAAAGTTAAAAGAACTGCCCCAAGCGTATAGAAATCTGTTTCCCTGCACGATCGGTTGCTGACTATTAAAAATGAAAGTTTATGCCCTAAGTGCCGCTTGAAGACCGTTTGAAAGTTATAAGAACTGCCCCAAGCGTATAAAAATCTGTTTCCCTACACGATCGAGTTGGCCTACGTGCCGCTTACAGACCGATAGTAACTATTTAAAATGAAAGTTCATGCCCTAAGTGCCGCTTGAAGAACGTTTGAAAGTTATAAGAACTGCCCCAAGCGTATAAAATCTGTTTCCCTGCACGATCGAGTTGCCCTACAAGCCGCTTACAGACCGATAGTAACTATTTAAAATGAAAATTTATGCCCTAAGTGCCGCTTGAAGACCGTTCAAAAATCATAAGAACTGCCCCAAGCGTATAAAAATCTGTTTCCCTGCACGACCGAGTTGCCCTACGTGCTGCTTACAAACCATTGAATAATAAATTATGTTGTACAATTATAATGATAATAATGATCTGAATCAAATTGTAAACTAACCTGCACCAACAATGAAAGTTGAGTTGCTTTTGTAAGTGTCAAAGCGCTTCGAACTATACGAAAATTAGCTTGCGTAATGATTCGCTTTTGGGTTATGCCATCCATATGCCATTTGATCAACATCGTCTGAGAACAGGCCTCGGAATTCAAAGATCACGGCGGCGATAAACAACCCGCCAGATGGATGTTTATCTGTTCAAAGAAAGGGCGGCGCGGAGGGGGGACCCCCGCTTCGGCGGCGCAGAGGGGGGACCCCGGCCAGACGAATGTTTATCTCTGCTGTCTGCTGTCTCCGCTAGCTCCAGCAGCCCCCACCCGGCGGCGTGGAGGGGGGACCCCCGCTTCGGCGGCGCAGAGGGGGGACCCCCGCCAGGCGAAAGTGCATCACTGCTGTCTGCTGTCTCCGCGAGCTCCAGCACAGCGCCCGCTGCCTTTTTTTTTGCACTTTCCCTTATCATTAGATATACTGCAAGGATCGTCTGGGAAAAACTTTCTGTGTGATATAAATGTCGGGGTGCGGCGCAATCTTAGGAGGCTGCCACAACTTCTTTGGGGTTGTGCCACACTCCAACATTTTCCGTCACAATAATATTAGGTTGATGTGAGAATTATTCAGAGTTTAATAACTTTTCAAGCATTAAACCTGGATTTATTTGCGTTTTCTATAAAATAGTTCAAAGTTCACGCTCTAACGGGTGTCAAAAAGTAACTTTTCATAAGCTGATGACTGAGAACGAAGCTTTTGAATTTTGGAAAATTGACTACCTTTAAGTGAAAAACTTTCACACATTTTTCGAGGCAGGGCAGAGGTTCACATTTTTAAGCATCAGACTCGCAATTTCAGATTGTGAAAAGCCATTTTTGAAAGCTCAGTATCAGCTCATAAAAGTCACGCTTCAACAATTACAATGGAGCGCAAACTTTTATCTATTTCTAGGAAACAAGCTTATGAATTTAGGTTCAGTGCTTAAAAAGTTATTGAATTTTGTTCAAATTACCAAAGGACTTTCGCATCAACCTACTGTGCTTGAGAAGTAATTCCTATATGCTTTGTTAGCCTAATCTCGCGTTTTCACAGAAGTGACTTGAGCCTGATTTGCTCCAAAAGACTGAATAGTGATTGCTGAAGGCACAACCACCGAAAACGAGAGATATGTATAAACAAACGATGGATATTTTGCACCCCCATTTTTATAGTTTGGCTTTGTTTGAATTGGGGTAGTAGGTAAATTGATACAAGGGAGTTCGACTTGAGACTCACGAAGATGGATCCATTGGTAGGGACTTGTTTGCTCAAGATGGTTACAGTGATGAGTCAATATTTTATGTGCTTGTTTTTTGCAGAACGGGGTTTTCTGATATTTTAACGGATATCGCGTTTTTAATACCACCAAAGCCACTTCAGTTACGACCCTCTCCCATCTCTGACACTTGAAACGATCCCAAAGTGTGGCTTACCACATCCCACACTTGACCCTGGATGATTGCACAACATTGATCCACAGCTTGAAGCCAAAATACAAAAGTCTTTATTCACTCAAGATATTGTGTCGCTAGTCTAAAATTTTTGTAGAATCGATCCATATCTTTGTGTGCAAATACTGTATTTTTTGTGTACCGCAAGTAAGGAAAAATCAACCTAGAGTAGAGAAGCTCTGGATTTTTTAGATAGGTGATATTAGAAAACGATTTTGAAGTCTACTACACTTGCAGCTTTCAGCAAACGCAAACTTTCATTAAGTTAAAATAGCACAAAAACTTTTAGTAACCGGAAAACATTTGCAGATTAAATCCAACCTGCCTTTGCGATCCCTAAGTGAGAAAAATTGGGCGTGGAAGAATGTTTAACGTGAAAAGTGCGTCAGCAAGTTCTGCAATAGTTTGTTTAAACATAAGTTTAAATCTAGGGAGAATAAGATTTCCGAGTTGCCCCAAATTTTTATATGAATCGAATAACATGCAAAACAGGTGTCTTAGATCTTGTTGTTCTTTCAGGAACAGTTGCGTTTGCTTCAGTCATAATTGACTTTACCAAAATTTCGCAATTGAGAAAGAGACAATAAATTTTTGCTCGTCATCTAATCATTACCAATTTTGCACAAGATTTGATGCTCAAATTTGTAGCATGCATTTTTTGAGAGTAATGCTTGTAATTCAAGGTTTATGCTAATTTTTTTGTAAAAATTATATCATAGCTTCCTTTGTGTCAATTTGCAGGTTAGCGAAGATGGCACCATTGCTGCTGCCGCTACAGTCAGCAACATGTTCAGAATCTCGGGAATGATTTTTTCGGAGGATCCTATATCCTTCATAGCAAATCGCCCCTTCATGTTCGTACTTACCAAAAATGTTAGTCCACTGTTTATTGGACAATTCATAGCATAAAGGTATCGCTTGCTCCTGTTATGACAGTGAAAATGAAAAAAGTTGAGTAGTTTTCCTTCGTCTAAACTAATTTCAAACGAATTTTTATAAAGATATGGCTAAGCTTTCATAACTCAAGATCAAGTTGAGTGTAAATCAAAGACGATTACGGATGTGAGTGGTGTTTGCCTATGATTAACCGATTGGCACTTTAGTAGAGTCGGAGCAATATGTGTGCTCAAACGTAAAAAAGAAGCTAAGAAATCATATCGCTCAACTCACTTTTGCGTATTCCGCATTACAGTTACAACGCGCTTATACTACTTTCTAGGCAGTCCAAATAATTGAAATTCTGCGTAAGAAAGGTGCATTCCTTGAACTTGGCAGTGGCTGCACACTATTTGACCTTTAGTAAATAAGAGTTCCTGCTCTGCAAAGGCTGAAAACAAGATGAGAGTTTGTAAGGAAAAAAACTGAGTATTAACAGTTGTTGCCGTAAGGCGTCCATTACACACACATTATAAAAATGATAAGGATTATCTCATTTACGCTGTCGGGAGTCTCAAGAAGCAAACTAATCAAGCAAAAAATCTTAAAGGCAGTGTCCAGGCAAAATCTCTGCTCCCCCGATTGATACCTAGTCTACAGAAAAGCTCTAGGATCAAGACATTTGCGTTACTCCGGTCCTCTAGAGTAACCTCTGAACGGGAAAAATAGACCTGGAATTTGCAAAGTGCCCGCTATCAAGCAAAACCCTCTCTGTGCTCCGCCCATCCAGGTACTGAAAGTTTTTTGTGCCTTGGGGTAAAGCTCCCAAAAACTGATCCTTTTTGGTTTGCTTTTGCACATAATTAGGGTAACGAAAAAGCCAAAATGGAATGAAATGAAGAAGACGAAGGTTTGGGTGGATGCTGCATTCAAAATGGTAATAGTGCTCAAAGTGTGCTTCTCTGACGAGTGCCAGAAATCAGACTGAATGCCTGCATTTATGTCCAGGAAGACAAAGGAAAGAAGAAGATAGGCAGGCTGAGCGACGTGTCATTCGGAAGCTACTAATCTGCTCAGTAAATCAGCGTCATATTATTTTATGGGCTAAGATAATTTACGATATACTTGGACGAGACAGGTGGGTTTATTTTCATTTTCATCAGCTCAATCATCTACTTTTAAATTCCCATATTTTTATCGAGTAGACTTTTATGCACGTCCGTTAAACCAACGCAGTGGGACGATATTTCCAAACTCATCGTGCCTTTCCATACTGCAATGCCCAAACAAAACATTGCGAAACATTGTGACTTCAGAAATACGTCAGTAAATGATTATTCCTGTTTGTGCCTAAAGCTCTAGCATTTGATATCCGAATGCCATTAAGCATCAACTTTTTTCGGCTAATTTATGCATGTTTGATCGTTTCGGTGATTTGCATAGCGCTGTTATTCCGAATCCACGTTTTATAGCAACATCGATCATATAAATCGTGCATTTAAAAACGTTTCTCGAAGCTTTGTTTGGGTGAATTTCACACTTTCACGGCAGATTTTGCTGTCTCAAACGACACCCTTCTCAATATGCTTTACATGTATACATCTATCGTCCGTATTGAAAAAAAAGTTCTTTGAGCTGACAGAATGAGTGGTGACAAACCCGTCTCGTTGTAATCGTGCGACTTTTGATGGCGGGCTATTGCTTAAAGATCACTCAAAAGAATTATAACAAGTAGTTTTGGGCGCATACTTCCAAAAAAAAACAAAGATATTTTACCGCTGAATTTTACGAAATTTGAAGCATCCTTTTTGTTTTTTTTGTATTTTGTTAGACGTCACCTACTTCGACTGTGACTGTTCGCCGAAAAGTGCTCGTTTCTTTCACTTTTACAAATAAGTAATCTTCCTAGAACGACCTAAAACTTCTTGTTAGAGTATCGTACTCACGATACGTTTCGTTATGCTTCCTTGGATCATTTATTTTCCTAAGGGCCCGGCAAAGCTAGTCCTGAATAGACTGCTATCGCTTGTTCCGGCTTGACATCAAATTCAATATTTGAACTTTCTTTGCTTACACGTACAAAATTGAGAGTACTTCTGCGAAAAGTCAGCACGAGGGAAAGGATGTAATAGACGTTTGGAAGATTATTCCTGCCAAATTCAGGTTGATTTGTAACTAAAAACACTAATGCACTGCTTACTTACTTCTTCCGGTTTTGGCTAGTTTTATGAAAAGATTTTTCAACTGTTTACATCATAGATCTTAGGATATACGGATTTCTGAAGTTCTACAGTTTTTCTAGGAGTTGTTGCTGTGAGGCAGGCTGTTCAATGACTGTCGCGCTCCTTTCTAGAAGTGATGAGTAAGCAGGATTCTAGAAACTAGAACATGATTGTGAAATTTTTTTAGCTCATCTATGCAAATCGCAGAGATGAACTTTGGCCTAAAAATGCTCCGACAGTCTCCTGTGTCTGAGCAAATGGTAGTGTCTCCACTTTCGGTCATTTTCGCTCTTGCTATGGTCCAGCTAGGAGCAAAAGGACGAACAAAGACGCAGATCAATCGGCTAATTTCGAATGGTATGGCATTAAAGTGGCTCCTTATTCGAGAAAACAGCCTCTATCAAAAAAAAGGAAAATGCAGCTGATTTCTTTTTTTACAACAGAAAGGACAAACTGTAAGAGATGCCACTTTTCAATAATATATCTCTAATTTTCTTGCTTGTGTTGCACAAGTCTTCATCACATCTGCCAACTTGATTTTTGCCGCCGTACACAAGACCACCTCTCGAAATGAATTCACTTCGGACAGTACAAGCATATTACGTCAAAGCACATTTCTTTTGAATCTTGTCTTCATAACTGTTGAGGGGCCGGCGATGATGATATCGTAAAATTCTACTCGGATCTTTCAAAAAATATTACCAACTATTCGGATGGGGCGCAAGCCAAAATCGCAAATGGATTCTTTTTGGAGTAAGTTTTCTGTTTTTTATTCAATTGCAGTTTAATAAGTTTATTCAAAACGTGAACTTCAAACGAGGAAGTGTAAATTTCTACAAAAGGCACTGTTTTAGGGCAAGATGGTTCGAAAGACTTATGACGTCAACTTTTACGCTCAACAAATGTACATGCTATAGTTTTTATCTAGACTAGTAATAGTCGCTACGACATAGCAAACTTCACTCCTCCCTCCTCCCCTCTCTCCCCGTACAGTTTTTTCCAGTACTATCTCCATCATAAGCTTGAGGCATAGGGTAGTGTCTACAATTTTATCGCTTTTCGATTTGTGCAGACAACTATTACTCATTGCATGCCCACGTGTCTGCCATGGCAGCTGTAGTACTAGTCCTGCACCACCAAGCAACTGCTTTTGGCTAGGGCACAGTGCGATTTCGACAAAACTCAGCTATGTCGCGTCGCGCCTGCTGCACCGGCGACTGGGCGATATCACTGAGGTGAAGAGGTCCTGAGAGTTTTATTTTATAGAAATGCACTGACGTTTCAGCTTGTTTTTTGTTCAGCAAAATCTCCCTTCTAGAGTGGTTCTACAGAAAAATTTGACACTTTTTCAAATAGATGTTCAGAAAATTTGACTCTTTTTCCAACGAAGTGTTGGGGTGACTTCCAAAACATCTCACTGGGTTTTTCTGAAGATCTGATTGTTGATGTGTCCCTTTCTACTAAAAAAATGCTACACTGTAATCTTGATTGGGTATTCTCAAGTTTCGCTATCCCCACAAAAGCAAGAGAACTTTCGCCTTTGTTTTTACCTTATGTTCAGGTGTATAAGCCGCATTTTTTTTCAAATTTCATGAGCTGCTCAGCTGCTTCATTGTGTTTCAAGGAGCGATCCTTACTCCGCACGATTCTTTCAGGCAGTACGCAGCACGGTATAGGGTCCTTTGGTTGCGAGGACCTTCGACGTGTTCATGCTGGCCGATGTAAGCTAGGACCACCCCGCGGCTTATACACCTGAAAATAAGGTAATGCATCAGCACGAAATGGTCAAATCTGCGTTTGCTCTCTTTGCAGTTATGTGCTTTTTCTCGAAAAGGCTTCAAGATAAATTTCTTTTCAAAACACTTCAAAACCTCAGAGTACTACCTAGCTTTTTGTTTTTTGTGTTTGCTTCTTCCGTCAAAAACTTATCAAAACGTGTCCGAATGCTATTTATTTACGAAGGCCAGAATTCGGGTTTTTGGAAACTAATGTACAATCAGCAGCAGGACAATCAGAAGGCTTCAAGGTAATCGTAAGCCCGTAAGAAATTGAAACTCAAAAGATGGCCAGATTGTGAAGGTTTTTACCGAAGCATTCCTAAGCAAGGCTAGATGCCGAGAGTGAAGTAAGTGCTACAAGAACAATGCATCGTCGTAATCTCATCGCCCAAACCAATCGAACTAGGCGGCGGTGAAATCGACGATATTCTGAGCACTATGCACGATGCCTGACTCGTGATCAAGCTCTTCGAGTCTGCTTTGCTTCTCTTTACCCCATTTCTGAAGCAATTGGAGAGGTACGTAGTTCGCGATAACCTCTAATAGCGCAAATTCAATTTCAGAATGAGGTTCGTACTGACGCAACTTGACGCCGCCAAATGGATTGGTAGACTGCGGAGTCAGAATCAGTCCAACTAGATTTTGGCCGCGTACCTCACATTTAGGGGTTTAGTATAATAGAATACTGCGGGATCAACCGTTTTTTAAATCGTGTATAACATTGAGTATAACATATCCGAACCTTAAAACTGTCGGCCTCTCACGGCCGGCAATCTAAAAGGGTTTACACCTAAATTATCTCCACTGCAACATACAACTAGAAAAGGTGCACTTTTAACGCAGTGACATGGTGGTTAGTTTCATGACGCCTTAGTGTTAATGTTCGACATTTCATTTTTGCTTCTCACTTATAGTTAGCTCCAGATATATCTACTATACCATGCAGCCACTTTCGATTTTTTTGGCTAGTTTGTAGAGTTCTATCAGTCATATTACAATGAAATTGCAAAAGCGGTTGTATAAAATCGTCTGGCACCGTGCCCATTTTTACGCTTCTGTAAATATAAGCTCACATACAATCTTATATATAAAGCTGAATGTCTGTTTGTCTGTCTGTCTGTATGTCTGTCTGTATGTCTGTCTGTCTGTATGTATGTACGTATGTTCCGAATACAAATTTTTATTTCTGAACCGATCGGGACCAAACTTGGCACACATATACTTCAGGGCAGGGAGCGTGTCATAGGCTACTTTTCGTTATCGATCGATATCGATTTTATTGATTTTTTGCAAAATTCGAGCTAGAGGGCTGGGATTTGGCAGAGGGGGGTAATCGAGCATGCTGATCACCCCGAAGGGGTGATCAGCATGCTCGATTACCCCCCTGTGCAAAATCCTAGCCCCCTAGCTCAAATTTTGCAAAAAATCGGTAAAATCGACATCGATCGATAACGAAAAGTGGGCTGTGACACGCTCCCTGCCCCGAAGTGTATGTGTGCAAAGTTCGGTCCCAATCGGTTCAGAGATAAAAATTTCTATTCGGAACATACGTACACGGGTCTAGCTGGCAGGCCCGGCGGAGCCGGGCAAGCCAGCTAGTTGTCTTATAAAGCAGATGTTCCGGCTGATTGGGCTCTTTTAGCTTCCACTGTGCTTCCACTGGGATCAACCAGGGCCGGTAGTAATCTGGTCGAAACTCCGAGTTTAGAGGTGCGCGTCAACTCAGAGTTAACTCTGAGTGAGTTTCGTTTTGAAAATCCGAGTTAACTGCGAGTTTCGTTTCTAAAACTCGGAATTTCGTTCTGCTGCTTGAGGCTCCGCTCTAGTTGTTGAGGAGCCGCCACACGCTTCATCGCAGAACGCTACGACTAAGTCGGGATTCGAACTTCCGAGGCTCGGCGCGAAATGCCTACTATTAGACCACTAGACTAGAGAACCACTGCTCTGAACTTGCTGCAATTGCTTAAAGGCAGTGTCCGGGCAAAAACTCGATTTTGAGATTTTGTGCTTACTTGGGGCTATTCGCTACGCTGAATCCGAAAATCCACATTGGAAAGCGCGAGAACGGCGAAAAAGGGCTCTAACACAGGAGGGAAATCAGCAGGTGGGCGGGGCTTTCCCCAGTGCGATTTCACGCTCCCAGCTCCTGGAGCGATTCTCTCGATTCCGCTAGCCGTCCTAACATCGCTACCGGTCAAGTGCGAATGACTGACTTGAAACCGGAAGCGAAAAGTTCGCTCCGGAAGCCGGGAACGTGAATTCGTAGTGGGGAGGACCCCGCCCACCTGCTCATTTCCCTCCTGTGTTAGAGCCGTTTTTCTCCATTTTCGCGCTCTACTATGTGCATTTTCGGATTCAGCGTAGCGAATAGCCCCAAGTAAGCACAAAATCTCAAAATCGAGTTTTTGCCCGGACACTGCCGTTGATGTATCCCCGTAATCAAGATCTCACATGTCAAGACACGTGGAGAGGCGTTACTTGCCTGTGAAGTGCCTAGCAGTGGGATCCCAAAATTTTGGGACCCGGGGGGGGGGGGACGTGGCAAATTTTTTTCAAGGAAAGATACGTGGCGTTAGCCACGCACTCTGAAAATTTTTTTTGGTGTTTATAGCCCCTAAAATTTGGCGAAAAGCCTGAAAAAATTTTTTAACAAGGCTAATTTAAATTTTTAAAAATTCTAAAAATTGTTTTGACTATTTACAAAAATAAACAAGTTTGCGCATTTTTATAACCCATGTAGGTAACTTTCAACCCCCTCCCCCCGCTCCCCTCATAGCCATAATACATCCTAAAGATTCTAAAAAAAGTAGCAGGATAAAAAATGGACATAAACAGTAACCCAACAATCCGCCCCCTCCCCTCTCCACATATTTTGATATGCTATTATACTTGACAAAATTTAAAAGTCAGTTAGTATTCAAAATTTTTCGAATGACCTATAACTATAATTTGTAATCTTGAAATTGATCATTATTTTAGGAAAATAGACTTCAAGTAGTAAACAAAGTCTACAGGCAAAAGACCTTCGAATAACATAATATAACAAATTTTCAAAAAAAAATTTTTTTCGAGGTTTCTGTTGACACATCAAAAAAGAAATAATCTGGAAAACACTCCCTGGTATCGTTGCTTTTTTGCAGAAAGTTCAACTCAACCTGAGATTTTCGCTTTTCTTCCGTATACGCCCATCGTATTAATCCTCATTGAAAACAGACAGCATGTTCATGATTGCACTGCCAATGAACTCAGTGGCGAATTTTTAAGCAGTTCAGTAAGTTTAGTCCACCACATCTACTGTAACCCCATCGCATAGTCTTGCAGTAGAAAAAAAATAGTAAGTATCTAACAGTGCCGAACCGAAGGGGAGGCTCCCCCTTCCCCGAAAAAAAGTCGCGAAATTTCTGAAATTTACTTACTGGATTATAAAAATGTGCAAATGACTTGTTCGTTCTTGTAAATAATAAAATTATCTCTTAAAATTTTTTTAAAAATTCAAATTAGCCTTGTGAAAAAAATTTTTTTGGGGGCGCTGCTGACACGCCCTCTTTTCCTAAAATTTAGGGGTAAGGGCCAGCGAAAAATGTTAAGATGCACCCCAAAAAAATTGTCGGAGTGCGTGATTAACGCCTGCACCTTCACTTGAAAAATTTTTTGTCCTCCTCCCCCAGACGGAATTTTTGCGACCGGCTTTGGTAGCTAAGTATTTAGCTTAACTTCCCCTACAAAAGTTCTAAGTGAGGCTTTTTTATGCATCTACCGTAAATCCACCGAAACCCCTTTTTGAAAATATTTTCAAGCGGCTACGATATTCGTGATTAACGTGCGGAATTACCCCACGAAGCCAACTTTCATGAAATCCTGTGATTTTGGGTAGTCTACCGTATCTCTTCTCCGTTATACACCGCTATAGTGAATAAAGTGCAATGTGATCGTAATCAACACACCGCTTAACGTCACTGAGCCAACCAATTTTGAATCTTTTATGGGACTTTGGCTTTCACCAAATTCCTACAGTAACCCTATTCCATCTCTCCGCCGTGAGAAGTGATTACCACATCCGAGATAGCGAGCGAATAAGCCCGCCAGACCCAATTTCAGTCAACTGCTTGAATCTCGCCCAACTACCGTATCCCTATCGTAACCCTCTTATGTGGGCGAAGGACGAAAAATGAGCATCGGATTCGTGATCGGCACTTTAGACAACCCCCGGGACCAAAATTTTACAAAATTTCAACATTTTGTGTCCAACGGTGCACCATGATACCCCCATCATGCTTCATGAAACTCACAGCAAAATCTACCCCGGAGGACTTTTTTCTAGACCTCTGCGTATACGCACTATTTCTCTTTCTGAGCCAACAGAGTCAACTCGAGTTTCGCGGGCGGCTGAAACGCGCAGTAAACTCAAAGGTAACGCGCAGCTGAGCTGCGCGTTTCGTCGCGTAGCGTCTCGCGTGTAATGAATTACGCTACGTCTCCATAACTTGGCGTAAAGTACATCTTGCAGGGTATCCTGCCATATAACCCTTTCTCCAATTTGTTTGCTTATGCAGGTGTTAATGGTCCCTGAAAGGTGCGTGTTAACTCAGAGTTAACTCAGAGTTAACTCTGAGTTTGAGCTGCGCGTTTCGACAGGTTTACTACCGGCCCAGGTAAATTTTGATTGTAACCTTTTTGAGGCATCACTATCAAGTTACTTAGAGTTCGTTTCCTCACTAGTTCGTTGTTTTGGTGTCTGAAATAAAGGAAAACTGGTTTAAGAGAAAAATTGTTCTATGCACACATGTTAAAGCGATGTTGGATGAAGACGCAAAAGTGATACTGAGCGACAGCGAATTTTCACCATCAAAAGCCTTGCGCCTGCTTAGGAACGCAGGCTTAGGTACAACGAGTGAAATTAACAAAAAAATCATTGCAAAGATTGACACCGGGTTTTGTTGTAATCTGCAGTGGTCTAAAGCGTCTCATGCAGCACAACAGGGTAAAATTCTTACTTACACGCCCGAGTTAAGTACTTGCGCGAATTTGTTGGGAAGCCCACAAGTTAGGACCGCTAGGACCCATCGGAATATTCATCATCGGAATATCCATCCTTCATCGTTTGGCCCCTATTCTCCTAATTTTTAAGATGTTCCGTTTTTTGTTAAACGCGGACTATCTAAAGCGATTAATTCGAAAATGATGGGCAAAAGCAACGTAAGTGACATACGATTGATAACATCTGACCGACAAATCAAATTACAGGCAAACAACCACTAAGAATCCTAAAAACATTTGATGTTAATGATGTTATGAGTCAACCTCTTTTTTAATCACGACGAAATAGAAGCCAATAGCCATTTCATTCAACATCTCGAAGCTTATTGAAGTTTATTGTACTTGCAAAGAGCAGGGCGATTTTGTAGAGGAAGATGTGCAAACATGCACATGAAAACACGCGCCCAGACAAGTAGATGCTAACCTTGATGCACTGGAAGTCAGTGTTGGGTTGCATTAGGAGTATAAGCATCATTTGGGCTTCATAACGTAATCCTTTTTCAGCAAGAAGTTTTCGATCAAAGATGATTATGCGAGCGCGTTAGTAAAAAAATATGCGGCGAAAATAGAGGCTCTCGATTTTGGACAGGCGAAGAAAACGGCAAAGGTTTTCGCAATTTATAGGCAGCGAGGAGAAAATAGGAATTTAATTAAGGTTATTGATGATTTTGTCAAGGCAACAACAGAAGGAAAGATTAAAAATTTTATAACGGAGGATGCAGTGGGCGGTGTGTTTTGCAAATCCCTTTCTTTTTCTCCATACATGCGTACTACTAAGGTGCACTCTCGCTGATTGTGAACGCTGTTTACTTCAAAGCCGATTGGTGGAACAAGTTTAGTCGCCAATATACAAGAAAAGATATCTTTTATCATTCCAAGACAAATAAAAGAGAGGTGATTTAGCACCTTTGCTCATCAGACTGGTTTGCAGCTTTGAGCAACCATTTCAGATAGAGTTCATGAACGAGTACAAGGAACGTTTATATGCCGAAAACAATGACGTTATGGTGTTGTCGTTACCTTACAAAGACAAATCTTATGCCTTCAACATACTTCTGCCAAAAAAGAGGTGGCTTTTACTGCAATTTGAACCTTGTGTGGGGCTACATATTGCTTTCATGCCTTTTTAGATTTGGTCTAAAGGATCTCAGAACGCGACTGAATGGGCTCGTGATCCGAAATCTGCTCTCAAAACTCAAACCTGAGATTGTGACGGTTAGTGAATTGAGTTTGACACCTAAGATACAAAAGTTAATTTAGATACACATTCCAAAAATGAAAATAGAGACCAACTACAAATTGAAAGAAGCGCTTCAGCATATGGGAGTCACTGATCTTTTCACAAGCCAGGCCAATCTAACAGGGGTTTCGGACCTACCTCTGTTTGTATCCAAAGCAGCGCATAGAGCTCTAATTGAGGTAAGTACAATAACGCTCACAGAATGTGCAAAATTTCCGTAAATGTCGCAGAATTCCGAGAATTCCGCGAAGGTTCGCGAAATTCCGGGAATTTTGCGACATTCCCGGAATTTCGCGACATTCCCGAAATTTCGCGAAATTCATGTAAATCACGCAAATTACGCAGGGCCATAACTTCGTTCCGAATGAGTATATTCAAAATCCGAAAACAGCATTGTACTCAGCTCGTCAAGGCGAATCTTTTGGTATACAGGCTGTCTCCAATATCCTCTTTTCAATAATCTTGAATCTGCATGCGGACGCCTTTTCGCGTGGGTGTAACGCAACAAGCATCACACATAGGAGATTGCGGCGGGCACCCTTCGATGGTACTCTTTCAGTAGATTATTCTGCGCTAAACAGCAGCCAAAGACTCTCTTTTAAAAGAGATAGAAGAGCTGATAAACTCTAGAAAAATCAAGCTGTTCCAAGTTCTATTAGCCGTAACTTCCTTCAGAATGAACATCTTCCAAATCCGAAAACAGTATTGTGTTCAGCTCGTTAAGGCGAATCTTTCGGTATACAGCATGTCCTTGAAATTCCATTTCCAATTTTTTGAAAATTTTCTGCGCGCGTATATTCGCAAGGTCGCAACACAGCGCACATCAAACATAAAAGACTCCAATAAGCACTATTGGATTGTGCTGCTCCCGCAGATTACCGAGCGCTAAAAACGAACTGGAGAATCTTTTTAAAGATAGAAGAGCTAGTAAATTCTGGAAAAATCGTGTTGTGTCAAATTTTGCCTACTGTAACCCTAAAATGGGAAGCTCTCCTGCTAAGCAGATGTGCTTTTCGTAATCAGCAGGTCAGATAACCTCTATGAGCAAGTTTTCAAAGAAATTCGGGTGATCTGATTATTTCTCGTTCTACACCCTGAAGCTCGCCGATGGGTTTTGGTCAAAATGTCGATGATCTTGGATTATAAGGAAACTTCGCTCAAAGAGGTTATCTGACCTGCTGATTACGAAAAGCACATCTGCTTAGCAGGAGAGCTTCCCATTTTAGGGTTACAGTGGGCAAAATTTGACACAACACGATTTTTCCAGAATTCACCAGCTCTTCTATCTTTTTCGAAAAAGATTCTCCAGTTCGTTTTTAGCGCTCGGTAATCAGCGGGAGCAGCACAATCCAATAGTGCTTATTGGAGTCTTTTATGTTTGATGTGCGCTGCGTTGCGACTTTGCGAATATACGCGCGCAGAAAATTTTCAAAAAATTGGAAATGGAATTTCAAGGACATGCTGTATACCGAAAGATTCGCCTTAACGAGCTGAACACAATACTGTTTTCGGATTTGGAAGATGTTCATTCTGAAGGAAGTTACGGCTAGTAGAACTTGGAACAGCTTGATTTTTCCAGAGTTTATCAGCTCTTCTATCTCTTTTAAAAGAGAGTCTTCGGCTGCTGTTTAACGCAGAATAATCTATTGAAAGAGTACTATCGAAGGGTGCCCGCCGCAATCTACTATGTGTGATGCTTGTTGCGTTACACCCACGCGAAAAGGCGTCCGCATGCAGATTCAAGATTATTGAAAAGAGGATATTGGAGAAAACCTGTACACCAAAAGATTCGCCTTGACGAGCTGAGTACAATGCTGTTTTCGGATTTTGAATATACTCATTCGGAACGAAGTTATGGCCCTGCGTAATTTGCGTGATTTACATGAATTTCGCGAAATTTCGGGAATGTCGCGAAATTCCGGGAATGTCGCAAAATTCCCGAAATTTCGCGAACCTTCGCGGAATTCTCGGAATTCTGCGACATTTACGGAAATTTTGCACATTCTGTGAGCGGTATTGTACAGGAGGCTAACAATGTTCGCCTGAGCTGTTAGATCCGTATGTACTTCACATCCAAGGGAAGGCAAACAGCTGCGAGAGATTTACAGTTTTTCAGGTTTCTAAAGGAATAAACGAGTTGTAAAGTAGTTGAATCTTCGATGAACTACTGCTTGGCAGTTAGGCTATAACAGTCACAAGATCAAGTCCAGAATACAGCTGTCTCACTTAAGGGTCTATTTAAGACGGTATGAGGCAACACAATTTTGCATTTTTTTTCATAAGCAGTGTAGAGTAGAAAATTCCAAGGAAACATTGCAGACCCTTTGGGATCAGAGAATACACAATTAGCGAAAATTGTCAGATTGGAGATAAATAGAGCTTTTCTAGCAGAGATAAGCAAAAAATGTAAAGCTCATAATCAGTGGAATTGAAGATTAGCTTCACGAAGAACCTTCCCTTCTTGACGGGATGAACGTGCATACGGACCTTCAAGTTCACGCAAGAGAGTGATATGATTTTATGCGGAAGGCGGGGCTGCTGAAACGATCCCCTGCAAAATATGAGTTTTGAAGAAAAAAACGCTCAAAGGGCAACGTCACTCCTCAAATCAAAGGTGTTGACCTCAACGTAAGTCCAAAACTGGGCTTCAGCGTGTAATGGCATAAATTTTCCCTTTAATATGATTATTACATTTTCAACGATTTCATCTGTTTTAATTGGACTCATTATCGAATATCTATGTCGGAGCCACCATCACCACTGATGATTTTTTCACTTTGTTTTCATTTTGCAACGGAAGCGGGCGCTTACTTAGGGGAGCTGCTATGACACAGCGTAAAAATTTCACTGTCTCAAATTCTCACTGACACGATGTTTCTAACTATCACTTTCAGGTTGATGAAGAAGGAACTACTGCAGCTGCTGCCACGTATATCGCAATGGTTGGGTCGGCAGGACCAAATATGAACAAACCCAAAATGTTCATAGCAGATCATCCTTTCTTATTCATCCTCACCAAAGACAACAACCCTTTCTTCATTGGGCAATACGCATGAAGCTGTACTTAATGGCTGAATAAAATCAAAATTTTGTAAAAGGATTAATGTTTATCGATTTTTGGTGTTAAGATTTGGGAGGGTACGACAAGCAGCTGAAAGTTGCTATGGCGTATGGATATCACTATTCTCTTGATTTGCATATAGCGTATACTTAACGTTCTCCAAGGAGAGCGTTGCGACCTATGGTCATGCATCATTCGAATCAGCATGCCGAATGACCCGTTTTTGCAAATCTTGAGATCAGTTTGTGTTTAAGATCTCTACTATATGCCTATCGCGATTCTCTAGGATCGCTTTGCCATCAGAAATGAGCGCTGTATTCGCAATCAAAATCTCAAGATCCATATTCTGCAATTGTACTTTCAAAGGGTACTTGACAAAATTATCTTGTCAGGTTGTCTACTAAGTGTAGGGTTGTTTTGGAAACGACTGTAAATAGTTTCCTGGACCTGCCTACAATATCCAAGAGCACCGTAGACCGCCCAAGTGCATAATTGATAGCCCTCATCTGGAAAGATTCACCTTTGCAAGAAGTATGGGCAACCGGCAGTGGCGTGCCGGGGGGGGGGGGGAGGGGGTGGGCAAAAATTTTGGAAAACATACCGAAAAATTTTTCGGAGTGCGTGGCTAACGCCACACACCCGCCGGGAAATTTTTTTTGTCCTCTTCCCCAAGCGGAAATCTTGGGTATGTCACTGGCAAGCGATGGTCCATATCATCCCTGCGGTAAGTACCGGGGCTGCCTGTTCACATCACCGTCAATTGATGGAATGCACCTAGCCCCATAATGGTGGTGGTGAGCTTTTATCCTGTATGCAGCGGGACTCTAACTGAGCGGTCACGCTTTTCTGCTGTAAAATATGAATTCAAAGCGAAAAATTGGACAAAAAAGTAGAAGAAGCATTGGAGACCCGGCGCTTCAAGGTGAGTGATCCGAGGATAACAGACACAAACTAAGCTTAACCCTTTCGGACCCGAGTTTTTGCAAGCGAGCAAAGAAGCCCGTTTCCTACTGTTTTTGTTTGCCATGCGAGTAGCATCACAGTGGAGTTTGCAGTTTTTTAGCCTTATACGCTATTTCTTTTGATTTTTAACCTTTTTGGTTTTACTTTTATTTTTGATTTTCAAATCTTCCCAATGCATGTAGACCAGCGAACAGTTAGCAACTACACTTGCGCAACATTGTACTCAAATTTTCTGCTAGTGTTATGGGTAATTTTTGGCTAGTAAACGACATTACTGACACGGTGCTGAAACCGGCACAAGTTATGGATTAGTTGCAGTCCACTTGTAAAAAATTTTTTTTGCATTGCTGACAGGAAGACAAATGAACAAGCGGTTTTAAAGTTAAATTTGGAAGGCAAAGGCTATATGAAGCAATCTATAACAGTGAGTAGTGAAAATATGCCCTTGCGCCAGTAGAGCAAGGTTTTGAATTGATGGTGGCAATCGCCACTACCAGGTACGAAAGAGTGAATGTAGCTGGGCTTGAATCCTACTTTCATTACGATCACCCAATCTTCCAGATTTCCTATTTTTTTAAAATCATTACATTCAAATCCATTTCAGTGGGAGGAATTCACCATGGCCGCTTCTACCTTCAAGCAATTTCCTCACACTGGCGTTCATATTTTGCAGTTGAAATGAGCGGTTAATTAGTCAAGAGCCCCGCCATTGCAGAGCACCATACTTCTCAATGCGAATGAATAGTGTCTCTAAGTTTTACTTGTAGGTTGATGAAGAGGGAACGACTGCAACTGCTGCCACGTATTTCGCAATGAGATTGATAGTACATTTTTATAGATTATGGATTGCTATAAAATATCCGCAGGCTTCTTCACAAAAGAAGATAGAAGGGCTGGTAAATTGTGGGATCTTGTCTTTCCAAATTTTACTAACCGTAGGATAAAGCTCTCTTGCTAAACAGAAGTGAGTTTCGTAGTTAGCAGGTCAGACAACTTCTATGAGCGAGTTTTCTAACATGTTCGGGTTTTTTAATTTTTTCTCATTTTACGGTGCGAAGCCTGCCGATTGGTTCCGTTCAAAATATTGATGGTCTTGGGTTGGAAGAAAACTTCGCTTATAGAGGTTTTCGGAAATCCTGTTAACGAAAATAGGAACACAGGGTCTTCTTGCAGAGATATCGTGAAGTAACTGTAACTGAGTCATAGTTGTAAACTTCTTTCTCGCGTATCTGTCAGAGTACTTGCCTGTTTGCTTTTATATGTTGAAGTAGTAGGAAACCTTCTATCTCTTTTGGAAAGAAGTTTACGGATACTTCATAGCGAACCATAAACTACAGAAAAGTACAATCTAATCGTTCTTACTGGAGTCTACTAGGGACAATGTGCGCTACTTTACAACTTTGCAAACATTCAGAATACTGAAATCGGAATTTTAAAACATCATGTGTACTGAAAGGTTCGCGTTAATGAGTTAAGTACAATGCTTTCTTCTGATTCAGAATACATTTATTTTGAAGGAAGTTACGATGGACAGAATTAGGAAAGCGTAATTTTTCCAGAATTTACCAACGCTTATATTCTTTTTCAAAAAAAAGTCTGCGGTTACACTTTCGCGCGCTAGAGTCTACAAGAACAGTACTATTAAATGGCACTTACGGGTATCTATGTCGGATAGGCACTGCGTACATCCTTGCAAACGGACCTCCGTAGAAGAATTTGAGAAATTTAAAAACGGAATATCGAGGACACGCAGTACATCGAAAGATTCGCTCTAACGAGTTAGACAAAGCGATGCTTCCCGATTCAGAAAATGTTCATTTCGAAGAAAGTTATGGCGCCGCGTATTTTACGTGAGTCGCGTGATTCCGCGATATTCCCGGAATTTCGCGAACCGGATTGTCGCGGAATTCAGGGAATTACCCGACATTCACGGAAATTTTGCACATTCTGTGAGCGGTATTGTATTGCGTCAGAAATTACAGCTGTTATATAAGAAAAATTCTTATGACGCACACCAAGTGCTGCTCCTTTACAATGGTACATACATATACTGCTTCAATGACACAAAATTTTTGATATAAATATGTACACTGAAAAATGTTGAGGTAATTGTGAAAGTGATTTTGGGACACGTGGTATTTGTTTAGATGTAAACTTGGAGATTATGTAACATAAATTGAACCTAGTATAATGATTCGCTGCCATCATGAATGCAAGAGGAAGGTCATTCGGATGTAGCCAATTCTAGGCAAACTCACTCCAAACAAATCTAGATTCAAACCTAAATCCCAGCAAAAATCAAAAACGTCGCAAAATTACAGAACAAACGTAAACATATGCTTTATAATCTCCTCTTTCTGGTCAATGAGAAATTTGTGTTTATCGAATGCCTTTATAGACAGTTGTGATGTTGAGGAGTATGCTCAAAATCTTTCTAGAAAGAGGAGGTCATAAGGCTTACGCTCGACTGTTTTGATTTCCGGTGTAACGTTTCTCAAATTTTGAGTTAGCCTCCAAACTTGAATAATTCTCTTCACTCGCTTTCAACTTTTATCCATGGCAAAGGTAGCAAGTTCCGCTCTCTAACAAAAATGCTTTCAAAATTTACCGGTAAATTCGCCTAAAAACTCTAATTTTGGGGGTCTGTTTATTGTTTCTAACTCTCGCATTTATTGGTATCAATTTACGCCAGAAACAGAGGTAAAAATTATATTTCACTTTCAAGCAAAAATGATTTCAAAAAATCCATTGAGACTCGAGGAGGTTGTGGTTTTCTGAAAAGTTGCGGTTAAAATTAATTCAGAATGAGTCCAACATTCAGGTGAGCCAGCCAAATTATACTCATACTTTGAGAATATCACCTATTGCTTTTCATTGTTTGAACCACTTTGGTCGAAGTGGACGTTCAGCTTAAAACCTACGTCATTTTGCAGAGCATTAAACAATGACTTCAGACCTTTCTTTCTTTATTGCAGAACACCTTTCAGAAACTCAGACTTTCAAGCTGTGAGTGGCATAAAATTGGCTAAAAGCATACAAAATCATTTTTGCGAATTTCCACGTGCTTTGTTCCTTACATGTAATCAATATACTTATATAGCTTTGATTAATCTACTTGCGCTGTTTTGAACATCTTCTCACCAATTTTGTGCCACTTATAGCATGACAGATTTGGACATTGAAACGCTCATAACTTTTATCGGAGAGATTCCAAAGAAATTGAATGTAGATTTAGAATCAACGTTTAACGAGTGTTATAGGTGTCATCTTGAAAGATCATTTCAATAAAAATCTTCCAATGTTACCTTCGACCTTTCAGCTAATTCAACCCTTATACTTGAAGCGAGATAAATCCATCGTTTACAACACCGCTATATAAAGTGTGATGGCATATGATGAAGAATGCATCGAACTGTTAGGTCACTCAAAAAAACTCCGTCATAATAAACCTGTTCTGCACGGTAAAACTCAAGTTTTTATCAGGGGTTTTGAATGGAGTATTTATAGTTTTGAGTAACGTTGAGAAAACGATTGTTATGAATTTTCTTAACTTGCCAAAGAAACATCACACTGTATTCAGACTGCATATATGATGTCCCAAATTCTGTTTACCATAGTGTGAATGCTTTTTGAGCTGTTGGTTCACTTTCTAATGCGAAATATAGTTCTTAATAGCTTAAACTACTCTTCATAGTTCCTACTGGAATGTTACATTAATGACAGAGATGTGTTCATGCTATGAATCTATATTGAAGCCGGCCTTACGAAATGTTGCCTAAAAGGTTGCAAAAGATTTTGCGAGAAGATGTTAACGACAAGCAATGCATACTCAACTTTGAGACACTTATTTTACTGCTGCAGCAGAGTTGCGGCTCCTAAAAGAAGCGTCCTTTAGTCAAAGGCGGTGTCAGGCAAGCTCGACTTAAGAGCTTCTTTTAGCTTCTGCCTCGGTTTGAAAACGCAGTTTGGAAATGTCGAAAGTGTTGAAAACGAACTCCGATTCCGAAATTCGTGGACGTATGGACCTATTGATACAAGTTTTCTAGACTTGAAACGCAGAGTTGTTATGAGGCTACTGTTTTCTCGCAGAATCAAAATGGTGCTCTACTTAGGCAAGAGCTTTATCAGGATATGCACTATATAGTACTTCTCAATAGTTATCGTCATACTTGTGCCTGAGCGCTGCTTTCAATGTCAAAAGATACCCTTGAAAAGCGTTTTTTGAAAGGTTTTTTTTATACTTGCACTTTGGAGGACATTTACAGAAAGCTGTACCTACCAACCACATAACTTTCTAAAATTAGGTCCGGAATTTGCATGTTTTTGCTGAAACTTATGAAGCCTTTTTTACAAGCATGTTTTTACGCAATCGTATCTAACAATAAGTATTGGGTCTGCAAGAAAAATCTTCAAAATCATTTTGGCAGCATTTGTTGTTTTATGTCGAAAATTATGCAATATATGGTAGTGTATCTAACTGTGATGAGCGCGAACATTTGCTTTAAGGGCCGAAAATAAATTATAAGACTTCATCGCCTCACGATTCTTCCAAGAAAGCAAATTTCACGAGTCTATTGCATGCCGGACGATTTTGTTTCGAAAATCTAGAATTAGAGGGCGTTGTGTCCTCCACTTCGGACACTCTTCGTACCTTCGTCCGTTGGGCGGCACACGAGGAACAGAGAATATTTATTAGAAAATAATAGAACAGCAAAAATAAGAGAGGCAGATGAGTGAACAGACGAACTGACTAAGGCTAACAGCGAGCGCCTTTTATAGCGCTCATTTCCCGCGCATTGAGGTCGCAGGCGCCTCAGCGAGGGCAGATCATACGAGAAAACAACTGATCAGACACTAACACAACAGAGAGCTTTTTTCGAATTTTTATCTCTAGACTCTCTTGTCGTCAAGGAGTGATGCAAAGATGTTTATCGAGCATAGAAAAAGTTTTCTTTTTGAGGGAGTTTTATGTAAGCGAACACGTTCACATAGAGAGCGGTTACGAATTCTTCTGAATCAAAGCGACAAAACTTCTGGTTCAACCTATATATGCTTTCAATTCATTCAAAACTGCCCACTTTCATTCTTCTTATTTATTCAATGAAACTTTTTTCTGTATTTTTCTTATGAAATACAATAAGTATTTTTTCGAAATATGATGGGGTCAGATTTATTTTTACATTGATGTATGAAGCTTGTTGTAGTCAGAAAAACATTAAATACCATGAGTCTTTGGCTGATTTTTTCTGCAATATGCTTCACTGAGTTGCGAGTAGCAGTACGTTATGGCATGAATAATTGTGTACAATTGATTCAACTGGCTGAGGTTCGGCAAAGGCACGGCTTCGTGACCTAATTAAGGCTAGATAATGATCAGAGAGCACTGGCGCGCGAGAGACGCAGGTGCGTCGCGGGCGCGAGCGGCCTACCCTGCGGACCTCAACCAGTTGAATCAAAGATACCATGTCTCTCGATGTTACGATGACAAACTTGAATCAAAATTCAATTATGAATTTAGAAGCATATATACTTCAACTGCAAATCCTAACTCATTAGAAACCACTGAATCAACAGAGTAAAGTATTTTTTGCCTCAAGACACTAAACAATTTTTTCACTTCCCTGAAGAGGCGAAAGAGTGCGCTATTTGATTTGTCTATTTTTTTCAACGGACCACTGAAACAACTTTCCGTAGTTTTACTACAAGTAGCACTAAGTTTACACTTTTTTTCGTAGCAAAAGATATCAGTAACTTGCGATTAAAGATTTTTCTTGTGCTTAGTTACGGCAGACAATCGCTGCACAGGTTTTCGTTAAAATATTTTGAAAGTCTACATCAACGTGTATCCATAGCACAACTCTCTGACCTTCCTTGTATTCGTTTTCAAAAAATTTGCGATCTTGTACAGGTTCTGAAGATGAAGTATTGGCGCTTTCTCGCAATCGTATCTAACAATAAGTATTGGGTCTGCAAGAAAAATCTTCAAAAGCATTTTGGCAGCATTTGTTGTTTTATGTCGAAAATTATGCAATATATGGTAGTCATAGTTGCGATAGGGGGAGTGATGGATCTTACCCCCTTCACTTTGAGGCCAAACTCCCGATGACCCCCTTCACCTGGGCTGAGATTGGTATTGTACTCTGAGAATATGATAAAAATCGTTATGAAAAGCAGGCTAAGTACCTCAAATAACGAGTACACTCACAAATTCATTAAAGAAACGATATGCATGTTTACTTATATTATTTATTTATCCTCGCAGCATTTTGGAGAGCAGAAAGTGAGGACACAAAACCAGTTAATTTTTGAAGCACATAAAATCCCTCATATCTCGCGGCACAGAAGACCTAGAAAAAAGTCGACGGGCTATGTCGATTCTCCATGATCTCAGCCTTCGAATGGTATACAGCATGTTAGGGCTCCTTTGCTTCCCGGCTCTAAAAATCATTTGCTCCGGTAACCGATAAAAGCCAATACATTGGTGGAGCTGGGTTGGAGCAAGCTAATAGTAAATATCTCCACCCCATTTTTGAAAACTGGTTAGTTTTTTCGCCCAGCAACCTATATACCATTCGAAAGCTCAGGAAAAGGGGATTCGACCTAGACCGTCGACTTCTTTCTAGCCCCCCTCTACCGAGAGATACACCGCATTTTATCTGAAAACATGGTCAATTTCAACAGCATATTTCTGCCAAATGAAGACCTAATCACTGCTAATTTTTTATATGTGTTAAAGAGCAAGTCTTCATTAACAAACGTAGGCCGTCGACTTTTTCGCAGCATTCATTTGGAGAGCAGAAAGTGAGGACACAAAATCAGTCAATTTTTGAAGCACATAAAATCCCTCATATCTCACGGCACAGAAGACCTAGAAAAAATTCGACGGTCTACGTCGATTCTCCATGATCTCAGCTTTCGAATGGTATACAGCATGTTAGGGCTTCTTTGCTTCCCGGCTCTAAAAATCATTTGCTCCGGTAACCCATAAAAGCCAACACATTGTATAGGTCGTCCCGAAAGTTTTTGCGCACGATTTTCAAAAATTCATAACTTCTGGTTTTTTTAACCGATTTGACTGCCTTCACTTTTATGTGAAAGGGTAAGTCATGCTCTTTATAAAGGCATCTCAGCTGCTTACTAATGATCATCGCATAGATAGAAGCTCAAAACAAAATCGTGTAGGGTCATAAAAAACCAGAAACTTGCAACAAAATCGAATCAGTCGGTATTGTAGGTTCTTTCACCAGCTCTTTCTAACAGTGCAAAGAAGCACTGTTAGAAGTTTGCTCCGATTGAGCTTCTCCATGAAAAGTTATAATTTCCGAGCAAGCAGTACAAAAAGGCGAATTTGATTTATTTTGGCATTTTTCAGGGAAATCATAACTTTTTATGGAGACGCTCAATCGGCGCAAACTTTGCACTGTAAGAAAGAGCTAGTGAAAGAACCTACAGTACTGACTGCTCCGATTTTTGTTGCAAGTCTCCGATTTTTTATGACCCTATAGAAAATTAAAATTTTTACCATTTTTCTTCTATCGCTCCTATCTATGCAACAGATGACCATTACGAGATGTCATTATAAAGAGCATGACTACCCTTTCACATGAAAGTGAAAGCAGTCAAATCGGTTGGAAAAATCAGAAGTTATGAATTTTGAAATTCATGTGCAAAAACTTTCTGGACGACCTAATAAGAGGAGGTGGAGCAAGTTAATAGTAAAATATGTGCTGTGGATTGACATCGTTATCAGCATTAACGTGAACGTGAGCGAACGCATCTATTTGAGCGTGCTTATCGTTGTTATATGTTTATGTTTTTTTGGTAAAAAATGCGCTTTTGATTGACAGTTATGCCATCATTATTAGCACACGCTCAAAAAACTATAGGAGATTGGTGAATTTCCACAACTTCAAACAAAAACCGGCCCATTTCTGGAATCTATACTCTGTAAACCTAGTGCTGAAGAAGGTCACTTTCGTGAAAACGCTCTAGACTCACCTTACCTAATTTGTAGAGAATGGTTGGTTTCAATGAATCAAAAACTCTAAGACATTCAGAAGAATAACATGTTATTAAAATATCCCTCAATGTTTTGGAAAGGTTGGCAGTTTGATGAGGAAACGGCAGGCAGAAGACTTTACAAATTCGCAGATGACTCGCATGTTTCAGTTCAACAGCGAGGCAGAAGGACCTTACACCGACGAAAATGTTGTCGACATTGATACAAAGTTGGCAATTGAGCGAAACTCTCTGATTTCCTGCATAAGGAATCCAAGCTGATTGTCTAGTTTCAATGAGGAAATGCCCAAGAAGTCCATTGCTGATCTTCAGGTTGCTGGAGAATTCAAGGCAGCTAAATTCACAAACATGAACATGATATGAACAAAAGGAAGGTGTTAGTATAAAGTATAGTTACTGCACTTAGATCCCGGCTGGAGTGCGAAGCCAACTCTGCGCTTTATGCTTTTGAAAGTTATTCGCCTTGTGACAATATGACCTATGATATTGAAAAAAAAAACCAACGCGCAGCATAGTATGCTTCATTTTTAAAATCGTGACGACGAGTTGATTGCGGTCTTTCCGCACACAGAAGGATAATACACTCATACAAGCAGGCAACACCTCGACGCTAAGCTCAGTCACTTCCAGTTCCTGTCTACTATCATATGTAAGCAGAAAAACTATTTGATAAGATATAAAAACCAAGAATTGGAAGTGCGTGCGTGTTGCGCGCGGTCGCGTCATCGTCACGAGTTTTCGAATGCCCTATACCTCCTTTTTTCGTCTATTCCGCAGATGCTATTAAAGAAGAAGTTAAGCAGCTTTCTAATCAGCTAACACGACGTATGCCAGAGGAGGTGAAGCCAGAGTTCGACAAGGCCACATATCCTAAAAGATGGTATGAAGAAACTGGTCACCTACCTGCTGACTTCCTGGTGCTACCAGAGAGCAAGGAAAAAATCACAAAAGCGCTTAAAAGAAGAAGAAAATTTCAAATCCATTTTCGACTCAGAACGCTTTTGCACGCGATTCTACTTCTACTCCGATGACCTTTTGGAGGAAGAAGAAGATTTTTCAGGCAGCGAACTTGTTGTCTTTGACGTTAGCGATAGTGATATTGTTAATGATGATGTGCAGGAAATGAAGTTGTTCCTAACTTGTACATCTTTTGGGATAAACATTATTGCTTTCGTTTTTTTGTTGATGCAGTGAAACAGGAGCACAGATCTTCATAATCAAATTTTTAAAATTTTTTAATTTCTTTTGAAAATTTCAAATTTTTTTTCATTTTGTGCCTAAATAAGGTACAAATTAGAGCTCTTCATACCACGCTTTTTTACCTTTTCTCTCTTCCTCCCCCCCCCCCTAGACTCACATACCCCCTTCACCCTGGAAGGTCGGGAACAGCCGAGACCCCCTTCACCTGGGGAGAGCCCGGCTCCCCCTTTCGCACCTATGATGGTAGTGCATCTAAGTGTGATGAGCACGAACATTTGCGTTAAGGGCCGAATATAACTCATCCGACTTTATCGCCTCACGATTCTTCCAAGAAAGCAAATTTTACGAGTCTATTGCATGGCGGACGATTTTTTAATAAATCTAGAGTTAGAGGAGCTTTTTTCGAATTCTTATTTCTGGACTCCCTTGTCGTCAAGAAGTGACGCGAAGATGTTTATCAAGCTCCTAGAAAAATACTTCTTTCTGAGGGAGTTTTATGTAAGCGAGCACGTTTACATAGAAAGCAATTACGAATTTTTCCAAATCAAAGCGACAAAACTTCTGGTTCAACTTATACACTGAAGGAACTTCGAGAGGGATTTTAAGCCATTGCAAGCACTATTTTGCCAGCGTTTTGCCTCGTAATGAAAGCCAACAATTCTGAAACTCTTAAAGTGGGCTTATCGAAGTCGCTGATTTTAAATATGACGTTTGCGCTTCAATATAGTGCTCTTTCATAAGTTACTTCAGATTTAGGGTAACAACTGTTTTTCCAATGCTCGTCAGAAATGTGAATGCGCTACCAAAAAGCTTGAAAAATTGATGGAAAGTTATGCAGTTAAATCAGCACGCCTGTAAACCTTGCTACACAAATTTTCAGATTTTTTTTGAACTTATATCATCAAAAGGCTTATTCCACAGTAGTGCTGTATGCTGAAAGTTCGTACCGTAATTCTACAGTAATGAAGAGTGACTGCTGAGCGCTCCATACTGTGAATTTGAGTTGAACCTCTCTGTACAGAATAGTACCTCAAGCTCGGTAAAACCATGAAAGCAAGAGTATTGACGATCGAACCGTGTGCACATGTGCACAACTTTTTGGGGACACTCTGTATATGTTTTGCACTTCATTCGAAACTGCCCGCTTTCATTCTTCTTCTTTATTCAACGAGACTTTTTTTGTGTTTTGCTTACGAAATACATTAAGTATTTTTCCGAATGATGGGGTTAGATACATTCTCACATTAATGTGTGGACCTTGTTGTATTCAAAATAACATCAAATACCATCAGTTTTTACTTGACTTTCTGCAACATGCTTCATTGAGTTTGCTAGTAGCAGTATGTTATGGCATTGTGTACCATGTCTCTCGATGTTACGATGCCAAACTTGAATTAAATTTCAATAATGAATCTAGAAGCATATATACTTCAATTGCGAATCCTAACTCATTAGAAACCACTGAATCAACAGAGTAAAGTATTTTTTGCCTCAAGACACTAAACAATTTTTTCACTTTTTTGAAGAGGCGAAAGAGTGCGCTATTTGACATGTCTTTTTTCAACGCCGAAACACTAAAACAACTTCCCGCATTTTAATACAAGTAGCACTAAGTTTACACTTTTTTTTTTCGTAACAAAGATTTTCAGTAGCTTGCGAACGAAGACTTTTTCATGTGCATGGTAACAGCAGACAATCGCTGCACAAGTCTTTGTTGAAAATTTTTCAGTTCGAAATTTTTTTAGAAGTCTATATCAACGTGTATTTGTAGCACAACTCTCTGACCTTCCTTGTATTCGTTTTCAAAACATTTGCGCGCCTGTAAAAATTCTGAAGATAAAATATAAAAATTTTGGCGCTGGATATCTTGACAAAAAATACTGAAACTGAATATCTTGTCTTTCAAGGCACGATTCTTCAAAACAAATTTACTTTTACGAAAATAGAAGCACATGTAAGAAACCCTGAAGGAAAACTTTTCAAAAGGTATACCAAGGTTTCTGCGAGTCATGTTTTTTCTCCGTAAGAAACCTTTCGAGAAAAGAGGTTTGGAGAGCTATATTGATGTGTTCCAATCTACTAAAAAATCAGAAAACCACAAAGGAGTTTGATACTTACTGAAATAATGGTATCTAGGTCTAATAAATAGGTAAAACAAAAAGCGCTCAAAATTCGAATCGAAATTACTTTAGGAATTATTGAGTTTGAATCGGAATTACTTTACTCCAGCATGAATTTGGAGTTTGTCTCGTCTCTTTCTTTCTTGCCAGTCAAACTATACCTCCTCTTACGTCAGCGTCTCACATTGAACGCTTTTAAACCCAAAAATTACATGCTAATTAGAAGAGACAGAAAAGTCTTCTTCAATGACTTCAAAACTTTTTTAAATAAAAATGTTGATAAAACTGGAAAATGTTATGTTTTTTGTCAAGGTGATTTTGAGACAAATGGTATCACCAAAAATCTGGAGCTCTGCATGAATGTGAAGTCGTCAATAAATAGGTTTTCTGAGCTACTCTTTGCAACTGTGAAGAGTTTATGCTGTTTGGACGTTTCTATGAAAAGATAACATTTTGAGAAAATTGTAAAATCAGTTAATTTTGGCGTTTTTCATAGTTAACTCAAAATTCACAACTAAACGTCCAAACAGCACAAATTTTTCACATTTGCAATGGGTAGACCAAAAACTTATGTACTAAACATTTCAGCTTTTTCTGCGTCGTTCCAGATTTTTGGTGATAACTTTAGAAATCAAAGCTGACATCTTCCTTTTCCATTTTTATCTCTGCAATTAGTGTGTAGAAGCTTGCAGGATAGTTTTCAGAAGCGAAAGACATATTCTTGCAAACAAAATTATGTAAGCAATCCGTCGAGATACCGCAAAATTACAATTTTTTGGAATTGAAACTAAGTTTTTTTCGGAACGACCTTATATTTAGTTTTGGCCATTTTAGCAAAACTCTTATAAGAAGAAAAAATGAAATCAACTACGAGAAATTAAATTTGCAGAAATTAGCATTGATTACTGTCATGTCTGAGAATACCTTCACTTATCTTACTGCTTAACCTAGTTTTCCACCTGTAAAGAATATGTCTGGGAGCAAATACTATTATAGAGAATTTCTACACGAGGCTCTCATAAGAAATTCTGAAACGTTGCCTACTTGTCCAAATGTAAATTGTTTTTTTTTTCGATTTTTCTTTGTTAAATGTGTTAAACATCGAGAGTTTGTTGGCTTTTTCGACCGTTTTTTGCTCACCATAAACCGATTAATTTTTATAGCGATAATAAATCGCTATAAAAAGCATTACGAAGCTGCGATTAGGAAAAAATATTTTGCTATAATGGGATGGTTTGAATTTCAACGAGTAGCGGCTAGCGTTGAGATGCAACACGCAAAAACCAGAATTCGAAAGGAATACCTGCTTGAAAACTGTAAACAAGTTCAAAAGCACCGCGATAGAAGGAAAAATGAGAATGTATGGCGCCTGATAGGTGGTTAGCAGTGAATGTGCATATGCTGTTCTCTACTTTTGTACTATACTTGGTTCCGAATAAAAAAAAAAGAACAGAACGGAGTTTTAAATCTAATTCGAAATTCCAATAACTAAAAAAGGGGTTTTTAATAGAACTCGAAAATCGAATAGCAAAAAACGGAGTTTGGATGAAAAAACTCGAATAGAGATCAGATATGGAGATCACTTATACAATGCATAATGCCTTGCGATGCGCCCGGCCAAGCCGATCGTCAGATTTTGACTTTATTAGTGAACATCAGTTAGACCAATTACATATCGATTTATGCATGAACATGGTGAGTTCCGCCTTTATGCGGAAAACGAGGATTTGAAAGCACTAACGCTTTCTTCCAAGGACCTCATTACGCACTGAGTATATTGCTTTCAAAGAGATGGTAACGGCCCCAAACGCTTGGTATGTTTAGGACATTTCTTGCTTAGAGACAACTGCTCACCAAAATGAACCGCTGTCAAATTTTGGTAGTATTAGGTAGTAGTTTTTCAAAAAGACCGTAGCCCTAACCTCACATTCAGTTCATGCGCTAAGCTCAAAAACGCGTTTCAATCCAATAAGGAGCCCACACAATGGAGGGGCGGGATTGATTTTTGTAGTGCCTTTTCAGGATTTACCTCATAAACTAGAGGGTGGTTGGAGCTAAGGTTTAATCGGGTGGATAATCACTTAATACCACTAAAATCCGACAGAAGGTCAGTTTTGCCCACTGTTTATAAGGTTTGCTCTTGATGAGATTACAAATGAGACTAGTGGAGCAGACTACGAAACTATCGCGCCAAGTCACAATGGAACTCACCGGTTAGGAGGGCATCACAACTTTTTCAATATTTTACTCGAGACTTTTGCAGAATTCCATTTCAAATAGTTTACTAACTTTGTAGAGCTAATCAATGTTGACTAGAACTCGCTCATTATTTATAGCTTACGCTGAGGCCGCCTATGTGGCTGCGGCGTACCCGCCGCACATTGAGATATTTACGTGTTGTTACTGCATTGTTCCTAGTGAACCCGCGGCACATACGCCGATGTGTATAGGGGGAATCTTTGTGTTTTTCTAATAAATCGTCAACGACTCAACACGTTCCACTACACTAACAATGCTAATCCAAGCGGTATTACGAAACCACTTCCGCTCAAGATCCGATGCAGTGCCCAAGGCATGCATTGCGATTTGTAAAGAAATTGTGAAGCACAAAACGATACTTGCTTTGAGAATGATTATCTGCGAGATTATAAAATTGCACATATGATGGCAAACATGTGCTAGCAACTTTTGCACGATAAAATGAGATGTTAAAATATTACAAGTAAGATACATTACATTACAAATGATTATGCTTCAATTTGACTGAAATCGAAAAAAAATAAGGCAACCTTGTCTTGTTGTCCATTTGGAAATACTTTTTGATGGAGTTATAGCCAGCTAGCCTCCGCCCGTAAGCTCGCTGGCATTCAAAAAAAAAATGGGAACATAATTTCTGAGAGGCAGCAAGATTTCTCAGTCGACCGTGGATGTACTTTCTTTTTTTCAAAAGATATGATTTTTGTCGACTTTATCAAATAAATATCAAATATCACTATCAAGCCTGGTACATTTTGGCTTTGTAGTTCATAAATTGGCAATCTAATACTTTGCTTGACATTTAAATCGTCGCCCTTATTTCAGAGCTTATAACGTGCCTTATCCGACAGTTATAACTTGCTACCTTTCCCTCTGCGAAACGCTCGTTCACAGCGTAGTGCTTACTCGTACTCTGACTTCAAGACACCGTCCACTCAAATTTTTGACTCATTCGCAGCCTTCTCATGTCTCCGATTCCAAATATGAAGCTGAGAATCAGAGAAACGCTTATTCATTGAAGGTGGGATTGGTGCACCGCTTTCCTTTCTAGTCTCGTCCAAAGCGATTTTCTCTTTTCAGAAGGCACCTCTTCTAATCGGACTTGAACTATTGCGTTAGTATGAGCCGTGCTCTCGCACTGCATCAAAATCAGGGGGCTCGGCATAGTAACTCACAAGCAACCTGGATATCGTTTTAGGAACAAAAAGCAAAGAGGAGCGCGAGCTGCAGTGTCTATGTCAACTGCAATTTGACACCGTGAATAAAACAGTATTTTTTTTGCAAAAATTGGCATGTCACCTTTTCAAGCTTTGTTGTTGAGGCGTCTTCGCTTACCAGTAAGGCACCTTCCACCCAATTTAAAGTTGGTAAGATCTTGGCCAGGGCTTGGCACGAGGTGGCATTCCAAAAGTACAAAAAAAAGAAGTTACTCTGACGTTCGAATTCACGAAATCCCTTTGACCTTTGGCCGATGTATCCGAATCGGCTAAAAAACGAAACGTCGACTGAAAAAATCAATTTCAGACCCACAAGAACAATTTATGGGTCTATTTGGGGGTCAGAAAAGACAAATCAAAGCCGCCAGCATTATATTTAGAATCTCGGAAATGATGTCGTCAAAGGATCTTTTAACTTAACGAACGATTTTTTGGAGGATCCTATATCTTTCTTAGCAGACCATCCCTCCATGTTAGTACTTACCAAAAATGTTTCCATTATTTATTGGACAATTCATAGCATAAAGATATCGCTTACTCCTATTTGTGACAGTGAAGACTGAAAAAAGCTGAGTAGTTTTTCTTCGTCTAAACTAATTTCAAAGAATTTTTTAGAAAGATATGGCTAAGCTTTCACAACTCAAAACCAAGTTGAGTGTAATTCAAAGATCATAACTGATGTAAGTGGGTTCGCCCATGACTACTGCATTGGTACTCCATAGAGTCGAAGCAGTGTGTGTGGTCAAAAGTAAAGAAAAATACTAAGAAAAAAATATTGCTCAACTCAATTCTGCGTATTCCGCATTGAATTTACAGCTTACAACATTATTTTTCAGACAGTAGTTCAAGTAGTTGAAATTCTGCGTAACTGGGCATTCCTTGGACATGGGAGTGGCTGCATACCAATTGCTAGCACTTTAGCAAAGCGACGTTCCTGCTTTGCAATCACATAGAAATTATGGAAGAATTCGTGAAAAAAACTTTCAACAGTTGTTGCCGTGAGGCGTCTATTACACAGACGTTATACGGGTCATCCCATTTACGCTGTCTCAAATCGCAGCAAGCAAACTATTAGGTGGGTGCAAAAGTTCTGTCGTTTCATTTTCAAAAATTTGTAACTTCGCCAGATTTCAACGGATTTGCTTGCCTGTAATTTTATTAGAAAGAATAGGTCTTCCGCTTTCAAGCACTGTTTTGGGGAGCTTTTGTTTGGCACTGAGTGCAGAGATAAAAACGGAAAACTAAGACCATGTAAACTTTGACCATTTTAAGTTAGGTCACGAAAAATCTGGAATGCTGCAGAAAAATCTAAAATCGTCAGTACATATGTTTTTTGGCCTACTTTTTGCAACTGTGAAGAGTTTGTGCTGTTTGGACGTCTCTGTGAGAAGTTATGATTTTCGCGAAAATTCACAAATTAATTGATTTTGGCGTTTTCCATGTAAACTCGATATTCATAACATCTCACGGAGACGTTCAAACAGCACAAACTTTTCACAGATGCAAAGTGTAGGCCAAAAAACATATGTACTGACGATTTCAGATTTTTCTGCAGCATTCCAGATTTTTCGTGACCTAACTTAAAATGGTCAAAGTTTACATGGTCTTAGTTTTCCGTTTTTATCTCTGCACTCAGTGCCAAACAGAAGCTCCCCAAAAAAGTGCTTGAAAGCGGAAGACCTATTCTTTCTAATAAAATTACAGGCAAGCAAATCCGTTGAAATCTGGCGAAGTTACAAATTTTTGAAAATGAAACGACAGAACTTTTGCACCCACCTAATATTAGGTTGGCTCAAAAGTTCTGGGACATTTTCGAATTAGATCTGCTATTCCTCGAAACCTAAGGAGGCATATACATCAGATAGGGGTGCCGTTCGATAGAGCAAAGCAAGCTCTACAAAATGGTTTGCGAAATTTCAAACCAGCTTCGACCCACCGTAAGTTTGCACCAAAATCTGAGTCGTACTGAAATTCAAAAAATCGCGAAAAATCCATATCTTTGTTCAAACAATCCTACGGATCTCCAACTTGCTCACAAAAATTGCACACCACATCAGACATTCATGTGCACCGTTTCTGTATTTTTTCCTCATTTAAAAAAGAGAAAACGAAAATTTTCATATTTATACAATAACGAAGCTATGCCGTTCCCACTCAAGTAATTGTATATACAAGCCCTTAGAAGTATAACCGTAAATTTTCAGCTTTCTACAGGCCCTAGTTCCCGAAAATTACCGAATTGCGTCTCCTCACGTTGGCGTTCCATGCTAAAATCAATATCTTTGGACAACTAGGGCTTACGTAAAGGTGAAAATTTACGATTATACTTCTAAGGGCTTGTACCATTCAACTACTTGGGTGGAAACGGCACAGCTTATTTTTTATATAGGCATGAAAATTTTTATTTTCTCAAGTTCCAGATGAAAAAAAATATAGAAACGGTGCATGTGAATGTCTGAGTGGTGTGCAATTTTTGTGAGCAAGTTGGAGATCCGTACGATTTTTTGAACAAAGAAAAATTTTTCGCGATTTTTTGAATTTCAGTACGACTCAGATTTTGGGTGCAAACTTACGTTGGGTCAAAGCTGGTGCGAACTTTTACATACATTCTTGTAGAGCTTGCTTTGCTCTATCGAGTGGTACCCCTATCTGATGTATATGCGTTAGATTTCGAGATATAGCAGATTTAATCTTAAAATGTCCCAGAACTTTCGAGCCAACCTAATATTCAAACAAAAATTTTTTGAAAGCAGCGTCCAGGTAGAATCTGTGCTCCCCCATTGGTACATAGTTTACACTTAGTTTTGCACTTTTTGCACTTCATATCTGTAATCATGGTAACGAAACGGCCTCAGAATGGAATGAACCGACGAAGACGAAGGTTTGGGTGGGTGCTGCATTACAAACGGTAACACTGCTCAAAGTGTGCTTTTCTGATAAATGTACCAATAATTATGCTATATGCTTGAATCTATGTTCAGAACTTGGAGAGAAAGGAAAGAAGAAAAGATAGGAAGGCTGAGCACGCGTCATTCGGAAGCCTAATCTGCTCAGTAAATCAGCGTCATATTATTTTATGAGCTGAGATAATTTATGATATACTTAGACGAAATAGATGGGTTTATTTTCATTTTCATCAGTTCAACCATCTGCTTCCAAATTCTGATATTTTTACTGAGTAACTATGCCTGTCCGTTAAACCAACGCAGTAGGGCGATGTTTCCAAAACCATCGTGCCTTTCCATACTGCAATGCCCAAACAAAACTGTGCAACATTGTGACTTGAAAAAAAAACGTCAGTGAATGACTATTCCTGTTTGTGCCTAAAGCTCTAGCATTTGATATCGGAATGCCATTAAGCATCAATTTCTTTCGGCTGATTTATTCATGTTTGGTCGCTTCTGTGATTTGCATAGTGCTTATTCCCGAATCCACGTTTTATAGCGACATCGATCAAATAAATCGTGCATTTGAAAGCGTTTCTTCAAGCTTTGTTTCGGCGCATTTTACACTTTCCACGGCAGCTTTCGCTTGTCTCGAACGACAAGCTTTCATATATGCTTTACATGGATACATCTATCGTCCGTGTTAAAAAAAAAAGTTTTTTGAGTTGACAGAATGAGTGGTAATAAACCCGTCTCGTTGTATGCTTGCGGTTTTTGATAACAGACTATTGCTCAAAGATACCTAAAAGAGTTATAGCATGTGTTTTTGTGCGCGTACTTTCAAAATGTCTCACTGCTGTCGCGAAGAACTTTGCAAAATCTGGAGCATCTTTTCTTTTTGTATATTGTTAGACGTCACCTACTTCGACTGTGGCTGTTCGCCGAAAACGGAAAACTGCTCTTTCTCTCACTTTTTGCAAAAAAAGTAATCTTTTTACAAAAATAAAACTTTTTGTCGGAGTATTATATTCACTATATAATTCGTTGTTTTCCTTTGAATCACTTCCAGTGTAGCGCTCAACAAAGCCAGCAGTGAATAAACAGCTAACGCTTGTTTCGGCTTTACCTCAAATTTAGTATGCAAACATTCTCTGCACGGACAAAATTAGGATTCGTTCAACGAAAAATCAGCACGAGAGAAAGGTGATGGGCGTTTGGTTTGGAAGGTTGATCTTGCCAAATTTAGGCTGGTTTGCAACTAATGCAAGCAGCCTAAACTAAGGCTAATGCATCGCTCACATACTTCTTTTGGATTTAGTTATTAAGGAAGTATGTTCAGTCGAAGTGACCTTCTTAGATGAGAGTATGCTTATTGAAGGGCCTAAAATGCTGACTCCAGATCTCCCTTTCTTATCTGCAGAGCATTTATGGACGAGGACTTACTAGCGCTTTTCGGGGAAACTTTGCCGACTTGCCAACAGCCGTGAAACCTTTTTTAGCTTCAGTGGAGCAGCGACAATCACTAAAGCACTTCATCAAAAAAAACTCTCAAATAAAAAACTTTTCTTTGCTCTAAAAACAAACTTTACTTGTCAGTTTTATGGGAAAACTTTTTGACTATGTCCATCGCAGATCCTTACATAAATTTCAAAATTCTTTAACGTTTTCTAGGAGTTGTTGCTGACGTGAGGCGGACTGTACAATGACTGTTGCGCCTCCCTCTCCAAGCAATGAGTAAGCAAGACTCCAAAAACCATGTATAGCTTGAAAAATTTTTTTAGCGCATCGATGCAGATCGCAGAAATGAACTTTGGCCTAAATATGCTTCGGCAATCTCCTGCGTCTCAACAAATGGTAGTGTCTCCACTTTCGGTGATTTTCGCTCTTGCCATGGTCCAGCTAGGAGCAAAAGGACGAACAAAGGCGCAGATCAATCAACTAATTTCGAATGGTACGGTACTAGAGTAGCTTCTTATTCGAGAAGAACAGTTTCTATCAAAAAAGGAAAATGCAGCCGATTTCTTTTTTTACAATAGAAAGGACAAATTGTAGATGCCACTTTTCAATAATATATCTCTAACTTTCTCGCTCGTGTTGCACAAGTCTTCATCACATCTGCCAACTTGATTTTTGCCACTGTACGCAAGATCACCTCTCGAAATGAATTTACTTCGGACAGCACAAGCATATCACTTCAAAGCACATTTCTTTTGAGTCTTGTCTTTATAACTTTTTTGAGGAGCCGGCGATGATGCTATCGTAAAATTCTACTCGGATCTTTCAAAAAATATTACCAACTATTCGGATGGGGCGCAAGCCAAAATCGCAAATGGATTCTTTTTGGAGTAAGTTTTCTGTTTTTTATTCAATTGCAGTTTAATAAGTTTATTCAAAACGTGAACTTCAAACGAGGAAGTGTAAATTTCTACAAAAGGCACTGTTCGAGGGCGAGATGGTTCGAAAGGCTTATGACGTCAACTTTTACGCTTAACAAATGTACATGCTATACTTTTTATCTAGACTAGTAACACTCGCTACGACATAGCAAACTTCACTCCTCCCTGCCCCCCCCCCCCGTACAGTTCTTTCCAGTACTATCTCCATCATAAGCTTGATGCATAGTGTCTACAATTTTATCGCTTTTCGATTTGTGCAACAACTATTTCTCATTGCATGCCGATGCGTCTGCCATGGCAGCAGTGGTACTCTTCTTGCGCCACCAAGCAAACTATTTTTGGCTAGGGCATAGTTCTGCTCGTCGCGATTTCGACAAAACTCAGCTATGTCACGTCACGCGTGCTGCACCGGCGACTGGGTGATATCGTTGAGGTGAGGAGGTCCTGCGAGTTTTTTTTATAGAAATGCACTGAGGTTTCAACTTGTTTTTCGTTCAGCAAAATCTCCCTTCTAGAGTGGCTGTACAGAAAAATTTGACCCTTTTCTAGATAGTTGTTCAGAAAATTTGACTCTTTTTCCAAAGAATTGTTAAGGTGACTTCCAAAACATCTCATTGGTTTGTTTTTTCTCTTAAAAAATGCTACACTGTAATGTTGGGTATTCTCACGTTTCGCTATCCCCACAAAGCAAAAAAACTTTCGCCTTTGTTTTTACCCTATTTCCAGGTGTATAAGCCGCATTTTTTCAAATTGCCCACGAGCTGCTCAGCTGCTTCATTGTGTTTCGAGGACGATCCTTACGCCGCACGATTCTTTCAGGCAGTACGCAGCACGGTATGGGGTTCTTTGGTTGCGAGGTCCTTTGTGTTCATGCTGGTTGATGTAAGCCAGGACCACCCCGCGGCTTATACACCTGAAAATAGGGTAATGCATCAGCACGAAACAGTCAAATTTGCGTTTGCTCTCTTTGTAGTTCTACGCTTTTTTCTCGAAAAGGCAAGATAAATTTCTTTTCAAAACACTTCAAAACCCCGGCGTATTCCCCAACTTTTTGTTTTTTGTGTTTGCTTCCTCCGTCAAAAACTTATCAAAACGTGTCCGAATGCTATTTATGTACGAAGGCCAGAATTCGAGTTTTTGAAAACTGCCCGTAAGAATTTGAAACTTAAAAGATGGACAGATCGTGAAGGTTTTTACCAAAGCATTATTTAAGCAAGGCTAGATCAGAGAGTAAAGCAAGTGATTGCTACGAGAACATCGTCGTAATCTCATCGCCCAAACCATCGAACTAGGCGGCGATGAAATCGACGAAATTCTGAGCACTATGCCCGATGCCTGACGCGTGATCAAGCTCTTTGAGTCTGCCTTGGTTCTCTTTACACCATTTCTGGAGCTATTGGCGAGGTACGCAGTTCGCGATAACCTCTGATAGCGCGAATTCAATTTCAGAATGAGTTCCTACTGACGCAACTTGACGCATCCGCCAAATGAATTGATAGACTGCTCACTTCTTGTTAGCTTCAGATATATCAGATATATTATGCCATGCAGCCACTTTCGATTTTTTGGCTGGTTTGTAGAGTTCTATCAGTTATATTACAGTGAAATTGCAAAATTGCAGTCGTATAATTATAAGCTACATACAATTGTCTTATAAAGCAGATGTTCCGTCTGATTCGGTTCCTTTAGTTTCCACTGTGCTTTCACTGGGATCAACTGAGTAAATTTTGATTGTGACCTTTTGAGGCATCACTATCAATTTACTCGGAGTCCGTTTCCTCACTAGTTCGTTGTTGGTGTGTGAAATAAAATCTGGAAAACTGGTGTGAGGAGAGAAAAATTGCGCACATGTATGATTATGCACTGTATTCTATGCGCACATGTAAAAGCGATGTTGGATGAAGACGCAAAAGTGATACGGAGCGGAAGCGAATTTTCACCATCAAAAGCCTTGCACCTATGCTTTGCGGCTCATAAAACGCCTTCGCACCATTAGCTATGCGCATTCGTCCAGCAATACCTATAAACTTTACTCACACACTACTTCAACAAATGTAATGGCAGCAACATTAGTCCACAGTTAATCACCTGCGTGGCCTCCAAGGTAAAAGTAAGGACTCAAAAAGAAGTCAGACTCATTTAGGATGCGTTCATACTGATCCGCAAGTTCGGGAAAGCTCCAACACAGCGCTAGAACTCCGAGCGCTATGCTGGAACTGTTCCCGAACTCGGGATTAGTTTGAACGCAGGCTTAGGTACAACGAGTGAAATTAACAAAAAAATCAATGCAAAGATTGACACCAGGTATTGTTGTAATCTGCAGCGTTTTAAAGCGTCTCAGAAGCACAACAGGGTGAAATCCTTACTTACACGTCCGAGTTAAGTACTTGCGCGAGTTTGTTGGGAAGCCCACAAGTTAGGATCGCTAGGACCCATCGGAATTTTCATCATCGGAATATCCATGCTTCATCGTTTGGCCCCTATTTTCCTAATCTCTAAGATGCTCCGTTCTTTGTTGAACGCGGACTATCTAAAGCTATTAATTCGAATACAATGGGCAAAAGCAACGTAAGTGACATACGATTGATATTACATCTGTCCGACAAATCAAGTAACAGGCAAACAACCACTGAAGAATCCTAAAAACATTTGATGTTATTGATGTTATGAGTCAATCCCTTTTTTAAATCACGACTATCGAAATAGCAGCCAATAGCCATTTCATTCAAAAACTCGAAGCTTATTGAAGTTTATTGTACTTGCACAGAGCAGGGCGATTCTGTAGGACGAAGGTGTGCAAACATGCACATGAAAACACGCGCCCAGGCAAGTAGATGCTAACCTTATTACGCTGGAAGTCAGTGTTAGGTTGCATTAGGAGTATAAGCATCATTTAGGCTTTATGACATAACCCTTTTTCAGCAAGAAGTTTTCGATCAAAGATGATTATGCGACCGCGTTAGTCAAAAAATACGCGGCAAAAATAGAGACTCTCGATTTTGGACAAGCGAAGAAAGCAGCAAAGGTTTTCGCAATTTATAGGCAACAAGGAGGAAATAGGATTCTAATTAAGGTTATTGATGACTTTGTTAATGCAACAACAGAAGGAAAGATTAAAAATTTTATAACGGAGGATGCAGTGAATGGTGAGTTTTTCAGTCTCCCTCATCTTTTCTCCATGCATGCGTATTACTTAGGTGCACTCTCGCTGATTGTAAACGCTGTTTACTTTAAAGCCGATTGGTGGCACAAGTTTAGTAAGCGTTCTACAGCAAAAGATATCTTTTATCATTCCAAGACGAATAAAAGGGAGGTAATTTAGCAACTTTGCTCATCAGACTGCTTTGCAGCTTTGAGCAACTATTTCAGATAGAGTTCATGAAGGAAAGGGCACATCGTTTATATGCCGAAAACAATGACGTTATGGTGTTGTCGTTACCTTATAAAGACAAATCCTATGCCTTCAACATACTTCTGCCAAAAAAGAGGTGGCTTTTACTGCAATTGAACCTTGTGTGGGGCTTAATAATGTTTTCATGCCGTTTTAGATTTGGTCTAAAGGGTCTCAGAACGCGATTGAATGGGCTCGTGATCCGAAATCTGCTCTCACAACTCAAGTCTGAGTATTTGACAGTTAGTGAATTGAGTTTGACACCCAACATACAAAAATTAATTTAGATACACATTCCAAAAATGAAAATAGAGACCAACTACAAATTGAAAGAAGCGCTTCAGCATATGGGAGTCACTGATCTTTTCACAAGCCAGGCCAATCTAACAGGGGTTTCAGACCTACCTCTGTATGTATCCAAAGCAGCGCATAGAGCTCTAATTGAGGTAAGTACAGGAGACTAACAACGTTCGCTTGTGCTGTTAGATCCGTATGTACTTCACATCCAAGGGAAGGCAAACAGCTGCGACAGATTTACAGTTTTTTTTAAATTTCTAAACCAATAAACAAAAGTCCTAGAGTAGTTGAGTCTTCGATGAACTACTGCTTGGCAGTTAGGCTATAACAGCCAAGATCAAGTCCAGAATACAGCTGCCTCACTTAAGGGTTTATTCAAGACGGTATGAGGCAACACAATTTTGCATTATTTTTTCATAAACAGTATAGAATAGAAAATTCTGAAGAAACAGTGCAGACCCTTTGGGATCGAAGAGCACACAACTAGCGAAAGTCGCCAGAGGACAGAAATAGAGCTTCTTTAGCAGAGATAGACGAAAAATGTAGAGCTTATAATCAGTGGAATTAAAGATTATCTTCACGAATTTTCCTTCTCGACGGAATGAACGTGCATACGGACTTATAAGTCCACGCAAGAAAGTGATGTGATTTTGCGGAAGGCGTGCCTGCTGAAACGATCCACTGCAAAAAATGAGTTTCGAAGAAAAAACGTACAAGGGCAACGTCACTTCGCAAATTAAGGTGTTGACCTGAACGTAAGTTTAAAGCTGGGGTTCAGCGTATAATGGCATAAATTTTCCCTTCAATATGATTTTCACATTTTCAACAATTTCTCTGTTTCAATGGACTCATTATCGAATATCTATGTCGGAGCCACCATTACCATTGATGATTTTCTCACTTTGTTTTCATTTTGCAACGGAAGCGGGCCCTTACTTAGGGGAGCTGCATGACACAGCGTAAAAATCTCACTGTCTCAAATTCTCACTGACACGGTGTTTCTAACTATCACTTTCAGGTTGATGAAGAAGGAACTACTGCAGCTGCTGCCACGTATTTCGCAATGGTTATGTTGGCAGGACCAAACATGAACAAAACCAAAATGTTTATAGCAGATCATCCTTTCTTATTCATCCTCACCAAAGACAACAACCCTTTCTTTATTGGGCAATACGCATGAAGCTGTACCTAATGGCTGAATAAAATTAAAATCACGCAAAAGGATTGATGTTTATCGATTTTTGATGTGTTATGATTTGGGAGGTACGAAAAGTAGCTGAAAGTTGCTATGGCGTATGGATATCACTATTCTCTTGATTTGCAAACAGCGTACACTTAACGTTCTCCAAGGAAAGCGTTGCAACCTATGGTCATGCATCAGTCGAATCAGCATGCCGAATTACCCGTTCTGCAAATTTTGAGATCAGTTTGTGTTTGAAACCTATGCCTATCGCGACTCTCTAGGATCGCTTTGCCATCAGAAATGAGTGCTGTATTCGCAATCAAATTGTCGAGATCCTTACTAGCTATATTTTGCAACTGTACTTTCAAAGGGTTCTTGACAAAACTGTGTTGTCAGGTTGTCTACTAAGTGTAGAATTTTTTGGAAACGACTGTAAATAGTTTCCTGGACCTGCCTACAATATCCAAGAGCACCGTAGACTGCCCAAGTGCATAACTGAAAGCCCTCATCTGGAAAGATTTACCTTTGCAAGAAGTATGGGCAACCGGCAGTGGCGTACCGAGGGGGAGGGGAAGGGGGTGGGCAGAAATTTTGGGGAACATACCGAAAAATTTTTTGGGGTGCGTGGCTAACGACACACATCCCGCCGGGAAATTTTTTTGTCCTCTTCACCAAGCGTAAATCCTGGGTATGTCACTGGCAAGCGATGGTCCATATCATCCCTGCGGTAAGTACCGGGGCTGCCTGTTCACATCACCGTCAATTGATGGAATGCACCTAGCCCCATAATGGTGGTGGTGAGCTTTTATCCTGTATGCAGCGGGACTCTAACTGAGCGGTCACGCTTTTCTGCTGTAAAATATGAATTCAAAGCGAAAAATTGGACAAAAAAGTAGAAGAAGCATTGGAGACCCGGCGCTTCAAGGTGAGTGATCCGAGGATAACAGACACAAACTAAGCTTAACCCTTTCGGACCCGTGTTTATGCAAGAGAGCAAAAAAACCCGTTTCCTTTGTTTTTTGTTTACCAGGCGAATAGCATCACAGTGGAGTTTGCACTTTTTTTTAGCCTTATAGGCTATTTCTTTTGATTTTTAACCTTTTTGGTTTTGCTTTTATTTTTTTGTTTTCAAATCTTCCCACATGTAGACCAGCGAACGTTAGCAACTACATTTGCACAACATTTTACTCAAACATTCTGCTAGTGTTATGGGTAATTTTTGGCTAATAAACGAGATTACTGACACGCTGCTGAAGCCGGCACAGGTTATTGATTAGCTGTCCACTTGTGAAAAAAATTATGTATAGTTGACAGGAAGACAAATAACACGCCGTTTTAAAGTTAAATTTGGAAGGCAAAGGCTATATGAGCAATCTATAACAGTGAGCAGTGAAAACATGTCCTTGCGCCAGTAGAGCAAGGTTTTGAATTGATGGTGGCAATCGCCACCACCAGGTCCGAAAGAGTTAATGTAGCTGGGCTTGGATCCTACCTTCATTACGATCACCCAAGCTGCCAGATTTCCTACCTTTTTAAAATCATTACATTCAAATCCATTTCAATAGACACCGGCGTTCTTATTTTGCAGTTGGAGTGAGCGGTTAATTGTCAGGAGCCCCACCACTGCAGAGCACCATACTCTTGTTATTCTCATTGTGGATGAACAGTGTCTCTAACTATTCCTTGTATGTTGATGAAGAGGGAACGACTGCAGCTGCTGCCACGTATTTCGCAATGAGATTGACGGCACGACCGAATATGAACAAACCCAAAATGTTCATAGCAGATCATCCTTTCTTATCATCCTCACCAAGGACAACAACCCCTTACTTATTGGGCATGACGCATAAAAACGCTACTTTTATCTAATGGATGAATAAGATTAAGATCATGCAAAAATCCTTGATTATCGCGCTTTCATATCTAGTACTCTAATCAGGAAAATGATATTGAAGAAGTGGGAACGAAAGCGAAGCCGTAATCCGCTCTTCGGTCTTTTAAGTACCGACTTTTTGTCAAGGGTTTTTCAAATAATGTTTATCCTATACTTGAGAGGAAAACGCTGATCCTGTATAGATTTCACATATTAGCAAAAAAGATTGGATTTACGCAGTAGGCTATTCGATGAAAATATGTCCAGCATAATTGACGCTCTAAAAAGCTAAATTTCGACTAACAAGGGAAGTTACTTAGTCGAAGTGGCGATTCGGAAGAAGATTTATACCAAGGGTTAGAGCTCAAAAAGGTACAGATATTGGTTGATGCAAAAATAATGAGCGTTTTCCTAGGTCTTTTTTCAGGACAATTTTTCTCCATCAAACTTCTTTCATTGAAAAGGTTTCAGCACAATGTTAGAAAACTCTTTTCATGCCCTATCTAATGATGTTTGAAAGCCCACTTTGTTCAGAATTTATGAAGCTTCAAATAATCGCATTCAAAAACAGATTTCGTTGCATTCATTTTTCTGGCCAGAATTAGAGCGCAAATGAAGATGATTTTTAGAGAAGTCAGCCGCTATATGTAATGGCAATTGTCTACATTATGCATACTCAACCATATTTTTTGAATCCATCTAGTCGGCCATCCAGACCGGTCAGTAACTTGATTTCAAAAAAGTCCTTTTTGAAAATTTAGAAGAATGGTGCTATGATTGAGTGCTTGCAGTTTTAACAAACTATTTATGATCTTTTCGTTTTGAGCGATTTTATAGAAATCTTTTGTGATAAAGAGTGCAAAGGGTTTGCACTTCTATGTTGACAAGTTGCGAAATGAGGCAAATTCTTGTCTCTTGGCTGTGCGAATAATTTTCAAACCATAAGCTGTTTATAAAGTAGTCTTTTGCTGAAATACTGGCTTGTGCGCGCTCACAGGCCAATTCTTACTTAAAACATGGGTCTGTAAGCTGTGTATGGGACAGCCTTTACTTACAGTTGTCTGTATATGTGGGGGGGGGGGGGGTAGGGAGAGAGGGAGAGTGTCTTTGTTGTTACGGATGTTCTACTTTACAAAACGATTTTTCATAAAGTTTGTGGGGTCTTTTGAAAACTATTTTCATAAAATTTGTAAGAAAAAAGGCTCAAGGCACATATTCTTTTACTTGTAGGAGAGAAAGGTTTCTATTGTTCAGATGAATCTCTCTAGAGGGAGAACTTATAAGGAAAGCTACCTGACTTAACTCAGCCTCTTGGCAAGAACATATATGGGGTATCCCAAAAAAAATGTAAGCACTGTTTTATTGTCAATAGCTCCCTTGCTTTCATGGCTTTCGCCAGGTTGAGACACCATTCTGTAAAGCGAGGTCAGGGCCCGGCACGAGGTGGGCAAACGGGGTTTTCCAAAACGAATTCCCCTTTGATCCCAATAAATTTTACGAATACCCCCTTGAGCCCAAAAATGACGTTTCGTGCTTGTACGACGAGATTACCGGCCACACTTCGCCTAAAAGCGCTCAAAAGCGCCCAAATTGCTCAAATTCCTCAAATTACTCCTCAGCTGTATCAAAGTAGAAAACAGGAAGAAAAATAAGCAAGAAGAATGATTAAGGAATGAGAAAATATCAAAGAAACGCAGTCATAGGAATGAGAGACGCCGTTCCCGCGCGTATTGATTGACTGGGGCGCGCTTTCTATCTTTGAAAGCTAGGCTGCTGATGCGATTTTGGGCTCTAACAAGGACAAGAGGAGGAGTTTCGGAACCAAAATTTCACCATGTAGTAAACTTTAGGCGTACAACAGATTTATGTAAAAAAATTGAAAAAATTATGTGAATTGAGAGTTTTGCCGACCTCAGGTGGGAATTAGGTCGGCAAATGCCGACCTAATTTGGAAATTAGTTAAGGAAACTCTTCATTCACATAAGTTTTTCATAATTTTTCATACTTTGTTACTTAGTCCTATTGCGCATATACACACCAAGTCCCGCGCGATTTCGTTTCCTCTGCGTTGCAAACGAGCCATTTTTCCATTTTCTTGATAGTGGGAAATTTCCAGACAAAAGCTTGCCACAACATTCAGTCACATAATTTTTCAATGAAACTTCTAAGTTAAGCCCTGCAGGCCCGTGTTCATCTACCTACCAAGTTTCATACCATATCGTCATCAGTGCGCTGTAAACGAGCCGTTTGAATTCACATCTTCATTTACCAGTTTTGCAAAACTTTCGGAATAAATGCTAATTACTCGTTCCGTTCACATAATTATTTCATAATTTTTCATACTATGTTTCCACTAGCCTCTCTCCGTTCGCATACAAAATTTGGTGCCATATAGTTACACATACATTGAGAACTAGCCATGTATGCAGTTACAAATAGCATCGCTTGGGCGACGTCGCGCGTGCGGCAATTAGCGACGGCGCGGTTTGACGCGCGCGAACTCCAGTGTTCGCCTGTTGAGGCACATAACATGTCAAGATAAGTAGCGAGCATGAACTACCAATTTTTTCCGGGGCTCCGCCCCGGACCCGCAAAAACGATTTCTCCTTTGCTTTTTGGCCCCAAAACGATTTCCAGCTTGGCATTTGCCGACCTCGTGCCGGACCCTGAGCGAGGTTCAACTTATATGAACAGTCTAGAGTAAATTATTGGTCCCTCTTCAATACTGTAGGATTACGGTAGGAATCTCGGCAAGAATTTTAGGACGTTGAAGGTTATATTCTGCTTCGGAACAAAGCCAAACAAGCCAAAAACTCCTATATTAAGGTAATGGAAGCGCTGATTTTGAATATAAACTTTCCACTTTACCGTGATCCTTTTTTCCAAAGTTATTCCAGGTGAACCTCAATGACTGAAATCCCAGCATTAGTTAGAAATGTGATTATTCTGATTATTCTGACAAAAAAGCTGAAAACATTCGTAAAAAGTTGTGTAGTAAAATCAGCGTCTGCAAAAATCTTAATGCACGATTTTTCAGATTAGTTTGATGTATATTTCACAATGTTTTACATGCTGGAAGTTCCCACCATAATCTTACAGCAAAAAAAGCGATCGGTGATTCTCCCCATACTGTAAATCTAAGTGCAACTTCGCTCTACAGAATGTTGCCTCAATCTCGGCGAAAGACATGAAAGCAGGTGAGTTATCGACGATCAAAGAGTGTTCACATTTTTTGGGACACCCTGTATATATTCTGAATAGGCTCCATGCGCTGATTTGTATCCTATTCCTAGCTGTGGCGCCCCATTCCGAAACGAGTTAGGGTCTTTTTAGCGCGAAAGTGGCATACTACCAAACATGGAAACTATAGGTGAAAATCTGCAAGAAAGGGTGAGAAATCGAAATTACATCAATTATGATCTTTCCTCACCTAAAAAAGCTTAGCACAAGTTATTGAGACTCAAATGATGATTCCGTGATGTCACTAGTCGATGAGTACGCAAGTTTTGCATAGAAAAAAGCATGGCTCGCTTCAGATTGATGCTCCCAATTGTGAATAACATACTTGAAATCAACGTTCAAATAAGTCACTTTCCAAAAGGGTGAACTATGTTAGGTACCTTCCCCTCTTAGATAAGTTCGTAAATTCGAGAAAATGTGAATTCCTTCCCCCCCCCCTATAATCCTACTCTATATAAAGCGCAAGCACCCCCATATGACTCAGCGCGTTTGTCGGCGTAAACAAGTGTGTATGTCGGCCACAAAGAGCGATCAAAAAGTGATCCTTGGCATTTGCGAGACAGCCATATACTGCGTAAACAAGTGATTGCTTTGAAGAGCTTTTAGAATCCAAGGCGGTACGATCAAGGCGGTATGATGGCTGTGGGTACAATACAGTCTAGAATACATGTTGACTGATCATTCTTTCTCTACATTACTCCAGTTAGGCTTCCCCCATCGACTACGTGATCTCAAATTTGTTAGGATCGTCTGCCTGTTTACTACAGTTTTTTCCCAGTTGCTCTGGCATCAACGCGCACCATTCCATGTCTTGATTTCGCTTTCGATATAACACGCATTTTGGTAGATGCATGCTTGGCTAAGTTTATTATTGCTATAGTCAATGTTTTGGTCTTTGCTTCACAAACCAAATTCCAAAAAGTCAGTTTTCAAAAAAAAAATTCTGCGATCGCTTCAGATGAATTTTTGAGTCTCCTTTTTTGCCTTCTATCAATTTTATATTTGGCTTTGAAACTCCCATTTGCAAAATGCTTCTCGGCTGTTACATCTACCATGTGTAAAGTAACTCTGTCGTATGTATCAAACTGCTTGATTATTAGCTCTAATCAATCAATCAATCTCTATCGTGTCCTGAAGGTATGCTTTCACAAAGATTTATTCTCTGTGATTTACAGAAACCACAACTGAACTATCATAGACGCATATTATCCCATCTCGTTCACATTATATGAGCTTGAATTCATTTATTAGCGCCGTTTTAGCAGTTTATCGAAATGTCTTTTAGACTCAAGTTCATAGCAGTAACATTGGTCAATTCTACTGTTACCGAGCGACAGTTGGCTGCATATTAACATTATGAAAGTGTGCCGATTGAGCAGTATCAAATCCCGTTGGCCAATTACAGTTCAGTGTACAGAAATACAGCTCAACAAAGTTGTAACAATTGCAACAGTAATTGTAGATATCATTTTCTCATTAAGTTTTCGGTTTTTCGACCATCAGTTATTTCGTATGGTGTAATGAGATTTTGGGCCACTTCGGGTCAAAACTAAAGGGAGCAGGTCAGGCTAGAGAAGCTTAGGAAGAAATGGGGAAGTGGAGAGTTCTAGAAATACATCTTGAACGAAAAAAATCGACGTTTCCAAAAAAAATTCTAGGAGAGAAAGAGAGTGATTTGAGAATTGGTCTTCCAATAGCGAAAACAATCCGAATTGTCTGCTGTAAAGGCATAGTACAGGCCACGCCGCTAACTTTCCGACTGAACACCGGAATCAAATTTGGGAAGAGATATGCCTGGAAATTGGCATCTTAAAGCACGCGTGAAATTTTCTGCGCATTGTGAAATGTATCCTGTATGCCCCAGAAAAGTTCCCATGTGAACCAGCGTGCGTACGTGGTGCAACGCTGCCTTTCGCTCTTTTTGACACGTTTTGAAATTTCAACGGAACTACCCGAGGTTAACCTGTTCAAAAGAGCGAAAGGCAGTGAGATGACGTGGTACCTATGGGAATCTAGCTGAGACAAATAACAAACGATACATGTCATTCACAAGTACAGGTCATTTTTAGAATCCCGAGACGGACTTGACTGCGGTCTTTGCGCCCACAAGAGATAAAACACTCATACAAAAAAGGTATCAGTCCAACTTTCAGCTCAGTCACTTCCAGTATCTAGATGTTATCATACGTAAGTAGAAAAAAATTCAAATAAAGATCAAAACCAAGAAAATACGGTCGTCTGAAGTGCGTAGGTGTTGCACTCGCGCCATTGTCACGATTTTGCAAATGCCCTATAACTCAACTTCATATCACCTTCCCTCAATCATTTGGCAGGTTTCGACGATTCCGGCGGGTTCAGGCGGGTTCGGATGGATACCGGCGCGTACGGTGCGGTCTGAACGATGCCAAACCTGGGAGATGACTTCGAAAACAGTCTGTCTTTTTTGAAAATAGAGGCTAAGAGGAGGTTTAATGTAGTCCTCAATGTGAAGAACATCACCACAGGTGAACTCACAGGAGTGCGGTTGGCTTTTGAACGTCTGAAGGGACCTGTACATTGAAGGAAACTCTGTGTGTGGAATTTTGGAGAGCACTAAAATTTGTGAAGAGATGAAGATATTTTGAACGAGAAACTTTAAAATAACGCTTTGCGATAAAGCCTACTTGGGAGGGAGGCAAGCCCAAAAGCTACGGCTAGATCGAAAAGTGTGGAGAAATATTTACGTTGTCTGGGGAAAGCTTCAGAGTAGAAAACAAGCTTGACAGAAGATTTTATTGAAAACTCACAATTACTCCCATTCATTTCCTACTCTTCAGTACAAAAGGAAAGCGATTAAGAGGTGGGGGAGGGAGAAGTTTGGCTTAAAACTTTAGGTGTGATGGAGAAGCCGCACACATGAATATGACGAGTTTTTGGTGTCTGTGGAGAGTAGGGGGAGGGTAGTATGGGACGAAGAAAAGAAGCCCGTAGAGAGCAGATGAGCTCCTACTAGAACATCTACCAAAAAGACTTCGCGCATCAGCAACATTGTGGGCTTTGATTAGGGTGGCACTGCATGAGGCTGTTGACTGAAAGAGTGTTTGAGTTCTTTTTAGGACGTTATGCGTAAAACTAATTTAATATTAATCAGGGTTGTCTACATAAAGCTATGCATGCCTGGAAGATTGATGCTATACTTTTGCCTATGAAAAGTTCTAACTTTTATATACAATACCGCTCTCAGAACGTGCAAAATTTCCGTGAATGTCGCGGAAACCCCGGAATTCCGCGAAGGACCGCGAAATTTTCGGAATTTCGCGACATTTCCGGAATTTCGCGACATTCCCGGAATGTCGGATGCTGTGGTATTCCTACACAGTTATTTATATATTACAACCCTGTAGAAGTATATACGTAAATTTTCAGCTTACTACAGGCTTCAGTTTTCGAGAAATAACTTCAGCGTGACAGACCTGACTAAGGGTAGCTTCATTGGATATTTCTCGAGAATCAAAGCCTGTAGCAAGCTGGAACTTTACGTATGTACTTCTACAGGGTTCTAGTATGCAATTAACTATGTAGGAACACCAGCGCATCACTTCGCCAAATGCTTAAAAATCCTCCCTTTTCAACTTCTAGATGAGTAAAAAACACAGAAATGGTACATATAAATGACTTATGTGGTAAGTGTATGCGTGAGCAAGTTAGAAATTTTCTAAGATTTTTTTCGACGGACTTTTTCTTGATTTTTCAGGCGGTTGAATCTTTTTGGTTTCTGGCTTCAATCTCGAGCTAAATTAAAGCTGTTGCAAAAGCAATAATGCCTTCTTGTAGAGCTTGCTTTACTCTATCGAAGTACTTTGAAGACTATTGGCAACTAGGAAGTATGTGATTTATTGTGGTTGAAATTCAAAATGGACGGAACTCTCGGGACAACCTGGTAGATAGAGCGAAGGACGCTGATTCCGAATATGTGTCTCCTTCTGCTTGAAAATGATTTTTTAGGAAGTTATGCTGTTGCGTTTGCGGCGCAATATCGAGCTTAATCCGCTGTTTTTAAAGGCGGCGGCCGGCGGCGATGGTACTGTAGGACATCTGGTAGTATCAATAAAGGTGTTCTAGTTTTTTTGGCGTTGAAAAAATATGATAAATTAAATAACGCACTTGCCTCCTCAGATCAATGCCTCCTATCCGAAAAAGGGTTCCTCCCAATTTTTTTTCAGTATCTTCCAAAAAAATATTTTTTTCTTTGTTGATTTAATCGCCTGTAAGTTCAGCAAATTCAAAAAAAAAACAAGCAAGATTCCGCATTGAAAGTATTTGAGACTTGAAACTTTGCAAACACCATTTACATGCTGCTGCTCTTCAATAAGTCCGTCTAGATTGAGCAAATTGCCTCTATTTACTCTATTTCCGTGTAATATGCAGTATGCCCCAACCCCACCCCTGCTTCTTAGGATCAACACCAGATATCACATATCATTTTTGGTCACGAAATTCTGCAATTTCCAACGATAGCTTTGCTATGGAATTACAGGAATAAATTACAGTCAATGGGAAACACAGCTATAAACTCGAATTTTTTTTAGAAAAATCAGGCGTATTTCACGACGTACGTCGGATAAACCAAGCATTTTGAGCATCAAAATTGTCTTCGTCTGTAGTTGATGGCTCATTTTCTCACAATTATTTTCATCGGTATTGAAAAAATGTGAGGGTCTGGATCTGGAAGACCTATATAAGCCCGTTGCTAATCGCACAATACCATCAGCTTCTTTCGCAATCCTCTCATATACATATAATTTGTAGTATTTTGTTGTCTTATGAGTAAGTACCTTTTAGAATGAACACCATTCTCGTATTTGTCGCCCTTCTCGGTTTCGCACTTTGCGAGGAACCTGCTCCTCAGCCTCCTGAGGCTCTTCCCGAGGACAAAAAGGCAAGTACAGATGCTGACCCTCCTTTTTTATTAAGAGACTAATGTATGTTTCAGCCGGAGGCTGTTCCAGTCAAAGGAATTGACAATCTCAGTGAGGAGGAAAAGGCAAGCTTTGATCGAAGGCTGGAATTCTTTAGGCTCACTATTTCAATGGAATTCCAGGCGGAAGTCGAGAAGAAAAGAGAGCAAATCCAGGCACTGGGCAACCGCAAGGAAAAAATTGAAGCGCTCCGCAAGCTGAGAGAGGAGAATCCAAAGGTGAGTATGTCGCGAATCCAAAAATCTAAGTGATCCATATCTTTCCAGGTTTACAAGGTTCTGAAGACCATCTTTAAGAAAGTTGTTCGGAAACCAAAACGTGGAAACAGAAATGGTTTTAAAAGAAAGATGGGATCTCTCGGTTTCCGTCGAAACAGGAAACTCAGTCGTGGATGGCAAAAGGGAAAAAAAGAGAGAAAATTCTTCAAGAAAAAGTCTTTTGGTCCGAAGAACTTGCCAGAACCTATGAAGCCAGCAAAACTGGGTTAGTGGTCGAGGCGATCATATCTCGCTTCCACGACTATCTCGAATTTTCAGATGCAGTATCCGTTGAAGCTTAAGTGTGCGCTACTGTACCAGATCGAGCGAGCAATAAACTTTTCATGAAGTGTTTTATCTTATTGATTCTTATAACTTCAAGGTTGAGTACAGCAGTGAATTCAGAGTTGCTACAGAATCCCCTCATCAAAGACACGATGAAGTACAGTCGAGTTGGTCTTCAAATCAAAGCGGGCAATCTGCACCAGCTGGAATCAGAAAAATCTTGAAACAAAGCTTCCTTGATTTTGAGAAATTCTTACATAGTCTCCTTTGACCTCTACCCCCCTCCCCTCACTACTTCTCACTTTAATTGCTGTCGCTCATTCCAGAATAGAAAGTGTAAGGTTGAAAACCCCTCTTTTACTACTATACAGACAAAGAAGTTAGAAACGTTTACTTTTTTTACTTTCCGCATCACATATCAGACGCGTTTTGCCCCATGGTCGAAGCCTGAACCTACCGGTCTAGCACTTATCTCCTACCCTCCATATCTCCTCACTCAGTTCCCTCTTTTCCTCTCCTCTTCCCACTATAGCCATCTCCCCCTTCACCTCCCCTGTGAATGATAACAGATGCAAGGAATAATAGTCAATGAAAATTATTTGAGGGCTATAAAAAACTCCAAAGTGAACAAAATGAAACAGTTTCTTGCTCGCATAAAAACTTTCATGGTGAAGGTACAATAAGTGCAAAAATGAAAAATCATGTAAGAGAAGGGACGGTTCCGGCGCAGATGAAACCCGTTGAATTCCATATCGGCGAAAAGTTCATCACCTTTCATTCACGCAAGTTTTTGTATTTGACCCATAGTTCGAATCCTTTTAAGCGTATGCGCACACCAAGTCTGGTGTAACAAATGCTTTTGTTTGCTTGTGGTAGAACATACCTGTTACATGCTCTTCTTCGACCTCTGTTTTTCCCCAGAAACGATATCTAGCTTGACCCGGTCCAAGCTGTGCCTATACTTGGGTCCGAATCGAATAGAAATTCGATCATTCGAATAAAACATTCGTATATATTCGTATTCTAAATTCGATATTCGGAGTTCTTCCATTCTCGAATAATACTCGAAACTCGAATAATTGAGAAAAAAACTCGAATAATCAAAAAACGAGGATTCCAATATTATTCGAAAACTCGAAACATTAAAAAACGGGTTTCGAATAGATTATATTCGAATGTTTTATTCGAATGTTTATTCGAATTCGTATTCGAATGAACTCCTTATTCAGAATATTCGGCTTTGTTGCAGAGCCAACTGCTGAGTATCAAGCTCGCTTCGTCCGCGTTTTTTTTCCGCAAAACTCGGTAATGCATCTTTTGCAACCGTTATGACCTTTGAACTGTGTGAAGGGTCGCATCCTTCCGACTGCTTGACTGGAGAAAAATCATATGTGGATTTTAATTGAAGCTTTTTCGATCAATGAGATTGTTCGCGCTGCTATTGGCACCAAATCAGAAAAGAAGCTATCAAATTTAAGCTCATCCGAGTTCATATATTGGAAGTGTTTTGAAATGCCTGTTTTTCTCTCTTTGCATTGCTCATGCTTGTGGTACGCAAAGCCTACACTAGTGAGCACTCTTGCTCGCATAAGTTATATTGCACAGCTGCCTCTATTCGCTATATACCTTAGAGATTTTTTGCGAATAGGTGTATTATGAGTAAAGGACATCGCAGTTATAGTGGAATTAGACGGTTTAGATCACCGTACGCAACTTGCCAGTTACGAGATGTCTTCAAATGTAACGCCAGCTTACCTAAAATGTTTAGCGTGTACAACTTACTAAAACGATAATTGCCCTGCATTCTGTACTTTTAGAATAAGTTCTGAACAATTTGACTATTGCCAAACCACGTCGCCACTGAAAAGCCTGCAGTATGCCCGGGGCTATAGGCAGAGCTCGGCACGAGGTGGATAGATGAAAATGGAAAAAACAAAAGTCCCCCCTTGGCTTTTGGGAATTTTTACGAAGTCCCCTTTGACCCTCAACCAAATTTCCTCTAAAAACCTGAAAACTTCCCCAAAATCCCCCAAAAAACGAAACGTCGACTAAAAAAAACGTCGTCAATTTTGCGTCTCTCTTCGCTCACAAAAACGAAGCCCCCTTTGCTTTTTATCCCAAAACGATACCCAGCTTGCTTACAAGCCACCTGTGCCGGGCCCTGGCTATAGGGGCATTCGTGCTCGCTTCGCAGAATAAACCACATGCCTTCGTCCAGGACTAGCTTATACCACACAAGGGGGTGAGTGAGGGTGCTGATTATGGATAAAAACTTACTTTATCGATTTTTGAAGAAATTCTAGCTGCGGGACTGGGAGTTGGTACAAGGGGTAAATGAGGGTGCCGATTATGAATAACAATTTACTTTATCGATTTTGTCGATTTTTGGAAAATCTTGAGCTACGAGGTTGGGATTTGGTACAGGGGGGTAGAGGATGCTGATTAAAACCGAAATCTATTTTCTCTATTTCAGCGATTTTTGGAAAATTCTGAGCTAGGAGTTGGCATAGGGGATACGAGGTTACTGTCGGGTTCAGCCAGATATGTCGGCAAGTTTGAGATCTGGTTGCTCTAGTTATTCGATAAATAATTCGAATATGTATTCGAAATTCGACTTCCAATTCTCGAATGTATTCGATATTCATTCATTCGATATTTTTATTTTTCCGTTTATTCGGAATTCATTGATTCGAGAATTTTTGAACCTCGAATTTACTCGATATTCGTTTATTCGAGAATTTTTATTTTCGAATCTATCTTCGTTTATTCGAAATTTTTCCTTCTCGAATTCATTTGATATTCATTCATTCGATGAAAAATTTTCGAATTACCCAAGTATACCAAGCGCTATGCCGGGATTATCCAAAATGCTGCAAACGCCAGCTTCACTCACATGATGCTGAGACAATAATGGGTCAAATAGATGCAATAAAAATAGAAGAATTACGAACCTGTTCACCATATTCATACTTTAACCACCCTTTGTGAGCAATATCCGACGGCTAAAAGTTAACGATGAGATCAGAATAATGTGGCAGACCCTGCGTCAACCCTTCCATCTTGCACTGCTTTGTTGAAGCTGACTGCGGCTGTTAGCTGGTTAATACGACTCGAAATATCTTCTAAAACATGTGCCAAATTGGCACATTACGAGATCCAAATTGGCAGATTACGAGATTATTTCAGACCTCACTAAAAAGCTGTATGTCCTGTTTGCTAATCCCCAAAAATAATATCCAGCTTTCCAACTGCCCCGATTTTTGGTAGAGGAGTTCCTAGAATGTTGGGCTGTTTTCAGCATCAGGATGTAAGAACAGCTCAAAATTCTGAGAGCCCCTCTTCATCGCCTCCAACATCGGCACCTTGGGGTTGCTTTGGCTTCAAGTCCAAATATTAGGTCTTTTGATTATGTGACATTATTTACTGACATGTCTTTGAACAGACCTTCGGTTGCATTGAGGGAAAGTTCTCTTTTCCCTCCGCTTCTTATACCTTTTACTGCTATTTCACTAGGTATGCACACCGTTAGTGTTAACTGGCCTATCTAAATAGTATTCTCCTTTCTTTTAAGGCTCTCAGTCGTGCTTCTAGCACGTACATCATGTCATCTGCAGCAATTTTCCAATGATCTGATCTTCTTTGTCGATTTTTTAACTTCACCCACGAGTTTTTTTTTGCGATTGCCTTTCATTTTGAGGTCATCGAAACTAAATCTATGCGCGGTTTTATTTATCCCTCCGCTGATTGAATCTACAACATTATTCAGTTAGTCGATCTGTTTGGTTCATTTCCGCATGGTGATACCTCTTTAAAATGGTCCTCTTATCAAGCAGAGTCCCCATGTCGAGCACTATAAGTTATTGGTTTTTTGTGAAAGAAAAACGCCATCTTTCGTTTGCTTACTTATTTCAGCAAGAGCGCTTTTTTGGTAGCTTTGCAACTCGCTGCTTAGTTTGATTGAGCGTCCCCCCTTCACTATTTATTTCAGCGTGAGTGCGCTGTTGATTAATTGCAATTCCTTGCTTATTAGCGGTGTGTGCTTATTGATGTTATATACATACAGGGTGTCCCAAAAGTATGTATGCACTGCTTGATCGTTAATATCTCTCTTCCCAAGAAGTGTTTTGCCTTACTTCAGGTACCGCTTTGTAGAGCTGGCTTCAGCTTAGATTTTCAGTATAGAACGAATCACCCATCTCTCTTCATTACTGTAGGATTACGGTAGAAACTTGAAACATATTAAGTTGAACCGAAAGTTCGTTCGCACCATTTTCAAAAAATCATAACTTGTTTCCGTCGCGACGATTTTGCGCAATTTAAGTTTTATCAGAAAGCGTAAACCATATAGTTTCCAGTCGTCCCCTGTAGACCTTCTAGCATGTTCAGATTGCAGAGATAAAAATAAAAGAACGAAAACATCCGAAATTCGGAATTTTTGAGAAACAATTCCAAAAATCTAGAAACTGCGCGATAAAATCCAGAAAAGCCAGTATCCTAATTTTTCTTACATTTGATTACTATCTGAGTCAAGTTTGTGCTGATCGAGCTCTTCTTTCAAAAGTTATGATTTTTTGAAAAAAATGCCGAAAAATCAATTTCTTAGGAATTCTTAAAAAAGTGATTTTTCGGAATTTTTTTCAAAAAATCGTAACTTTTGAAAGAAGAGCTCGATCAGCACAAACTTGACTCAGATAGTAATCAAATGTAAGAAAAATTAGGATACTGGCTTTTCTGGATTTTATCGCGCAGTTTCTAGATTTTTGGAATTGTTTCTCAAAAATTCCGAATTTCGGATGTTTTCGTTCTTTCATTTTTATCTCTGCAATCTGAACATGCTGGAAAGTAGCCAGGGAACTTTTGGAAACTACGTGCTTTACGCTTTCTGATAAAGCTTAAATTGCGCAAAATCGTCGTGATGGAAAGAAGTTATAATTTTTTGAAAATGGTGCGAACGAACTTTCGGTTCAACCTAATATGTGTCAATGTGGAGAAAGCTGCCGTTTCAAAATTTTTCAAAAAAATGTGAAAACTTGTATAATAGGGTTTTTATGGACGCTGAGTTCAATACTCAACTATTCACAAGATTGCGAAGCTTTCTAAACGGTGTAACCGCACTTTTCAGATACACTGAAAAAATGGCCGCTAGCTCTTACCCGGCATAAGTCTTCAATGAAGCGTCATAAAAAGTTGGGAACTTTACAGTTAGAATCAACAACTAATTAGCCTAGTGCAACAGTTTTCAGGCTGTTTTGTTTCCTTTCTGAGGCAAAATGTGGCCTTTCATGGCTCAAAACCCTCTTTGAAATTTATACCGTAATTCTACAGTAATGAAGAGAGACGGGTGAATCGTTTTTTACTGCAAATCTAAGTTGAAGCCGTCTCTACAAAACGGTTCCCAAAGCAAGGCAAAAGATTTCTTGGGAAGAGAGATCTTAACGATCAAACAGTGCATACATACTTTTAGGACATCCTGTATATCTGCAGCTATAAAGTGAGACAATTGCCAGGTATAGCAGCGTGATAGTCGGATCTTAGAGAATCTCGACAAAGACATAGTCGATGTAGGTGAAAAAGTCAGGTAAGGATGACCTGGACTTTTTCAAGGTTAGCAGCCTTGACTCAAATGCCAGATGAGAGTAGTCAGGATTTTTGGATGTGGTAGCCTAGACTTTCTATTTTATACAGACTTTCGACAAAGAAAAGAATCCTGACAGACGTACCAAAAATTTCAAGCGGTTATTTAGAAAGGAAGGTCTGCTCACAAAATATAATGTATATCTTTTTATGTGAGCAGGGTGACTAACAAGCAACGACTAGATAGTTGCTGGTCATAATTTGCCCTTACCTTTAAGCAGGGTTGAGTGAATAACAAATTGCGCAACGAGGGTAAGTGGCCATGAAGCGATCGAAATCGAAATGCGCAGCGTAAGGAATCGCTTGTAACGGCTTGACCATTGCACACAAGAAAAGGTCGTTAATTCGGCGCCAATAGCACCTTCATTCAAGTGAAAGCAAGTCCGTAGGATATACTTTTTCACACGGGGGTTTACGCCTACAGTACGCGATGAAGTCATTCCCAGACAATCGAGGGGAAAGTTCCGGAGCAAACTGAGCTTTTCAAACTTCAAGGAGGCAAGGAGAAATCTCTTGCACTTTGTGCTTCTCATCATTCTCTGCTGTTTCTACAATTAATTGCGATCACTGGGATTGCTACATTATTTCAAAATTGGTGCAATTACACCTGGTGCTTAGTCGGTGAAGTCGTATCTACAAAAAGTAAGAGCAGCGAAGTAAAGCTGGGTAAATAGCAGGTAAGTTACAGTCATTGTAGATGGCTTACCCATCCCATGAACAATGATCACACATAAGCGTTTTTGGAATGTAACCCCGCCTGCTGGCGTCCATGCGGATGCGAACGATTGAAGGACACCGTTGCGAAAGTAAACACAAAATTTTTGTGGGTACAGAGACGGAGAATCATCGAACCTAACGAAAATGATCAGCTACGGCGTATTCCTTGCAGGAAGAGAAAGAAAAGTCGTCGTATCGAGATTGTCAAAGATTAATCAGCACAACTTCCAAAAGAAATGAGTAACTGGAAGAATGTGATATTAATTATTAATTGAATACATTCAGAGCGTATCAGGAAAAGAAATGAAGGAAACCTTAAACAGACAAGATGTTCTCGATTTTGAAAGTTAAATGTGCCCTGTGGGAAACAAATTGAAAGTTCTTGGCCCACCACAACATGGAATACCCTTGCCAAATTAAATAGCAGGAAAATACATTTGATCAAAACGATTAGGCTCTAGAATCTTTCTTGCGATTCAAAAATGACATGATCATGGCTTTCACATATGCCATTTATCTTTATAAAAGAGAAAAAACCAATTGCATGCTTGTATGGAGGTGCAGGATGAGATCATTTCAATTATACAATTTTTGGCTTACAAATCGAACATAAATAAGCTGTGAAGGTAAATACATTAACAAGTTTCGTGAACGAGCGACTCAAAAAGTATTTTTCAAATTATAGTGGTATTCACCATTTTCTTACGTATGAGAAAAGCAACCAAAGAGCCAAAAAACATAGGCATCGATATGAGCACTGCAAATATTCGCTAGAATGATTTAACTTTGAAAACCCTTTGAAAAAAGTAAATTGAGGTTGTATAAAACGACTTCAATGAGGAGCAACACAACGGAAACTTTTAGAATTTTTTGTAAACCCATCCATAGTATGACAATTGCAAGTGCGATCTAAAAATTTTTGAAAAAGGCATTAGAATTATCACAAATCGGTGGACCAATAGGCTATACTTTTTAATCTCCAACGCAAACAATGTTCACCATACTTTTCTGCATTTTTCATCAACACATTTTTCTTTATTGTCAAAGTGTGCCGTCGAAGTGACTAATGTTTTACTGGACCTTTGCGCACTTCCGGCTGAGTCAGTCATACTTGGTGATTCTAATATAGACGTGGTTTCTCCTCTAAAGACTACACAAGAGGAGCGTTTCCTTGATGCTCTCCTAGGCAGTGACCTTATTCAGAATGTATCCATTCCAACTAAAGGTAGAAGTGCCATTGATCTAGTGTTTTCTACTCCTAATACTGTCATAAATTTACAGCCCCTTCCTCCATTCGGTACATCCGATCACAATGTAATAGCTTTTGATACCAACTTCTCATCTGTGAAAAACTACATCCTGCCATTTCCCAATTTCTATAAAGCTGACTAAACACAGATAAACAAGGCACTTCTGCGTCTTAACTGGATGGATATTTTTGGTGGGTTTGAATCAGTCGATGATCTATATTATCGTTTCTGTTTAGTCATTTACGGTGTACTTGCTCAATTTGTTCCTTTTACCTTCAAAAAAACTGTATTACATGCTTATCCTTAACACATTCAAAACTTGACTGAGCAAAAAATATGTTCTCTATTCTCCCTGATCCTCTCACGAATCATTTGTACCAGAAAGTTTGTAAAGATTTAGAATATCATCTCAAAAAGTTTTTGAAAGTAATGAGCTTCGTCTTGCTAGCCGGGGCAACAAAAAATTGTTTCGATATCTCAGACACAGAGCCAAAGGTAATACCAGACTACCGACTTTGGTGGATGAATACGGGATTCTTTCAGGAATGACAAGAGAAGGCTAGTACTCTGGGAAGATAATTTGCCAAGGTGTTTGACAATGATAATTCTGAGAACCAGGATCTATCAAATTTGTCTCCAAAGGTCACCTTTGTTGCTACAGCGTGTGATGAGATACAAGTCAATCCTGATACTGTATCTGAAGTTTTGAGAAGAGTGAAAGCTGTTGCAACATCCACATATGATGAAATTCCTCAGATCGTTTATAGGAACTGTGCACGAACATTGTCCTTTCCCCTTTCACTGATTCTCAATATCTCTACAGTTTGCCAAGGTGCCAAAAATGTGGAAAGAAGCTCTGGTTACCGCTATCCCCAAAAAAGAGCAACAGAACACCTTGTCAAACTATCGGCCCATAAGCATAATGGCCCGTAGTAAAGCTCGGTCACTGGAGATGATCTCCCCTGAGGCCCTCATATGAGGCTTTGTTGGGTGAGATGAGGACTGCTCACTTTCCCGTGGTGTAAGTATGCAAGGTCACCCTACAGGTGAGCTTCAGATGAAGCCCGGCAGGGAGATCAGCTCCCTACCGAGTCATCGGAGATGAGCCGGGCGACGACATAAGGTAAATACCGTGCTAAAGAGGAGAGTACAGAGAAAACCTCCGTAAGTTGCTCCCGAGTAACTTACGAAACATCGCAGCTGACGTTCTTCTGCGGTGCAGAACTCCCAAAACTGCAGAATTTCGGGCACCCAAGTGAGTGAAGATCGATGAACAGCTGATTGCGCGACGAAATGGAAAAAAAAGTTTTTTTGCATTTTTCTTGCAGTTGTTGCTCGTTTTTCTTAAAGAATCGCTTGAGATAACAAGAAGATAAATTTACCTTTCTATCCATTTTCGCCAAATGTATTTTTTCCTCATATGATTGCCAAAATAGTGTGTAATTGTTTTATCTTGTTATTTGCCAGGTGAAATCCCTGATAGCTGCTATCATCGATTTTTTCGACAGCGGCCGCTGTCAAAGATCGCCGGACCAAGCAGCAAAAACGGTGGCGCTAGTCGCACTCGAACCACGGCACTGCCGCTTGAAATGCATTAGCCTTATTCATTCGACTAGTAATGCACAAATGGCAGTAACGTTCCAACTTTAAAAACGCGAATGTTTATTCAGTGATCTGATTCAAATCAATCGCTCCCCTGGCAATGTGCTGAGGCGCGATGAGATCAATTCCGGTCCGCCTCAAGAGAGATGCCCTGATGGGGGTTTACTACGGGCCAATGCCTCCTGCAGGAAAAATCCTTGAAAAAATAATACGAGCTAAGCTGTATGACTGGTTTGATAAAAATGATATCCTTCCTCCTGAACAACACAGTTTTTTACCGGGCTGTTCCACCACAACCCTACTGGTTGATTCTGCTTTTGATTGAATATGTGCCTTGAATAACGGACAATCTGTGGACATTATATACTTCGACTTCTCAAAAGCTTTTGATAAAGTAAATCATAGCAAACTCCTATACAAGCTAGAAAACTACGGCATAAGAGGGACTCTCCTGTCTTGGTTAGCATCTTACTTACATAATAGGGGAATGACTGTTCGTGTTGGAGAAGACTTTTCAGATCGTTATCATTGTAGTAGTGGCGTACCCCAGGGGGGCGTTCTCTCGCCGTTGCTTTCCCTTACTTACGTCGCGGAATTGCCTAACTACCTGAAAACCCATCCGAATTTAAAATTTCAGATGTTTGCAGATGACATTAAAATATATTTTTGCTACGACCTTAATCAACAGAGTGAAGCATTCACGCGCTCTCTTCATCCATAAAAAGAATTGAGATATGGTCCAGAGAATGGGCTATTCCTGTAAATGCCTCCACTACGGTAATGCACCTTGGTAATTTCCAGTGTTGTACCTACAATTACAATGGTATCAATCTGGAATCTAATTCAGTTCGCGATCTTGGCGTTATGATAGACAATTCTCTTACTTTTGGTACTCATGTAAATACTGTCATCAAAAAGTCGTCTTTAACGCTTTTTACAATGTTTAGAAATATACATAGTAATGATCCGGAAATTTTCTTGCGAATGTACAAAAGCTACGTGCTGCCTCATCTCGAGTATGCATCGCCCATTTGGAGACCATTTTTGAAAGGAAACATTGATAAAGTAGAAAAAATTCAAAAGACTTTCACGAGGATTCTTTTTTATCGATGCTTTCCCAATCCAGAATATCCTCATGCCTTACCCTCTTATCGTACCCGTCTCGATATGCTACACCTCCGTAGTCTGAAGTATAGGCGTGCTGTTAACGAAATTGTACTAAGCTTTCGGATTCTGAATTTAGAAACTAACCTAAAAGCCAGTAAATACTGGATTTTTAGACCGTGCAGTGACCGAACAAGTAGGTTTGGTTTGCAATATCGCAGGTTAGGAAGAAAACATCTTTTGATGACTTTCAATTCCTTCACCTATCGAACATCTAGATGGTTTGCTGCATTACCAAATCATATCATATCCAGTGAAAACTCAAAAATTTTTCGTAAAAAATTGCAAGATGTGAATGTGCTTCAGCTACATGATATTCTGATTTTTAGATGAGTCTTATTCAAATGTGGTGCTTGCTTTCTTCGTCTGTCTCAGTTTGTCCTTCTATCATTTGATGCTATGCTTTCTGGTTCGCTTCGCTTGGATAGTCCACAAGGATAGAGAATGACTGCTTTTTGCATTGTTTGTTTTGTTACTAACCATAGTGCTTCCACTAGTGATCAGATCAGCCAGCCTCATTCATCAGAATCTTGAGTTCACAGCATATCCATTTACCGTAGCCCAGTCCCACCCCACCTTTGTCGCATATAGTCGCGCATAGTTGGTAGATGTTCATCCCTAAAACTTCCAACGAATCTTGCTCTCTTCTAAAGCAACTATTCAGCCGGGGTTAGGTCAGCTAGCTTTTACCCGGGGGCTCGCTGACACCCAAAAACAGGGTTTTCATTAACTTTAGAAGAAGCAAGATTCTATAGACTATTCTGGACATAGCGCTTTTTCCTTTGCTATGCCGCAATCAATGGCTACGTCGTCATTATGGGGCTTCGGTTTGTCTTGTTTGGTCTCTTCCATTTGTATATCTCTTCTTACTTCTGTGACTGAGAATTGGCTGGTCCTTTGTCTTATTTCTGTTGCCTGATTTTATGTTCATTCGTTTTTTTTTAATGGTGCACCGCGAGTGTATGCATAAAATAAAATAGAAATAAAACAAAAATTCGATTTACAAATTAGGTTAACCGAAATTTAGTAGTCGCCATAACGTAAAGAAAATTCACGGCAGGCTAAGAGCAATTACTAGTTGATTTCTATTACTTGCTTGTTTTTCTAGTAGTATTAAAATTTTCTAGTAGTATGAACAGCTCATAGTTAAACATTTTATACTTAAAGAGAAATTGAGGATCCGTAAAGCTTAGCGAATGGGGTTCACTTTATGCTCAAGTATGCTGGCTGAGTAAACAAACAATATAGAGGACCTGGGTAATTGCAAAAACCAGAATAATGGCCTTCCTTCACATGTTCAGCCCTGACTAGTCATAGTAAGTGGTATAATTGTGTTGCGAGAAAATCCTGGTTGTAGTCGAACAGAACCTCTGTAAAATGATACAAAATAGAATAAGCTGCTAAGGTCTGTGAAGGGGTTACCACAAATCAAAATTTATGAAACTCTTAGTCTAACAATAAGAGGATTTCTGGTTGCGAAACATGCACATTCGCTTGTGTTGAGGACAGGACATCTGTGCGACTCAAAAAATGTAGAAAAGTGAGAAAAAAGGGCGAAACTCTTTGTTTATCATGCTCTCTGTAAACAACTGATTTGCAGTCAAAAGCTCCAAAGTTCTAGGCAAATTTAAATGAACATCGTGAAAGCCATGGTTAACCTTGTAGTGGTTTTGACCTTGTTTGTTTTCAGTAAATCACAATCAGGTTCGTTCATGCAAAACATAGTATAGATTGCTAGTTTAAGAAAAAAGAAAGCAGACAGTGGAGGAGGTTTCAAAGCTTAAGGGTAAACTTGCCTGTGAAGGTAAATTTACCTCAGAAAACGATTAACCCTTCACAAAGCACAAGGTGCGCTTCAAGGGAGAATTTGATTCAGAGTTTGCTCTCAAGGGTGAATTTGACCTCAAGAGTAAAAATCGGCTTTGAAAGTAAACTGTGGGGTACACCCTAAAAATTTGTTCATGAATACAGCCAGTGGTCTCATAGAGCATCAATGCAAACAGGGATTCGCTTCTGTGAGGAGTTTTTCATGATTATACTTTCTTTTGAAAAGTAATCATGTAGCGCTTACCCAAATTCTGTTTCTTTATATAAAAGATAAAACATAAATTTCTCAGTATATCTAAAAACACAACAGCCTATACCTGCAGCGACTTGGCTATGATACAGCTTAAAGAAGTTACACTCAATACTTTCAAATACAGTGTTTTCCAATTATTTCATTCAGATAAGAGTCATTGCAACTTATCAATAAAAAAGGGATCTGATCTAAATGTGAAAGCAATGTTTGATAGAAAACATTGGCTTTTGGATTCTCATTTGCAAAAGCTGTTTTATACTGGAAGTACGAAATAGAATGGAACCATGCTAGTTTACCCTCGAGGCCACAATCTTCAGAGTTAACATAATAATTGTATTTGCATGGCGCTTTCTTAGTAGAAAGCTCTTAATTCGCATACAAATTTACAAGGGATGTATTATGTCATAAGAAAATCAAATGTTCCCATACATCAAGTTCTTCTCAAACACTTGAAAATCCTCAAACCGGACCTCAAATACTTAAAATAGCAGAATTTCAGGCAGCAGTCGGCGACAATACAATGCAATGACCTCGCATGCATTGCATAATATGTAAATGGCGAGATAAACAACCATTCTGAAGGTTGATCGTTGGTGCTTTCGGTTGCCTTGTGTGTTACAAGGTCGTTCGACGAACTGTGAAGCGAAAGTCAGAATTATGAACTATGCAGCAAATAGTTTGCCGTACTTCAAGGATATGATTACTTACTTACTTACTTAGATACCTAGATGGCCCGTTTTCACGTGGCGTGCGGGCCTCATCACAAAATTTTCCATTGATTCCTGTCCCTCGCTTCAGACATCCATGTTCTTCTTGGTTGAATTGGTGGCTGCGTTAACGAGTGCCAGGTGCAATAATCGTATCCGGCTGATTTCTCAGCTGGTTCATCCGTTCCACGAACACGTCTGCCTCGCGTTGGAGGTCTTCCTCTTGGACGTTTTGCTTCGCGAAGAATCCACTCCGATGTTCTTAGTGTCCATCTGTCGTCTGTTCTTCTCATGATGTGACCGGCCCATCGGTGTTTCGCTTTCGCAACGTATACCGCTGGGTCACGAAGACGGGACATTCTTCTCATATACGTGCTGCGAAGTTCGACTAGATGTTGCTTGCGTTGGATCATCTTCAGAAAATTGCGCTCAAGCGATCTGTGGGTGGTCCGTAAAGCTTTCGACGTGGCCAGAGTATCGGCCCAAGTCTCAGCAGCGTAACAAAGCGCCGGGAGAATGGTTTAGTCGAGCAGGTGGGCACGGAGCTCCGGGTCCGTCAGTTAGTCGGTGGCTTCCTTAGAGGCCCGAAGGCGGCCCAGGCTGCTCTTCTTCTCCTGTTAAGTTCTTCGCTCAGGTCGTTCTCCATGTTCATCGAACGTCCGAGATACACGTAAGAACACGTCTCCATAATCGGGGTGCCTTCCAATTCCATTTCCGCATCTTCGCAAAGGGCGTTCTTCATGAACTGCGTCTTCTTCCGATTTATTCGCAATCCGATTTTTTTTCCTACTTCATTTAGTTTCTCCAGCATCGTCTCTGCTTCAGTGATACTGCTCGAGAAGGGAACGATGTCGTCCGCAAAACGAAGGTTCGACATGAATCCTCCATCGACTCGGATGCCTCTCTCATCGTCCAGCGATCATCATCCAACGCAAGGCCGCGGTGAAGCGCTTCGGGAAATAGTGTCGTCTTGTCAAACCCCTTTCCAGTGGGAATGGTCAGGGGGATGGAATAGCTGCATCGTTGTTGTACAGTCATTGTAGCAGTCGGCTAGCGTCCTCACGTAAGCTGGTAACGCTGGCAGAATGGTGCTTTCAAAGCTGTTGAAGACTTTCTCGTAGTCGATGAAGGCTAGGACGAGCGGCAGTCGGTATTCCCGGTAGACTTCTATGACCCTCGAAACTGTCTGGATGTGGTCCATGCAACTGAACTTGCGGAATCCAGTTTGTTCTTGGGGTTGGGCTTCATCCAGTATCCTAAATATGCGAGCGAGGGTAATCTTCGTGAAAAGTTTGTAGAGCACCTCAGCAGGCATATTGTTCGGTAGTTCCGAAGATCCTCCCGTTCGCCCTTCTTGAAAAGAAGGACGGTACATGATGTTCTCCGCTGGTAGGCAATCTTCTCCTTCTGAAGGTAAGATGTTAAATGTGACGCTAGAACCTCGTGTAGACTGTGTCCTCCGGCTCGCAGAAGTTCGACGGAAGGATGATCTGGTCCTGGAGCCGTGGAAGTCTTCATGGTCTGTATCGCAATACGCACTTCAGCAGGTAAATCCTTGGTGGTACTTCTCCACTGGGAAAAACGGACATCGGCAGCTGATGAGCGGAAGAAGTTGGTGTAGAAGTTCTTCGCGATAGATTCCATCTTGTACCGGGAAGAAATCGGAGTCCCGTCTTCGTTCAATAGTGCAGCCAGCGGTACGTGATATTCACAAAGGTTCCTTCGGCATTTTTTTAGACTTCGTCTTCCTTCGGCTGCTTCCAGTATCTTGCTTTGCCTGTATTTCCTCAAATCCTCTGCAAAGCTGTTCTGCAACTGGCGTTGGCTATCAGTCGCTCGAGATGGGTTGCATCTGGATTCTTCCTCAGAAATCTTCTTCTTTGGAGCAATCCTTGGTGGTTTTCGAAATGCGTTCCAAGTTTTTCTCAGAAGTCACTGAGGCGTCTCCGCAACTCGCATTCCTTTCTGAAGCAGGTCGTATCATACGTTGGGTCCTCCCCGATGAGCCAGTCACAACTTGATATGAGCTCTTCCAACCTGTTAGCGTCATAAACGACTTCTTTCCTTTTTGCGGCATTGTGGCAGACCTTCTTTCCCAGCTTTCGACTGAATCGTACCTTCGCTCGAAGGAGGCGGTGATCGGAGCCACTGCAGATGGGTGGAACATCGAGCATGCTCCACCTTCGGTTGGTGAGAATGTGGTCGATCTCCGCGTGAGTCTTTCCGTTGGAAGATTCCCAAGTCACCGGCGATGTTCTTTCTTCATGAAGATGGATTTTTTATGGAAAAGTCGTGCGGCGGAGAGAAGCCCAACGAGACGGTTGCCATTTTCGTTCCGGAACCCATATCCAAACTTCCCGATCCTGTATTCCTATTCTAGTGGCATCCCGATCTTCGCGTTGAAGTAGGATGGCTAGTCAAGGTGAAAGATCTCATGTGAGTCGACAAGATGGACGATAGATGGATGGACGACAAAGCCAACGCCTCCAACGTTTTGTGATGGAACCTTCCCAGCATGAATGATGGGTGTCCCGTCACTCATCTGTCGCACGTCCTACTTCATGGGCTTCGTTTCCTGCGGAGCGATGACGTGGTACTTGATGTGCTCTGCAGCGTCGAGAAGAGCGTGGAGGTCGACGTTCGTGGAGACAGCCCTGGCGTTGTAAGTGTAGAGCATGAGAATCTCCATGACGTGCCGTCCGGGCAGACGTGTCGTTTTTGTTCGATTTGAAAGGCGCTCTCTACCCTGACATCTTCTTGCTACCACCCGGCGAAGTAGGCGACATCTGATGTGCAGGGGTTTCTTTCTATTCTTCTAATTGGCGAAGTAATAAAATTTTTCCCCTACAAGAGCAGACTTACCAGGCCTACTCTTGATTTCCATGGAGCGATCACTGACTTCAGACTTGGAGCGGGGAGCAGAACCGCGATCAGAAAACCAGACGGCGATGGATCTGGCCTGGCCGGCTCTTAGCTAGGCATACGGCCGAAACCGGAAACGTTGAACTTCTTCACAGCTTGGAAGGCCCTACCAGAGTATACATTCGGCTGTGCACTGCAGTCGACACCCACTATCACCCCACGCCACGCTGAGGCGGCCGTGGGAGAAAGATATGATTACGGATCTGTTTTCCCAAAAATTCTTCCAAAGATTTTAAATGAAAGTATCTTGCTGCATTGTAACTAAGTATAAATGGAAAAGGATGACTGTTGAGCTAACTTTGCGGAAAAATATCTTGGTTATCTGCTAAACTTGTAATCGAAAGCTCCTACATTCTAGTGTGTAAGTCTCAAAATAAGCTTTCTCATCTGGCACTCTAGTTGTTTCAAATAGCGTTTTCTGTTTGTAGGTCTGAGAACAAAAGAAAAATAAAATAGGAAAAGTTATCGTCGAAAGGTGAAATAGAAAATTTTATATCACTTATATTTATCTGAGTAAGGCCCCGGACATACCTCGCGACCTCACACGATTTCAGTCGCCACCAATTTGTCGTCTTTAAATTCAAAACTGATAGACCCCAAATTCACGGCATGTATAACTTTCGTAAGTAGAAAAATTGCCCTATCTTACATACATTCAAAATCCTCTACGATGAGTTATGAAGATTGGAAAACTGCCAAATCGCGTAGCGACTGAAATTCCGTGAGGTATGCCCAGGGCCTATAACTCATCACAAACTCAATTTGAGCACTCGGAAAATAGCACATTTATCGAGTCACAATAGTTGATTAAACCACAAGCATTTGTGGTCTGCGAGTGTTGGGTATGAAGAGATCTGGCAAATGACCAAATCGCGTACGACCGAAATCGCTAGAAAGTCTAGGGCCTAATGTGTCAGCTTTTTTGATATAATCAAGTCGTTAACTAAATCTCGCTAATATTACATCAATGACGCAGGCAGATAAAGCTTCCTGAAATAGTTTCACGCAATATCAGTAACGCTTTACCTTAATCCATCATTTGCAGTTCCGAGCAGGGTTAAGCAAGAGGTGTGGCACACGATCACTGGTTACACCCGTCACCCCCCCCCTCCCCCTCTAACGCTGTCTCAATGAAACCCCCCCCCTGAACTATGCACCTAAGATAGCTTTACTTGAAGGCCCTGTCAAAAATAACGGGCAACATATCCATAACTAGCACGTCAGTTAACCCCTGTAGGCAAAGTTTGAGCGAACTCTGGAGTTTCAAGATACAAGGGAATTAAAGTGAAATGGTCATTTTCCAACATGATTAACTTTTTTTTCAAAGGTGAATTAGCTACCTGTTTATGTACTCAGGACAAAGCACTGCTCCCTCTTTGTCCATTTTAGAAATCCCGCTTCAAAAGACCTCCAAACTCTGGAAATAGAAGCCAACCAAAATCTCGTATTATCTCCCATTTTTCGCTTTTGACGGCTTTGCTTTCCAAATGTTACTCAGAGCTAAGAAGACGAATCAGGCTCAAATCTCTCTTGTGAAATCTACGATATTTAGCTATCGATTCGTATAATTATTGTTCGGTAAAAACCTTTTTTTAAATATAGTTAATGGGGTGTGGCACAACCACTGAAAAGCTGTGGCGGCTACACCCCATTAACTATATCAAAAGAACATTCTTAGCGAATAATATTTATGTGAATCGATAGTCTAAATATCCCAGATTTCACAGGGTTGATTTGAACCTGATTCGTCTTCTTAGCTTTGAGTAATATTTGGTAAAACAAGGCCATCAAAAAGAGAAAATGGGAAAAACGAAATTTTTGTTGGCTTCTAATTCCACAGCATAGAGATCTTTTGAAGCGGGATTGCTGGGGTGGATAAAAGAGGAGTAGTACTTTGTCTTGAGTGCAAATTGGGTAGCTAATGCACCTTGAAACAAGGTTAATCATGTTGGAAAATGACCATTTCACTTAGGTGACCTAGTATCTTGTATCTTCAGAATTCGCTCAAATTTTGTCTACAAGGGTTAATTGACATGATAAATATGAATGTGATACTCTTAAAGCTTCGTAGCACGTCTTTGGCGTGCTAAGGTAGTCAATACCTCATGTGCTTTTTTCGCGTGATGGGGTTACCCTTGACTCTGATCCGAGCGCTGGAGGAGACTGTGGCCGTGATCAAACGAGGGTTGAACGTTGAACCAACGGAATTTAACATCAGGAAGCATTCTTAATAAAGTATACAGTGTTATGAGATTTGAAGGATATGAAAATGCGCAGAACTATCAGCATTAAGCAGAGCAAATGGTGAAATGAGAAGAAAATGGAGCAAGTACGTTTCGGCATCTTATCGCTTTAGCTGTGCTTAGTTGATCCAGAATCGATACTGTCTGAAATGAAGTTGCTTATTTGTCGGATTTCGATAGCTATTCATTTAGAACAAGTTTAGAAATCATTTTGAAGGGAAAAGCGTTGAGAATTGGAAAATGATTGCAACTCTCTATAAAGAAGCTAGATTAATCAAAACTGCACAAAATGGCAATCTCAGTCCGTTGCCAGGCTAACAAAAAGAACAATGCGTATCCTAAGTCCAGTCAAACACTATTAGAGATAATCTCTGACCACAAATTCTTCTGCCCAGTGAGTAAAAGATAAATTACTCACATTCGCGGTACACTTTTTAAAGTTGACACTTCAAAGCCTTCAGTTCGACTGAAGGGAATTTCTGGTTAAGAATGTCATGTTTGTTGCTATTGAATTCCGCACTAACACTTCAGCTATAAAAAAGTTTGTAGTGAGACACAGAAGGAAAGATAATACAGGGTGTTTGGGAAGTCTTTGACTTCAAGTACCTCCGATTCAAATTTAGCAATTTTTTATTGTGCAACAAGCTGGAAAAATTGAATGAATAAAAAACAGGTTCATCCGCAGTACCTTGATTCATCCATCAGGTTGGGGCACAATTAATGCAGCTTCCCAGCCTCTCTTCTTGAAATGCTGGTCGCAAATAAATCATTTCTCAAACAGAGTTTCGTAAGTTTTCTTTCTTTTGTACATTTTTTAGTTCCTTATACACGCTCTTGTATTCGTAGAAGTAAGTTTGTTTCAAGTTAGCTTGTCTTGAAATACAAGTGATGCATTTCCAAAGTTTAATTTACAAAAATCCAGCTACACAGTTTTTTTGAATATTCTTCGAAGACAAGAGCGCAAAACTTTTGGAAATATACAGGGTGTCCCAAAAAATATGCATACTGTTTGATTGTAAATAACTCTCTTGTAATGACGTGTTTCGAGAAGCTTCAGGTACCGTTTTGTAGAGCGAGGTTAAATTTAGATTTATGATATGGAGCGAATCATCTATCGCTTTTCATTACTGTAAAATTACGGTACGAACTTCCAGCATATGAAACCAATGTGAAATATACCACCTAACAAAATTCTCTTCAAAAAATCTGAAAAATCGTGTACTAGGGTTTTCACACATGCTGACTCCACCTAACAACTTTTTTCGAGTGTTTTCATCTTTCTGAAGGTGTAATTACATTTCAAGGTGTACCCTAAAATCCCATAGATAAAAATTCCGAAATTCCGTTATCGCTATTTTTCTACATGAACTGTTTATTAAATGGGCGGGGTTTAGAGTTGAGGGGCGGAGCTTTTTCTAAACTTCTTCTCCGACTTTTATTTATCCATCCATCAAGTTAGAGGGGTGACTGCATTCAATTTCAATTTTTCCAATTCATTTTTCACCGGTAAATTAAACCGCTCTTATCTATGGGATTTTAGGTAGATTACATTTCTGACAAATGCTGGGAAGAGTTATTACGATTTACCGGGTATAACTCTGAAAAGAAGCATCACAGTAAAATAGGAATTTCAAATTCGCAATCAGCTGCTCTTATTGCCATAGTATGAGAGTTTTTGGCTTGTTTGGTTTTGTTCCGAGGCAGAATGTAGCCTCCAATGGCCTAAAATCTTTGTCGAAATTCTTTCCCTAATCCTACAGTAATGAAGAGCGATAGATGATTCGCTCCATACTGTAAATCTAAGTTTAGCCTCGCCCTACAGATCGGTACCTAAAGCTTCTCGATAGACTTCATTACAAGAGGGTTATTTACAATCAAACAGTAGGCACATTTTTTGGGACACCCTGTATATATAGCGATAGCGAATAAGTTGTGCTTCAAATGAATTTCTAAAGCAGACTTCAGAAATGTTTCAAACCGAAAAAATTCTAACGCAGAATTGCACATTTACTTCCTATTCCTTTCCATCGCAAAAACTTGTTCATAACTTTTGTTGTATCTAGAGAATGTAGAACTATAGTATCATCGCCGCCGCCGTTAAAAACAGCGGTTTAAGCTCGATATTGCGTTGTAAACGCCGCAACAGCATAACTTCCTTAAAAATCATTTTCAAGCAGAGGGAGACCATATTCGGAATCAGCGTCCTTCGCTCTATCTAATACCATACGTTAGGTGGACATATGATTATCTTATGTGTATAGTACATGCTTGACAAAGTTTGAAGTTAGCAGCATCTTTTAACAAAAATCTGAGTTTTGGGTATACAAATTTTTCTAGATTTTTTTTGCAAGTTCACGTAGATTGAAGATTTTGAGAATGCGCAAATACTCCCCTATCGAATGATAGATTTTATACATTCTTACATCTTTTCTGGCACTGCAAAATAAGGAGCAGGCATTAGTTTTGCATCAATCTACTGATTTGTGCTATCAGTACGCGAATGATTTGCCAGTCCCACAAGTCATGTGTATGTTACAGCGATATTTCAGAGGATTTCACTATATCTCCAGTAGACCTGCTTGAGCAGCAGTGGATGTAATCGGTATCCGGCAGCGCTCCAAATGTCTTATTTCAGTGAATTTTGTACTCAACGGATCGGTGCAAAAACACGGTGATTTCAATGTTTTTCTATGTTGATGACAGCATGCAAAGAAATCTGATCAAGGCGCCTGATATCCGCCTAATTTGGCAAGACGGTATATAACGTTGCATTCTCGTTTCCTGAAGAACATCAGGTGAGAGAAACTCCAGATGCAGCGCGAATAAAGGTCTTACAATATACGGACCAACTATTACAATTGTCTCACAAGTTTTTTTTCTCCATCTGATGATGATGACCTGTAGACTCAAATTCTTGATTAGGAGCCAAACTACAACTATTATATTCGATAGATTAATGGACTTTACAAGCTATTCTGCGATCACTTGTAGAAAGGCCATTAGGCTGCCCAAAAGTATTAGGTTGATGCAAAAATAATGGCCGTAGATTACGGGGTCTTGAAGCTAAAAGTGACTTTTTTTATATCTATGCAGATACCAGGCTGAAATTTCATAGCCATGCTTCGCAGGCTTTATGGTACACAATACCTAAATTAGGGGAAAGAGGCGGAGTTAGAGGCGGAGTTTGCAGATTTTCGATTTTCTTTTTTTTTTCCCAAATTCTAAGTGACAAAATATGACAGCAAGTGCATGAATGAGCGTTACCATGTGTCTACTATGTGATGACCAACTGGGAGACTTGTAGGACTTCTCCGAGCGAAGAGCTTTGAGCAGGTCAAATGCTCACATATTTTCGCATCAAACTTTACGTAGAAATAATGTCTAGGTAGGTTTTTGGTGGCCACTTTGTAGAGGTACCTCATTCGTATAATTCTGTATTCATATGCTTTGGTAGCGTATGCAACGGCCATTACTATTGCATCAACCTAATACTTGCTCTGCATTTTCAAAAAATCCTGCAAAGAGCTCGATTCGTGCTTTCATATGGGATTCTCTTTAAAGTAATCCATTGAGATACGAATAATTATGTTTTGAAAACGCGTCCCAAGAACTTCTGGGAAAACCTATTCGAAGTCCTGATAAACAGATGATAGCATACTAATTGAAACGAGAAGATGATACAGTGCCCTCCCCTCAAATTTCTCGAGCCGCTTCCTCCCATCCGTTGCTTTCAAGTTTTGACGAGATCGAGCTCGTCTTTAGTTTGTGAACTCTGAGTAAGATGGGCCTTGGGAAAGGCAGGTTTACGCCATTTCCGTACTGTGTAAGTTCAATTTTCGAGCTTAGCGTCGATTCGCCCCGAGGAAGCAAAAATTTTTATGGAAGATTGCCGAGCCACTGCTTCAAACTAAACACTTTTATAGATCTATTTGCTTGATTCAACCATCATTGCTTCTTTGACTCTCAAATTTTTTGTAAAGCTGCATTTCGAAGTGTGAAACTTTTGCAGCACCTCCGACCTCTCGTCGTAATCGAAGATGAACAATCACGTGAAGTTTTTGCCTTTGACAGCATTGAGAGTCAATCTGCTTTAACGAAAAGCTGGTTTAGAGTTTACGAGTTTTTCAGATGCCACGCAGAAGTCATAGAATCATCATAGAATACGTCATAGAATCTCGTGAGCTTTCTTATGAGATGAGGACGCTCTTAGAAACTTCGCATAATCGCTGATTTTGACGGACCGCTGCAAAATCACCATACAGTACTTTCCTGCAAAACTCGATGTTTAATATTCAGGAAATTCTGGGCTTGATTTATAGCCTTGCATATATGATGATGCGGTTTTGCGAGAACTCTCAGATTGTTCTGATGCAATCGCGCCTTCAAATTTCAAATACTTTTCATGAAAATTCCCCTGAGCAGTAGATTGGGCATAAACCTAAATCTCACTATTTCTTCTTCTTGCTTCTTGATATTTAAGGTGAAGGACGCACTTGTAGACTTTGCGTAATCGTTGATGTTGAAGGACAAGCTCTAAGATCACCGGGGACTGTCACGCTTTTACATCCCAAGACTTGGTTTTTTTAAAACTTGCACGAAAATGAAGTCGTGTGCACAGTTAGAAAAAAAATTGGTGCACTGAGCATTTTGGATCCACAACAGTCATACCTCGAGAAGTGATCGGCGCACCCTGCCCAATTACAACTCAGACCACCAGGTCAAATTGGAGAACCTTCAAAACTTCAAAATAGTTACTCTTGACTAACTCGCAAACACTGATTCAAATCAGAGAGGAGTGAGGATTATGTCCAATCTCTGCTCATAGGGAATTTTCACAAAAAGTAATGTAAATTTATGGGATCATATGGGATTCTTTTTAAAGGAATCCATTGAGATACGAAGAATTTGTTTTTCTTGAAAACGCGTCGCAAGAACTTTTGGGAAAACCTAGTATTTCGAAGTTTTGATAAACAGATGATAGCAAATTAATTGAAACCAGAAGATAATACAGTGCGTATGATGTCTCCTTCCCCCCCCCCTCAAATTTTTCGAGCCATTCCTCCCATCCGTTGCTTTGAAGTCTTGACGAGATCGAGCTCGTCATTGATTTGTAACTCTGAGTAAGATGGGCCTAAGGAAAGGCTGGTTTACGCCATTTCGTACTGTGTAAGTTAAATTTTCGAGATTAGCGTCGAGTCGCCCCGAGGAAGCAAAAATTTTTGTGGAAGATTGTCGAGAGACTGCTTCAAACTAAACACTTTTATAGATCCATTTGCTTGATTCAACCATCATTGCTTCTTTGACTCTGAAATTTTTTGTAAAGCTACATTTCGAAGTATGAAACATTTGCAGCACCTCCGACCTCTCGTCGTAATCGAAGATAAACAATCACGTGAAGTTTTTGCTTTTGACAGCATTGAGAGTCAATCTGCTTTCACGAAAAGCTGGTTTAGAGTTTACGAGTTTTTCACATGCCACGCAAAAGTCATAGAATTTCGTCAGCTTTCTTATGAGGTGAAGAATATGAAAATATGTCCAATCTCTACTCACAGAGAATTTTCACGGAAAGTAATTAATCTAAAGGCGACTGCATCAGAACATTCTGAGAGTTCTAGCAGAATTGCATCATCAATTATGCAGTATAATAAGTCAACCTCAGCACTTCCTAAATATCGAAATTGAGTTTTGTGGAAATATGGTTACCCTTTGGTGTGAGGCATTTTTGTCAATATCTGCGATTACGCAAGGTTTATGAGAGCGCTTTTCACCTCATTTAAGCAAGGAAGCTCAGCAGCTTTCGAGACCTTTGCGTGGCACGTATAAAAGCTCGTAAACTCAAACCAGCTGTTTACTGAAGCAGGTTGACATTAAGAGCTTCTGAGCAAGAAATGCAATGGTGGCTGAAAAAAGCAAGTGTATTTATAGTAGTGTCCAGCTGATCAAGGCTTTTTTGAAAATTTCTCTCGTTTCAATTAAACGAGATAGGAGCCGTTTTGATGAATGATGGTAGGATTGCATGAATACAACGAACAAATCTTAAAACATCCATTCACAAAAAGGCAAATCATGGCGACATTGAAAGTGGATAATAATTGTTTTTAGCACTGTGTCGCTCTTCAAAGCTTACACCCTCTGGAAAGCAAATGTGAATGTGAAGTAAACGATGGTTCAGTAGTCGTTTCATCAAAACCCTGTTCTGCAGTTCTCACTGGCCATAACTGACTAACTACACACTGATGCTATCTCAAGGTTTGGTCTATTTTGCGCCATACTTTGACTAAGCAGGTCATGGTGTCTTTGATATGTGCTGGAGAATAAGTTTTTTCTGTAATCTTAGTGAAGACCAAGCTTAGCAAGCCGTAAAGCTTCTTGTGCGAATTTTGACGCCACGTTGATTTCAAAATTTTCGAATCGGCCAAAAAAAAATGTTATAATACGAGATCATGACAGCGATTCCTCAGCACAGTTAAACGGTTAAAAAGGTGTGAGTCTTATAAGGTCAAGTGCCATGACAAATACAATGGATTATCCACCAGTATAAAACGCCCTCATATCAGGACTCTAGCATTACGTTCATCAGATGTTTTCGTCTGTGCACCTCATTGTTGCACCTCATGTTCTCATTGTGGCTATTATTACCCGCACCCAAGCGCTCAAATGTTAATCAGATGTGTTAGTTATATCAAATCGTAAGCCCGCTCGAGCGTCTTTGAGTTTTGGGCTTTTGAGAATTCAAGAAGAGCAAGACCCTGTATAACCATATCTTGGTACAAGCTCACACCAAATTCTGAAGACAGTGCTCCAGCAAACTGCACTTCCACATTCCTGCATTCTTCAGGGCTTTTCGACACGCAGACTCCGAATTTGAGTCTGAAGGTGGAAAGACCGTTTTTGGAGCGTTTAGCCACTTTCCAGAAGGAAAGTCACACGAGAGTTTCTACGGAAAGTTGGGAGACTCTGGCACGAAAACCCTGTCGCCTGTAGCTTTTGCTTTGAATGGCATGCACAATGCGGGAGCTGTCATGGGGTCCCGCGCCGAACAGGTGTAGGCCGTTCGAGCACGCGCCTACTGGGGTTGCGCGCGTCGGTTCCAGGGCTATTTTCTCGGCGCAGGGTGAACATCAATCCGCCGGACTGGGCCTAGAAATAAGTCGGGTGACCTCACCACAGCTATATCCCCCAGGAAACAAATCTGCCAAGACACGGCCTTTAAGACTGTGTTTTTGAATCCTCAACAAGGAGGCGTTCGTCTGAAAAGACGTATCAAAACCCGAAAATTGAAATTCCAAGCCTAAAAACCCTTTAAATGCACTCTAATTAGGAAATAGCAGGCCCGAAGGAGATGCATGTCATAGACGCGCCTTCAAACGCTGATTCAAGTTTGCTTTATTTTTCTACGGAGTAACTTTCCGGAAAAAGTCGTAAGTTTTCGGAAGTCTAAAATTGTTGAGTCTTGAGTGGCATAAAAAAGGTGAAAACCTGTCCAAAAACGCCTGCAATGAGTAATCAATTTTGTATCACCTATACCGACTACAAGGAAGGATCACAGTCAGTAAATATCAGCACAGGTGCTTAATTTATGCATTGCGAAGGAAGTTATGGCGATATTCCGAAAATTCCGCGAAATTCCCGGAATGTCGCGAAATTCCGAAAATGTCGCGATATTCCGAAAATTTCGCGACATTCCCGGAATGTCGCGAAATTCCGGAAATGTCGCGAAATTCCGAAAATTTCGCGGTCCTTCGCGGAATTCCGGGGTTTCCGCGACATTCACGGAAATTTTGCACGTTCTGAGAGCGGTATTGTACATCCCACTTCATACACACAGCCAGTCCAAAGCGCCGCGAAGCGGCGCTTTGGACTGGTGCTGTAATGTTGTGGCAGGACTCAAGAAATGTCGAATGGATTTGTTTATTAAACTACTTTGTCTAAGAAATTGTAGAGCCTATAGTAGGCTTTCATGAGTCTAGCGAAGGACGCTGTAAAGCTTTTTAGTGCTGCGCATTGTTAAAGTTCCCTTAAGCTTTGGATTTGCATCACGTTTGCGACAACTTCAACACTTTCCAATTTAATGGAGGTGTATTGTCTAGTAGCGGTTCCAGAATTTCCATTTAAAGGGGGGGGGGGAGGGAGGGGAAGGGGGAAGGAATTTTTGGGAGCTTTGCATAGAGTTTTCCGAACTCATATCTTTCTGTTAATCGCAATCTCATTTATTCTAGTTGCCGTCATTTTTGCGCGCATGAAAATTTGCATTTCAAAACTTAGATTTTCACCTTAATTCTTTTCTTTCTTTTGATATTAGTGAGTTACAGTTTGGTCTGATGCTTTATTCCTCACTCGCTCTAATTGATTGTGTTGATTTTGATGGTATCCGATGCAATAAACTCCCCCCCCCCCCTTCCTTTGTGTCGTCGCTTACTTCTTGTGTCTTAAAAATTGCTAGAGAACATGCCAGTCAAATACGGTTCTGTTCTGTCAAATACAGTTTTATAAAGCTTCAATTTCTGTCTCACGCTGAATGCAGAGATAAGAATGGAAGAGTGAAACGATGTAAAATTTGACCATTTTGTGTTAGCTTACCAAAAATGCGGGGGGTGCCGCATGAAAATCTAAAATCGTCAGAAATGTTTTTTGACCTACGCTTTGCAAATGTGAAGAGTTCATGCTGTGGACGTCTCTGTGAGAAGTTATGATGAGAAAATTGGCATTTAATATTGAAGTTATCCTTATAAACTCGGAATTCATAACTTTTCACATATCAACCAGACAGCACATAGCTTTCGGAGTTGCAATGTGTAGGCCAAAAAACTTTTGCGCTAAACATTTCAGGTTTTTTGCATCGTTCTAAATTTTTGTGACCTGACTCAAAACTAAAGCTGGTATCTTCCTTTTCCATTTTTATCTCTGCTGTCAGTGCAAAACAGAAGCTTGGCAAAGTAGTATTCGGAAGCGAAGGACATATTCTTTCAAACGAAATTATATGCAAGCAAGTCCGTCGAGATACGGCAAAGTTACAAACTTTTGAAACTGAAACGCAAAGTTTTTGAACCGACCTTATATTAGGCTGTCCCAAAAGTTTGCTCCGCATTTTCAAAAAATAACCTCTTCAGGTCTTGATAGATTCCTTTGAAAGTAAAACTATATGAAAGCACAGATCAAGCTCTTTATAACAGCTTGCTCTCGGTGACTTAGTATGGATAAGTTCGAGAGATAGAAGCACTTGAACGAAATTACTTAAGATTTGCATTTTCCAAGCAGAATCACGAAAAATTCTGGAAGTATTTTTATTTGATAGGGAAAATTACAATGGCACCTTTCGCATGAATTAAAACGAAAAAGTCCGAGAATTAGAAGCAAATAAATAGAGTCACTTCAGTTCTGCAATTTTTGAGCATGCTCAGAAAAGCCCAAAAACATTACAAAAATACGGGAAAGTCATGAACATAGGTTCTATAATCTCGTCTTTCTAGCTGAGCAAGTTTCGAACTAATTGAGAGCAAATTTGTCTTTCGTGACTTCTTTTGGGTTTTCGGGTTTGCTTTTTTCACAGAAGTCAAAATTGCTCTCAATTAGCACGATTTTTGCTCAGCTAGAAAGGGGAGGTCACAGCACCCATGTTCATGACCTTCCCGTCATTTCTGTGACGATTTCATGCTTTTCTGAGGCACGCCCAAAAAATTTCAAAACTGAAATAATTTTTTTAGTTGCTTTTAACTCGCCGTCTTTTTCGTTTTAGTTACCCGAAAAGGCAATGTAGTGAAGAACATAATTTTCTCTAACAAATAAAAAATATTTCCAAAATTTTTCGTGGCCCTGCTTGAAAATGCCATTGAGTAATTTCGTTCAACTGCTTCTACTTCACGAAATTTTTCATGCTGATTAAACATAAGCACACTGCTGTAAAGCTTGATCTGTGCTTTCCTAAAGTGTTACTTTCAAAGGAATCCATTAAGACTTGAAGAAGTTATGATATTCTGAAAATGCGGCGCAAAAACTTTTGAAACAACCTAATATTTAGTTTTGGCCATTCTAGCGAAACTCTTATGAGGAGGAAAAATGGCAAGTACTGCAAAAACTAAATTTGCAAGAGTAAGCATTATTACTGTTAGGTCTGAAAATAGCTCCACTTATCTTTTCATTGAGCTCAATCAACATCTTTCAACATGTTAATGAGTATGTTTAGAAGCAAATACTGATATGGAGAATCTACGCGAGGCTTTCACAAGAAATTATGAACGTTGTCAATGTGTCCATATAGGAATTGTTTTTTTTTTCGTTTTTTTTTGTTAAATGATTGTACATCGAGAAAGTTTATTGGCTTTTTCGACCGCTTTGCTCACGACAAACCAATAACTTTTCATAGCGATAATAAATCGCTATAAAAAGCGATACGAAGCCGCAACTAGGGAAAAATATTTTGCCATAATGGAATGGCTTGAATTTCAAGGAGCAGCGACTAGCGTTAAGGTGCACACTGCGAAAATTAGAATTCGATGGGAATATTTGTTTGAAAAGTATAAACAAGCACCGCGACAGAAGGAAAAATACGAATATATGGTCTGTTCTGATGGTTACTACTAAGTGTGCACTTGTTATTCCCGCTGTATGCGGAAAACGATGATTTACAAGCTCTAACGCTTTCTTGAAAAGAGGCCACTTAAGTACTGGGTATATTGCTTTCAAGAGATGGTAGTGGTCTCAAACGCTTGTATGTGCATGAAATTTCTTGCTTAAAGGCAACGGCTCAGCAAAATGAACAGCTGTCAAATTTCGGTAGTATTAGGTAGTAAATAGTTAAAAAAGACCGCTAAACTCAGACACGCGTTTCAATCCAGTAATAATCCCATTCAATGCAATCAGGTGGGACTGCTTTTGTAGTGCCTTTTCAGGACTTACCGCATAAACTGCGGCCGTATTCATCAACGAAATCCGTGGGGTGCGGAACCCACTCCTTAGTGCTTTTGATAAATATCGATTCTTCCCTGGAGCAGAATCGATATTCATCAAAAGCACTAACCTAGTGGATTCCGGAACCCACGGGTTTCGTTGATGAATACGGCCACTGGAGGGTGGTTGGAGCTACGGTTTAATTTGGGGGGGGGGGGTGGGGGAAGGAGGAGAAGACAATCACTTAATACGACTAAAATCCAACAGGGTCAGTTCTGTTCACTGTTTCCAAGGTTTGCTCTTGATCAGATCACAAATGAGACTAATGGAGCAGCACTACGAAACTATTGCGCCAAGTCGCAATAGAACTCACCGGTTAGGAGGGCATCACAATTTTTAAATATTTTACTAGAAACTTTTGCAGAATTTCATTTCGAATAGTTTACTAACAATGCTAATTCAGCGGTATTACGAAATGACTTCCGCTCAAGGTATCCGATGCAGTGCACAAGGCATACATTGCGGTTTGTAAAGAAACGGTAAAGCACAAAACGATACTTGCTTTGAGAATGATTATCTGCGAGATTATAAAATTGCACATATGATGCCAAAAATGTGTTAGCAAGTTTTGCACGATAAATGAGATGTTAAAATATTACAAGCAAGATACATTATATTTCAAATGACTTTGCTTCAATTTGACCGAATTCGAAAAAAATTGAGGCAATCTGGTCGCTTTGCCTTTATAATTAATAAAGTGGCAATCTAATACTTTGCTTGACATTTAAATCGTTACCCGTATTTCAGAGCTTATAACGTGTCTTATCCGACAGTTAAAACTTGCTACCTCTCCCTCTGCGAAACGCTCGTTCACAGCGTAGTGTTTACTCGAACTCTGACTTCAAGGCACTATCCACCCAAAATTTTGTCTCATACGGAAGCTTCTCATGTTCCTGATTACGAATATGAAGTTGAGAATCAGAGAAACGCTTACCTGTTGGAGGTGGGATGGTGCACCGCCCCCTTTTTAGTCTCGACCAAAGCGATTTTCTCTTCTCAGAAGGCACCTCTTCTGATCGGACTTGAATTATTGCGTTAGTATGAGCCGTGCTCTCGCACTGCACCAAAATCAGGGGGCTCGGCATAGTGACTCATAAGCTACCTGGATATCGTTTTGGGAACAAAAAGCAAAGAGGGGCGCGAGCTGCAGTGGTCCCGTCTACAATAAGTTTCGGCCCGCTTTAGGCGGAAATTGAATTGGCGGGAGTCCGCCTCGCAACAGCTCGCGCCGTTTCGCAGCTACAGTATATCCTATCATGCTGAGAACCCATGTCTGCGTCTCTTCAATCTCCTTAGTCTTTGCTTGGCAAAATGCCAGCTCTAGGCGCTCGCGAAGCCTCCAGCGATGCGCATGCGCTGCTCCGCGTAGAATGTCTCGCCTAATCCGGGATGAAACCGACTGTAGGCAAATTGACGCCGTGAATAAATCAGTTTTTTTTTGTTGCAAATATTGGCATGTCACCTTTCCAAGCTTTGTGGTTGAAACGTCTTCGCTTTCCAGTAAAGGCACCGTCCACTCAAATTAGGGTTGGTAAAATCCTGACCAGGGTTTGGGGCGAGGTGGCATTCCGAAAATGCAAAAAAAGAAGTTACTCTGGCTTTCGCAAATTTTACAAATTCTCTTCAACCCTTATCCGAAATATCTGAGTCGGCTAAAAAACGAAACGTCGACTGAAAAAATTAATTTCAGACCCACAAGAACAATTTGTGGGTCTATTTGGGGGTCAGAAAAGACAAATCGTGGTTTTCCTTCGTCTAAACTAATTTTAAAGAATTTTCATAAGGATATGGCTAAGCTTTCACAGCTCAAAACCAAGTTGAGTGTAAATCAGAGATGATTACAGACGTAAATGGTGTTCGCCTATGATTAACCAATTGGTACTTCAGTAGAGCCGGAGCAATGTGTGTGCTGAAACGTTAAAGAAAAAAATTAGGAAAACATGTTGCTCAACTCACTTTTGCGTATTCCGCATTACAGTCACAACAAACTTACAACACTACTTTTTCAAACAGAGAGTTTATGTAGTTGAATTTTTGCGTAACAAAGGGTGCATTCCTTGAACATGGCAGTGGCTGCACACTATTGTTAGCACTTCATCGAATCTCTACGTTCCTCCTCTGCAAAAGCTGAAAACAAGATGTGAATTTGTAAGGAAAAAACTGAGTATTGACAGTTGTTGCCGTGAGACGTCCATCACACACACTTTATAAAGGATTATCTCATTTATGCTGTCGGGAGTTTCAAAAAGCAAACTTAAGCAAAAAATCTTAAAGGCAGTGTCCAGGCAAAATCTATGCTCCCCGATTGATACCTAGTCTACAGAAAAGCTCCAGAATTAAGACATTTGCGTTACTCCGGTCCTCTAGTGTAGCCTCTAAACGGGAAAAATAGACCTGAAATTTGCAAAGTGCCCGCTATCAAGCCAAACCCTTTCTATGCTCCGCCCATCCAGGTACTGAAAGTTGAAAGTTTTCTGTGCCTTGGGGTACAGCTCTCAAAAACTGATCTTTTCTGATTGTCCCTTTTCGCACATAATCAAGTTAACGAAAAAGCCTCATAATGGAGTGTATTGAAGGAAACGAAGATTTGGGTGGTTGCTGCATTTAAAATGGTGGCAGTGCTCAAAGTGTGCTTTTCTGACGAATGTGCCAGAAATCATGCTAAATGCTTGCATCTATGTTCAAAAGTGGAAGAGAAAGGAAAGAAGAAGAGATAGAAAGGCTGAGCGATGTGTCATTCGGAAGCTACTAATCTGCTCAGTAGATTAGCGCATATTATTTTATGGGTTGAGACAATTTGTGATATGCTTGGACAAGTCAGATGGGTTTATCTTCAGTTTCTTCAGTTTAGCCATCTACTTTCAAATTCTCATATTTTCATTGAGTAGTCTTTTATGCCTGTCCATTGAATCAAAGCAGTAGGACGATAATTCTAAAATCATCATGCCTTTCCATACTGCAATGCCCAAACAAAATATTGCGAAACATTGTGACTCTAGAGATGCGTCAATAAATGATTATTCGTGTTTGTGTCTGAAGCTCTAGCATTCGATATCCGAATGCCATTAAGCATCAACTTCTTTCGGCTGATTTATTCATGTTTGTTCGTTTCGGTGATTTGCATAGTGCTGTTATTTCCGAATCCACGTTTTATGTCGACATCTATCATATAAATCGTGCATTCAGAAGCTTTTCTTAATGGTTTTCCGGTGAATTTCACACTTTTCAGGGCAGCTTTGGCTGTCTCGAACGACATCCTTCTCTATATGCTTTACATGTACACATCTATCCTCCGTAATGAAAAAATAAAGTTCTATGAGCTGACAGAATGAATGGTGACAAACCCGTCTCGTTGTAATCGTGCGACTTTTGATGGCGGGCTATTGCTTAACGATCACTCAAAAGAATTATAACAAGTAGTTTTGGGTGCATACTTCCAAAAAGAAAACAAAGACATTTTGCTGCTAAACTTTACGAAATATGAAACATCCTCTTTGTTTGTTTTTTGTATTTTGTTAGACGTCAGCTACTTCGACTGTGGCTGTTCGCCGAAAACTGCTCGTTTCTTTCACTTTTACAAATAAGTAATCTCCCTAGAACGACTTAAAACTTCTTGTTAGAGTATCGTACTCACGATATGTTTCGTTATGTTTCCTTGGATAATTTATTTTCCTAAGGGCCCGGCAAAGCTAGTCCTGAATAAACAGCTATCGCTTGTTCCGGCTTGACATCAAATTCAATATGCGAACTTTCTTTGTTTACACGTACAAAACTAAGAATACTTCTACGAAAAGTCAGCACAAGGGAAAGGATGTAATAGACGTTTGGAAAATTAGTCCTGCCAAATTTAGGTTGACTTGTAACTAAAAACACTAACGCATTGCTTACTTACTTCTTCCGGTTTTGCGTAGTTTATGAAAAAACTTTTCAACTGTTTACATCACGGATCTTGAGATATATGGATTTCTAAAATTCTACAACTTTTCTAGGAGTTGTTGCTGTGAGGCAGGCTGTACAATGACTGTCACGCTCCTTTCTGGAAGTGATGAGTAAGCAGAATTCTAAAAATAGAATATTATTGTGAAAATTTATTTAGCGCATCTATGCAAATCGCAGAGATGAACTTTGGCCTAAAAATGCTCCGACAGTCTCCTGTGTCTGAGCAAATGGTAGTGTCTCCACTTTCGGTCATTTTCGCTCTTGCTATGGTTCAGCTAGGAGCAAAAGGACGAACAAAGACGCAGATTAATCAGCTAATCTCGAACGGTATGGTATTAGAGTAGCCCTATTCAAGGAGTACAATTTCTATCAAAAAAGCTAAATGCAGCTGATTGTTTTTTTTTTACAACAGAAAGAACAAAATATAAGAGATGTTACCTTTCATTGATATATCTCTGATTGTCTTGCTCGTGTTGCACAATCTTCATCACATCTGCCAACTTGATTTTTGCCACTGTACACACCTCAAGAAATGAATTTACTCCGGACAGTCTTCTTAAGCATATCCCGTTACCGTTCATTTCTTTTGAATTTGTCTTTATAACTGTTGAGGAGTCGGCGATGATGTTATCGTAAAATTCTACTCGGATCTTTCAATAAATATTACCAACTATTCGGATGGGGCGCAAGCCAAAATCGCAAATGGATTCTTTTTGGAGTAAGTTTTCTGTTTTTTTTTTCAATTGCAATTTAATAAATTTATTCAAAACGTGAACTTCAAACGAGGAAGTGTAAATTTCTACAAAAGGCACTGTTCAAGGACAAGATGGTTCGAAAGACTTATGACGTCAACTTTTACGCTTAACGAATGTACATGCTATACTTTTTATCTGGACTAGTAACAGTCGCTACGACATAGCAAACTTCACTCATCCCTCCTCCCCTCTCTCCCCGTACAGTTCTTTCCAGTACTATCTCCATCATAAGCTTGAGACATAGGGCATAGTGTCTACAATTTTATCGCTTTTCGATTTGTGCAGACAACTATTACTCATTGCATGCCCACGTGTCTGCCATGGCAGCAGTGGTACTCTTCTTGCGCCACCAAGCAAACTATTTTTGGCTAGGGCATAGTTCTGCTCGTTGCGATTTCTGCAAAACTCAGCTATGTCACGTCACGCGTGCTGCACCGGCGACTCGGCGATATCATTAAGGTGAGGAGGTCCTGAGAGTTTTTCTTTGTAGAAATGCACTATTTCAACTTGTTTTTTGTTCAGCAAAATCTCCCTTCTAGAGTGGTTGTACAGAAAAATTTGCCCCTTTTTCAGATAGTTGTTGAGGAAATTTGACTCTTTTTCCAACAAATTCTGGAGTGACTTTCAAAACGTCTCATTGGTTTGTTTTTTTTTTCTGAAAAAAGGCTACACTGTAATGTTGATTGGGTGTTGTTCTCACGTTTCGCTATCCCCACAAAAGCAAGAAAACTTTCGCCTTTGTTTTTACCCTATTTCCAGGTGTATAAGCCGCATTTTTTCAAATTTCCCACGAGCTGCTCAACTGCTTCATTGTGTTTCGAGGACGATCCTTACGCCGCACGATTCTTTCAGGCAGTACGCAGCAGGTATAGGGTTCTTTGGTTGCGAGGTCCTTTGATGTGTTCATGCTGGTCGATGAAAGCTAGGACCACCCCGCGGCTTATACACCTGAAAATAGGGTAATGAGCACGAAATAGTCAAATTTGCGTTTGCCCTCTTTGCAGTTCTGTGCTTTTTTCTCGAAAAGGCTTCAAAAAATTCTTTTAAAACACTTCAAAACCGCGAGGTATTTCCTAGCTTTTTGTTTTTTGTGTTTTCTTCTTCCGTCAAAAACTTATTAAAACGTGTCCGAATGCTATTTATTTACGAAGGCCAGAATTCGGTTTTTGAAAACTGATAAGTTCGTAAAAATTTGAAACTCAAAAGATGAGCAGATTGTGAAGGATTTTACCGAAGCATTACCTAAGCAAGGCTAGATGCTGAGAGTGAAGTAAGTGATCGCTACGAGAACAATGCATCGTCGTGATCTCATCGCCTAAACCATCGAACTAGGCGGCGATGTGTGCACTATGCCCGATGCCTGACGCGTAATCAAGCTCTTCGAGTCTGCTTTGCTTCTCTTTGCCCCATTTCTGGAGCAATTGGCAAGGTACGTAGTTCGCGATAACCTCTCGCTGATAGCGCGAATTCAACTTCAGAATGAGTTCGTACTTACGCAACTTGACGCATTCGCCAAATGGATTGGTAGACTGCGGAGTCAAACTTAATCCAACTAGATTTCGGCCGCGTACCTCACATCTAGGGGTTTGTATAATAGAATACTGTGGGATCCACCGTTTTTCAAATCGTGTATAACATTGAGTATAACATACTGCATTACATATCCGAACCTTAAAACTGTCGGCCTCTCACGGCCGGCACTCTAGAAGAGTTTACACCTAGGTTATCTTCACTGCAATATATAATACAACTAGCTGGCTTACCCGGCTCCGCCGGATCCGGACCAAACTTGGCACACATACACTTCGGGCCCCGGCGGGTGTCACAGTCTTTTCGTTATCGATCGATGTCGATTTTTATCGATTTTTTTGCAGAGTTCACCTACAGGGCTAGGAGTTGGCACAGGGGGGAAGTGAGCATGGGGATTCCGAATACAATATTAGTTTTCAGAATTATCGATTACTTTTATTGATTTTATCGATTTTTTGTAAATTTTGACATGCGAGGCTGGGATTTTGCACAGGGGGTAATCGAGCATGCTGATTACGAACACAATATTAGTTTTCAAGATCGTCCATTACTTTTATCGATTTTTTGAAAATTTGAGCTAGGGGGCTGGAATTTGGCACAGGGGTGTAATCGAGCATGCTGATCACCCCCCTTGGGGATGATCAGCATGCTCGATTACCCCCCTGTGCCAACTCCCAGCCCCCTAGCTCAAACTTTGCAAAAAAAATCGATAAAATCGATAAAAGTAATAGATAATCCTGGAAACCAATATTGTATTCGGAATCCCCATGCTCGATTACCCCCCTGTGCCAACTCCCAGCCCCGTAGGTGAACTCAGCAAAAAAATCGATAAAAATCGATAAAATCGATATCGATCGATGACGAAAAGTAGCCTATGACACCCGCCGGGGCCCGTAGTGTATGTGTGCCAAGTTTGGTCCGGATCGGTTCAGAAATGGAATTTTCTATTCGGAACATACGTACAGACATACATACATACAGACAGACAGACAAACAGACATTCAGCTTTATATATAAGACTAGCTGGCTTACCCGGCTCCGCCGTATCCGGACCAAACTTGGCACACATACACTTCGGGCCCCGACGGGTGTCACAGTCCACTTTTCGTTATCGATCGATGTCGATTTTACCGATTTTTATCGATTTTTTCGCAGAGTTCACCTATAGGGCTAGAAGTTGGCACAGGGGGGGAAGTGAGCATGGGGATTCCGAATACAATATTAGTTTTCAGAATTATCGGTTACTTTTATTGATTTTATCGATTTTTTGTAAATTTTGACATGCGAGGCTGGGATTTTGCACAGGGGGATAATCGAGCATGCTGATTACGAACACAATATTAGTTTTCAGGATCGTCCATTACTTTTATCGATTTTATCGATTTTTTTGTAAAGTTTGACCTGCGGGGCTGGGAGTTTGCACAGGGGGGTAATCGAGCATGCAGATTACGAATACAATATTAGTTTTCAAGATCGTCCATTACTTTTATCGATTTTATCGATTTTTGAAAATTTAAGCTAGGGGACTGGAATTTGGCACAGGGGTGTAATCGAGCATGCTGATCACCCCCCTTGGGGATGATCAGCATGCTCGATTACCCCCCTGTGCCAACTCCCAGCCCCCTAGCTCAAACTTTGCAAAAAATCGATAAAATCGATAAAAGTAATCGATAATCCCGAAAACCAATATTGTATTCGGAATCCCCATGCTCGATTACCCCCCTGTGCCAACTCCCAGCCCCGTAGCTCAAACTTTGCAAAAAAATCGATAAAATCGATAAAAGTAATCGATAATCCTGAAAACCAATATTGTATTCGGAATCCCCATGCTCGATTACCCCCCTGTGCCAACTCCCAGCCCCGTAGGTGAACTTAGCAAAAAAAATCGATAAAAATCGATAAAATCGATATCGATCGATGACGAAAAGTAGCCTGTGACACCCGCCGGGGCCCGTAGTGTATGCGTGCCAAGTTTGGTCCGGATCGGTTCAGAAATGGAATTTTCTATTCGGAACATACGTACACACAGACAGACAGACATACAGACAGACAGACATACATGCAAACAGACATTCAGCTTTATATATAAGATTAGAAAAGGTGCACTTTTAACGCAATGACATGGTGGTTAGTTTCATGACGCCTTAGTGTTAATGTTTAATATTTCATTTTTGCTTCTCACTTAATGTTAGCTTTAGATATATCTATTATGCCATGCAGCCACTTCCGATTTTTTTTTGGCTAGTTTGTAGAGTTCCATCAGTTATATCACAATGAAATTGCAAAATGGTCGTATAAAATCGGTCTGGCACCGTGCCCATTTCTGCGCTTCTGTAAATATAAGCTCACATACAATTGTAATATAAAGCAGATGTTCCGGTTGATTGGGTTCCTTTAGCTTACACTGTGCTTCCACTGGGATCAACCAGGTAAATTTTGACTGTAACCTTTTTGAGGCATCACTATCAAGTTACTCTAAGTTCGTTGTTTCCTCACTAGTTCGTTCTTTTAGTGTGTGAAATAAAATGGGAAACTGATGTGAGGAGAGAAAAATTGTTCTATGCACACATGTAAAAGCGATGTTGAATGAAGACGCAAAAGTGATACTGAGCGACAGCGAATTTTCACCATCAAAAGCCTCGCGCCTGCGCTTTGCAGCTCCTAAAATGCCTTCGCTCCCTTAGCTATGCGCATTGTCCAGCAATAACTATGAGCTTTACTCACACATTACTTCAACAAATGTAATGGTAGCAACATTAATCCACAATTAATTACTTGCGTGGCCTCCAAGGTAAAAGTAACGACTCAAAAAGAAGTCAGACTCATTTAGGATGCGTTCATACTGATCCCAAGTTTGAGAACAGTTCCAGCACAGCGCTAGAACTCCGAGCGTTATGCTGGAACTGCTCCCGAACTCGGGATCAGTATGAACGCAGGCTTATGTACAACGAGTGAGATTGACAAAAAAATCAATGCAAAGATTGACATCAGGTATTGTTGTAAGCTGCAGCGTTTTGAAGCGTCTCATGCAGCACAACAGGGTAAAATTCTTACTTACACGCCCGAGTTAAGTACTTGCGCGATTTTGTTGCGAAGCCCACGAGTTAGGACCGCTAGGACCCATCGGAGTTTTCATCATCGGAATATCCATGCTTCATCGTTTGGCCCCTATTTTCCTAATTTCTAAGATGTTCCGTTCTTTGTTGAACGCGGACTATCTAAAGCGATTGATTCGAATATAATGGGCAAAAGCAACATAAGTGACATACAATTAATATTACATCTGACCGACAAATCAAGTTACAGGCAAACAACCACTGAAGAATCCAAAAAAAAAAACATTTGATGTTATTGATGTTGTGAGTCAACCCCTTTTTTGAATCACAAACACTGAAATAGCAGCCAATAGCCATTTCATTCAACATCTCGAAGCTTATTGAAGTTTATTGTACTTGCACAGAGCAGGGCGATTTTTGTAGGACGAAGATGTGCAAACATGCACATAAAGACAAGCGCCCAGACAAGTAGATGCTAACCTTAATACATTGGAAGTCAGTGTTAGGTTGCATTAGGAGTATAAGCATTATTTGGGCTTCATAACATAACCCTTTTTCAGCAAGAAGTTTTCGATCAAAGATGATTATGCGAGCGCGTTAGTAAAAAAATATGCGGCAAAAATAGAGGTTCTCGATTTTGGACAGGCGAAGAAAACAGCTAAGGTATTCGCAATTTACAGGTACCAAGGAAGAAATAGATTTTTGATTAAGGTTATTGATGACTTTGTCAGTGCAACAACCGAAGGAAAAATCAAAAATTTCATAGAAGAGGATGCAGTGGGCGGTGTGTTTTGCAAATTTCTCTCTTTTTCTCCATGCATGCGTACTACTAAGGTGCACTCTCGCTTATTGTAAACGCTGTTTACTTCAAAGCCGATTGGTGGAACAAGTTTAGTCGCCAATCTACAACAAAAAATATCTTTTATCATTCCGAGACGAATAAAAGGGAGGTGATTCAACAACTTTGCTCATCAGACTGGTTTGCAGCTTTGAGCAATTATTTTAGACAGAGTTCATGAATGAATACAAGAAAAATCGTTTATATGCCGAAAACAATGACGTTATGGTGTTGTCGTTACCTTACAAAGACAAATCCTATGCCTTCAACATACTACTGCCAAAAAAGAGGTGGCTTTTACTGCAATTTGAACCTTGTGTGGGTCTACATATTGCTTTCAAGCCGTTTTAGATTTGGTCTAAAGGATCTCAGAACGCGATTGAATGGGCTCGCGATCCGAAATTTGCTCTCACAACTCAAACCTGAGTATTTGACGGTTAGTGAATTGAGTTTGACACCTAAAATACAAAAATTATTTCAGATACGCATTCCAAAAATGAAAATAGAGACCAATTACAAATTGAAAGAAGCGCTTCAGCATATGGGAGTCACTGATCTTTTTACAAGCCAGGCCAATCTAACAGGGATTTCAGACCTGCCTCTGTATGTATCCAAAGCAGCGCATAGAGCTCTAATTGAGGTAAGTACAGAAGGCTAAGAACTTTCGCTTGTGCTCGTAGATCTGTATGTACTTCACATCCAAGGGTAAGTTTCTTAACTTTCTAAACCAATAAACGAGAGTCGTAGTGTAGATGAATCTTCGATGAACTACTGCTTGGCAGTTAGGCTATAATCACAAGATCAAGTCCAGAATACAGCTGTCTCACTCAAGGGTCTATTCCCTCTGGGATCAGAGAATACACAATTAGCGAAAATCGTCAGATGGGAGATAAATAGAGAAATGTAAAGCATATAATCAGTGGAATTGAAGATCAGTTTTACAAACCTTCCCTTCTCGACGTGAGATGAACGCCCATACGGACCTTAAAGTGCAGAGGATGGTGAGATTTTATGCGGAAGCGGGGCTGCTGAAACAATCTACTGCAAAATATGAGTTTCGAAGAAAAAACGCTCAAGGGGCAACGTCACTGAGCAATCAAGATGGTTGATCTGAACGCAAGTTCAAAACTGGGCTTCAGTGTATAATGGCATAAAATTTCCCTTCAATATAATTATCACGTTTTTGACAATTTCATCTGTTTTAAAAGACTCATTATTAAATATATATCGTCGGAGCCACCATTACCATAGGTGATTTTCTCACTTTGAGATTTATATTTTGTAACGGAAGCAGGCGCTTACTTAGGGGAGCTTCTATGACACAACATAAAAATCTCACTGGCCCATAGTAAACCCCCATCAGAGCATCTCTCTTGAGGCGGACCGGAGTTGATCTCATCGCGTCTCAGCACATTGCCAGGGGAGAGATTGATTTCGAGCAGATCACTTAGGCTGGGTTCATACTGATTCCCATGTTCTGGAACTGTTCCCGCACAGTTCTCGCACTGTGCTGGAACTGTGCTGGAACAGTTCCAGAACTGTGCTGCATGCGCTGCAGCCGCCCCGTATCGCTTTGAACGGCGAAGTTGGAGAATTTTGACCGTTTTCAACGGTTCTTCTTTCGGATTTCTCTCATTTTGGCCTTATTCCTCCACCCGCTTTCCATTTTGATCAGCAGAACTTCGGACTCGAAGCGGGGTTGAAGATTGAACGTTATTCTGCTGCATGTATCCGGGAAGATGGACTATCAGGCGCTTGTCCATTCTCTAATCGCTATATTTGTTCAGATCTACTTCATGTGTTTTAGCAAGGCGCTGCGTAGTCTCGCATCTGTATTGAAACTGACATAAACAGGTCTCTAGAACACATGAAGTAGGCCTGAACAAAAATGGCAGAAAAGATGGAAGAGCGCAAGAAAGTCCATCTTCCCGGATACATTGAGCAGAACAGCGTTCAATCCTCAACCCGCTTCAAGTTCGAAGTTCAGCTGATCAAAATGGGAAGCAGGGTGGAGGAATAAGGCCAAAATGAGAGAAATCTGATAGAAAAACCGTTGAGGACGGCCAAAATTCTCCAGCTCCCGCCGTTCAAAACGGTGCGGGGCGCAGCGCATGCAGCACAGTTCTGGAACTGTTTCCGCACAGTTCCAGCACAGTGCGAGAACTGTGCGGGAACAGTTCCAGAACATGGGAACTAGTATGAACCCAGCCTTACTGGACGATCGCGTCTTCAACGGTGGGACGTTTCTGTCTTTTGTGCGTTATTAGTCGTATGAATAAGACTAATGCGTTTAAGCGGCATAGCCGTGGTTCGAGTGCGGCTAGCAGCACGGTTTTTGCTATCACGCAGTCAGCGTTCATCGATCCTCACTTACTTAGGCGCTCGAAATTGTGCAGTTTTGGGAGTTTTGCACCGCAAAAGAACGTCAGCTGCGATGTTTCGTAAGTTACTCGGGAGCAACTTACGAAGGTTTTCTCTGTGCTCTTTTCTTTAGCATAGTATTTACCTTATCTCGTCGCCCGGCTCATCTCCGATGACTCGGTCAGGAGCTGATCTCTCTGCCGGGCTTCATCTGAAGCTCACCTGTAGGGTGACCTCGCATACTTATACCACGAAAAGGTGGTCATTTCTCATCTCACCCGGCAAACCCTCATATGAGGGTCTCAGGGGAGATCATCTTCCGTGACTGAGCTTTACTCGGGCCACTGTCTCAAATTTGCTGCATGACACAGCGTAAAAATCTCACTGTCTCAAATTCTCACTGACACGATGTTTTTAACTATCACTTTTAGGTTGATGAAGAAGGGACTACTGCAGCTGCTGCCACGTATCTCGCAAAGTTTGGGTCGGCAGGACCAAATATGAACAAACCCAAAATGTTTATAGCAGATCATCCTTTCTTATTTATCCTCACCAAAGACAACAACCCTTTCTTTATTGGGCAGTACGCATAAAGCTGTATCTAATGGTCAAATAAAACTGAAATTACGCAAAAGGATTTATGTTTATCGATTTTTGATGTTAATATTTGTGAAGGTATGACAAGTAGCTGAAAGTTGCTACGGCGTACGGATATTACTATTTTCTTGATTTGCAAATTCCTTGCGTATACCTACTGTTGTCCAAGGAAAGCGCTGCGACCTGTGGTGCATGCATCATTCCAATCAGCATGCCGAATTACCCCTTCTGCAAATCTTGAAATCAGTTTGTGTTTAAGATCTTTACTATATGAATATCGCGACTCTCTAGGATGGCTTTGCAATCGGAAATGAGTGCTGTATTCGCAATCAACATGTCGCGATCCTCACTAGCCTATTCTGCAAATATACACTTGAAGGGTTCTTGAAAAAACTGTTGTCAGGTTGTCTACTAAATGTAATGCGATTCTAGAAACTGCTGTAAATAGTTTTCTGGACCTGCCCACGATATCCAAGAGCATCGTGACTGTGTAAGTGCATAACTGAAAGACAAGACCCTCAAGAAAGATTTACCTTTGCAAGAAGTATGGGCAACAGTGGCGTGCCGAGGGGGGGGGGGAGAGGGTTGGCAAAAATTTTGGGAAGCATACCGCAAAAATTTTCGGGGTGCGTGGCTAACGCCAACACCCCACCGGAAAAATTCTTTGTCCTCTTCCCCGAACGGAAATCCTGGGGATGGCGGTGAGATTTTATCCTGTATACAGCGGGATTCTAACTGAGCAATCGCCCTTTTGTGCTGTAAAATATGAAATCAAAGAAAAAATTGCTCTAAAAAAAAGAGGCATTGGAGGCTTTGCACTTCAAGGAGAGTGGTCTGAAGATAACAGATTCAAACTAAGCTTCAAGCCTTTCGGACCCGAGTTTTTGCAAGCAAGCAAAGAAGCCCGTCTCCTATTGGTTTTTGCTTACTACCATACGAATAGCATAACAGTGGAGTTTGCAGTTTTTTAGCTTTATACACTGGTTCTTTTTTTTTTGATTTTTAACTCTTCCCAATACATGTAGACCAGCGAACAGTTAGCAACTACACTTGCACAACATTGTACTCAAACTTTCTGTTAGTGTTATGGGTAATTTTTGGCTCATGATCGAGATTACTGACACGGTGCTGAAGCCGGCACAAGTTATTGTTTAGTTGCAATCCACCTGTAGAAAATTTTTTTTTGCATTGCTGACAGGAAGACAAATGAATACTCCGTTTCAAGGTTACATTTGGAAGGCAAAGGCTACATAAAGCGATCTATAATAGTGTGTAGTAAGAATATGCTCTTGCGCCAGTAGAGCAGGTTTCTAAATTGATGGTGGCAGTTGGCACCACCATGTCCGAAAGGGTTAATGTAGCTGGGCTTGGATCATACCTTCATTATGATTACCCAATCTTCCAGATTTCCTACCTTTTTAAAATCATTACATTCATATACTTCGATGGGCGGAAGTCACCATGGCCGCTTCTACCTTTGAGCGATAACGGTTAATAGTCAGGAGCCCCGCCACTGCAGAGCACCATACTCTTGCTATTCTCATTGCGAATGAACAGTATCTCTAACTTTTACTTTTAGGTTGATGAAGAGGGAACGACTGCAGCTGCTGCCACGTATTTCTCAATGAAACTGAAGTCGCCACGACCGAATATGAACAAACCCAAAATGTTCATAGCAGATCATCCTTTCTTATTCATCCTCACTAAGAACAACAACCCTTTCTTCATTGGGCAATATGCATAAAAACGCTGCATGTATCTAATGGCTGAATAAAATTAAGATCATGTGAAAATCCTTGATTATCCCTCTCTCATATTTGTACTCTAGTCAAGAGAGTGATACTGAAGGAATGAAAACGAAAACGAAGCCGTTAGTCGCTCTTCAATCTTTTGAGTAAGTTACGACTTTTTTCTCAAGGGTTTTCAAAATTGTTTATCTTCTACTTGAGAAAGAACGCTGATCTTGTATAGATTTCACGTACCAGTAAAAAAGATTGGAACTACGCAATAACATCTAACAAGCTAAATCTCGACCAAAAAGCTGGCTTTAGCAACAAACCACTTCTGCGAGAAGATGTCGGGTTTACTAGACAGAATATTTTTTTCCAATTTGGTCTTTCGACTACATGTAAAATTGAATTTTTTTTGAGTTCAAATGATCATTGAAAGAAATTAGTCAGATATTGCAAAAATGGTGCATCTAGACTGTATCAATCAACAATACCACTTTCAGAATGTGCAAAATATCCGTGAATGTCGCGGAATTCCGGGAGTTCTGCGACATTTCAGGAATTCCGCGAATCCACGCGAATCACGCGAATTACGCAGCGCCATAACTTCTCACGGAATGAGTGTATTCTGAATCCGAAAGCAGCATTGTGTTGCTCATCAAGGCGAATCTTTCGTTATACAGCATGCCTTTGATTGATTTTAGTATTCTTGAATCTTTCTGCGGACGTATCTTCGCAAAAGTGTAAAGTGACGCACATTTCCCCTAGGAGGCTTTAGTAAGGACGATTAGATAATACTTATTTTATAGATTATGGATTGCTATAAAATATCCGCAGGCTTCTTTCCAAAGGAGATAGAAGGGCTGGTGAATTGTGGAATCTTGTCGTTCCAAATTCTACTAACCCTAGAATACGAAGCTATCTTGCTAAACAGAAGTGAGTTTCGTAATTAGCAGGTCAGATAACTTCTACGAGCGAGTCTTCTAGCAAGTTCAGGCTTTTTACATTTTTTCTCTTTTACGCTGCGAAGTCTGCCGATGGGTTCCGTCTAAAATATCGGAAACGCTGTTAACGAAAATAGCGGTTTTTGAGCAACACAGGGTCGTCTTGCAGAGATATCGTGAGGTAACTGTAACTGAGTCATAGTTGTAAACTTCTCTGCCACTTTTCGCGTATCTGTCAAAGTACTTGCCTGTTTGCTTATATTATATATGTTGAAGTAGTATGAAGCCTTCCATCTCTTTTGGAAAGAAGTTTACGGATACTTTATAGCTGTCCACTAACTACAGAAAAGTACAATCGAATTGTCCTTACTGGAGTCTACTAGGGGCAATGTGCGCTACTTTACAGCTTTGCAAACATTCAGCATACTGAAATCGGAATTTTATGGCATCGTGTGTACTGAAAGGTTCGCCTTGATGAGTTGAGTACAATGCTTTTTTTGATTCAGAATACATTTATTTTGAAGAAAGTTACGATGGACAGAATTAGGGAGCGCGTAATTTTTCCAGAATTCACCAACGCTTATATTCTTTTTCAAAAAAAAAGTCTGCGGTTACACTTTCGCGCGCTATAATCTACAAGAACAGCACTGTCGAATAGTACTTACTGGTATTTTTCATGTCGGATAGGCGCTGCATACATCTTTGCAAACGGACCTTCGTAGAAGAATTTGCGAAATTTAGAAACGGAAAATTGAGGACATGTGTACATCAGAAAATTCGCCTTGACGAGCTGAACATGCTGCTTTCGTATTCAGAACATGTTCATCCCGAAGGAAGAGATGGCACTGCGTAGTTTGCGTGATTCACGTGGATTCCGCAGAATCCCTTGAATGTCTCGGTACTTCCGAAATGTCGCAGAATTCCCGGAACTCAGATAGCTTCATGGAAATTTCGCACATTCTGGGAGTGTATTGTAATAGCATGCTGAGCTAATGAGGAATCCGTGCTTGAAATTTTTTGCGCTGCAGATTAAAAAATTATAACCCACCTCACTTCGCTCATCAACATCAATGTATGCGGAGACCTCTGGCAGAGGCTCTTTGCGCTCCGTTGATGGAGGGCCAGCAACGGAGGACTCTTAAGGAGACGATTAGGTAAAAAGGGTCAGGTCGCCACTGATGACTAATTACTAACCTCGCTCTGCTTAAAGGAATGGTCAGAAGTCGAAGTGGACAAACCAAACAAGATGTGTATCATTCGATGCAGTATAAAACGCTGACTTTAAATCTGTCTTTCTTATCTGCTTATCGCTTCTGTGGACGAAGCTACAAGCGGTTTTATTGTGAAAAAATCATACATAAAAACAGCGAGATCGAACACATTGTTGTACTTTTAGCTCAGCTTTTGGCTTTAAAAATTTGAAATAAGCTAGCTGCATGTTTTGGCCTAGCATTAAGGCGAACACGGCTCTGTACGGCTAAATTTGCAATCTCACGCATAATTTCTTGGCAAAATGGTCTTTGATGGCTTATAGCTTCGTCCAGAAAGCGATAAGCAGGTAGAGAAGACAGATTCAGAGTCAGCGCTTCATGCTGCATTCAATGGTATGCCGCTTGTTTAATTGGCCACTTCGACTTCTGACCATTTCCTTGTTGGATACTAACCCACGCTGTCAGTAATCTAATCAGTGATCTACTAACCCACTCTATTGAAAACGTAAAGTTTTAAGAAGGAGGAAAATTAGAAGTTGATCAGATTGAAGAGAACTTTGTGCAAAATCCAGCACTAAAGTTACAGAGCGAAAGACTCTTCTAGCAATTATGGGACAAACATGTGCATATGAAGTGAGGATGAAAAAAAGATAGGAAGAACAAGGCTAAAGAAAACAGACGGCATTCAGAGCATACTCAAAAATACTAAATCAGAGCATCTCAAAAATACTGAATTTTTCCCCTTCGAAATTTGCAAAATTCATAACATTGCAAGTTCAAAAGGCTCTTTAGTGTATACTATTCTAGAGCTAGAGAAGAAGACGTGTAAGAAGACGTTCAGTAAGAGCATTATACTGTGAAATTGTAAAGAAGCACTACACACAACACCAACACTCATAAATTTTTTTAGTATGCAACAGCCGTAATTTCTAACTACTTCAATACAATACGCCCACAGAACAATTGTGCAAAATTTTCGTGAATTTTGCGACATCCCAGAATTTGCGAAATTCCGGAACTTTCGCGAATCACGCAAAACACGTAGCGCCATAACTTCCCTTAAAAAGTATGTTCAAGTTCATACTTTTTGAATCGGGAAGCCTCATTTTGTCCATTCGTTAAGGCGAATCTTTATATACAGCATGTCCGATGATCCGTTTCCACTTTTCTTAAACTCTCCTACGGAAGTACTTTCAAGTATGTAACGCGCCTTAAGAAAGCAGAAGTACTATTTGATAGTACTGTTCTTGTAGGATTACAGTGCACAAAAGCAGCCAAGAATTTCTTTCCAAAAGAGATAAAAGCGTGGTGGTAACTTCCTCCGGAATATATACTGAACCTTGAAATTCCGGTTTCAATATTCTTGACTCTTTCTGCAAACCTCTCTTCGCAAAGGTGTAAAGTGGGGCACATTGCTTTTAGTAGGCTCCCGTGAGGACGATTCCATAGAACTTTTTCTATAGATTATAAATTGCTATAAAGCATCTTCAGACTTCTTTCCAAAGGAGATAGAAGGGCTTTTGAATTGTGGAAAAATCTTGTAGTTCCGGATTCTACTTACCATAACCTTGAAGTATGAAGCTATCTTGTTAAAGGCAGTGTCCAGACAAATCTGGGCATATGGAATTTTGCCTCAAAACTGTCGAGAAGTCTCTAGCTAAGACACTGCTCAAAGCGCAGCACAAATAATTCATTCACGACTGAGTCCTTCCACAAACACTCCGCTGCTGCGCTGTAACCGTAACACTTATGATTGGTCCCAGCGCGAACGTAGTGTTAAAGTGAGCGAAGTCGTTTTTGGGTTACGGTCACGGCGCAGGCGCAGGGTTATCGGGAACGGATTTCTCAGCCGTGATCGAACAATTTGCGCTGCCCCTTGGGCAGTGCCTCAATTAGGACCCCCTCATTAATTTACAGGCGAAAGAGCTATGCGACCAGATTTGCCTGACACTCCTTTAAGCATTTGTGATTTTCGCAATCAGCAGGTCAGATAACCTCTATAAGCAAGTTTTCCAAGATGGATGTTCGGGTTATTTTATTTATTTTGTTTTACGCTCTGAAGCTCGTTGATGGATTTCGGTCAGAATGTTGATAATATAATTGTAAGAGACTTTGCTCATAAGGGATTTCGGACACGCTGTTTACAAAATCGTGGTCTCTGAGGAGAACATGATCTTTCCGCCATATGCTGAGGTAAACATAACTGAGTCACGAAAGTTCGTGAATACGCCTGCCATCTCGCGTATCTATCAAATACTTGCCTGCTTGCTTTTATAGATCAAAGTTACCAGTGTCTGAGTCTCCAGTCTATAAAAATCACCGAGTCACGTGTCTACGAAAGCACGTCCTCAAGAATTTCGCCCAAAACGTGAAGATCACATACTTCGTCGAAATGTTTTATAACCCGCTGATCAAATCTATTCACATCGCTTAATGGATCTTCCTGTGTTGGGTTTGATAGTTAGATAGATCTGAGTTACAGCTACGAAAAAAAATGTTTTGATTTTCAATTAAAGCTGAAGCACACGCAATTGCCTTTGATACAGCGGGGCCCTTCAGGCAAAGCGAACATAATATCTGCAGTCAGAATGTCATACAACCAATCACGGTGGAATTCGACGAAGTATGCGATATTTACATTTTAGGCAAAATTCATGACGACGTGTTTTCGTAGACTCGTAACTCAGCAATTTTTTTTATTCAAGCTCCAGAGATGGCCATTCCATGGCACTGTTTCTAGTAGCTTGACCTATAAAAGCAAGGGGCAAGCTCTTTGAGAGTTGCGCGAGAAGTGCAGGCGATTTACGAACTTTTGTGACTCAGTTACAGTTTACCTCAGAATATGTCTGCAGAAAAATGTATTCCTCAGAGATTCCTCACGATTCTGTAAACAGCGTGTCCGAAAACCCTTATAAGCAAAGTTCCTTACAATCTAAGATCATCAACATTTTGACTAAAATCCATCGGCGAGTTTTAGAGCGTAGAGGTCCGCAGAAAGAGTCAAGAATACTGGAATCGAAACATATTCAGAAATCGGAACATATTCGGAAATCAGAATATATTTATTCCGAAGGAGATTATCACCAACGCTTTTATATTTCAAAAAGCTTTATGGATACCTCAGATTCAAGATGAAAGGTCAACAAAAAATCTCTAATTTGATAGATGAGCAGGACAACGTTCTCATAGGTGACAGAGAGAAAGCAGAAGCGCTAGGAAAATTTTTTGCCTGCTATTTCACCGAAAAAGAACCGATTCATGAAGGAACATACTACCACCTTACTACTCGCACATCGCCTTGCTGCCCAGATCTGTTCATTGATCTTACAAAAGTTTACGACATCTTGAAAAACTCAAAGCCACAACGACCGCAGCTTATGACAGTATTCCTCAAATTGTGTAAGATGCGCTGGTGCTTTGGCCTTCCCTCTGTCTATTATTTTCAATGCCTCTCTTTCTGTGGGTATAGTGCCTGCCATTTGGAAGGAGGCATTAGTAACAGCTATTCCTAAACGAGAGCATAGTAGTGCCTTCTCCAATTTTCGCCCGATCAGCATAACCGCAACATACGGAAAAATACTCGAAAAGATTATAAAAAACGTCCTGTTTGAATGGTTGCAAGACAACGATATTTTGCCGGCAGCCCAAATGGGCTTCCTCCCTGGAAGGTCCACTACTGCATTAATCACGAATTCCGTTTTTGATTGGATAAGTGCTTTGAACGTTGGCAAATCTGTTGATGTTATATTCTTTGATTTATCCAAGGCATTTGACAGAGTTGACCATCTTAAACTACTATCCAAACTTGAAAATTCCGGAATCCGCGGACAACTGCTATCTTGGTTTGGGTCTTACCTACATGAGAGAGGTATGACGGTTGGTGTAGGGACCAGTTCTCAAGCAGATTCCATGCAACAGTGGATTACCCCAGGGCGGCATACTTTCGCCTCTCCTTTTCCTCAAGTACACAGCGGATTTACCATCCTAGCAAACTCATCCCAACATCAAGGTGCAAATTTTTGCAGATGACATAAAGATTTATTTTTGCTAAACTGATGAGCAACAACTTGAAGCACATGAAGCCATTAATTCATCTATACAACAAATGATAGCATGGTCTAAAACTTGGAAGTTTCTTGTTAATGCTTTGAAATCAAAAGTGAGTACCTTACCATACCATGCCTATACATGTGAGTGTGTTGATTTAGAATTATGCAGTTTTGCTAGGGACTTAGGGATTTTGTCGATAACCAACTAAACCTTTCTCTTCACTCTAATTCGGTCTTAAAAAAAGCGCTGGGCGTACTTTTTGTTTTATTCCGAAGTATTCACAACGATGATGCAGGGCTTTTTGTGAGGCTATATAAAAGTATGTTTTGCCACTTTTAGAATACGCAACCCCTGTTTGGAATCCATTCAAAAAAAGGACATCGAGGAGCTAGAAAGAGTACAAAGGGTGTTTACTAAAGTCGTTTTCTATAGATGCTATCCCAAAAGCGATTATCCTCAATCGCTACCAGCGTACAGATCGAGATTATCTGCTTTGGGATTGCGTACCGAAGAATATGTAATGACCTGATATTTTGTTTCCGTGTCATAAGAATTGAAACGCGATTAAAACCAAGTAGATATTGGGTCTTTAGGCCTTGTGGGATGCGAACTGGAGGGCTCTGTTTGAGTTGCCGTAAATTGGAAAGCAGAGTCCTTTCTAAAGCTTTTAACTCCTCTGTGTGCCGAACGGCTAGATGGCTGTCTCCTCCTAAGAAAATAACTACTTGTACGAGCTTTGCGGATTTCCGCAAGAGACTAGCCACGACTAAGTTTTGCAATCATTGAATATCGCTGATGTTACCTAAAAATTTACGCACCCGTGTGACTCAGACTAGTACCTTTTTTTCACCCAAATGGTAAATCAAATACATAATGCTCTGATTGATTTTTGTACCTTTTTTATTTTGGGCGTGCGTGCTTTCCTCGCGTCGAGTAGCCGTTTGAGGAGATCAAAAATTGGTGGAGACTCAAGAGGTGTGATTTTCTGAAAAAGTTGCGAAAGATTTATAATAAGTCATGATTATGAAGTTTTGGAATGTTTTTGAGTAAGCGGAATTGAGCTTGATATTCAACGAAGATTTAAAGCGCTGAAATTTGAAGTGAGTTGAAATGAGTTAAAATTAATTTAAAATGAGTCCGACTTCCACTCAGATAATCGCCGGGGGCAGGCGGTCCGCAAACTCGCGCTTTTCTGCAGCGGTCAGCAGAAATTTGGGGCGTGGCCAAACCTTCAGCGGGCGGTACTTCCGCGTTCTGCCAGCGGGCAGCAATACAAAATTTTCTGCGAGCGCTCGTCAAATAATATCTTCCAGCGAGCGCTGGCCAAACTTTCAGCAAGCGCTCGGACTCTTTTTAGGTATTTTCGGGTGTACGTCGAGCGCAGATAAGACTCTGTGTGGCAGAGGTGTCACCGTTGGTTTAATTACTCAAGTTTGAGGTGCTTTCTCTCAGCGGAAAGTACCTGGGGGTTGCGCGGTCCTCCACAAAGGACCGTGCGGCCCTCGAAATTTTTGCATATTCTCGCGGAAAGTCCGCGAGAATGCGGTTACTGCGCCGCAGCTAATCCATAAAGAAACCGCGATTGTTCTTCAAGCATTCGTCTTTAATTTTGCCAACTTTCTTCCAAATTTCTGCAAGCGGGCCGCAAAAAATCAACGAACTATTTTTTCCGGTGCGCGCTTGCTCAAAATTCGCATGAACGCCTGCCCCCGGCGATTATCTGAGCAGGTGAGCTAGCCAAATTAGACGTAAATTTTGAGAATATTACCTATTGCTTTTTATTGTTTGAACTAACACCTATATCATTTTGCCGAGCATTAGACAATGATCTCAGACCTTTCTTTCTTTACTGTAGAACACCTTTCAGAATGTCAGATTCGTCAAGCTGTGAATGGCATAAAATTGACTAAAAACCATGCAAAATCATTTATACGGATTTCCACGTGCTCTTTCCTTCCCTTGTAATCAATATACTTATATAACTTTGTTTTTGTCTTTTGCTGAACATCTTCTCACAAATTTTGTGCCACTTATAGCATGACAAATTTGGACATTGAAAAGCTCAAACTTTTATCGGAGAGATTCCACAGGATTTGAATGTATATTTATAATCAGCATTCAACGACGGTGTCATAGGTGTCATTTTGAAAGGTCATTTTGATAAAAATCTTCCAATGTTAGCTTCGACTTTCCAGTTAGTTCAACCCTAATTCTCGGAACCGAGATAAATCCGCCGTTTACAAAACGGCTATAAGAAGTGCATGACATATGAGAATGAAGAATACATTGAAGTGTTAGGTCACTCAAAAAATTCTGGCATAATAAACCTGTTCTGCACGGCAAAACTCAAGTTTTTATGAGGGCTTTTGATTGGAGTATTTATAGTTTTGAGTAACGTTGAGAAAACAATTGTTACGAATTTTCTTAACTTGCCAAAGAAACACCACATTCAATTCAGACTGCATGTATGATGTCAGAGACTCTGCTTAGGCTAGTATGAATGTTTTTTGAGCTGTTGGTTCATTTTCTAATGCGAAATGTAGCTCTGAATAGCTCAAACTGCTCTCCATAGTTACTACCGGAATGATACAGTGATGACAAGGGATTGGTGATTAAATTATAAAAATTAAAGAAATTAATTTTTAAAAAAATTTGAAAATTTAAAAAATTGAAATTTAAATTTGAAATTTAAAAAAATTAAATTAATTAATTAAATTATTAAAGCTATCAATTTATGTTGAACTCAGCCTTACAGAGTGTTGCCTAAAGGTCAGCAAAAGATTTTGTGAGAAGAAAGTTGTTAAGCAAGCGGTGCATAATCAACTTTATAACATTTGGTTTACCAAAGCAGCAGATTTGGGACTCCTAAAAGGAGCGTACTTTAGTCAAAGGCGGTCCCGGCAAGTTCGACTCGAGAATTTCTCTTAGCTTCCCACTGAATTTTGAAACGCAGCTTGGAAAGATTGAAAGTGTTATAAACGGAATCACTACGAATTTCTTATTTTGTGGACGGAAGCAAGTTTGATAGAGTTAAAATATAGTGTTGTTATGAGGTCGCTCTTTTCTTGCAGCAGCAAAATGGTGCTCTACCACTTAGGCAGGAGCTTTATCAGGATGGGCACGTATGAACTATATATAATACTTTTCAATCGTCATCGTCATACTTCTGCCTGAACGCTACTTTTAATGTCGAAAAAAGCTTGAAGAGCGTTTTTAGAGGAATTCTTCGGGTACTCGCATTTTGAAGGACATTCATAAAAAGCTGTATCTACCAACCACATAACTTTTTAAAATTAGGTTCGGAATCGGTATGTTTTTGCTGAAACTTATAAATCTTTTTTCTTAACAAAACACGTTTTCTCGCAATTGTGTCCAAGGAATGAGTCTGCGAGATAAGATCTTTAAAAATTTTTTTTGACAGCTTTTGTTGTTGTATGTTCTAATTGTGATGAGCAGAACATTTGCTTTAAGGGCTGGGGGTAAATTACCCAATTTTATCGCCTCGCGATTCTTCCAAGAAAGCAAATTTTACGAGCTTATTGCATGCCGGACGATTTAATTTAAAAAATCTAGAGTCAGAGGGCTTTGTTCAAATTGTTATCTCTGGACTCTCTTGTCGTCAAGGAGCCGCGTAGATCTTTATAGAGACCCTAGAGGAATTTTTCTTTAGTTTTATGCAAGCAAATACGTTTACACAGAGAGCAGTTACGAATTTTTCTAAATCAAAGCGACAGAACTTCTGATTCAACCTATATATGTTTTCGATTAATTCAAAACTGCCCACTTTCATTCTACAGGGTGTCCCAAAAAATGTTAACACTGTTTGACCGTTAATAACTCCCTTGCTTTCAAGTCTTTTGCCGAGCTTTAGGCACCATTTTGTAGAGCGAGGATAAACTTAGATTCACAGTATCGAGCGAATCATCTAACGCTCCTCGTTACTGTAGAATTACGGTAGGAAATTCCAGCGTGTGGAACCGTCGTGAAATATGCCTTCTGACAAAATTTTTTTCAAAAAATCTGAAAAACGTGTACTAGGGCTTTCGCGCACGCTGATTTTACTACACAACTTTTTACGAGTGTTTTCAGCTTTTTTGACGGTGTAATCACATTTCTGACACATGCTGGAAAGTCAGTTATTACACTTTACCTAGGATGACTTTGAAAAGAAGTACCATGATGAAATAAAAATTTCATATCCGAAATCAGCGGCCTTCATTACCATAGTACAAGAGATTTTGGCTTGTTTGGCTCTGTTTCGAAGCAGAAAATGGGCTTTAATGGCCTAAAATCTATCAAATTTCCTAGCGTAATTCTACAGTAACGAGGAGAGTTAGATGATTCGCTCGATACTATAAATCTAAGTTTATCCTCGCTCTACAAAATGGTACCTAAAGCTCGGCGAAAGACTTGAAAGCAAGGGAGTTATTAACAATCAAACAGTGTTAACATTTTTTTGGGACACCCTTTATTTATTAAATGAAACTTTTTTTGTATTTTGCTCATCAGATACATTGAGTGTTTTTCGAACTATGATGGGGTCAGATTTATTTTCACATTGATGTGGGAAGCTTGTTGTAGTCAGAAAAACATTGAATACCATGAGTTTTTACTTGTTTTTTACTGCAGTATGCTTCACTGAGTTTGTTAGTAGCAGTACGTTATGGTATGAGTAATATAGTACCATGTATCTCGATGTTGCGATGACAAACTTGATTCAAAATTTGATAATGAATCTAGAAGAATATTTGAGAACTTGCAATGTTTCACATATAATCTCATTTTTCGTAAACTATCAATTATTGAAAATTATCACTTTTTTAACAACACATTTACGCAGTGTTTTTGGAAACTGGTCGCTTGTTTTCTAGGTCATTTAGCGAAAAATCTTTTCAAAATTTACCAGAGACGATTTGAACTTAGTAGTTGATCTATTCGCATTGATATAAGGACACAAAGTAATCCAGCATGTCTCACTTAGGTGAACCTGGAGTATGTCGGGTCTATTTCCTTCTTGCCAGTCGAACTGTTACCTCCTCATCAATCGTCCCACAATGAATTTTTTTGGACAAGAAATTATATGCTGATTGGAAAAAAGAGGAAAGTCCTCTTGGATGACTTCATTTTTTTAACATAAATATTGTTATAACTGAAAACGTATTTTTTGTCAGAATGATTTTGGGACCACAGTATTTGTCCAGATGTAAACTTGGAGATTATATATAACAGATATGAAATAAACCTAGCATAATGATTCGCCGCTAACCATGAATTTAGGAAGAAGGTCATTCAAATGTTGCCAATCCTAGCAAGCACAATCCGAATAAATCCAAATTCAAACCCAAATCTTAGCGAAAATCCAAAAACGTTGCATTTCAGAATAAACGTAGACATATGCTTTATGATCTCCTCTTTCTGATCAAGGAGAAATTTGTGCTTATCGAGTGCCTTTATGGATAGTTGTGATGTTTGGGAGTATGCTCAAAATTCTTCTAGAAAGAGGAGGTCATAAGACTTACGCTCGTGACTGTTTTGATATCCGGAGTGAGGTTTCTCAATTATTGAGCTCGCTCAAACACCAAATCTGAATAATTCTCTTCAGTTGCGTTTAGCTCTTACTCATGGCAAGGTACTACACAAAAGCTCACAATTTCTGCTTTCTAACAAAATTAAATTACCTTTGAAACTTTTGGTGGCCTTGCCTGAAAACTTTGATTTGAGTAACTGCTTATTGTTTCTAACTCTCGCTTGCACATATTGATTCACGCCAGAGACAGCGGTCTAAACGGTATGTCACTTTGAAGCAAAATTGTCTCAAGAAAACCCATTAAGGCTAAGAGGGCTGTGGTTTTCCAAAAAATGCGAAATATTGCAATAAGTCATGATTATGAAGATTTTTGGAATGTTTTTGAGAAAGTGGGATTGAGCCCGAACTTCAACGAATGAATATGATGCGCTGAGATTTTAAAGTACTAACCAGCTCCTTTTTAGTGCCCCAATTCGCCAATAATCTCGTCTTATCCACTTATAAAACTCTACTTGCCAAAGTTCTAGCCCTAGCTTACCTTCAACAATCCCGCATCGGGCTCATGATGAACTGTGACGTTAGTATGAGCCCCTTAACGAGCCTTAGTTTTGAGAACTTTTTGGTTTTGATGCAAGTTTATCTGCTGTCTATCACTTTAAAAATGTTAGAAATTTCAAATGAAATGGTCAGAATACTGATGATTGATGGTATAAGATTAAAAAGTTGAAGATCCGGCGTCTTCAATACCGCACTCTAGTTCGCTATCGAAGAGGCCACCGAGTGCGCGCAAATCTTTTACAATGACTTGCGATTGTCAGTCGATCACCAATTCAGTGCTTTCATTTTTATCCTCCCAAATTACTCTGGTGTTAACTTACCGCGGGATGAGATAGCTTGGTTGACCAAGGGGTGGGATCGAACTTAGGCCAATCTGGTCATAGCTGAGCCTCACACCACTAGCCACATATCCCCAGATTATTGTACAAAACGATTTTCTTAAGTGGTATGTACATGAGTAGTAGAAGGCTTTGTATGGGTTACTTGCTTTAGTCGCCTGCTTTATTTTGTTTTCATAGGTCACACACAGTAAAATTTCCCGGAGTCTCAAATGACCCGGAGTGTTTGCATGTGTCGTAATATTACGGCTCACATTCGTAAGCTTATCAATGATTTTCATGACGTCAAATGATGATGCTTAATGCGAAGTCCTACTCATTTGTTATAAACTTGTAACCAGCAAGAAATAGACTTTCTGAAATGCTTTAGAGCTCATTGGGAGACTGTGCTTTTCATTATATTTTCACTTTAATCTTTTCTTGCACGACAATAGTTTTTAATCAGTTCCCAACCTGCATATCGAACGAAAAAACCGAATAAATGAAGAGCATTACCTTTTGAAGTTTTCAGTATACCGTTTGTTATCGCTGAGAGATAGCAGTGCTAACCTGAACATGAAAAGACTAGGTAATCAAGTTGAACACCCCCCCCCGTTTTTCAAATCAATTCCATTGCTTCAAAATCACGATTGCACGCAGGGAAAAAATTTCGGAATTATAGCTTTCATAATGGATCGGAAAACAAATGATAAATGCGTTATAAAACATTGTATGCAAATCTTTGGGTTTTGATATTTTTTCATAATTTGACAAAGACAATATTATTCCTGATTTAGCAGTTGTGAGATAAGAAAATTCAGCAGCTTAATTTGAAAGCAATCTCCTTCAAAAGTTTAGAAAAGTGGCGCAAGGATTGAGTGCCTGTAGTTTTGAACAAACAATATCTGAAATTCATTATTTTTGAACGATCATCATTCAACCGCACCCCTTTAGCAGAGCAGATAGGTCGCATGCTAGTTAATTTGTCCAAGAAATTGTAGAGCAGATAGTAGCTTATTATGAACTCGTTAAAGCAAGCTTACAAAGCGCTTTTCAGTGCTGCGCATTTCTATTGAGCTTCAATTTTGCATCATGTCTTCGAATCAAACTCAGCACTTACCGATCCTGAAGAAACTATAGTCAGAGCTGGTGGTACGTGTCGTTCAAACGATTTACATTTAGCAGACAACTCACTTCAAAAATGTTGAGTTATTTTCATCGTGATCGTGGCGTGCAGAGCAAGAATATCTGTCAGCGGATTTGTTCTCAATTTTGTCATAGATAGTTTTGCATAGATGTCTGTGAACTCATCCTGTTTTCTAGAAATTTTGTCTTCTCAACCTCGTCTATTCCAACTCATCTAGTTAGTGTCATAGTATTTCTACGAATTTGAAATCTTACATTCCAGAACTTGGGTTTTTCACCTTAACCCCTTATCGATGCCTGACGCAACAGAATCTTTCTCATTCGTGTCAGTGCACGCTTCTGTGCCACTAAAAAGCATGCAAGTCAAAGCCACGGTCCAACTGTAGCACCAAAATTATTGGTGTGGTAAAGTTGAAAGTATTTCTCAAAGATCTGGCAGAGATGCTCTTTGGCTTCAATCCTACAGATGCTTTAAGCGCTAAATTGGAACTTAGCAATACTATTCAATTAATTACCGATGCGTACTCTTAGAAAAGTTTAGAATTTTTCATCAATGAGAAGCTAGACTTTAGACAGCGCATGATTCGGTTAGTGTCTGCAAATGTGCAAGCGATTTCTCCGCTTTACGTCATCTTGATTCTAACCGTGATCCACATAAAAACTAGGGAACGAACCATAGCACACATTGCTAAGATCATCTCTCATGAGAGATGATGAATGAGATGGTGGTAAAGGCTCTATATTAGTTCGTTTCGAAAGTAATTTGCTTAACACATTCACGACAATACGACCCACCGGTGGGTCGTACGTGTTCTGCCGTCTCGGACAATACGACCCACCGGTGAGTCGCAAAATTCCTGAAGCTCTAGTTTTGCCAGTATGCGATGGAATTCTACGGGGTTCTGGCACACGATTGGGGACGCCTTGGCGAAGCTCCAGCGGGAGTGGTCCGGGTTCGGGATACTGTAATGTAATGTTACGGTAGGTATACCGTAGATAGAGGCCAGGCACAGATGTAGCTCAAATTTTTCGCAGAGTGGCGCTGTTTATGAAAATTCAAGTTTACATGCACGAGAAATACAGGGATGGCACGAGGCTGATATCAGCCCCATCAAAAATTATCGAACTTATTGATTTTATTAAATTTTTGCATTGTTCATCCCAGGAAGCTCAAACCTTATATACATAGGTTCTTTAGCATGCTGATTACAAAATGATAGTCTTAAGTTCTAATACCGCCTTCTTACATCAGTTTCTTGATTCTTACGAAAATTCTATCGTACTGCTACCGTATAGTCGCACCGTGGGAAACTAGTGAACAAGTGAATACTGTAAACGTGATCAGCACGTAAAATTACCCCGAAACACAATTTTCCATGAAAATCCATGATGTTGGGTTCGTACAAAATGACTACCGTAACCTTACCATATAATGCTAAAAACTGAATAAATTATATTTTGGTAATCAGCGCCTTCGATAACCCTTGTAGGGAAATTCTTGGAGACATGTTTTGAATTTCTTCCAAAAAGACTGTTATTTCGGACAATACGACCCACGGGTGGGTCGTAAGTTTGACAGAGCAAAGAAGGCTCTGGTCCGAAACGGCAGTAATCGACAAATCAGCCTTGTCGTAAATGTGTTAGACGAACGTAACATCCCGCACTTGAAGGTTTCCCGAGGGATATTAGCCGCATTTGTTACAACTTTTCATCCTTATCTAAATAGTTATGAATGCAATGCATTTTAAGCAACGAGCTTCTAGAAATATTCCAATAATTTCGACCTATGTTTTCTGCCATATTCAACTTTCAGTATTTTTCAAAGTTCTTGCACCAAAATCTCAAAGAAATTCAAATAACGGGTAAATAGAGCAAGCTCTACTTCAAAAATTTTTTGCTAGAATTTCATTTGATGATACTCTCTATAACTGGCCCACCCAAATCTGTTAGGACATCAACCGGTGAGTAAATATGTACTTCGTGGTTTTTGTTTCTGTTTTCCGTTTTCTTTTGTTTATGAAATCTGCGAAGAAAAATTATTCAATAATGTCATCACAATTTAAGGCTGTACACGAAAAATTTGTAATGTGATATTTACAGTAATCGAACGCTCATTCGAGTGGTAAAAAACAATGTCATATCAAAATCCATTTTTGAAAGTCTCAAGTTGCGAACATCTCGCTTAAGTTAGTGGTTTCAAAGAATTTCATTGAAATGACCATGGCAAAGTATAGAAAAAAGAAACATAGAGCTTTATATCCTGTACGGTTTGCTCCATCCACCCGTGATCTGCTCACTTATTGTTAGATACTTAGATGGCCCGGCTTCACGTGACGTGCGGGCCCCAGCACAGAAGTTTCCGTTTCTCCCTGTTCTTCGCTTCAAACATTTACGATCTTCTTGTCTAAAGTGGGTAGCTGCGTCCACGAGTTCTAAGTGCATAATCGTATCCAGCTGATTTCTCAGCTGGTCCATCCGTTCCATAAAAACGTCTGCCCATCTCGTTGGAGGTCTTCCTCGAAAACGTTTTGCTTCGCGAGGAATCCATTCCGATGCTCTTAGTGTCCATCTGCCGTCTGTTCTTCTCATTGACCGGCCCATCGATGCTTCGCTTTCGCAACGTATTCTGCTGGATCACGAAGATAAGACATTCTTCTAATATCTGTACTGCGGAGTCCGACAAAATGTTGTTTGTGTTGGGTCATCTGCACAACACTAGGCTCTAGCGCTCTGTGGGTGGTGCGGTAGATCGTTTGACGTGGCTACAGTTTCGGCCCAAGTCTCAGCTGCGTAACAGAGCGGCTGGAGAACGGTTGAGTCGAACAGGTGGGTACAAAGCTCCGGGTCCGTCAGTTGGTCGGTGGTTTCCTTCAAAGGCCCGAAAGCGGCCCAGGCTGCTCTTCTTCTCCTGATAAGTACAAAACGCCGATCACGACTTTTTGTGGAATTACAGCTTTCTAACTCAAAATGTAGAAAAACGAAAAGGGCACATATGGGCTAAATTTTGCCGACAAATCCAATGGCATTCTCGGCTTCTCGCCATCTTTACTCCATAAGCGACGTTTTGCCCGATATTCACAATGGACCTCAGACTCAGCCGATAAGGCTGGTTCTTTTTGTGTGGAATTAAAGTCTTATAGTGTTTGTGTAGTCAAAAGAGCGCCGCAGCTTTCCTAGAACTCGAGTTATAAAAAAGAAAAGAATTTAAATGGTCAAAAATCCAGACTTTTGGGTCGGAAGGAAGGAGTGAACCGATGAGGCCCAAAAAATGGTGGATAGTAAGCAGTCAGCATTGTAGGATGCCTGCAAAATTTGAGCCTTCTAGCTTTATTTTGAACTGAGTTATGAGCTCGCCAAGTTTCGTGCAATATATTAAGCTGTCCCGAAAGTTTTGTCGTTTTTTTTTCATCGCTCACCAAACCTCACAGAACACCAATCCATGAACGGCCTAGGTGTCATTCTATTATTTTTTCGTCATCTTTCTCATAGCTATATTTATTCCCTGATCTATCCCGTCTTTGCGATGTTATCGCAATGGCTTTTTGAGCACCTCAGCAGTAGCGCCAGAACTTTCCTAAATTTTCAGAATTTTTATCTTGATATTTTCGACGAGCTCTGGTGACTGTTATGTAGGGCGAACCGTTGGCTACATTGTGTTTTATTTTAGACTAGCTGGCTTACCCGGCTCCGCCGTATCCGGACCAAACTTGGCACACATACACTTCGGGCCCCGGCGCGTGTCACAGTCCACTTTTCGTTATCGATCGATGTCGATTTTACCGATTTTTATCGATTTTTTGGCAGAGTTCACCTTCAGGGCTAGGAGTTGGCACAGGGGGGAAGTGAGCATGGGGATTCCGAATACAATATTAGTTTTCAGAATTATCGATTGCTTTTATTGATTTTATCGATTTTTTGGCAGAGTTCACCTACAGGGCTAGGAGTTGGCACAGGGGGGAAGTGAGCATGGGGATTCCGAATACAATATTAGTTTTCAGGATCATCCATTACTTTTATCGATTTTATCGATCTTTTTGCAAAGTTTGACCTGCGGGGCTGGGAGTTTGCACAGAGGGTAATCGAGCATGCAGATTACGAATACAATATTAGTTTTCAAGATCGTCCATTACTTTTATCGATTTTATCGATTTTTTGAAAATTTGAGCTAGGGGGCTGGAATTTGGCACAGGGGTGTTCGAGCATGCTGATCACCCCCCTTGGGAATGATCAGCATGCTCGATTACCCCCCTGTGCCAACTCCCAGCCCCCTAGCTCAAACTTTGCAAAAAAATCGATAAAATCGATAAAAGTAATCGATAATCCTGAAAACCAATATTGTATTCGGAATCCCCATGCTCGATTACCCCCCTGTGCGAACTCCCAGCCCCGTAGCTCAAACTTTGCAAAAAAATCGATAAAATCGATAAAAGTAATCGATAATCCTGAAAACCAATATTGTATTCGGAATCCCCATGCTCGATTACCCCCCTGTGCCAACTCCCAGCCCCGTAGCTCAAACTTTGCAAAAAAAATCGATAAAATCGATAAAAGTAATCGATAATCCTGAAAACCAATATTGTATTCGGAATCCCCATGCTCGATTACCCCCCTGTGCCAACTCCCAGCCCCATAGGTGAACTCAGCAAAAAAATCGATAAAAATCGATAAAATCGATATCGATCGATGACGAAAAGTAGCCTATGACACCCGCCGGGGCCCGAAGTGTATGTGTGCCAAGTTTGGTCCGGATCGGTTCAGAAATGGAATTTTCTATTCGGAACATACGTACACACAGACATACATACAGACAGACAGACAGACAGACAGACATACAGACAAACAGACATTCAGCTTTATATATAAGATTACGTGAGCCACGTTTATCAAGTCCGCAATAACAATTTATTTGAGAAAAACCGCGGCTTTTCGAATACGTTTTACCACGTAAAAGTACCGAAAATTCCAAAAAGCTGATTTTTGAAGCAAATTAAACTTGGTTTTGTTGCATAAATGATATTTAATAACAAACAAGTTTGAATTCGCAAAAAGTTCAAAAGCTTTCATGCTTTTGCTGCAATTGCGCGTTTCATGACTTTGTTATAAACCAAGGCCTCCGGAGAAACAATTTTTTGAAGTCAAAATCAGCATATTGGGAGAATGTAAAAATACCACCTTGTAGCCCGAGAGTTGCTCTATTTGACCCAAACTTAATCTTTTTCGAAACTTTGTAATGAAATTTTTAAAAATCAGCTCAACTTCGAGCAGGTAAAATTGACAGGTGGAGAATTTTGCAATTATCAAAAAAAGCATACAAGATTAAGGTAGATTATGTGTATCCATAAGAAAGAGAAGGAAAAGCTGCATCGAATGCATGTTGAATTTCACTCTTGTCTTTATTGTGCGTGGTTTTACAGTGGTTTGAAAAAACCGACAAAACTTTCGGGACAACCTAATATTGTACTGTCGCGTGCTTGGCATAGTTGCGATAGGGGGAGTGATGGATCTTACCCCCTTCACTTTGAGGCCAAACTCCCGATGACCCCCTTCACCTGAGCTGAGATTGGTATTGTACTTTGAGAATATGATAAAAATCGTTATCAAAAGGTTTTGCAGGCCAACTACCTCAAACAACAAGTACACTCATAAATTTACCAAAGAAACGGTATTCATGTTTATTTATATTATTTATTTATCCTCGTTGCATTCATTTGGAGAGCAGAAAGTGAGGACACAAAATCAGTCAATTTTTGAAGCACATAAAATCCCTCATATCTCGCGGCACAGAAGACCTAGAAAAAATTCGACGGTCTACGTCGATTCTCCATGATCTCAGCTTTCGAATGGTATACAGCATGCTGGGGCTTCTTTGCTTCCCGGCTCTAAAAATCATTTGCTCCGGTAACCGATAAAAGCCAATACATTGGTGGAGCTGGGTTGGAGCAAGCTAATAGTAAATATCTCCACCCCATTTTTGAAAACTGGTTAGTTTTTTCGCCCAGCAACTTATATACCATTCGAAAGCTCAGGAAAAGCGGATTCAACCTAGACCGTCGACTTCTTTCTAGCCCCCCTCTACCGAGAGATACACCGCATTTTATCTGAAAACATGGTCAATTTCAACAGCATATTTCTGCCAAATGAAGACCTAATCACTGCTAATTTTTTATATGTGTTAAAGAGCAAGTCTTCATTAACAAACGTAGGCCGTCGACTTTTTCGCAGCATTCATTTGGAGAGCAGAAAGTGAGGACACAAAATCAGTCAATTTTTGAAGCACATAAAATCCCTCATATCTCACGGCACAGAAGACCTAGAAAAAATTCGACGGTCTACGTCGATTCTCCATGATCTCAGCTTTCGAATGGTATACAGCATGTTGGGGCTTCTTTGCTTCCCGGCTCTAAAAATCATTTGTTTGCTCCGGTGACCCATAAAAGCCAACACATTGTGTAGGTCGTCCCGAAAGTTTTTGCGAACGATTTTCAAAAATTCACAACTTCTGATTTTATTAACCGATTTGACTGCTTTCACTTTTATGTGTAAGGGTAAGTCATGCTCCTTATAATGACATCTCAGCTGCTCAGTAATGGTCATCTGTTGCATAGATAGGAGCGATAGAAGAAAATTGGTCAAAATTTTGATTTTCTATGTAGGGTCATGAAAAATCGGAGACTTGCAACAAAAATCGGAGCAATCAGTATTATAGGTTCTTTCACCAGCTCTTTCTAACAGTGCAAAGTTTGCGCTGATTGAGGCTCTCTATGAAAAGTTATGATTTTCGAGCGAGCAATACGAGAGGGCGAATTTGGTTTATTTAGGCATTTTTCAGGGAGATCATAACTTTCCATAGAAACGCTCAATCGGCGCAAAGTTTGCACTATTAGAAAGAGCTGGTGAATGAACCCACAATACTGACTGCTCCGATTTCTGTTGCAAGTCTCCGATTTTTTATGACCCTACACAGAAAATTCGAATTTTGACCATTTTTCTTCTATCGCTCCTATCTATGCAACAGATGACCATTACTAAGCAGCTGAGATGTCGTTATGAAGAGCATGACTTACTCTTTCACATAAAAGTGAAAGCAGTCAAATAGATTGGAAAATCAGAAGTTATGAATTTTTGAAAATCGTTCGCAAAAATTTCGGCAAGACCTAATAAGAGCGAGGTGGAGCAAGTTAATAGTAAAAAATGTGCTGTGGATTGACATCGTTATCAGCACCAACGGGAACGTGAGCGAACTCGTCTATTTAAGCGTGCTTATCGTTGTTATATGTTTATGTTTTTTTGGTAAAAAATGCGCTTTTGATTGACAGTTATGCCATCATTATTAGCACACACTCAAAAAACTATGGGAGATTGGTGAATTTCCAAACCTTCACACAAAAACTCGCCCATTTCTGGAATCTATACTCTGTAAACCTAGTGCTGAAGAAGGTCACTTTCGTGAAAGCTCTCTAGACTCACCTTACCTAATTTGTAGAGAATGGTTGGTTTCAATGAATCAAAAACTTTAAGACATTCAGAAAAATAACGTTTATTAAAATAACCCCTAATGTTTTGGAAAGGTTGGCAGTTTGAAGAGGAAACGGCAGGCGGAATACCTTACAAAATCGCAGATGACTCGCAGTGTTCTAATTCAACAGCGAGGCAGAAGGAGAATCTTACGCCGACGAAAATGTTGTTGACATTGATACAGAGTTGACAATTGAGCGAAACTCTCTGATTTCCTACATAAGGAATCCAAGCAGATTTAGTTTCAATGAGGCAATGTCCAGGAAGTCCATTGCTGATCTTCAGGTTGCTGAAGATTTCAAGGCTGCTAAATTCACAAACATGGATATGAACAAAAGGAAGGTGTTAGTAAAAAGCATAGCTACTGCTCTTAGATCCCGACTGAAGTGCGAACCCAACTCTGTGCTTTATGCTTTTGGAAGTTATTCGCCTTGTGACATTATGACCTATGATATTGAAAAAAAAACCAACGCACAGCATATCTACTTTTTTCGGCTGTTCCGCAGATGCTGTTAAAGAAGAAGTTGAGCAGCTTTCTCATCAGCTAACAGGACGTATGCCAGAGGAGGTGAAGCCAGAGTTCGACAAGGCCCAAAAAAGTATGCACTGTTTCCTTTCCGTGTTGCGAAAGCATATGCGATCCGGCTCTTTTCCCATTAGTTACCGCAAAAATCTGATGGACTCACTAGCAAAGCTAGTTTCCATTCCGACTAGCGCGGCAGAGGTGGAGGAAGAAATTTTCTGTCTACTCTGTTATCAGAACACAACGCAGAAGTCGTACAACGATGGAGCATCTAAGCAATTACTTAAGGTTTGTCAACCTTCTACTAAACATAATGTTATCTAAAAACTTCATTTTAAGGATTGGTATAAGTAGTCCAGACAGGCTGTTACCGTATGACTTTTTGAAATATCCTAAAAGATGGTATGAAGAAATGGTCACCTACCTGCTGACTTTCCTGGTGCTACCAGAGGGCCAGGAAAAAATCACAAAAGCGCTTAGATGAAGAAGAAAGTTTCAAATCCATTTTCGAATCAGAACGCTTTTGCACGCAATTCTACTTCAACTCCGATGACCTTTTGGAGGAAGAAGAAAATTTCTCAGGCAGCGAACTTGTTGTCGCTGACGTTAGCGATAGTGATATTGTTGATGATGATGTGCAGGAACTGAAGTTGTTTCTAACTTGTACATCTTTTGGGATAAAAATTATTGCTTCCGTTTTTTGTTGATTCAATGAAACAGGAGCACAGATCTTCATAAAGTCAATTTTCAAAAAAATTTTAACCTCTTTTGAAAATTTTTATTTTTTTTTCCAATTTGTGCTTAAATAAGGTACAAATCAGAGCTCTTCATACCACGCTTTTTTACCTTTTCTCTCTTCCTCCCCCCCCCCTTCCCTAGACTCACATACCCCCTTCACCCTGGAAGGTCGGGAACAGCCGAGACCCCCTTCACCTGGGGAGAGCTCGGCTCCCCCTATCGCACCTATGGTGCTTGGGCTGATAAGTACAAAACGCCGATCACGCTTTTCTGTGGAATTACAGCTTTCTAACTTAAAATGGAGAAAGACGAAAAGGGCATATATGGGCTAAATTTTGCCGACGAATCCAATGGTACCCTCGGCTTCTCGCCATCTTTACTCCATAAGCGACGTTTTGCCCGATATTCACAATGGGCCTCAGACTCAGCCGATAAGGCTGGTTCTTTTTGTGTGGAGTTAAAGTCTTATAGTGTTTGTGTAGTCAAAATTTGAGCGCCGCAGCTTTCCTAGAACTCGAGTTATAAAAAAGGAAAGAATTTAAATGGTCAAAAATCCGGACTTTTGGGTCGGAAGGAAGGAGTGAACCGATGAGGCCCAAAAAATGGTGGATAGTAAGCAGTCAGCATTGTAGTATGCCTGCAAAATTTGAGCCTTCTAGCTTTATTTTGAACCGAGTTATGAGCTCGCCAAGTTTCGTGCAGTATATTGTACTGTCGCGTGCTTGGGTTGTTAAGTTCTTCTCTCAAATCGTTCTCCATGTTCATCGAACGTCCGAGATACACGTAAGAAAACGTCTTCCGTAGAGGACGTTCTTCATGGATTAAGCCTTCTCCCGTATTCGTATTCCTACTTCATTCAGTTCCTTCAGCATCGCCTCTATTTCAATGACACTGCTCGAGAACAGATGTCGTCCTCAACGAAGTTCGACAGGAATCTCCCATCAACTCGTATGCCTCTCTCGCCCCAGTCTAGTGCCTTCATCACCCACCCATGGTGAACAGCTTCGGCGAAATTGTGTCGCCTTGTCGGACCTCCTTCCTAATTGGGATAGTTAGGGGAAGATGAATAGCTGCGACGCGAGAATCTCGCGTAGACATTGCCCTCGGGCTCGCAAAAATTCAACAAAAAGATGGTCTGGTCCTAGAGCCGTGGACGTCTTTGTGATCTGAATCGCCGTGCGCACTTTAGCAGATAGAATTCGTGGTGGTAATTCTTCAGTTGTAACGACGGACATCGGCACGAGTGTTGCAGCCAGCGGTATGTGTCATTCACAGAAATTCCTTCGGCTCTTTTTAAGGCTTCGTGTTTCTTCGCCTGCTTCCAGTATTTTTTCTCGTCTGTATTTCCTGAGATCCTCCTGCAAAGCTGTTCTGCAACTGGCGTTGGGCATCAGTCGCTCGAGTTAGGTTGCATTTGGATCCTGCCTCAGAATTCTTTTTTTTTTCAAGCATTTCCTTGGTGGTCTTCGAGTTGAGTTCCAAGTTCTTTCCAAAAGACTGAGGCGCCTCTCCGCAGGCTCGCAACCTTTCAGATGCCGGTTAAAATTAAAATTTGCCGGTTAAAATTAAAATTTTGAGTGTTTAAAATATCATTTGCAGAAATAGTCAGATAT